>CM073139.1:23132690-24332690 GCA_037039145.1 Fundulus diaphanus
CTTCTTGATTTTTGGATTGCACATAAAATCCCCACCAATCTTTTCATTCCCTCTTGATTCCATGGGTCTAAACAGAATCAACATCATGGCACTATAAGAACATGTTTTTGCTTTCCTGTTTTTATGTCAGACTTATAAAAGGATATACAATTCATATAATCCTATAACAAAATAAGTATGGGAGCTTAAATAATTTCATTGCTTTTAATTTCTGGAAATGATGGAAGGAAGGAAGTTAGTTCCTTGCAGCATATCTGAATAGCTCAGGGACTCGGCATATTACTGTGATTGGTTGTCACAGAACACCATCAGCTTGATGCACAGCAGGTCCTGATGAACCGGAATCATATTTATTTTTAAGGTTAGCTGTTGATTGTATTGCACCATCATTAATGTAGCTTTATTCAATCTTTCCCTGGATACTGGGGATATTACCTTTTCTTTATTTGGGAGTCTGCTTATGTTTTACTGTGACGAGAGTTAAACAATTAAAACCCATATCCATATTGTTTGTACTGGCCAAGTCCTAGAGACGTTGGTTAATAAAGAACTAAAGGAATTTGTAACGATAAACAATACTGAATACCATTTTTAAGTCTGATTCCAGGAAAATGCATAGTACCACTACAGTAGTATTAAATTTGATCTTTTTAAAATGTGTTTAGACCATAAGCAACATTGTGCAGCCTTTTTTATTTTTTAAAGCATTTGACACAGTTGACCACGTGAATGTGTGCTTAAGGCCATACTGCTTGTAAGGGGCGGGGCCTGAAGCAGTGTGTCTGTTTTCTATGGTTGGATAATGGAGTAGCAGTTCTGGCTTCTCACAGGAAAGTGAACGCTGACATCCTCACAACTTAAAAAAAAAAAAAAAATGCAGCTATTCTAGATTATTTTGCAGATTGTTGCAACATCTTTTCCAGCACGATCTGCTTACGACCAGGAGTGAGTTCACTTGTGTTTTTATGTATGTATGTCTCTCTTTAATGTCTTCATTCACTGGTTACTGTTTTAAAATGGAGATTTGAGATTTATAGCGGGTTTAAAAAGTTTCTCACATCGTACGCACGGGTTGGATAGAAAGTTTTGGCCACCGATAGACCCATAGATCATTGGCACAATTTTATTTATAAGGTCATATATGAACAGCTTTCTTAGCTGTAGGCCGACATCACCGTTTTTTTAGTTCTTGAAAGTGACTCATTTGTCTGTAAATGTTTTATTTGAGGAATGGGTCCTATTTATGATTTATTTTTTTTCTGTCGTACATCTCATGTAACTCTATGCTGCTGTTGGTCTTGGCCAGGATACTCCTGTAAAATGGATTCTTAATCTTAAATTTTCCTGGACATATAAAGGTTAATAAACACCAGTAATAATAAAGTTTCATAAATCAGTTGAGGAACATGGGCAATTATTTATTTTTTGCACCCAAATCTACACCAGTTGTTTATAAATAAGGACTAATGCATGTCATTGTTTTTATTATTGTTATATTAATAATAATAAACATAGGTTGTTTTTTATTTTATTTTCCCCCTTTCAAATGAATGTAAATGTACTGAAATTAAACGTTGAGTTTTTGCAGGGCATTAAAAGTGACAATAAGACTGATTTGTTATCCCCCCCCCCTCCAGTGTGTCAAAACTAAATCTAGAAAATATGAGATTTTCTCTGTAAATCTACCAATTAATAGTGATTGCCTAATTAATTGCAGAAAATACTCATTGATTTCACAAATGGCCCAATAAAAAGGCACCAGCTATAACACAGTTAATTTTTTTCTTTTTGGGGTTTGTTTTCTATTCCTTGTGAAATAAATAGACTTTATCTGGTGCTGTATTTTAGCTTGTAAGGGAGGGGGGGACGCATTTTCGCCACTTCACCACTGCCAAGGTCATTATTAAACTTTTGAAACGAGTAAAAATCAAGCAAGGCAGCACTTGCTGCAGCCTCCTCACAATTATATCCAACCTCTTTGTGCACTCAGGAACTGGTTTCACACATTGCCAAGGCAACAGCATCAACACCTGACATTTCGTCCAAAAACCTACACATTTCAGCTGTATAATAGATATTTTGTTCCTATGAATTTGTTCTTACACATAAGAGAGAATAGCATTCATGCAAGAATGCTGGTAAATATTACTGAAAATCAGCCATGTTAAGCCAAGAAGTTTTGCTATATCTGTTTTAAGATTTTATATATCGGGATATAGTAAATGCATACATTTTATTCTGTTCACTTTTTGAGACTAGCTAAATGCGAACTCAAATGAACAATATTGTTTGCTAAAACTAAACTGGGCCATTGAAATGTCATCGGACCAGACAAATTACCTGATAATAAAAAAACATTTTTGAATATTTTAATGTTTATTTGTAACGAGTTTATTTACTGTCTAATTTAGTTGTATTTGCCCTTTGAATGTCTGCCTCTGTGAGCGGGCTGAAACAGCTTCTGTTTCACTCAAACGAGGAGGTAATTTGAGCGATGAGGTGTGTGTTTTTTTTTGTTTTGTTTTTTTATTTCACTCTGCCACTTTGCTGATACGTTGTCCCACAACCAGCCTTGGCTCCCATTTTATACTCTGTAGTGACTCTATTTGAACACACTATGTATTACATAAGAATTGACAAAATATGCCCAAGTGTCATAAATCTTGTGCAGAATAAATAACAATAATACATCATTGTCCACACCCAACCTGCATTCTAACTGCCCAATACTTTGTGAAGCAGGTTTGCCTTTTTGTTTGTCAGGAAGAGGATGTCAATTTTGCACAGTGACACCTTCCTAACGCCCGGCCAGTATTCCTTTATTCCATACCTTTATCTTGTCTTGTTGCTTGGTTGCTCTTGCTCTCTTCTCTCCCCTTATACATTCTTTTCCAATTAGCTGGGAGCACAAAAGCCCTTCCCCATTTGCAGTGCAATAAATTATTGTCTCTTAATTAGCAAGGCGGTAAAGACCTGTCTGTCCAACTTTGTTTCAGCCTGGATGATGATGTTATGATTGAGAACTGCAAACTAATTGTTTTTTTTTTTTTTTGTCTGGATGAAATTGTGAGACTATTGAAGAGGGATGGAGTAAGTGATTTGGAGTTGAGGAACGTCTTAAAATAAAAGGTCAAAAAAAGGGAAAGAAAACTGAGAAGATTGCTGGTGGCCACACCGGATACCTGGAAAAAAAATGAAAAGGCCAAACCAAATACAAAACAGAGGTCTTTTGTTTTAAATACATTACATAACTTAGTAATTTTACCCCTGGCTTTGCCTAATCAGTAGATCTGTTTTTTATTTTTATTTTTTTTTTTTTGTATCAATAAAGGCTATTGGCACCTTGGCATACTAAGATTAGAATGCATGACTGGAGCACACAGCTGCTTTTTTGTTAGTATCAGACACCTTAGTATGGAAACGACTCCAAAAAAGCAAGACACAACACAAGCTTTGGCAAAGATTTTAATTTGAAAAGCGGCAGCTGGCAATTGGATTCTGGGTAAGCTGCTGAGCTGGGCATCATATTCATTAAGGTCCCTCATATCTGCTGTCCACTCAGTGAGAGTTTGTGAAATGAGACCAAAGCTTGAAGGTGTAAGTTTCAGATTTTTTAGACACAGTTGGAGTAAAATCATTCATTTATTATTTTTTTTTCATCACTGCTGAAAATGTGGCAAGTCGGTGCAAGAAGGGCTACACCCAATATATTAGGCTGCAGTAAAAATGTGATCCTCCCATTAAAGAAGAAAAATGTCAATCAAATTTATTAGAATAAAGATAATTGTTGAAATAATGCAGTGAAAGGGTGAAGACTGTTTGTGAAATCTAAAATCAGCTCAGTAATCAGATTTTTTTTCTTGTGATCACCTGTACCTATGTTTGACAAGGGAACTAAATTGCTCAAAATCCTTGTTGCATTATTCAGTGATGGTTGGCTATACTTGATTTTCTTAAACCAATCCATGAACAAGCTGCAGCATAAGTACAGAGATGGCTCAGGATAACCTATGGCACTCTAACTATAAGCTTTGACAAAAAAAGTTTTAAGGCTAGACAGGGTGTCTGCTTCAAGGACTAAAACTGGAAGTTGGTTCCTCCAGAAGAGGAGCTTGATAACTAAAAGATTCTACTTTTAGAAACTCCAGGAACCACCAGCAGACCTTAAGTATGAGATCAAAGTGTTCTGCTTGGAACATACAGTTATCTCTGTATGATGACCGTTGATTGTTAAATACTTTATATGAGGAGAATTTTAAATTCTTGATTTAACAGGGATCCAATGAAGGGAAGCTAAAATAGGAAACTCGTATTACATCATGTCGGACCAACAATGAATGACATTAACTGTTTTTTGCACTTCTGGTTGTAAAGAATTACAATAGTCCACCCTTAAAGTAACAAATGCCTGGACCAGTTTTTCCACATCACTACTGGATACAATATTTTTAATTTTGGCTATAGTCAGGGGATGAAATAAGAGAATTCTAAAAATCTTTTATTTCAAATAACACCAAGGTTACTTACTTTGTCAATTAAATGCCATTCAGATGAAATAACTGTATTTTACAAAGACTCCAGTCTAAAGACAGCTTTTGTCTCGTCTGAATTTAAAAGCCTAAAATTTAAAGTATTCCAAGTTTTTATCTCTTAAAGACTTGCCTGTGGTTTAGAAAACTGGTAGGATTCATCAGGAATTATGAATATATGTAGCAGATAACGCCCACTGTTGTGCTGATGAAACTCAATATCCCTCTGTTTCTAGGCACTGAACCCTGCTGTACTTCACAAATAGCCATGGAGTTTGAAAAATTGTAATTATATGAACGGACTGGAATCTGTCAGATAAAGATTTATACCAGCCCAATACTGTTCCAGAGAGCATATTCAAGTCTTTTTTGGTGAATAATGTGATTGTCTGGATCAAATTCAGCACAAAGATCTAACAGGAAGAGTACAGACACAAGTCCATTATCTGAGATATCATTAGTGACTTTAATTAGTGCTGTTTCACAGCTATGGCTCTGAAACCTGACTGAAAATAAAAAGGAAAATTACATATGACTATAATTTATCAATTCATCTTGATAAAATGTAAAACGTAAAGGCTAGATCACAGCTACCCTAAGAACCTTTTCTATATATGTCTTCTAAGGATAGATTAATCATATCTAAAATGAGGGTGGTAATCAAAGGAAGCCCTTTTAATATAATATCCTTTTTAATATTTTGGTTGTGATTAGGTTTAACAAACAAGATGAAGGGTTAGGATTATGCTAATATTTTTGATGGCTCAGAAAGCTCAACTGGATCAAAACAGTCCAAACTGTTTCTATAGTTTCCTCCAATGTTGCCTCCCTGAAGATCAAGCAATCATGTTCAAGAGGAAGTTAATCATTTTATTTTTAGTGGAATTGTTTGTTTTTAACAGACAATCCTTTGTATCTGCAAAGAGCTGAGAGAATAGATGGCTCAATAGGGCTGTGACTCAATGTTTAGCAACTGTACTAAAAAGAAACCCTGGATTATTCTTCTCGTTTATTGGGCAAAAGAGAGTCCTCGTGCCCCAGCAGGACATTTGCAGCTGGACACACAGTGTACTCTTGGGAGGAGGATCGTGTGTGTCCATTTTGTCGACCAAGGATGTTGAAAACGAGTACAAAATTAGATTTATAACAGCTTTTCTGCTTTTTGAGCAGGAGGTTACCCGGAATATCGAAATTCCAAAAATGCTGACAGCTTTTTCGCCCCCTATCAAGGCTGCCTAAACTATGTGAGGGGTATGTCATGCTATCAACACAGACTGAAATGCTGTATAAGCAGAAATGCAGGTCAGCTGCGGTCCCTGAACTCGCTGGTGGGATGGAATAGATCTTGGAGAAGTTGGAAGCTTGGCTTTGGCAGAATGACCACAAATTTGGCTGTTTGAAATCGTCATTGAAAAGAACTAGTGAGACTTTAAGGTAGACAAAAAAAAAAAAGTATGCCTGCCCCAAAAGAAATACTGTATCCGAACTGGCTCCCAGTAATCTTAATTTCTCTATGGCTGTGGTGGCTATCTGGGACAGTTCACGGACCTACACTAACATGCATGCATGACACATATGATTACACTAACACATGCACAAATACCGCCTTTGCTGTGCTTTTTTTCCCCTTTAATCTGCTTGTCTATTTTAGTTGTAGTTTCAGAAAGGTCATATCAGAGACCTTAAGTTGCAGCTTTAAGGATTGATTTATTTTGTTTCATTGTAATAAAAATAAAGTCTAGTAAATTGTAGCTCATAAAAAAATTGGACAAAACTACTTTAGCTCAGAAACCACCAAAGACATACCTATTTTATATTAATGTAAACAATTAGATACTGTTATTTTATGCTTTCTGTATGTTTAATGTAGGAATAGAAACAATTACGCTTTGAATGTTGGTGCTGGAAATTTTTTCAGTAAAGTTAAAGTATAGTCAAGGATTTCTTTTGCTTATTCCTTTTGTTAATGTTTTTCTTATGTAATATTTCCCTCTAATAGTTTTTCTGTTCATGTACAGCACTGTGAATCATCTTGTTACTGAAAAATGCTATAACTAAACTTCCTTTGCCTTGGTGAAGGGGCTTTTTATAAAAGTAGACAATTTTTGTGGATTACGTTGGATCTGGATGTGTTGTCCATTTTGCCTCCAATTTCCTAGCAAACACAGCTCTGAAATAAACCAGGGAGCCCGCCTCCTATGAAGGGCTTTTTTCACATTGTCTAATGCAATGAGGAAGTAACACTATGAACAAGAACATTGATTATCGAAAGGGTAGCAATTAAATCTCAGCCCTCTGACATGTTTATCTGTGATACTGAGGAAGCTTAATATGGAACAGCTTATTTAAAAAGTGTTAAAGCATTGTCTGATGAATCTGCTATAATGAAATGTTCTCTCAAGGCCTTGGTTGGATTAAACTCAAAAGTTGTTAAAGAAATTTGTTGGACAGAAATATGAGTAAATACTGTTATTTGTTCGCACACAATGCCACATGTACAAGGACCATAGAAGGAAGACAAGAATGGTTAGATCTGCAGATGTGATGAGCAAAGCCAATTTAATCCACACATTAAAGGCTATATTTAGGTCATCACTTTCTGTAATGCTTCGGATTCTGGGAACCCAATATTCTAGCCAGATCTAGTGGTTCAATTTTAAAATGTTTATTTTTAAAATAAAGTGGCAGAAGAGGCAGGCAGGAAGCTGATGATGACAGGAGATGACTGAGATGGGCTGACCAGGTGATGATCGCAGCAACAGGCAGATGACCAAAGAATATTGGCAGAAATGGGCAGGTGACCATCTGATGCAGGCAGAGACTGACTTGAGCAGGTGATGCCGATTATCCCCCAGCGAGGGCAGAGCGAGACACAAAATCCGCAGGATCAACCTGAACTAGGCTGCGCACATAACTACTAGTGATATCTAGCGAGGACTCTTTAGCCAACGCACAAGTGCGTCATAAGTGCTGTCCAAATAGTGCAGTAAAAGAGGTAGGAAAGGTAGCCTGTATGCTCCCTCCTGTGGCTAGTTTTGCCTAGGAACCCCACAATGTCCCTTGCCAGTGCCAAGAACCCTTAAGATATCCCACAATCCTTTGCGTGACATGATGTATCAGCACAGCCCCCTCACAGAAATTAATGAAAATGTCGGAAAGAAGAGAGTGCACACTTTGTAGTTCATTTTCAGAAGGCTGTAGGCTCGGATTTTACTCGCATCATCCATGTGCGTTTCCATCACATAATGACTTTGGAGTTGAAGGCTGTCCAAAATTGACACAGCACTCCAAAGCGCCTTTCCTCCCCATGATAGAGTTCTAACTGTTGACCCTGTGAAAGGTCAAGGAACAGGAGCTAGAAGCTATCAAAAGTATTTGGATGGAGCACAGTTCTATAGCATCAGCAGGCTGAGCGACACAAGCACTGGGGAACGCACATGCAGATAGCAAGACAAGAAGAAACGTTCTGGCAGGGAGTGAGCGAGGCAGGTACAGGTAGGCAGTGAAGTAGGTGGGATGACTTGAGGATAGTCAGTTGCAGGTGGAGCTGATTATGCTCATCTCAGCCGCCTCTCAGTCCAAAAAACAGAAAACAAAAACCCAAATCATGACACTTTCATTGTCAAGTTGAATGTTACAACACCCCACTATGAATTTGATCAGTATTTGGCATTAAATCAAAAAGGAAATCTTGTAACTGATGAATAAATTGAGTACTAATTTCGACAGTTTTAAATTAACAATCTAATCTAAAGCAGCATATGTATAATTTAAAAAAAAAAATGTTTTTATTTCATCATGAGTACCAAAAAAAAAACCTGACAATTCCCTGAAGCATTAAGGAGACACTAGAGCAAGTAAACTGAAGAAGAGTGGGGAGACCACATTCTCAACTAGCAACATATTGATCAACAGCGTATTGGCATTGTTTAAGATTGCAAATAGTCTTTCCTAAACATTAAAATGTTTACGGGTTGTAATCTCTGACTTTAAAAATGCTGTTTACTGCTTGATGGGTCCCATGTAATGTCTTTTTGAATTCAACAGCCTAATTTTATCAATTTCCAGTTTGTGGATTGAAGTACGTTTCTTGTGGATTCAAAAAATTAGCCACCTCTAAAGTATCTGTTGTTCCGATTTTAACCACTAGGTGTCATTATTCCATATTGTTCCTTTAAGAATCAGAAACAAGTTCATTGCCAAGCAGGTTTGCATTTACAAGGAATTTGACTTGGTTTTGAATGTGCAGTATGTATGTGTATGTATGTATGTATATGTGTGTGTGTGTGTATATATATATATATATATATATATATATATATATATATATATATATATATATATATATATATATATATATATATATATAGAGTAGGTCTGGAGATGCTACGCTGGTGTAGCTTGTAGGTCCTGAACGGGGGAGGGGGACAGGCAGTGTCAAGGAGGGCTCTGGGCCTTGAGGAGAAATGACACAGCCTGGGGGGAACCAGTGCTGATGAGCTGTGAGTCGGAGACATGTTTTCCCAGCTTCACGTGCTGCTTCCTGTCAGACAGGAAGTCTGTAATCCGCCTGCAGGTGGAGTCAGGCACACTCAGTTGGGAAAGCTTCTCCTGAAGCAGAGCTGGGATGATGGTGTTGAAGGCAGAACTGAAATCCACAAACAGGATCCTGGCGTAGGTAGCTGCGGAATCCAGGTGCTGGAGGATGTAGTGAAGGGCCAAGTTGACAGTGTCGTCTGCAGACCTCTTGGCTCTGTAGGCAAACTTTAAGGGGTCCAGGAGAGGGTCGGTGATCTTTTTCAGGTGTGAAAGCACAAGGCGTTCAAAGGACTTCATAACCACAGAGGTCAGAGCGACGGGTCTAAAGTCATTAAGTCCTGTGGACCTTGGCTTCTTGGGAACAGGGATAATAGTGGAGGATTTGAAGCAGGTTGGCACGTGACATGTCGCCAGTGAGGTGTTAAAAATGTCTGTGAACACTGGAGACAGCTGATCAGCACAGTGCTTCAAGGTGGATGGAGAGACAGAATCTGGTCCAGCAGCTTTCCGGGGGTTCTGTCTTCTGAAGAGTTTTTTTTAACATCTCTCTCGTGTATGGAAAGAGTTGTCACTGAGGTGGGTGGAGGGGAAGAGGGGTGGTCCTTTTAAGGTGGGTATTGTAAGAGGTGCCCAGGCCCCTGCTGAGGTGGGGGAGGTGGAGGTGATCTGTTGGGAGGTGTTGTGGGGGGTGGTTGCAGGACTCTCCCTTTGTCTGTTGAAACGATAGAAGTCGTTCAGGTCAGTGGCTAAGCGTGGGTCGTTCATGGAGTGGGGGGGCTTTAGGCTTGTAATTTGTGATCTGTCTAAGCCGTTTCCAAACAGACGCAGAGTCGTTGGCTGAAAACTGGTTTTGCAGCTTCTCAGAATACAGTCGTTTGGCCTCTTTTCACCGCCTTGCTAAACTTGTATTTTGCGTCTTTGAATCTGCATTTGTCCCCGCTCCTGAAGGCCTCTTCCTTATCCAACCTTAACCTTCTGAGTTTGGCTGTGAACCAGGGTTTTTCATTATTGTAACTCACCCTGGTTCGTGATGGAACACAGCAGTCCTCACGGAAGCTGATGTATGATGTCACAGCCTCTGTGTACTCATCCAGACTGTTGGTAGCAGCCCTGAAGACATCCCAGTCAGTAGAATCCAAACAGGCCTGAAGATCCTCCACAGCCTCTCTGGTCCACTTCTTTGATGTCCTCACTACAGGTTTGCAGAGCTTTAGTTTCTGCCTGTAAGCAGGAATCAGGTAAACCATGACGTGGTCGGATTGGCCCAGTGCATCCCTGACTGTGGTGTAAGAGTGATCCAGAATGTTCCCCTGTCTGGTCGGGCATTTAATAAACTGTCTATATTTAGGAAGATCATGAGTGAGGCTTCCTTTGTTAAAGTCACCAAGGGCAATAACTAAGGAGACCGGATTGCTCCACTCCACACTCAGTATCTGGTCTATGAGCGTGCGCTGTGCAACCTGCACGTTTGCATGTGGCACGATGTAAACACCGACCAGAATAAGTGACGCAAACCGGCGGGGTGAATAAAAAGGCTTACAGTTTATGATGAAGGATTCCAGGTCAGGAGAAAAGTTCTGCTGGATCACTGCCACATCGTTGCACCAGCCGCTGTTCATGTAAAAACAGATACCTCCACCTTTCGCTTTGCCGGAAAGTTATGTGTCTCTGTCCGCTCTGTGGAGTTGGAAGCCTGCCAGCTGCAGCGTGGAGTCCGGTATTAATCCACACAGCCACGTCTCCGTGAAGCACAAAATGGCAGATGAAGAGAAGTATCTGTTTTTTCCCAACAGCAGTTGTAATTCGTCCAGTTTGTTGGGCAGGGAATGCACGTTGGAATGATTCAGGTCAAAAATTGTAAAAGCAGTTCTAAGGGTAGTGCATTTATTAACAGAAGGAAAGCCATCTAAACCAATCTGCTGTTGCATAAAGAAGTCAATGTCCCCCTTAACCACAAATAACTTTGAGCCCCATCCTTGGCAGCAAGAACTGTCATCAAGAATTTGTGATAACTGCTTTTATTTGCGGTGGAGGAGTATTCACCTGCTCCACATTGCAAAATTGTTTTAATTCAGCCACATTGGTAGGTTTTTGAGCAAGAACGGTTTCGGTTCATGCATATCAGATTTCAGTCCAGACGTTGACTTGCCTGCTCTGAAACCTTTTATTTCGACCCATTCAGATGTGGACCTGCTGCTGTGGTTTGAATCACTGCCGTGCTGCACGATCCAAGTGTGCTTCAGTTTAAAACTTAAACAGGTAACCGAATAATCCCCTTAAAATTATTTTGGTCAGTATAATTCATAAATTGCAACAATTTCTTAAAAGTTTGAGGGAGCAAATCAATACCAGACCGTGACAGTTCCACTACTATTTTTGACTGTTAAGTATGCCGATCTTTTTCCATATGTTAGTCCCATGGATGCGTCGGCTACTGCTAGGAAGGATCTGTTTCACATCTGTTTTGTATTTTCTCTTTTGTCCACTGCATGTTTAAAATATTTCTTGATTATACCAGTCTGTCAATATTCTCCTAAAAATTCTATCCCAAAATATGTAATATTAATGAATATACCAACGTCACTTATTCTGGGTGAAGTCGCAAAATCTTTTGAGCCAATAGCAATACTGATTTGAAATTCAATGCAAGACATTTGTTGAACCTGAGGAGGGTGCCACAAAGACAGCTTTTGACACAAAAGCAGGATTTCAACAAGTGTGCAAGAAATTGTCATTCTTTATAGAATAATATTGTAAAAAAGACCAATTCCTTTATCAATTAAATTCTGTTATAAATGTTTGTGTCTATATCTAAGTCTGCCAGAATACTGAAAAGCTCAGTAAGTTAAATCCTCTTGAGGCGTCTTGTGGGGCTGGCCCACCAACGTTTGTTTAATTAATGGACACCTGAAATTGCAGCGTGCATGACAACACGCTCTCAGTAGACAGCCATGGGATGCAAATCCTGTGGCCCCAAGCTTGGATCGTCCAATCAAAATGTTGGAAATGCCCACATTGCGTTTACATTCTGCCACAGTGTGCAACGCTACATGGTTGCACACTGTGGCAGAATGTAAAGGACCACCAACTAGCGTTGGTGGTCCTTACTGGCTCATTGAAGGATTAATGTGAATCTTTTCTGTTCAAAATAAATTAACACAAGCCTTTATTTGTAATTTTATATATAATAATGAAATTACATTTAGCTTATATAAAATGGCATTTTTAGTGTTGGTTTATGATTTATTTCATTTAAAATTTATCAGGTTCTATGCATTACAAAAACAATTTGTTGGATGATGCTGAAAGCTCCAGCAATGTGCACATGACCATCTGAAGTGGACTACAGAGCAATGGAAGAGGATGGCCAGGTTTGTGTGCATTGCTTACACGGAAATACAAGCAATGCATGTAATTCTTTGGGGAATTTTTTTCTTGGAAACATTGGGTTCTGATATATATGTGCATGTCACCATGACACATGCCTAAGTATTGTTGTGGACTATATGCACACATTTGTTTGTTTTGTCATGGCTGTCGCCTTTTTAGCAGGAAAATGCATTCTGCCAAAAAACAAAAAGGGCAATGAGCACAAATACTTGGAGCTGTTGGATGTGCTGGACAAACAAGTTCGATCCAGGAAGCCCCCCCCCCCCTCCCCGTCGCTAAAATCTTAATGTTGGATACCGCAGCACGCCTCCCAGGGATCTAAGGAAAATTTGTTAGCAAAAGCAAGGAATGACCCACTATTAAGCTGGTGGTCATAATGCAATGCTTGATCTTTGTATATGCACTGTTCACTGGCCAACAGTCAGCTTGACCTGTTAGGATAACAGGTTATTTAGTCTTACCTAAGCTTTGTTTTTCACCTGCCCCTTGTCAGTCCCCGAAAACTCGTAAATAATACCCCAGTGGGATTGTATCCTTACATCTGCTCGATATGGTTAGCTGCTGCGAGTTTGTGTCTCTCTCTCTAAGCCTCCAGCTGGACTGAAAATGGTTAGCGTAAACGACTGAGGCAAGCAACAGGGTCCCCATTAGGAATAAAGAAAATGATGGACAAATTCCTAATTGCATATTGATCGCCTTTTCAAAACCTGCCGGCTACAGTGAGAGTGGCACTGATTCTTAACTCGTGCCTTAGAATCTGCACATATGAGTTTTGTAACGACTTGGAGTGAGAAGGTTTGGGAAATCAGAGATTCAAGGAGAGGCAAAGACGAGTTAATATTTTCTAAAGTTCAAATCAATGTCAATCAGAAGACATAGAAGTAAAATAAAAGTACATGACCAACTTTAGTTATTCAGAAGTACAGGTGCTGGTCATGTAATTATAATATCATGAAAAAGTTTTTTTTTTGTTAGTTTTTTTTCTCAGTAATTCCTTTGAAAACATGAAACTTGTATATTCTATCCATTCATTACACACAGAATGATATATTTCAAGTGTTTATTTTTTAAAATGTTGATGATTAGTACTGACAACTAATGAAAACCCCAAATTCAGTACCTCAGAAAATTAGAATGTTACTTAAGATCAATACAAAAAGGATTTCCAGAAATGTTGGCCAACTGAAAAGAATGAGTATGAAAAGTGTGAGAATGTAGAGGACTCAGTATTTATTTGGGGTTCCTTTTTCCCTGGATTACTGCAGCAATGCGGCGTGGCATGGAGTCCATCAGTCTGTGGCACTGCTCAGGTGTTATGAGAGCCCAGGTTGCTCTGATAGTGGCCTCTTCACAATAACCCATAGAATTTCCATGAGGTTAAGGTCAGGTGAGTTTGCTGGCCAACTAAGAACAGGGATACCATGGTCCTTAAACCAGGTACTGGTAGCTTTGGCACTGTGAGCAGATACCAAGTCCTGTTGGAAAATGAAATCTGCATCTCCATAAAGCTGGTCAGCAGCAGGAGCATGAAATGCTCTAAAACTTCCTGGTAGATGGGTGCGTTGACCTTTGACCTCAGAAAACACAGTGGACCAACACCAGCAGATGACATGGCACCCCAAACCATCACTGACTGTGGAAACTTTCCACTTTACCTCAGGCAATGTGGATTTTGTGCCTCTCCTCTCTTCCTCCAGACCCTGGGACCTTGGTTTCCAAAGGAAATACAAAATTTACTTTCATCAGAGAACATCACTTTGGACTACTCAGCAGGAGTCCACTCTTTTTTGTCTTTAGCCCAGGCGAGACGCTTCTGACACCGTTTCATGTTCCAGAGAGGCTTGACACCAGGAATGCAGCAGCTGAAACCAGGTCCGGCGGTCTGGTGGTTCTGGAAGCTCTGACTCCAGCTGCAGTCCACTCTTTGTGAATCTCTCCACATTTCTGAATGGCTTTTGTTTCACAATCCTCTCCAGGGTGCAGTCATCCCTGTTGCTTGTACACTTTTTTTCTACCACATCTTTTCCTTCCCTTCTCCTCTCTATTAAAGTGCCTGGACACAGCCCTGTGAACAGCCAGCCTCTCTAGCAATGACCTTTTGTGTCTTGCCCTCCTTGTGCAAGGTGTCAATGGTCGTCTTTTGGACAACTGTCAAGTTGGCAGTCTTCCCCATGATTGTCACCTGCACAACTAGACTGAGATCATTTAAAGGCCTTTGAGGTGTTGGCTGATCGGAGTGTGGCATCAGCTGTCTTATATTGGACCTTTTTACAATATTCTAATTTGGGGTTTTCATTAGTTGTCAGTTATAATCATCAAAATTAATACAAATAAAGACCTGAAAAATATCAGTGTGTGTAATGAATGAATATAATGTACAAGTATCCCTATTTGATTAGAATTACTGAAAAAAAATCAACTTCTTGATATTCTATGACCAGCACCTGTATACCATAGGCTCTGCAGATGGCATATTTAAATGTAAATATGAGACTGCATTGACTACCAATGGATGGATTACTGTTCTCTGCAACGCACATAGATCAATATTCCAACACGTGCATTCATTTCCGAAGTCTAAACTCCTGTCATACCCAGACCATGGAGAAGAAAACCTTAACGTTCTGATGTAAATTATTGTGAATGATTCAGTAACGTTCCCCTCGTGCGCATATTTCCTGAATCCTAATAGTGACATCTGGTGGACTTTTAGAGGAGGGACTTGCCATTTCACAAATACTGCAAAGCGAGGCACCCCAAGCAGGAAATTGGAATTAAAAGGGTGTTTTTCAAAGCACCAAGCAGGTTTAGCCTAGTTTTGTGAATGCAAGTTTTTTGTTAAGTTGTTTTTTGCTACCCCATTGTGTTGAAGCCCATTATGTCCATTTTATTTCACCTTTTTAAAGTGCACTTGATAAAAATTATACATTTACAAATTTTTCTTACTGTGATTTCTAATGGAGATATGGGGAAATGTTCTAGTTATTATTAATCATCTATTTTTGTTCTTTAGTTTCACTTTATTGTAAGTTAAATTGTACAAGGTTTTCTACCTTTTTATACAAACTAAAAAGTGTTTTTGAACGTTTGCTATTAAACCACATTCTTTAGTTACATATGATGGTTTGAAGGTATTGATCTATAAACTAACACATTCTATTTTTCTGCCACTATGAGATGGCTGTACTCAAACTTTACACACAGGCCCCAATTAGTGGTGTCAGTGTAAAAGGGACTGAATACAAATCCAAGCCACACTTCAGTTTGTACTTTAAACCTCACTTGGCAATCATTTTCTACTTTTTGTTGGTGTATCACATAAAATCGTAATTAAATACATTGCATTTTGTGGTTTTAACGTCACAAAGATAAAGTAGCAGGCAGAGGAATTATTTTGTAGGACACAGTAAGTAAGCAACACAGACCTAGAATTAGTGGAGCATATAGAACACATGCACAGGCTTCTAGAGGTTGTCTTCTGGGGTCGCTTTCTGTGATATGGCCTGTTTTTATAAAAAAAAAAAGATCTCTAGGGACTGGACAGACTCCAAACTGCCTGGACAAGTGCAGCTGTGTTGGTAGAAGCACAAAAACAACGTACTGGACCAGCTCTGGCTTAATTTTTGCATGAAAGTGGGACAGCCTTTGCCTAAAGGAGGGGGAAGTTGTCCTGTTGAAGGACGGTCAACAGTTTAAATTCCCATGACGAGAAACCGAGTCACTTTATCTGTGTCTTGTTAAGCTACGCTGAAGGTGCCCTTCGGGAGCCATGACTGTTTAAGTAGCTGGACACTTACACTAGTTGTCATGTGGATGAACACAGGAGCCAAGGTTGTGCACAGGAACAACACGAGCTCAGCAAGTTCTTTCCACAGAAAAAGGTTAATAAAACAGTAGGTCGTCAACCTTTCTGGGACGCTTCAGCCAAGACTCAAAATCCCAAGAAGCATTAAGTTCGTGTATCGATTGTTTTGAAATGTCACACAGAGGTATTGTTTGAGGACACAAGCGGGTCAGCAAGGAAAATAATATTGAGCAGGAAGAAAAATCTAGAATTTACAGATTAAATATTTTAACATGCATCAAAGGTCAAAGGTGAAACTGAAGGCCTTGCAGGGCAGTAACAACCTTAACGAATAATTATCTTGTAAGTTTTTGGCACAGGTTTGCCTTCTAAAACTGCTGGATTCATAGGATTTTAAAGGCCAGAGTCACAAGAAAAAAACATCCTACAAGGTCCAGACTTTTCATCAGGGGCACGTCTAACAGAGGCTGGTACCAGTTGGCATATAGTACTGGCAGGTGTCTGGTGCACCGACAGCCAACACTGGGAACACCTCGTCCCCTCGAGGCCTCAAGAAATGCTTGTTGAAAATTAGCTTCATTCCCTCTGCTAACTACGTACCTAAATTCTCTACAAAATTCCACGCGATTTGAACAGTTTTTACACCTGACAGGTCTTATTACAGACAGCAAAGTGTTCAAAGCTAATTGCAGGAAGATGATTATGCTCTGTGAAAACCGTTTACATGTAAAGGGTATTTACAGGTGTCGCATTTGTAACATTTTCTACCTCGCATTTCTATTCTAAAATGTTCTAAGATTCTAAAATCTTGCTAATTTACAAGGCTACCTGCTGATTGGGCAGGGACTGGTTGCTGTATCGAGGTATACGAAGGTTTTAAAAAAGTTGTTTTAAAAATGACTTGCCTTCTGAGAACGTACTGGAGTTTACTCAGGTGTAGAACATGGAGTAACTCAGCACACTGTTATTGCACGCTGCCACACTGAAAGACTGTTGGTAATCATTCATTCACTTGGAAGAAAAGTCATTTGGATGTTTTGGAGATATTTCCAGTCACACACACAAAAAAAACAATGTACTGGCCATAGACATTAAATTTGTACCAATCGCCACTGTTTTTAAGGTAACTCGGTTTTGTAAACTACCGTGAGCAGAGGCATGACTTCCAATGTTCATTTACAGGCTCCATCTGAGCAGATATCCCCAGTAACTTGGTAATATCAGCTTGCTAAACTTGTGTAACTACAAAGTGTAGAATGGTCAAAAAGTGCATTATTTTGTGCAATAAGCACTGAAACACTGCTGCTAAATTTAGCTAACATGTACTTTACTCAAGTCTAATTACTAATGATCATCAGATCAGAATCTTATGTTATGTATGGCCTGTAAGCAGTAGTTTAACAAGTGTTCTCAAGAATCACCAACTGAGGTCCACCCATGCTAACTTTAGCTTTACCACCCCATGGGTGGTGCAAACAAAGCTGCTCTGTTATTTGCAGGTGGCCACATATTCTCTTTTCTTTGCTCAGTCCTTGCGGAGAGAACGTATTCACATTGAGCCGTGTGAATGACACACAAAGCGTTTAACACCAGGGCATATATGTTTAGGGATGAACCCCTGGCGTCAGAAAACAATAACTCCTTGAAAACCAGGAAGAGCTCCTGATTGTATGCGGGAAGTTCAAGTGATAAAGTTTACGACTTCCTCCTGTGCAGGAAATTCCCAAACTAGGATGAACTCGTTATTTTGAGATCCACAAATGTGGATTGGTAGATTCTGTGATCTCTGGGCTGAAATGTCCTGTGGATAAATGGGTACATAAAGTAATGCTATGTAAAGCTGTTGTCCCAGTATCAAATGAGTGAAATTTATGTTGATTTAAAAAGAAAATGATAAATAACTGTCTCAATGGGCCTCACCTGTTTTTATATAAAGGTAACTTAATAATCTACTCCAGGCAATACTGTCCATGAGCAGCTCACTGTTTTAAGAGATCACAATGGGTCAGTTTTTATACTCAAATTAGTATCTTTAGTGTCGATTTAATATTAATTATTAATAGATGATCAGAGTGTTAAAGGACTGGGTGAATGGACAAACTGATATATGGATGAACAATTAATGGACATCTCTTGGGTCTGAAAAAAAGAAAAAGGAAATGTAATTTGAAAAAATACATATTTTACACAAACTTACAGATTATGGAGGAACCTTTTTATATCATGTTGCTTTTTTCATGACTTGCATCAAAACCTCGTCAAAGTATGAAACGACAAGCCTTAAAGTGAGAACGAAAAATGTTTATTTGCTATTGTTTGTTTTTCCCACAAAACTGTGTTGTACGTACTAAAATCCTGATTTTTCCACAAGTGTTCACAGAGACTGAACATTGAACACCATTTTAAAATGGGTCAAATAGACACATTTAATGAAGCACTATACTTGTATTAGATACTGGGGAACACAATGCAATGTATTACCAAGGAGACCTTCCAAAACCCTCAGTTATCCTTCATAGGGTAATTGGTGAACTGTAATAATGAACAACCTGATCTTAATGAGAAATGCATGGCATGGTTTTACATTGCATTATGGACTCTATAGTTTTGATATTTTGTAGCATTATCGAGTTCATTTAATTTAGTTTTTGGTTGCTCTCTAGAGACATTTCCAAACCATTAATGATGTCTTGTCATTTGATTAAAGAAAAATAACAAATTGGATTCTAATACTCTGAAGATGAAGACAAGGACCCAAGTGCAAAGCAGGCGTGTCAAATGTTGCAAAGTTACAAACAAATCAACACCAAAATGTGCATCTTAACCCTCATATTTAATAATATCCTGGGGATACCACTGTAAGACAATTTGCCATCAAACATCACATAAAGTCAGGATTACGAAATAAAATGAACACGTTAGGTCAGAAAGAACACATCTCCCAGTAAGACTGTAAATTGCACAGAAATGTAACATTTTAGGCTACAAACCCATGAATAAAGTGTAAACAATGTGCAAAAAAAATCTATATTGGGAATCCAGCAATTATTTTCCATTTCGTGTCTTGTACCATTTTTAAAAAATATTTCTGCATTTAGTATCATATATTTATCTAAACAGATAGCCGTGGCTACTTTGGTTCCTCGTTAAACAAATAGGAGAAAGATAAAGGGGCTTTGTGGGGTATGACAAATGTACAAAATATACATCTTCTGCATTTCACAGCAACAAAGATTAATTAAAATGTAAATATACTTGTATACGTTTTGTGTATTTCTGGAAATTTCAAAGTGCTATTTTTGACAAGATGATTTATTTAAAAAAACACAACTAGAAATTAAATTGTGGCTTGTTTTCCTTTTTGCAATAGTTAAAATAGCCATCAAAACACAAAATAATATCTAATCCAACGCCCGCTTGTCGTAGAGTTGTCAGAGTTCAGCAAAACAAACGGCCTGGTATTAGTAGTATATTGAAAGTTATTCTAGGTAAGTTTAAAATTAACACCACTGTACAGCAACTCGCTAAAGTTTTTACACCCCTTTTTAAACTTTTTCATGATGACCACAATTTGGATCTTACACAGTGGATCAACACAGATTTGCACATAATGCTCTGTGTAATATAAAAGATACATGGCTTACAAGTGGTTACACCAATGTGAATCTGAAAAGTGTGGCATGCATTTGAATTCACGCACTTTAACCTGATGGACCCAAAGAAAATCGAGCACAACCAATATCATCCGACTTCACCCAAGTAGTCCACCTGTGTAATTTGATCTGAGCTTAAAAAATATGGGTTTGCAGTGAAAGCCTCAGAGGTTCGTTAGAAAATGCTGAACAAAAAGCATTGTGCCGACCAAGAAAGTACAATTACTCGTGCACTTCGCAATGAGCAACTGTTGACAGAAAGCCAGTCAGAGCTAGCAGGTATCAAAAGGTGGTCTGGTTAGAACTGGGTTACCACGAAAAGGGAAGCTGGTCGAAGTTGTTGTGAAGCTGGCTAAAGAACTAAAAACTCAATCCTCAAATAAACAATTTGTGCACCAACTTAATTGTCACATTAAATGTATTGAAATTCTGTGGCTGTAGTGCGGCAGAACGTGGAAAAAGATGAAGGGGGTGTGAATACTTTTGCAAGGTACAGCTGCTGCACTGGGTAACTGTGAAAATGTGAACTGTGAGCCAGTTAAACTGGTAAACCAGAATGCTATTTTTTTCTGGAAATACACAATGTTATGGTCTGGATAAAAGGCAGCCAAATGCAAAACGGCCTAGTTGATTGTTTTTTTTTTTTTTTTTTTTAGCATGCTTGATAGCTGGGGTGAGAAAACTGTCTCCATGTGCCTGGTTCGTCCCTGCCTCTGGATACATAATCGTACACGACTCTCTACCCATAGAGAACTGCTTCAGTAAATGTTGCCCAGTGCAGCTCGAACGTGGTGACTTTTTCTGAGTTTGTTCTGTAGCCTTCAGTTGCTTGGTTCTAGCCCCTCTAGATGGTCAGGGATAGGGAGACCGGTGAGTATTGTCAGACACTTATTCCATACATTAAACACAGGACACACAGGCTGCACAAACGACACGTGAAAGGTGTGTAGGTGCTGGGAGCCCACGGCGTCATAGAAAGCCACGTATCCGGCGTCATAATCCAGCAGAATTCCGACCCGCCGCAGGTGAGGTGAGGGTTCGATGGCCAGCTCCTTGCTGTTGTGACGAACCACCCAGGAGTTGTTGCAGCGGCACAGAACCCAAGAGGCAGAGTTCTTGCCGATCCACTCGTGCTTGGGGGCTGACTTGTAGGCAATGCCTATAGCGTACCTGTTTGGCAGAAAGAACTTTTAGTTTTGACAAAAACCTGATTGTGAAACCTGATTGTAAAACCTGGTTCTTACCATGTGCTCCCTCCAATCAGAGCCTCCCAGTAGTGACGCCCACTGTCGATGTAGACATTCCCCACCACGCCGTAGCTGCTCTGGCTGGAGAATCGATCCTGGCCATGGCCTTTCTTGGACGTGGTTTCGTCCCGCTCCACTGTGAGGTTATCGTGGGAAACCTTAAGCTTCTTGTGGGCAGATTTTGGATCCAGTTTGAATGGCTGGCCTGGTGATGAAATATATTTTCACCATTATTTTTAAAATTAAACTTTATTTTGTCTGATTTTAGTTACTCTCTTACTGTTTGTTTTCAGAGTCCCCGGTTCACTGCTTCTGCTTCCTGCTTGATTAATGGCCTTCACAACAAAGATGTACTTGGTGCCGCTTTGCAAACCATGCACTGTATAGTGGTTTTGCTTGATGTTGGGAACAATCATCCAACTTTCAAGTGAGTTGCATAGACCTGGTGGAAGAGGGAAACAGTTGAGGAATAATAATAAAAAAAAAACTAAAACTTTCTACTGAAAACATACTTTTAGCCCACAAAACAATTTCTTTCAAAACCTCCAGCAGAAGATCAATGTGCTGCTATGTGACAACACGGTGCACTAAATTGAAAAGGATGTGCAAGCCCTTGGCTGTAGGGGCAGGTAAGAGGGTGAGAAAAGGCACAAGAGGAAACAATTCACACCTCGTTGCTTCATACCAGCACAATACTTTCTGCGGTGAGTGTTTTCGGTGTGGGTTTATTTAATGGTGCCTCTGCTTTTCCACAGTGCCTCTAAGGCAAAGGTACGTTTGTGTGAGTGTACATGTGCCCTCCATTTATTTTTATTTTTTTGTCTTCTTGAAAGATTGGCTTTTGTATTTGGCTTGCCAGGCTAGTTAAAATGTGCAAAAAGGCATCTTGTTATATTCAAGCTTGATCTATCTTGTGGGCTATGCTATGCGTTCTTTTTAAATAGGAATGGAATATTGCATTAAATGTGGCAAGAGAGTACTGGCCTTAAGAGCAAATCTGAATTGTGCACAAAATGGCTTGTGTGACAGCAGTCCTGTGTTTAAAAAGTCACGCCTAATTTTAAGATGACAAAGCTTTACAGGGTTTTTTTTTTCCCATGAGTTGAGGTAAAATGTATGGCTAATCCCAAGCAAAACTGCGCAATTATAATAGCAAAATTATTTTCCAAATGCAAAAAGCTGGAGGGGACATGGGAGTTTGCCCAACCAGTCTACACGTGTTTTGTGGATCTGGAGAAGGCATTCGACCGTGTCCCTCGAGGGATCCTGTGGGGGGTACTCCGGGAGTATGGAGTACCGAACCCTTTAATAAGGGCTGTCGGGTCTCTGTACGACCGGTGTCAGAGTCTGGTCCGCATTGCCGGCAGTAAGTCGAACTCCGGTGAGAGTTGGACTCCGCCAAGGTTGCCCTGTTTTGACATTTTTAAAAGGGCCTAGTCACATATTTTGTATTGAAGATGCCTCATTCATGTGCTGGAACTGTACCAAAAGATTCCCAGTAAAAATCCAATCAATTGGCATTAGTTTTCACAGGTAGGAATGAACATATACTTATGATTGTATGTATTCATTATAAAGTCCAACCATAGTAAACTACTGGTGTAGAAACTCATAAAGTCAGAGTACATGATTATGTACCTTTTAACAATCAAAGTCAAGCTAGTGTGTGTAAGGATACAATTTTCAAATTCAGTTTTAGACTTGAAGACAAAGACACCAAACTGAAAAGCTGATGTCTGTGATATTAACTGTACAGAACTATTTCATTTTGTTTTGAGTTGCTCTGAGCAAATCCAGATTTTCTATGTTTCGTCACTTTTGTCTATTAATGAATAAACATTATTTAGCAAGGAGGTTTGTACAAGTTTGAATACTACAAATCTTGTAAAAACCGACCTTGCTCTAGATGTCTATCTTTTTTATTTGGGGTTGTGCGCATATAGTTGGAGGTGACAACCTTCAAGAAAAAACCTAAACTGTTCGTTAAGTGCATACTGCGGCTACCTTACATGTGGGCTAACACAACAGCCATCTTAAAAGCTTAAAATTGTAAGGGATGGTTAATAATTTACAGCTAATGCATTAATGAAGTTATAATAAATCTGACTTGGCATAAATGTCAAGGCATTAAAATGTTGTACTTCAAAGCACTTCAAGGACAAAGGGAAGACGACGAATGAAACGGCACTTATTGACCTCAAAAAATAGATCAAGTACTAAATATTGTACTGAACAATTATCTGCAAGGCTCAAATGTTCCTTTGTTGTCTCATTGCAATAACGACACAAGACTTCAACTTCCTGCAGTGTGATTTATGTCAGTGGCTCTGGGGAGAATTATCTGCCACTTGACTCCAATTTTGACAGTAACACCTCCGTCATTAGCGAACGTGATAAGAGAGAGAGCATAAAACATCACAGCATCTTATTGAACAAAAAGACAGGGATGTGACAGCCAGAGGGAAATTAGGTGTCACATTTGTGTCATAAATGTCGCTTCTTAATATTAAGCGTTGAAGTAATGAGTTGTCATAGAAGGGACAACCTTCTGTAGGAATCCTTTATTAGATAAACGTCAAAGGTTTAAAAAAGAAAAGAAAATGAAGAAGAGAGCCAACGAAGAACCAAAGAGAGGTACACTTTCTCCATGGAAGAGTTTGAATCTTTGAACAACACTTCAAAAATGGAGCAGATGAAAGAAGGAGATGGGGCGGTTTAATTGAAAGGCAGCAGTGGGAGCTTCTCTTTAGGTGCCTTGACCCCATTTAACTCTACGGAGTGGTGGCTCACTCAACCGCACTAGAGGTTTCCAAGGCCTTGGGTGTGTTTGACTTGTGCATGTAAGCATTTACTACGAGTTAATTGCTCCACAAGACATCCTGTCTTAAGCGTGATATTAGATTTTTTTTATTTATTTTTTTTATTTTAGGCGTGATCATCCCAATAATGTTTCGCCTACACTGCTCATGAATAAAACAACTTCACATATCCAGGAAGTAAAATATTTTTTCTGGCTTTTCGCTTGATGTGTGACAAAAACAAGAAACAGCCTGTCTTTACACATGTGGATAGAAGTGCCGACTATGAATTCAACACCTATGAAGCTGATATGACGTCCGGTTATTTTATGATGCCAACATTTCTTTAGTTATTACCGTCTTATGGCATCAATGTCATCAACATCAGCACTTTTTCCCAGTCTTGGTCATCTGCTGCATCCTTAAACTGCATCAGAAATCTGAAAACCTGATTTTTGGATTTCTAAGCCAGAGAAAATTGGGCATAATTAGTAAAAGCTAAGTCTATGGAGTATGTACGCTAATGATGCCTTCCCTGTTGCTTTATTTTATGTGTTTTTTGGATGGAGGGGGCAAAATTGCTGTTATTTAAGGACTGGGTGTTACTTTTTGCTTTGCTATTTTCTCACCATCTTTTCTTTTCTTCCAAACCATGAAGATCTTAAAATATGAAACTTCCTATTGGATGCACTTTGCCCCCACTTGTTAGTTTACCCACCTAAATAGGCTCATTTGCATCTTAAATCCCTAAATTTTACATGTATTGTAAGTACTATCGGATTGACAGTCTGTACTTAAAATCTGACAGCAAAAAGTCAAATATTTTTTTCTTGTATAATTCTTAGTAAATTCTGGTAATAAGGGTGAGTATATTTTGCATATAATGTAGCCCTAACGCCCACATGCACTTACTAGCAATATTGGACTGTCCAGTGAAGATGGCGTACTGGAGCTCGTAAGACACAACCGTGAATTCATCATCAGACGTCCAGTGGACACTTATGGTGTCATAGGAAGCCGTGCACAGCTCTTCCCTTATGCACGGAGCGCTTGGAGCTGTAGAGAACAAAAAAACAGAAATATTATCTTTGCCCACCTGATGCAGCAAATTGCATTACAGGAAATCCCAAGCTGGTGATCCACCAGTTGTTTTAGTAGTTCCAATAAAATTCTACCTAATAAACCTGCTTTGTGTGCACAAGAATCTAATTAAAGACTTGATGGATTTCTTAAAAGCCATTCAGATATGCAAGAGTTACAGGTTCAACAAGGATGCCAATGAAAATAATATTCAAATCAGATTAACACAGCGGGTGGAGAACAGAGCACAACCTCATTAGAAACCCAAAATCTCAGTCGCTGTATAATCACAGAAACTGCTGGCTCGGTTTCACTGATGCATTGATTCATGGGGAAACAAATGTGTTATGACAATTTAGTTGGAAATGGCTCCTTTTGTGTTAAGTTCATTGAGCTTCTTGCAGGAGGAGAACAGAGTAAGGTAGAGAAGCAAAGACACAAAGGCCCAGCTTGAAATGATTGTAAAGCCACTTCTTATCTCTTTTTGTGCCTGTCACTTGCTCCCACTCCCAAGCGTTCTGTCATGAGTGGCTGCACATAGTGGAGTGATTCAGGCTGATTCACTGAGTGAAATACCCTCCAGCGAAGCCCTCATGCGTCGCAGAGAATAAATATGAGCCAACCATTTCCACAGGCCTTCAAAACCACAACAAATGCCCATTTTCTTTATTTATTTTTTGCTTCTTTCCCTAGCGTGGATATCATTTAACAGTGACATCTTGATAGGTCCACACAAATGGAAGTTAATATGCTGGAGTCTAACTTATAATGCAATGCTTAAAGACGGGCTGAAAAGTATTAAATTAAGAAAGCGGGGGAAAAAAACAGTTTTTAAGTTTAGGTTTCACAAAAAGAGTAAATGAAATCCACAAAACTACAATTGTATTGCCCATTACATCAACTACAGGACTGTCTCAGAAAATTAGAATATTGTGATAAAGTTCTTTATTTTCTGTAATGCAATTAAAAAACATGAAATGTCATACATTCTGGATTCATTACAAATGAATTGTAACGAATCCAACTGAAATATCGCAAGACTTTTATTGTTTTAATATCGATTATGGCATACAGCTGAAGAAAACTCAAAAATCCTATCTCAAAATATTAGAATATTTCCTCAGACCAAGTAAAAAAAAAAATTATTATAACAGCAAAACAAAATCAAACATTTGAAAATGTCGATTAATGCACTCAGTACTTGGTTGGGAATCCTTTTGCACAGATTACTGCATCAATGCGGCGTCGCATGGAGGCAATCAGCCTGTGGCATTGCTGAGGTGTTATGGATGCCCAGGATGCTTCAATAGCGGCCTTTAGCTCATTTGCATTGTTGGGTCTGGTGTCTTTCAGCTTCTTCTTCACAATACCCCACAAATTCTCCATGGGGTTCAGGTCAGGGGAATTGGCAGGCCAATCAAGGACAGTAATGCCATGGTCAGTACACCAGTTACTGGTGGTTTTGGCACTGTGGGCAGGTGCCAGATCTTGGTTGTGCAGCGTTTCCTGCCACATTTCCCCCTTCCAACACACTTTTTGTGAATGTGCTTTGAAACTGCACTCTGTGAACAGCCTGCTCTTTGAGAAATTTCTTTTTGTGTCTTACCCTCCTGATGGAGGGTGTCAATGATGGTCTTCTGGACAGCAGTCAGATCAGCAGTCTTCCCCATACTTGTGATTTAGTTTACTGAACCAAGCTGAGTGTTTTTCAAGGCTCAGGAAACCCTTGCAGGTGTTTCGAGTTAATTAGACGATTCAAGTGATTAGTTGAATAGCCTACTAGTATACTTTTTCACGATATTCTAATTTTCTGAGACAGTCCTGTATAGTGTATTTAAAGACTAAATTGTGGTAAATTGTCTCTGACCTGTGAGGTAATCCAGATTTTCCAGCAGCTTCTTCTCTCTAGTGAAGTCCAGCGCAAACGTGTCAAAGGTGTCTGTCAGGTGGATCTCGGGAATCAGCACCTGCGTTGATGCCGTTGCCATAGAAACCCTATAGGTTATCATCAAGAAAAAGGGAAAATATTTTCACATCTTATCACGTTTTTCTCTGTTCCAATACACACCTGTTGGCCTCAATACACAGCATGGGGCAAACATTGCCAATGGACTTTAAACAGAAATTAATATCAGACGCTGAATTCAACAGTGATGGAGGAATCTTCCACACACGTCCAACTTGTTGAAATCGAATAATAATAAAATTGTTTATATCTTTCAATTATTTATTTTTTAAACTAGTTGAGACTATAGGGTTGAAATATCCCAAGTCTGAGAAAAATGACTTGACCTCATCTGCCATGCAGTAAAAAAGTATGAAAATTCATCAAAGTGAAATCTCAGCTGAAGATCATGGGTGAGTAGTACAGGACGGCCCTGTACACAACCTGTCCTAATAAATAACTCTTTTGATCAGATTATGATTGAAATCCAGGTTTGTGCAAAAACTAAAGGATAGTTTTGCCTGATATCCTTCACTGCAAAAATGGAACTAAAAATAAGTAAAATGTTCTTAAAATGAGTGTATTTGTCCTTGATTTGAGCAGGTAAATAAGATGATTTGCCAATGCAATAGGATTTTTGCACTTAAAATATCAACAACTCATATCCATCTTATTTCAAGTGCAGGATGTCTAATTATCTCATTTTAGGGGTCAAAATATTAATTCCATTGGCAGATAATCTTATTTACCTGCTGAAATCAAGGAGAAATACATTAACTTTAAGAACATTTTACTTATTTTTAGATCTGTTTTTGCAGTGTTCACCCGTCTTTCTCCTGGGGGTGGAACCCATGCTTCCCACAGATCTGGTCTTCTGTAGCAAATCAATTATTGAAAGTAAGCGGCAGAGCATGAAGTATAAGGCTCAATGCGAGAACATATAAACTTTTTTCACCTCCTTGGGAATTTTTTAAAGCCACCTCTCAACATATTAACAGAGCTAGATACTTAGTGGGCTGCGTGTGTCCGGTACCTGACCTCTCGTTGATGCTCTTGGCTGTCTGCAGGAAGCGAGCGTGGTCGGTTTCCTTCAGCGTCTGGTCGGCCTGTGTGATGAGGGCCGAGGACCTCTCGATGCACTGCTTGCAGTTGGAAATCTGCTGGGCCAACTTCCTGAGCCTTTGAGCCTGAAAACATTGAAGATGGGAACTTTCAGCAGATTGACTTTTAAGCACATGAAAAATGCCCTAGGCAGGAGGAAAAGGTTGTGAATGATTTAAATCAGACCTGATGACAGGAAACTTTAAGATTCCTATCAGAAAGCTGTTCTTTTGTCACTTTTGGATGTTTTGGAAATGGAGCTGTGATATAACATCCCCTTCTTGTTCTTGAGATTTCTAGCAAACACTTGAAGTTTCTAGGTCAAACCTGACTTGGTATTGTTTGTAATTAAATTCTCCACAACAAAAGCCCCAATACAATCAGAAGAAAAGTAACCCCAGGGCAGAATGCTGCCGCTGTGGTGTTTCACTGTAGATATGGCATTGAGTGATGGGGCATACAAATAATTTGGTTTCATCAGACTATTGCACAAGGATTTGGAGCTTTTTTTCTGGGAAACTGCATTTTTAAAAAAGCTTTTTGGGACACATAAACAATTGTCGTTCAACTTTATTGTACTTTTAATTTTTTAATCAGTTGCTTATGTTGCCGATGTTTGTGAGTTCTTTGTCTCTTTTTTTCCTTTTTGTCTGGGCTCTCGGCTCATTTTGTTTGGCACCCAGTTTCATTCCCTTGGCTTTTTAAGAGGCAGATTTAGGTCACTGGTTAGATTGAGGTCAAATTGCATTTCATCAGCAGTTTGGCTAGTGACAAACTAAACACACAACTGAAACCGTATCTAAGGAAAGATTGCACAACCTCTGGATCCAGTTTATGAAAAAATGCCAAGCTTTTATTTCCAGTCTTAATGTTGAACAACCATGTTGGAAGCACTCCAAGTCTCATTAAACTTAGCTTAGAATATGATATGGGTAGAGGGTACAAGCAGCATCTTCTCCATATGCAGCTTGATGTCTTTTTTAGCCTGTCTGAAATCGTCCATCTGTTTGGAAGGGTTCGCATCTCAGCCATCTGGACAGTTTGCCATCTACTAGCAGTTAAAGGATCATGTTAACATGCATAGCTATGAAATGTTTGCCCCTTTGTTCTGTTTTTTTTTTTTTTTTTTTTTTTAATCACACTTAAATGTGTCAAATCCTCAAACTATTTTTTTCTACTGGAAAAAGATAACCTGATTAAACACAAAAAGCTGTTTTTAAAACACAATTTCATTCATTGCCAAGTACCATCAAGGGGAAATGTAACTGCCTCCCTTAGTTTTAACTGTGATAAAACTACTTTTTTTCCGTTGAGAAAGCTGAGCTTAATTTGACCAAGCAGCAGGTAATAAATTATAGTATAGGGTGCGGTGATGAGTTGGTAGAGTTTTCATTATTTATTTTTTTACTTAAAATAAAATTCTACTAATATTTGCAATATAGGTATGACGTTATTTCAAGAAAGTAGGTATGTTTGTATCATCTGTAAAAAGTACAAATGTTAGCAGTCTGGGAACTTAACAGATAACCTTAGCCAATGCAATTAGGGTGAGAAACTCATTAGCAGTTTGGCCTCCATTATATGTCATTGAAATATTTTAAAAATAAGCAGACATTGTTTTGTTTTTCATCACTGTGCTCTGAACAATACTAGTTTATTTTTTTATAAACCCTTGGTTTTTCACCTCACCTTCCCCTCTTTAATCTTGCTGCCAATGATCTGCCTCCTCTGCTGAATGATGTCAATCAGGACATCACACTCCTCCAAGAGCTTGCCCTCCTGGCGTGACGCGTTAACCTGAAAATCAATTCACACATAGGATTAAATTTATATATATATATATATATATATATATATAAAAATAATTAGTAGACCCAACAATGGTGACATGGCAGCCAATATCAAAGTAACCTGGGCTTCTATTACACCTCACCAGTGCCAAAGGCTCAACCTCTCCATGCCACGTCGCACTGATGGAGTACAGTGATTTATATTGAAGGAGGCCCAGAGAAGTATTAAATGAACATACTTACTTACTGGGAACCTTGTTAAAGTGTATTGTGGGAATTAACTATATTTTTTAATTAATTATATATTTTTTGGCTTATTTTACAGCAATCAAAATCTAAGAATCGCATGTGCCCATTGATACTTTGAGTTATTGTTGGTGATGAGCACCAAATCTTTAAAATTGGAAAGCTTCATTGCTATCAGCGGCCTCCACTAATTCAAGTCAGGACTCTGCCTGGGCCAGCCCAAAATGTCACCAGTGGTCAAATGAAATGATTACTTTAAACCCAAATCTGCAAATGGTAAGAATAATGTTGGGCATGACCGCGTTTTACAAGAACTCAAGCTCAGGCAATTTCTTTGGCAAAACTGTCATTAGTGAGCAGCTGATGTCATTTTATCAAAGTACAGATATTTTGTCCCTCATGGTCTGCCGATGTAGTTTAAATAAAGTACTTTTCCTATTTCAAGTAGATGTCTGCCTTTCTCCTAAAGTCAAGGTCAGCTTTGCTCAGGAGTGATGTTTGTTTATTATCACTTATACATTTAATCAGCACTATTGTTCAGACCTGGAGACCCAAGTATGCATAAAAACCTAACATTTAATAAGATGTTAGTCATTTCACCTCTAGACCATTTTTTTCTTTGGTAGGTCTTGTAGTACACAATTTTTACTAGTGCAAAATACAGATGGTTGTCATGGATCATTTTGACCCATCTTTCAATTCATGCCTACCATAGCGATATTTTATCAAAACATTAACTGTTGATTCAAAGTAGTTTTCTATGTGCTCAAAGTTGCTGTAAGAAAATTTGATCAAATGAAAGTATACAACAGGTCCCTTGGAGTTATTTCATGATGATTTTGTCATATTTTATTAGTCAAGTGAGCAAAACAGGGATTGGAATTCAAATAAATGTGCAGAATGGTTTGCAAATCAATTCTTAAAGAAAATATAAAGTTGAATTAAATGAGATTTTGGCATTTTGACTCATTAGGTTAATAATTCATGAAAATCCAAAGCTAAAAGGAAAGAAAGTAGCCTCCAATGGTTCAAGGGCATGAGTACAGTAATATGGCAATGTGCAGGTATGAAATGAGGCGAGGCAAGGCAGATTTATTTGTATAGCACATTTTAGTACAAAGACGATGCAAAGTGCTTTACACAATTAGAATATAGGAAAATAAAATCAGAATAAAAGCAAGTTGGAATAAAATGAGGGTGAATTGAGCCGGTTCCATTCGTATACATAGGTATGTGATCAGTGGGACAAAGATGGAGTAAATATACTGCTCAAAAAAATAAAGGGAACACTTAAACAACAGAATGTAACTCTAAGTCGATCACATTTCTGTGAAATCAAACTGTCCACTTAAGAAGCAACACTGATTGACTGTCAAATTCACCTCCTGTTTTGCAAATTAAATAGACAACAGGTAGAAACTAGGCAATTACCAAGACACCCCAAAAAAGGAGCGGTTCTGCAGGTGGTGACCACAGACCATTTCTCTGTTCCTCTGCTTTCTGGCTGATGTTTTGGTCACTTTAAAATGCTGGCAGTGCTTTCACTCTAGCGGTAGCATGAGACGGAGACTACAACCCACACAAGTGGCTCAGGTAGTGCAGCTCATCCAGGATGAGGACGGAGGCGCTACCAGGAGACAGGCCAATACATCAGGAGACGTGGATGAGGTCGTAGGAGGGCAACAACCCTGCAGAAGGACCGCTACCTTCGGCTTTGAGCAGACACATGCACATTTGTGACCTGCTGGAGGTCATTTACAGAGCTCTGGCCGTGCTCCTCCTGTTCCTCCTTGCACAAACGATCAGAAACGGAGTCCATGATGGTGGTATGAGGGCCTGACGTCCAGAGGTGGGCGTTTTTTCTTACAGTCCAACACCGTGCCCGTTCCCCAGACCTGAATCCAGTTGAGCACATCTGGGACATCATGTCTCACTCCATCCACCAACGGCACGTTACACCACAGACTCTCCAGGAGTTGGAGGATGCGAGACCATCCTCTATCTCATCAGGACCATGCCCAGGCATTTTAGGGGAGGTCATACAGATGCGTGGAGGCCACACACACTACTGAGCCTCATTTAGACTTGTTTTAAGGATTACAATCAAATTACAATCAAAGTTGGATCCACCTGTAATGCGTTTTTCCATATCATTTTTGAGTGTGGCTCCAAATCATACCTCCATGGGTTAATAAATTTGATTTCATTGATAATTTTTGTGTGATTTTGTTGTCGGCACATTCAACTACGTAAATAATAAAGTATTTAATAGAATATTTAGTTCATTCAGATCTGGGATGTGTTATTTTAGTGTTCCCTTCATTTTTTGAGCAGCATTTTAAAAGAAAAAAAATTGAGAAATGTCTTTGAATGTTAAGCCTACTGATGGCCATTAGCAATGACAGAAATAATTTGATTTAGTTGGAGGCAATAGGGTGAGGAGCTCAGTCATCCGGGGAGGACTCAGAGTAGAGCCGCTGCTCCTCCACGTCGAGAGGAGCCAGTTGAGGTGGCTCGGGCATCTGGTCAGGATGCCTCCTGGACGCCTCCCTGGAGAGGTGTTCCAGGCACGTCCCACCGGGAGGAGGCCCAGGGGAAGGCCCAGGACACGCTGGAGGGACTATGTCTCCCGGCTGGCCTGGGAACGCCTTGGGGTTCCTCCTGAGGAGCTGGCCCAAGTGGCTGGGGAGAGGGACGTCTGGGCCTCCCTACTGAAGCTGCTACCCCCGCGACCCGACCCCGGATAAGCGGAAGACAACGGACGGACGGACGGACGGAGGCAATTTCAGTTAAATACCATTTGAAGCAATCCTGGCTGAAGGTTCCTCAGAAGAAAACAAATGTTTAGCTCAATTCTCCTGAGCATTTAATCCACTTTTGCAGGTAGCTTCACACACTGAGCGTGCTATGAAACCTGTTCAAGTCAATTTATAAGAATGCAGGTATTGGCATATTGCACAATTTCTCATTGTAGTAATTTCCTAGTGCTCCTTCAAGCACCTTGTAAAGTATTCTTGCTGCAGCCAAACAATGGCATCGGGAGTAACAAAATGGAAGTCTGTAGAGTGTTACCAAGAGATTGCTTGTGTGCAGTTATTCATACAAACTAACCATCTATGTGTGCTGAAAGAAGTTTTTAATAACTACATCATGGGAAGTAATTTATAGTCTAAACTGAGCCAAACACTCCTGTAAAGGGATTTGACTGTATTCTTAAAGTCTCTTCATCACAGTATTTGTGTATTTATTTATTTTTATTTTTAATTCTTTGCCAAAAGCAAACATTTTCCACCTGGAACACATCTGTGTTCATGTAAAACATGCTGAGCTGAATGCCATGGCTCTCTTGAACAGCGGTGCGATAGCAGCTGCTGTTACAACTCCGCAGATTGGTTTCTTTAACATCAAATTTGTCAAATTCGTAAACCTATGTAAACTGTGGAATTTGGTACTCAGTTTGGCAATGGGGAACGCTTGTTAAAATATAACACAAAGGTGCATACCGTATAGTAGGCAAAGAGTGCAGATTTTAAAGAATGAATGTGAATGAGGGTTTGAGCTGACCTCCACCACCGTCAGCCCTTTCAGGAGTTATGTACTGTGTGCCTGGACCTTGCCTATGCATGCTGGTCTCCCCACCAACTTAAACAGTATGCCTTGGATTTCTTCTATGTTTCTGCATGCATTAGAGTTCTGGTACTTGATTCCTTTGGGGACCTCCGGATGAGCTGCACTCATCAGGACTTCAAATCAGAAAAGGTGGGTATTGCTTTGTGGCAACCTTTGAGGTCCTCAGAGGTGGCAAGGACAGAGCAAGAGTGCCTACCCATCAACGAGGTGTCTCAGTGGCAAAAAGGTTGGTTGTCATGGGAAGGTGTCCCAAACAGGTCTGTTTCGTAGTCTGATCTGTGGAAATTCCTTTAAGGCAGGCTCAGCTTCCTGTTTAGACCCACCTATGATGCCCTGCCTTGTCACTGAAACCTACAGCAATGGTTCGGTGCTGAAGTGTCCTGCCCCATGTGCAGTACCATCAATGCGTGCCTGCAGCATATTTTATCAGGGCGCAGGACTGCGTCGTTACAAAGTTAAGAGTGGAGACACTGTTTTGCTGGAATAGATTGCAGAGATTGTTGAATCATTCAGACAGAAGGCTAGAAACAGATTGTTCTCTCCGGGAAGATTTATCATCCTGTTTGCCAAGGCCGAAGAGAACATCAACCTCCCTCATCAGAGAGGAACATCATGACACATCCAACCCAGCAGCGAGTGGATGATTAGGGGGTTAACCTCAGGGGAACAGCTCATATTCCCCTGCCAGACATAATCGTATTTTCCAAGCCATAAAGGACTATCTTGCTGGTGGCACTCAAAGCCCCTTGGGAAGATGGGATGGAGGTGGACAACGATTGGAAGTGTTGCAAGTTCACCGACCTTGCATAAGAGTGTAGGGAGGCAGGCTGGAAAGCCATTGCATATCCTGTCGAAGTTTAAATTGGGTATTTTGTTGGGGCATCAACTATTCGCCTGATCCACGACATGACACACACATGTCGAAACTACATTCAAGATCTGGCTAAGGAGGCAGAGAAAGCCAGCTTCTGTCTGTGGCTAAGGGGAAAGTTTGAGTTACGGCAGAAATGACACCTGGGGCATGAGGTAGCAGTGAGATATCCCTCCCATCACTCTGACACCATGAGATATACTGGGGTTAAAGGAACAAAACATCTATGCAATGCTCAGCAGGTAGACCTTCAACCTGTATCTTCATAAATATGAGGACAACCAGGCAGTTTTGAACATTTCAAATAATATTAAGATAACACTCTTTGAATCTAAAAGGAGGCCATTCTGCAGCCCAAAATATTCCACTGCTCTAGTTGTAACCAAACATATTATGTCTTGTACAGATGTACAGTATCTAATGCCTGTGGACAGAGCCCCGAGGAGGATATATTCAGTGTGACAGACTGTCGGCTGGAAGAAACATTAAGTGATTCATTTAAAATCGGATGATCTTAAATTATCCAAGCCTGGAACATGTGGAAATACTCTAATAAAAATTTGTCAAAATTAATTTGATAGATTTACTCTGCTACAGTACCTTGCAACGTGTTTAAACACCTTAAACTTTATTTACATTTTGTCACTTTATAACCGCAAACTAGCTCTACACCCTCAGCAGGATCCTGGAGGGGGCATGGGAGTTTGCCCAACCAGTCTACATGTGTTTTTTGGATCTGGAGAAGGCATTCGACCGTGTCCCTCGGGGGGTCCTGTGGGGGGTACTCCGGGAGTATGAAGTACCGGGCCCTTTAAAAAGGGCTGTTAGGTCTCTGTATGACCGGTGTCAGAGTCTGGTCCGCATTGCCGGCAGTAAGTCGGACTCGTTTCCGGTGAGAGTTGGACTCCGCCAAGGTTGCCCTTTGTCACCGATTCTGTTCATAACTTTTATGGGCAGAATTTTTAGGCGCAGCCAAGGTGTTGAGGGGATCCGTTTTGGTGGCCTTAGGATTCCGTCTCTGCTATTCGTGGATGACGTGGTCCTATTGGCTTCATCAGGGCGTGATCTACAGCTCTCACTGGAGTGGTTCGCAGCCGAGTGCGAAGCGGCCGGGATGAAAATCAGTGCCTCCAAATCCGAGACCATGGTCTTGAACCGGAAAAGGGTAGAGTGCCTTCTCCGGGTTGGGGAGGATGTGCTGCCCCTAGTGGAGGAGTTTAAGTATCTTGGGGTCTTGTTCACAAATGAGGGGAAGATGGAGCGGGAGATCGACAGGCGGATTGGTGCGGCGTCTGCTGTGAAGCGGGCGCTGTACCGATCCGTTGTGGTGAAGAGAGAGCCGAGCCAAAAGGCGAAGCTCTCGATTTACCGGTCGATCTACGTTCCTACCCTCATCTATGGTCACGAGCTTTGGGTCATGACCGAAAGAATGAGATCCCGGATACAAGTGGCCGAAATTAGTTTTCTCCGTAGTGTGTCTGGGCTCTCCCTTAGAGATAGGGTGAAGAGCTCAGTCATCCGGGGAGGACTCGGAGTAGAACCGCTGCTCCTCCACGTCGAGAGGAGCCAGTTGAGGTGGCTCGGGCATCTGGTAAGGATGCCTCCTGGACGAGGCGTCCTGGTGAGGTGTTCCGGGCATGTCCCACTGGGAGGAGGCCCAGAGGCAGACCCAGGACACGCCGGAGGGACTATGTCTCTCGGCTGGCCAGGGAACGCCTTGGGATTCCCCTGGAGGAGCTGGCCCAAGTGGCTGGGGAGAGGGACGTCTGGGCCTCCCTACAGAAGCTGCTACCCCCGCGACCCGACCCCGGATAAGCGGAAGACGATGGATGGATATAACCGCAAACTTAAACTTGTTAATTGGGATTTTATATAAAGGAACACTAAGATGTTTTTTACTAACTGAACATTTGAAAAATCCTCTGTGCAGGCCCACTCAGATCTATTGCATGAAATTCCAATAAAAATGTATTGCTTTGTAATGACAAAAAAAAAAATATTCAAAGTACCATATTATTTTAGTAACCCGGCCAGCCAGATTGATGATGTGTAGCACTCTATGTTCTGCAAATGATCAATCTGGATCTGCTCCCATCAAATCCATTTGGGGAAAAGAGGGACATTGAGCAGAACATTCCGAGCTGATTGGGCAAAACACACCTAGTGCCTGCCTACCAATAGTTGATTGTAGGCAATCACGATATAGAATGAAAATGTCGTAAGCAGCAGGTGCCATAAGAAACCACAAGTTCAACTGGTCAAGGAGCACTTATTTGGATAGTGACACTTGTGACAACAGTTTGTGTTTTGGTGGGCTGAACGATACGTCGCTAATGAAATCCAACAAGACACTAAATCCATCAAAGTCAAACTCATTAGCATAACTCTGAAAACTTTCAGCTGACCACTCAACAAAAGCATAAAGATGTATATACCATAATTTTCGGACCATAAGGCGCACCACATTATTAAATGCACTGTGAATTAACGTGTCTGTGTTGTTGTCCACACATGAACCACACAGGATTATTAGGCGTCTTAAATATTCATCCCAAGTGTCTAATATTACTCTGTCCCTCCGCCGGAAGGACTGTATTTTTATGACCAAATATACCATAGCATCCCACATTTTCAGTTTCAAGAATAAATTCAAAACAGTTTGGCACAGTAGGGGTCCGCCAGGATTTTTTTTTTTGATCTAAACATGTATAACTTCTCAATTGCTTGTGTGATCACCAAACTTGCTACAGATGTAACCAAGTTGTACTTACAATTCATTGTTTATTTCCTTATTTACTGCAGATGGAAGACATTGTTTATGTAAACATCCCTCTTTTAGGCGGAATTTATTTTTTGGGCATTTAAATCTCATTTACTCAGGCCCAGAATAATTTACACTCAAGTTTTCACATCCACATCATTCTCCAGGACATTTAGGTTAGTTGATAACACGATTAGCTGTTTAGGCATTGTTCAAGTTGAGAAATGCCTAATAAAGTATGAGTATGCATTTTTTGGAAAATGGACACTCGTGTTTAAGAGGAACCATAATACTAAACACGATTGACCCGACTTGTTCTAGTTGAGTATCAAACGGTAAAGGCAGGAGCGGGAGAAGATGGATTCTTGTGTGTTTGTGAAGGCACAAATACCGTGAGAATTCAGGTTTCAGGCAAGGTTATTATTTTGGTACACTATTGCATATTTGTTTATACTATATAATGAGAAAGAATATGATTAAACGGGGATTTTCCATATATGCAATTAGCACTGTCCACCAATTGTTGGATGAATAATCCATTCAAGTAAATCATCAACTTGAACATCTTTCCTTTTGCTAAAATGTAAACATTATGTCTGCTTTGTATCAAGTCAGTGCTGTGAAATTCCACCTGCCTCTTCTGTTTCAGCTTTCAGGATTGGCAATCCTTTAGGATTACCACATCTCTTGATGTTTACCCATCTGTGATGCAGTCCTAAAAGGGGGATCTTAAACAGTCTAGCAACTCAGGCTTCACTAATCTAGCGTAAATACTGGTGATTAATAACATCTATTTCCTAGTAAAAACTGATCTCTTTAACTGTGAATATTAAGTTATTATGAAACATGGCGACTAAATGTACTTGCTTTTTTGTTTAATCCTCTATTGTACTGTATTTATGACCCTTCTGAGTTTATGTATATTTATCAAATATCATCAAATAAAATAAGTGCACTCTCCCACATTAAGCCTTACTGTATCCTCATTTTTCAACGTGTATTAAGTGGCTGAAAGATCTTAGTGTGGGTTGGTGTAGGGTTCTAACAAGGAGAAGCTAAAAAAACAAGATGCCAGTTGAAAAGGCACATGCATCTGATATGTTCTGCAGGAATACAAAATTGGTGCAGCTGAGCTGGTGAGTCAGAGTAACAGGATGTTAGTTGGCAATCTGTATGAAGACGTGTCTTTGCAGCAGTTTTAGGATAATCTCATCTAAAATATTCAGAAAGCTTGTTAGTAGCACGCAGCTGAATCGCCTTCAACTTCAAAACCTTTCCAATTTATTTTTGTATTTTATGTCTGACTTATGTTACTTTCTGCATTTATATGTCACACCCTATCACTGGACATTATGCCATCTTATTTTTCTTACAGCTTGAGACTAGATGAAGAAAAATTTTAAAATTAATTTGGGTCAATAAATGATGTGTTAAAACTTATACTTTCTACAAACTTAACCCAAATGGGATTCTTCACTGTGGGTGCAGAACCTTTATTTACTTGCAAGAACACACTAGAATGGATAACACTGTGCAAGCAAATTGTACTACTCTGAAGATTTGCTACATGTATGCACTTCGATGGGGATTTTCATCCCAGCTGAATAAAAGTTGTCCTTTTGTAATCATAGAAAAGAAAGCATGAATTATGTTTCTCATTCTGTTCTTTGGACTTTAAATTCACTAAATGTCGCATAAACTGGCACCCTAACATGCATGCCAAACGAACACATGACTGTAATTAAATCAAATATTGCAAACTGCTTCACCCTTTACTTTCCTCTCTTTTGCAAAGGTCTTGGCAGGCTGCAGAGCTGCTCTCCATATTTTGTAAAACCCTGTGGCATTGCTTTATTTAAAGCATCTTAGTGGTGAAACATAATGCGAACAGGCAGGCTTGGCACAGAATTGCCTTCAAAGGAGGCTGAACGCATGCAAACATCCACACAAATATGTTAACCCAGTAATAAATGTTAAACCCAACCAAATTTCTGTGATGATGGAACACATGAAAATCTGCTTACGTATTATTTTAAAAAGCCGTGAGCAGGAGTGTAAATGTGATCCTTTTAGGATTGTTTTTTAATGAAATTTCCGTGAGAAATATAGATAATGCAGATCATCATTATGTAATGGATTTTAAATAAGACCAAGACCAGAACAAATAACAAGCATTATTTACATTAGAATTGGTGAACTATTGCAAAAAGAGACACTTTCTTTACGGCCATTGGATTTGTTTGAAATGAACTTCTGGATCACAAAGTAAATCAATTAAAAATGAAGGAATGCATCTGTGTAAATAAGTTCTTATTTTATTCCAGGGGGGTCTACCACAATATATTGCCTTTACTTTTTGACTTTACTTCTCTCACATTAGATCCTGAGCTTGGGCTTTGATAACTGAAGTCACAAGATGTACAATTACAAGGAGAGAAGGAATAAATTCAAACTCGGCTTGTGGAAATTCTTACGAAAAGAAACAAAACCAAACATGTATAGTTCATTTCAAACGGCATACTATTGCTCTAAAGTGACGGAGAATTTAGGTCAGTGTTGACCCCCACAGGGCCGTTAAGACTCACCTCAACATGTTGACAAGTCTGGATCAGCTTCCCCATAAGCGACTCGAGCTCGTTGTTCCTCTTGATCAGGTTGCTCAGGTTGGAGTCAAGGGCTTGCTGTTGCAAACGAGAGTGAGAGATGCCAAAAATAAATAGAAATGTCACCCAGGTGCAAGATGGCAACAAAGCCAATGTGTCAAATGCACTGGATGAGAAAACAGCCATACAAAAAGGAGCCTTAAAAAAAAGGGAATGATTAGCAAATTAGAACGATGTCAGTCAGATCTTGCTTAACCCGATCAGTCTCTGGATCTCCAAAGTTTTGGAGGTGGCGTACCCCTGAATGTGAGTTGTACCCCTCGTCTCTGCACTGCCTCCTCATCCTGTCCCGTCCGAAGCCTCAGACAGCAGATCCTACTTCCAGCAGTGAATGTGACTGAAACAGTCACTCGGCTGAGCACCAAGCCATGCGCAAACCCGGCCAAGCGATAAATCAGGGCTTCAAAAAGCTTTCCCTATGAGAGTGCACAGCAGCGCTCCCGGCAAACGAAGCGGCAAACAGGTGACAGCGCGTCAGTGCCGCCCTCCCGACGCTCCTCCCTTATTTGGCTCTCTGTCCTCATTTCACCCACCCCTTCTATACTTTTCCATGGCTCTTTCTCAAATGCCAGAGCACAGACTGTTTCACATATTCATCAAATTTCGGCATGAGTAAGCTGTTCTGATGCGCCGTTGCCACTTTGAGACCATAAGGAACGTCTCAAGTTTTGGCAAAGCTGTTGATTCAACCAAGCTGAACATTACTGGGCTATAAAGTTAAAGAACCTGCTTCACATTTAACATGGCAGAATTCCTTCAACCACATTTTAAATGACACGTAATTTTTGGTATCCAAAAAATGCTTTTACCAATCCAGAGGTGGAGATGGTGCCTATTTTTTTTTTTTTTGGTAAGTGAGATGTACTGCCACAAAGAGCTTAATGGATGACCTTAATACGCAGATGGAACACAAAAGTGACATAAGGGTCTGCTCTAACAGAAACATGACCCTGTTATTCTCAGAGTAACAGAGAGGGGAGAAAAAAAGTCAACCTCTCAAAGGAAGACAGGAATTGCAACAATAGGCCAGCCTCTGTGCACTGAGCTTCAGTGTAAAACGCTGATGATATACGGCGTGACACAAACATACAGAGAAGGGATTTAAACCCGTTATGGGTCGATGTTGCCATCTTGTATTTATTTGGCGGAGCTGAGCAGAATGCCTGCCCTCATCAGTTTGACCACTTGTCAATCATCCAGCGGCATAATCCGTACTGTCCTTTTTTTTTTTTTTTTTTTTTTTTTTTTTTTTTTTTTTTTTTTTTAATCAGCCCACCCACTTTTTCTGCCACCAGTTTGAGCTAGATTTGGAAAAAAACAGTCTGTGTTGTACTGTACAGTTAATCTCTGCTTAGTTTAATGAGTTTCCAAAGTGCAGTGAGGCAGTGGATTGGGATTACTGCGATGGGAAGATGCAAGGATGCTGCAAAGAAAAAAACTGGTTAGAAAATAAAGATGTTGAGTTTAATCAGTTTTATTCCTTACTATTGATATATTTCTGTAGTTCAGGCGTTGAGAGTATTCCAAAAAATGCTGGAAAATGTGGTAAGAATGGGAACATGTGGGTTAGGGGGTAATATACAGGTTTCAATTCTAGGATTTCACGAAAAACAACAATATTTTATTTGTCACCACAGCAAGATTTCTCTTTGGCTACTCCGGTTCACATTACACATAATGAGGCAAAATCTCACAAACAGGCAATGAACAAGGGTTTCTTTTTATTTTTTTTATTTTTTTTTAGTTTTCAGGAGAGTCACAGATAACAGATAATGAGGTAGTAAGGTGCATGTTGAGCAATGATGAATTGAGGCTACGTTTACAGCAATGTACGTTTAGATATTCTGAGTATTTTATGTAGGACATAAATGAGTTGTCTTTTACCTGGTTTTAAAATGATTTTGATCTTAAGTGTTAAAAAAGAAACGGATGCCAGTCTGCCATTGGTTGATAAATACTAGACCAACATGATAAAGTTGTGTGAAACATTGTTACCCCATGAGCAGCTTTTAGAACCAACTCTTATCTTTAGCAGAAAGTGGTCCTTTGGTCTATTCTTCTCACATGGCTGTGGTGAAAGTCTTTTTTACAACTTTGTTTTTGCTAGTATGTGTCCCTGCCCAGCTTGGTAAGGTCGGTAAGACAGAATTTTAGTAAGGATAGAACTTTGACTAGGCCTTTGCAGCACCTTGATTTAGAGATGCATTAATCAATTCTTTGGCCGATTTCTGGTTTTCGAAACATTTTACCTTGCCAATAACAAATTGAGCATTTTTTTTCTCTAGTTCCATTTAGCAGCTACTACAAAAGTAGTCATTCTTGGTATTCTCAGTGGTTCTCAAACTCAAGGACCACATTGACTACTAAGTTTCACATGCCATTACCTTCACAGACTTTTTAAAACAGTAAGTACAACCCTGTGAACCTTTTGCTATTATTTAATAAAAAAAAAAAAAACAGACATTTGATGCAACCAATAATGGGAGGAAAAGACCAAAGGTTTTGTACTTTCTACTCATTAAATTTGCCACAGTTAGACTCAAAATTTGTTTTCTACAATTTTGTAAATTCAGACAAACTCATTAAGCTGATTAATACTAACACATCTCACTGGAGTTTGAGCTTTGAACCGGGACACAATTAAGTTTGGTTTGAATTCCTCATTCCCAGATGTAAAAATAACTTTTTGTATTGGTCTGATGTAAAATTCTAAAGAAAATGTAGATATTAAGATGAAAAAGTGAACTTATAAATGTCTATATTATACACAACTGTCCTAAATTCATTTGTTTAAAATACCTTTTAATCATTAAAGAGCACTGGCATGTTTGTCCAAATGGTTGACAGCTCTGGTAAATCTGACACGGTACAGAAAGGCTTTACTTTGCATAAATCTGAGAGAATGTCAGACATGACCGCTGCATAAAAACTCGCTCTGCTTCAGAAGCAAAGCATGGCAAGGAAGTAAAAATGTTCTGTGGGCAACAGTGTGTTTGTTGGTGATTGAGAGTCAAGACCGCCCCAAGCAGAAGGAACATCCAACGCAGAAGAAAACAAGTTAGGCTGTAAACCTGTACACAATGCAACACCTGAGGCTGAAGTATTCACCTAAAACTAACACAAAACCATACAGACTTTACCTTCTTGATTATTAATCTCAGTTTAAATAGTATTAAATCATGTTGAGAAATGTTGAGAAAATCCAATAAAAAGGGAGATAAAATGACCAACACTTTGAGTAGAAACATACTGTGGTATTGTCTGTCAAATCAACACCTTGCCAGTACCTTATTGGACCCCCTTTTTGTCTTTGGAACTATTTATTCATAGCCTAGATTCATCAGTGTTGGAAAAATTCCCTAGATATTTTGGTCACAAAGATGCAGCAGATTTTTTGGCTGCACATCTATATCAACATCCTGTTCCATCTCAAAAGGAGCTCTGTTTCATTGAAAACTAGCAACTGTGCAGGCCATAGGAGTGCAGTCAGATAATATCAGCTTTGTTTCATGGTACATTGTCCGGCTGGAGGTAGGGATCAGAACGTCCGTGCACTGTGGTCATAAAGTGATGGACATGGTCATCAGCAACAATCGGGTAGGTTGTGAAGATGAAATGATGTTAAGCTGGTACAGATGTGTCTGATTTACGCCAAGAAAATATACCCAACGGCATTATAATGCCACCACCGGTAGCTAAATCATTAATATGGAAGCAGGATAGATATGTGCTCTGTTTGTTTTAAGCTGCAGCATGGTTGGGTCAGAATTTGGCAAAGACTCATCAGACCAGGTAATGTTTTTACAAAGCTCTGTTATATTTGGGAAAGCCTGGGAGACTTGTATCCTCAGTAAGATGTTCTTAACTGACAGGCGTACCTGTTGTGGTCTTAGGCTGCAGTAGCTGCTTGAAGAATTGTTGCTTTATCTGTTCAAAGGTGGTATGTTACATTATTGGGTTTTAGTGACTAGTTTTTTAAAACGTCTTGATATATTTAGATTCACACTGCATCTTTTTAGTCCACAAAATCGATGTTCCCTGAATACTTTGCCTCTTCGAGAGAGAAAATATATTCAAAGCCTCTTTCTTCCTCATTCAGATACTCTGGAAATAGTAAGGATAACTTGCTGAAGTTCTAACAGTCGCCTAAATATAAAGTTATTTAACTTTGGCTACAAGATGAATTCTTGCTGCATTTGTGCATTCACAAACACACCAGAATCTACCTTGTACCTCTCTGGCTACAACCGTTTGTGTCCGAACTAAAAACGGTCCAGGCCAATCAAGTTGCACTATCGTGGTTTAAGGCGGGACATACCGGTGTGACAAAAGCACGAGCGGCTGAGCCCACAGCTGAACCAACACGAAGATGGCAGCACAGGAGGACGCTCCTAACTCATGACCTCTGCTGCTTACGTTTTAATTTGATACCATGATTGGCTAAAACCAACTCCTGGTATGCGGGCACAAGGTGTCGCTTCGCCCAATGAGCTCGGACAGTTCTGCTGAATGTCCCTCCTTTCCCCAAACTGATTCGATGGGAGCAGTCCCACATTGATAATGTGCAGAACGAAGAGTGCAACACATTATCAATCTGCCTGGCCAGGTTATCCCTATACACACACACTGTACAAAATGGAGGCTCATAAGCATTATGCATAAATGGCTTATTTATTGTCCACTTCAAACCCAGACATAACACACTGTTACATTGACAGCAGCTTAAAGAAGTCTTTCAGTAGAGGACTTGTCCACAAAACACAAACTCAGCAACTTGCAAATAGGAAAATTGAGCTTTTATTTTTAAAAAATAAAGGGAAAAAAAATTACAAACTTTGAAAAGTCAACATGTTGGGATTCTGTTTGCACTTTGACATAAATTTGAATGAAACCAACCACTGCAATTTAAGAGCACCTTCTGAAATAACAGTGAAGCTGACGAGCACAAACAAGGCATTTAACACTTCCCGCAAAAAGCTTGTTTTTGCACATTGGATTGCACCCAGTAGGGCCGACTGTGGCCGACACACCATTGGCAATTACAACGAAGTACACTTTTCACCCTTTCCAGAGTGACTGACTTTATGGCTGGTCCAGTTTAAAATTTTGTGGCCATATGTCAGGTAAAGCAATTCTAATTGACCGGGATTTGTGTTGAATAAAGGATAAACACTTCTATCTATGTGCAGTCTAACTTGTTTTATGTTTAACTGACCTTAAGAGCACCAAACTGTTGCTCCAAGTTTTACCGAGAAATGTTTTTTTTAAGAAACACACCGAACCTGTGATTTTGAAACCAAGGCTGACACATACAAACTGCAGCTCCTATCTTTTATCCTCAAGGTTTTTACCCCTAAGACCCAGAGCTAAGGATTTTAAAAGCCATTTCCAGCAGCCTCCTCCGTCAATTTCCTGTGACGGGGGTAATTTTATCTCTGAAAAAAGGATGGGTGTTTTCACAATAACATCCACGGCTCTTATCAGTAACACACCACCAGCACCACTGGAAAAAGGAAACTATTCCAATCATCTGATATTCCTTTTTTGTTTCCTTTTTGTGAAAAGTGGAGGCATCTCGTATTCTGCAGATTGAACATAAATTGATATGAATTAAATTTCCAAGGAAAACGTAGCAAGAAAACTGTCTAAACTTTTCAAGCTTGGAAATTGGGATTGTGGGGGGCGGGGGAAAGCAAGACGGCTTTGTACCGTCAGGTAAAAAAAGGCTTTTACTATTTGAAGTGCCAGAATGTATTATCTTTTTTTCCCCAGGGGTTTTTACAATGATGTATTTCGTATTTGGAAATTGAAACCCAATCCACCAAAAATTCATTTAGGCGTCAATGTATAATTTTAAAATTAGTTGGAATCCAAATTTAAATGTTTAAAAAAATCAGTAAAACCGATATGAGCTTTTCCTAGTGTTACCTCTACTGCTATCAAGTGGTTTTCCTTCCTTTTCCCCTTAATTTAAAGTCTCAATGGACAGTGGTTGAAATAAGGGTGCTTACAAGATTTTGCAGCACGACAGCTATCAATTTTATAAATATATTTTAGCTATCTACGGTCATCTTGTGAACTCTTAGTTAAAAAGCCTCACTTATTAGTGCAGGAAGACTGACATCAATATCAAATCTTCAACATTCTTACCTTGAAGGGAAACCCCTTCAGTATCTCACATTGAAGTTTTCATTTTAATAAAGATTTAAATTGCACTACGTTTAGATATATAATCAAATGCTACATTTTTAGCAGCATCCAGGGGGAATTTGGATCCATATAGTCTGTGTAGATGTTAATGTGCTTCTGTTTGTGTAAGTAAAAAAAAAAAAAGAAAGAAAACAGAATAGAATAATGTTGTTAATGAAGCATTCATGTGTGCTGCATTTTACCATCTGTGTGCATTGTACAGTGACCCATTTTATACCAGCTGGACAAGTATATTGTGTACATGTTATGAAATAAGTTCTATGAAATAGGAAAGTGACTATTTAAGCGACTAGTTAGCAGACTTCTGTGAGCTATGAGTATTATAAGACATTATCTTGTTGTAGTGCCGAGCATAGCTTTTCCTTTCTTTTAAATGAAAGTAGAGTTCAAAAGAGAAGTTAGGATAAATACAAGAATGTTTTTCTTTATTTAAATATTTACACTCACCCATACTTTTTTTCTTACCTTTGTTCAATTTCTTGTTAACTCAGATAGTGGATAAGCCAATCACGTGGCTGCTACGCAATTAATTTAGACATCAAGACATGGTATAAATAATTTAGTGGGTAAGTCGGAGTATGAGAATTGGGAAGGAGATTTATAAAAGTAGATCTATAAAATGTTTTTAATATTGTGAAAAAGTTCAATACTTTTTTGTCCCTTTCAGAGAGTGAAACTTGCATATATTTGTTACACAGAGTGAAACGTGCCAATGTTTTTTCTTATAATTTTGGTGATTATTGGCATACAGTTATTAAAAAAATAAGTGTTTACACAAATTTGATTATTGTGAAATAAACATATTAGAAACATAATGTAACACCCCAATCAGCTAAAATAGTTAATACACCGGCAAAGATTTCTTGACCCCTCAAATGGTCTCTGTCTGGATCAGCATGAGACACATTTATGAGGAAGACTGTTGACTAGACGGATGTCCAGAAGACACTCATTGACACACCTCACAAGGAGGGGCAGGACACACAATCCATTGCTCAATAAGCTGGTTGTTCAGCCTATTGTAATCAAGAAAATTCATAGAAAGTAACTAACTGTGCTTGGTGGCCAGCAGACTTGCCTGACCTAAAATGCATATAGATGATGTATTGTCAAGAAGAAGATGATACATTAAACCAACAATGCAGATGACCTGGGCTTCCAGGACACTTTAGCAGTGCCACAGACTGATCGCCTTTATGCCATGCTGCATTGATTCAGTAATCATCGCAAAAGGAGCTCCAGCCAAGTTTTGGGTGAATAGAAAGAACATACTATTCAGAAGTCGGATAGTTTTGTTCGAAATGCCCTTTATTCACAGATCTTATGGCATCTAAATTTCTGAGACAGCGTTTTGGGTGTCCCCTATCTGTAAGCTATGATTGGTAAAATTACAAAAAATAAGGGCTTGAACTATTTCCCTCTGTGTATAGAATATATGCGTTTCACTTTCTAAAATGAACAATGACTAAAATGTAACCTTTTTACAACTGTTTTGAGACTTATTATTACTAGTTTTGAGAAAATAATAGAGTATAACCATCTCTTGACTGCTGGTATCAACTAAACTATTTATAGTGCACTTTTCATACAGGAATAACTGTTTTACAGAGTTCAAAAATGGAAAGAGAGGCATTTAATCTCTAGAGACACACATTTAAATGATCAGAATGACAAATGAAATCAAGTCAGATGGATAAGAGTATTTATCCATAATAAGGCAATGGGGAATTCGAGTGAGAAATACATTAATTATGGGGAACTGTGGAAAGACAATTGTGTAGATTAGCGAAGAAAACCAACGACCTGTGACCTATATTTGTAGAAAGATAAAATATGATAAATGTATATATGAAGGAGAAAATAACCACCCAACAGCAGTTGCCTGGAATATAATGCCTCGGTGATGTCAAAGGAGAATGGATAGAGTGGTTCAAAGTGATAGAAAGTCAATGATTGCTGAGAAAAACACTTCAAGGTAAGTAAAATACAGTCTCTGAGCACACAGCATGGTGAAAGTTTAGGGCTGCGGCAGCAAAAGAACAGTCTGGACGCAACTGCTCTTGGCAAGGAACTGTAAATGTACACTGGTATTTAATTGATAAGATGGTAGTGTCTGGATTTAGGTTACATACTTGCAAGTATAGATTCATCATTCCTTGTTTTAAAAAGAATGATTTGTTGGGTGAAATGGTTAGCTGGTCATTTTATTGGCATTGTAAGAGCCCCTTTGGGTCAACTGAGCCATTCCATACCTCAGTTTTGTTGCTAACCATGCCCATCCCTTGATGACCACAGTCTATTCATCTCTTTGAGGCTACTTCTAGCAGGACAATCCATGATGCAATCCATGATGCAAAAAGATCTGTAATTACAACGTCGCTCGTTCGCTACCTGACATGACCTGCACCTCTGGAAGACCCATTTTCCAATATCACAGTGAAAATCATTTTGGAAACCCTGTTTTAGTATACCAATTGCTTCTATGGCCATTACCAGTATGATGCACAAGTCAACGCTCAATTAAGCCAACCCACACCCAGCAAGCAATTGGTGCTTGTTAACCTGCAACCTTGCCGAAGTTGCCATGTCTCGTCACTAATGACACCCCCCATATTCACTGTGTGCATGAATTTGAATACCCTTCTGGCTTCCTGGCATGGTGCAGTAATTATGCTAATTTCTTAATTATTCCAAGGAGATTATAAATCAGCATGAAATGATTAAATCTCACTTGGTGATCAAGTTAGATACCTGGGTGAGAATATTAAGAAATTTCCTACTTAAGGGGAGAATGAAATTAAAGTTTAAAATTCATTAAATGTGTCAGATGATAAAGAACATAGGACGTTTTTTATACTTATCTATAATTAGATTGAGCAAAATGTCCTTGGAAGCAGCAGATAGGTTTAATCAAACCATATAAGATAAAAGTTACATACCTTTAGTTTTTCATAGCGGTCGCTTAGGGCTGCCACTTGGTGATCCCTGTGCCTTCCAACCAGTTTGCACAGTGAGCAGATCAACTGATCATCCGTAACACAGTACATGTTCACCTTTTCCTCCTCATGCTCCAGGCACTGGAGCCCTCTGAGGTGGGAATCAGGCATTGGCTCAATTAGCCGGTGACCGGTGAATGGCTTCTTGTTCGGGTGAGTTGCTCTGAGGCACTCCTCGCAGTATGAGACCTCACACGTCACACATGTCTTAACGGCATCCTGGGGTGGGTCCTGCTCACAGAACTGGCATTGGACTGGTTCCGGGGGAGTTTCCGGGCTGGACATGGCGGCACTGACGGGAACCAGAGCCAGCCGGTTGCTCCCTTCCTCGCTGGGAGAGTTAGGCCCACTGTGGGGGCCGGCCAACGGCAGCGGTAGAGGAAGCCCAGCAGAGGAGGAGGCCCGCTGAACTCTGTCAATGATGTTCTGTAAGGTCACGTTTCTCTTGAGTCCTTCTAATCCACGCTCCGGACTCAGAGAAATTACATACCTACAAGTGGGGCACTGAAAAGCACCAATGCTCTGGACAGACTCGTTGGTGGCGCAGTGGGAGACGAGGATACGGTGGGCACAGCCGAAGCACAGGCTATGGGCACAGGGGAGCAGCAGTGGGTCTTCGAACAGCTCCAGGCAGATTGGGCAGGTCAGCTCTGACTCCAGAGTGTCCATCCTGCTCAGAAGAGGCCAGGTGGGACCGGGTGTAGCGTCAGCAAAATCCAGAAGAGCCGCTCAGATGTCTGGAGGCCAGAGATGGAGAGATAAGAGCAAGAGAACAGAAAGAAAAGAGGGGAAAAAGAGCAAAGGGATTTTAGATTAAATGGTGTGAAACGGCTTATTTTCCTCAGCTTTCTTGGGAGGGCTTATATCTCAATGGAGCTGACAACTGCTCAAGAATTGCAGTGTTGAGAGCATTTTTTTTAGCCGTGTAAAAAGTTAACAGTTGGTTCTGTAAAACCCACCAACAATTGACCAACACAGCAATAGTTATTAAAAAGACAAGGTTCATCTTAACCACAGACTGTATAATGTCATTAAGAGAGGTTAGCCCTAAGAATATGCCTTTGTTCCATTTACACTAACAATCCTTGTCGTCGGTGTGTTTGCAAGCATCAAAGCTCAAAGTTCTGGCTAAACTTAAATTACCAAGGTTGCCATGTGGCACCAAACTAGATTTTATTAACCGTTGTATAACTGTTTAAAGGTGGAGCTAGGGGGAGATAGAACTGACCTCAAAGCCAATCAAACTACTATGGTTAAATGATTTGCAACTGATGCTGTGAGTGATATTTATTTTGAGCACTGCTGCTGTTGGTCTTTAGCATTAAGTCTTAGTTCCTAATTTGCTGCAAAGTGAGACTGTATAATAGTACTTCAGATGTAATTTTTTAATCTTGGGCACTTGAATTTGGATCTATTTTAATAAAACTGACATATTTTTCCTTATTACCATTAACTTGTCTGTGGGAAAGATGTTTTTCATTTGAGGTGAAGCAGTGGCAGCAGCTGTTGCAACAGCTGTAGCCAGTTAGTAATTAGCACACATGTCAACGTATTCCTCCTGCAGAGGAGCTGGCTCTTTATTTCTGTCTGAGTGCTGTCGCTGTCAGGCTGCCTTGCAGTTTCAGTTCATGTTCATGCTGATACTGCACAGCCAATAACTATGGTTTCCACTAAAATGCGAACGCAGTGCTTTGCTAGCTTAGATATTAAATCCTGTCAAGATGTCCCTCTAAAATATTTTTATTCATAGACCGATCTAAGTGGGAATATTTCTATTCTTCACCGTATTATTTTTGTTGATCTAAAGTAAAGCTCCAAGTTATAATCTGGCCAGCAAATTATCTGTTGTGAGTGAATAAAGTGGTGATCTCTGGCTTCAGTCGTTGAGGGTCGTTGTCTTGCAACCTTTAGATGTGTCCCTGAGCCGACACACCTGAATCAAATGGCTGGAGTATCCAAGTAAGCAATCATCTTCTAAATGATCCTGCCACGGATATAATTAATTATTTCAAGTCTGCTTAAGCATCCAAAACTGTATGTCTCAAGGACCGGAGTTTGAAACACATGGATTAAAGCTGTGGTCTCAAACCAGTCCACGAGGGCCGGTGTCCTAGAAATTTTAAGACCCTCTCACACAAGTCCTAGTAATTTACTGGAACCACATCTCAGGTCGAGCAAGAATTGTCACCTTTCACACGTGCAAATTAGTGCCAGTAAATTACTGGGTCAGCTGTTTTTACACGTAACCCAGCAATAGTGGAATGGATATACCTAATATCAGTATTGCAAGGGTTATAGCTTCAGCTGATTAAACCAACCTCTAAAGAAGAATTTCAGCCAGAAATTACATCAATCAAACAGCTGATTAGCAACAACCAACAATGGCTTTGGGATCGGTGGTTCTTGCAGCTCTTATTAGCTTTAGGAAAACTACAGAACAAATACAGTTTCAGTAACATTCTCAGTCAGAGAAGTGACTTGCAGACAACAGGGGAAGAACTAAACAAAGACAATGAACATCTTACATAAACATGCAACAAACATGAACTGAACTGTTTTGTCTCAAACAAAAGAACTGAAATGTTAGATTTCACCCCATAGTCCTAGTTAAAACATACCCTTGGGTGAGATATAACCCATTCTGAAAAAAAAATCATTTTTGTAATGCCTTTTAGGACTTCTTTTTACAGTGTGCCAGTGTTGTCTTGAACAGCAAATTACACAACAGATATACGGGGTATGGTACAGCAACAATCATGGCCTCAATGGTTAAACAGACTAAAGAGTTCCATACACACTCAAGATCAGTGGCAGCTAGTTAATAGGAGGTGCTCAGGAACGACCCCCAACATATTTGCAAGGGGAAAAAAAACTGTAGACATGTATACATACATTCTGAAATAAAAAGTAAGTATTCCATCTGTTCTCTGCGTTTTTCCACTTTATTTTATCATTTGTCTTGCAAGTTATATTAACGGCATAAGACGGCGGACAAATGAGTGTTTGTATTTTTGTAACGCTGTTTCTTCCATGTGACTTTATGCTGTTCTCTAATTGGTTACTTAAAGATTCTCCTCTGGGTGCAGCTCTCTGTTCTCATGGCTAATCAGCACTTTCTGTCGCATTCCTCATCAACTAGAATAACTCATGAAACATGTCAATCAAAGTCACACCCCTGGCACTTAGGTGCGCATATGTGAATGCCAGACATGCATATGCAAACGGCAGAGTCGGATAAAAAGGACAGGAGAGAATGGTGGCAGCAAAAGTATATTCATTTTATAATTTTGCTAGGCTTTTGCTAGAAGAAAATGAGTGGAATAAAGAATAACGGAATAAAGACCAGACCGACGCGACTTACAAATCCAGCTGCAGTTAAGTGACTAACACTTGTTTTATTATTTTTACCTTGGCTTCCCATCCATTTTAGGATAGATTTCAAACTTTTGTGTTTTTAAAGCTCTTAACAGCTTTTCAGTGCTTAAAACTGTGATGGCGATTCTGGTTGGATTGACCTCATTTATCTACCAGTTTTTAACCTGTTTAATGTGTTATTTATGTATCTTTTGTTGTATCTTGAATTTGTTTGGCACTCTGATTAACATTGATGTGGAAAGGGATGTACATTGCATTTATTATTTTTCAATATTTCCTGTTCTGGTTTGAGTTTTGTCATGGTTTCCATGCCATATAGTTTGGTATAAGCTAATGGAAAAAGGGCACAGTACTAGTTTCAAATCTACTTTGCTGTTTGATTTTAAAAGTGGATTTCAACACAAATAATTGTTTAGCTAAATCTTGATCCAATTATTACAAAAAGCTACAGTAAACACTTATAAAATCAAACCGAGAGTACCAGTTATGTGCACAATTTAGGCTGTTCGGAGCAGTGTATAGAACAACAACAACATTTGGACACTTGCCAAAATAAACTGTCCGCTGGCAATTTTGAAAGTGTCAGATAACATCAATTTCATGACCTTTGCTTCTATGCGGTGAAAGTCAAACTTTCCCAAAGCACAACAGAGGTAATAAAATAAGTATGCTTCTGTAATATATTGCATGCATTTTGATAACCTGTCCAGTCTTATCTCTCACCAAGTAGGATTTCTTTTGATGCTGCAGACAGTATCTATTTTGTGTTTATTAACTATTTTTTTTGCATGGATAATTAGGTGTGTGTGTGTGTAGACCGTCTTTTAAACTTAGTTTACTGAGCACTATGATCCATGAAGAACAGTATCTCACTTCTGTATGTACTGAAGATGTATGATGGAAGCAACAATAAACTGAATCTGAATCTTTCAGCAGATGTCACTGTTGGCTGAGATTAAAGTGCAGACAATGGGATGCTAAGAGCTCAGAGTATGCGTGGGGGAAATGGTACTGCAGATAAACTGTCCCCCACTTAAGATTTCTACAGTGCTAGCAGTTTTCAGGCCCTGTGATGTTTGAAGGCAGATAATGGTTTGTTGTTGATGAAAAGGGGAGAGATAATGGATTAAAAAAAGATGTTTCTGCAAAAAAATATATTCTAGACTTGCAGTGCCAGGAAAAAAATATTTGTCCCCTTACATATTTCTTCTGTTTATTTTTTTTGTTGGCACCTAAATGTTTGAGATCATCAAAGATAGAGAGGAAATGGATTAAACTGTGGCTTCATGTATTGGGGATAAGCAATCAAAATCAACTTCACCCTTTGTGAAAAATAAATCCCAAGATTTTTGAAATTTATCTTAGCCAGACAAAGGCATGTTTACTGTGTGACCTGTAGAATAAAGGAATAATTTATAAAGAACCTCTCTGACAGCATGGGGTAGACTTAAATATCTCATAACAGCCCACCATTCCCAGGAATTCGCATCTGATTTCAGAAAAACAACATAATCAAATATGGAGGTGGTAGCCTGATAGTCTAGGTTTTGATTTGCACCTTCAGAGCCTGGATTACTAACCGTACAACTGGTGTTGATCTTATACTCAACCCCACTTCTGTTATGCAGCAGGACAATTATTCAACACATACCTGCAAGTCCACCTGCATGGGTGGTAAAGTACATGGGGAAAAAAAAAATGCTGACTTCTCTCATTGACTTGTTGTGGCCTTACTTGCAACAGGCCATTCATGCAAAACAAAAAAAACTCCAATGTAACATTCTGCCAAGATTACGCAAAAATTCCTCCCATGAGGCTCATTGAACGCATGATGGCAGTAATTTCCTACAAAGGTGGCAGTTAGTTTTTCACAAAGGCATCAGTCGGTTTAGTTTTTGTTTCTCTCAATGACTGTAATTATTGAGTAAATACAAAGCAGCCATTTTAGCCTCGTTCTATTTACTTGGTGTATCTTTTAACTGCTGCTAAAATTTGGTATATCTAGCAAAAAGAGAAGACATATTTAAGGGGCATTCCTTTTTCCGGCATATTTCCAAAAAGAGTCAAAAGTTCACATCTTCATTTCTAAATATTGAAATGTATTAAAATAATTTAACAGTGTCTTAAAAGTTAACCAAAACAAATGTTCACCTAGCAGCAGGCAATAGCCATTAGGTTAACACAATTTAAAGAACGAATGCATGAATAACTGAAGTTGGGAAAGCAGTGCAAAAAATTTTAAAATTAAAGTATTTCAGGACACAGTCATGAAGGAAAATATTGGTTGAAATTGTCCAGAAACATTTTTATGTAGTCACAATGCGTTCTAAACAGCTTGCTGAGAAATTTAAACGGGAAAAGGCATTATAGATGGAAAGAAAGCAGTAGTAAGGCTTAGAAAATCTGTCAAAGCCAGGAAAAATAAAGAAAATTGAAGGAGCTGTGATTAGTTACTGCTTGACAGGGAGGTATCCTGAAGGCTGAAGAGCATAAATTGACTGCTTTCAGATAAAAACACATAAACCGGTTTATTTGTACTAATGCATTCATATACAGACGAATTGAAACCGGCAGCTGAGAGAGGGTGAAATGCCTCTAACCATACCATAGGTGACACTGTTGAACCATGGAGTGAGGTGCCTGAGTACAAAGGAAAAGGAGGCAGCAAAAAGGAACAAAACAAAGGGGTGGGGGGAAACTAGGGGCAAGAAAGTGAAAACTAGAATGTGGGAGGAAAATGGAACATATACATATTTATTTTTATAAAATCCAAGTTGTTTACATTTTCCATCATCACTTCGTGCCTCAGGACTCTCAGAGCTGTCACAGTATGTGAACAACTAGTGTGCCATGCTGGCACATCAGAAATGCCAGTACCAATAGTCTTCAGTGGGGGGCATTAAAAAATGCGAAAGTAGTGGAAGCATGGTTTAGTGTTATACCATCTCCTTCCTACTGCAAGTTCCATATATGAACATAAATTATCATTTTAACCAATCAGAAACTAATGCTTATAACATGGTGTTATTGTACCTATTTATACTTGAATATAACCTCACCCAGCATGAATGCTTCGATGAGCAGATTGTAAATGTATGAAATATGGACTGTTGTTTTATGTAGATGCTTAGTTTGCATTGAGAACACTCAATAATTTATAAAAATGTTTTACTGTGCTCTAACTAATTTCATAATGCAAACTTTCAGAAGTGCAAAAACAAGTGCAAATTTTACTTCTGAGACTTGCATTTTTTCCTTTTTTTATTAACAGCAGCCCTGATCGATTTTTAATTTGGAATAGCTCAGGATGGTATTCTTACTTCAAAGAGCATTTAACTTTTTTTATGCTTGGAATTGGAAAAAAAATCAAACTTCCACGTGCAAAGAGCACACTTCACAAGCTTAAATCAGCAACAAAAGTTAGAAACTTGCTGGTAAAATTAAACAAATAAAGCCATTAAGCTACCACTAGCTAATATTTACCATTAGAATTCCTTGCCTATAGAAATACGATCCAATAAAATTCACTTCTCAATTTCATACATTCAAACAAAGGGATCTTACACAAATTTAGACTATGCATGTAAATAATTATGAGAAGCTGATTTGATATGCAAACAAGTAGAAGTTCTTAGAAATTAAATTTTTACAAGGTGTGCTGCATTTTATATATGAGCTGGCCACACAGACTTGGACTAGTTTGGGGACATTCAAATTTGCAACTGGAAATTTTGATTATGGTCCAGAGGCGCGTTTTATGACTTGAGAAATTACTTGGTTATATTAGAAAAGACTTGTGACTTAACTTTGACTTGACTTAAATACTAATGACCTGTGATTGTGAGGCAGGGTACACCTTGAATAACTTGCCTTTCCATTGCAGGGCTGACGGCCACAAAGAGAGAAGGTAAACACTGAAAGCATTAATTTAGGTGCTTTGTGACATTTAAACACATTAAGTTTTTTGTCTGTATAGTGTTTCAGGGATTGCTCATTATAACTTATGAATGACTTGAAATTTGAACAATAGATAGGACTAAGACTTGACTAAAATACTGGAGACTTGTGAATTTTTTAAAGTAATGACTTGGTCCCAGGCTGCCTTTCACTAAAATGTTGAGACATAAAACGGAAGAATTGCTATCTTCCATTTACAAGTAGAGCAAGAGAGGAAGGATTTATCTTGGGTGGTGAGGTCAGCTCAGGGGATTGTGGGATGCCATCTACAGGATCTAGGCACGATTTATGCTACACAAATCCAGAAAAGGGCCAGACGTTTTTCCACAGATCCCACCCATCCGGGCAATGCTGTGTTTGTCTCACTTCCATCTAGAAAACAATTCAGGAACATTAAATCAAAAAGTAATAGATTTTAAAACGGCTTCTTTCCCAAAGCTGTGAAGGCTATCGCCCCCTGCTGAGAACTAATAAACCAGTTCACTGCTAGATCTACAGGTTCTTGATCTGATGAGGATTATATAATTTATCACAGGCTAATGTCTATTTACGTAGTTCAGTTTTTCTGGAAATGTTTGTTTGGGCTTCAATGCAAATTGCACAGTTTTGAAACTTGAAGATTTTAATTAATTGCACAGTATTTTACATCATGCTACTCACTGCTACCGGTATTTTTGTCTCGTGCATCAATTAACTTGAACATGTACATTTTTGATGACTATCTGCACTCTTTTTAACTTCTCAGTGTGCATTTGTCTGATACAGGCCCATGAAGGGGCCTTCAATTTAGCCCCGCCCCCGACGCCAAACAGTGCCAGCTTGTAGTGACATCGTAGCTGAAGGAACTCTGCAGTGACAACGAAAAACATCTCTCATTGACAAAAACCTGCTGCTTAAAATGAGAATATCATACGTTTTTATTTTCCAGCAATGGTTGACTTTTCAATGTCTAATTTATCGATGCCTAATCTCTTTTTCATTGTCATTGCAAGGGTTTTATCAATGTTTCATTTTTCAATGTTTTATTTTACAATGCCAAATCTCTTCTCGATGTCGCTGCAAGCTGTTGCTGTTTTAGGTCCATAGGACCTTAAATACCTCGTGTTTATTACAAGTGGGGGCCTTCAGTTTATTTATACAGTAATGATTTGCTACAAATACCTCTTGGTAAAAGACAAATGGGTCCAGCTACATAGAGTCCTATATGGTCCAACTCAGATTAGTGTTGTCCGGTTTTAAAGTCTGATTCAAATCCAGTTGTATGATTTGACTGATCACTATCTAGAAGTTAAAGTTCATATGGGAATTTCAACCTCAGCAAAGAGTTTGAAACCAATACTTTGATACTTTTCTTAAACCTCTTAAACTCTTTAACATTTCACTAAGGCTGCAATTCTGTTGACCTTTTCCTTAGAGACGACCATAATAACTTGGCATGCTTACAAGTGAAAGTGATGCTTCATGTTCCAGTGGTTTGTAATTGTGAAATCTTTTTCTAGTATCAGTTTCCAGGTCTCTACCTTTCTCTTTATAGAAATGCGAAAAGCAAAACACTTTCTCTATTTTGGATCGTAGCAAATGTCATAGCCAAGACTCCCCTCTCATATGTCAGGTGTTACTTTGGAACAAATCTTCCGTATAACCTTTGATCCATAAATGCCAGCACAACCTTTAGCAGTTGCACCTTTTTTTATAGTACTACCTTTTATTTTGTGTAAGGTATAAAGTCATCCCACATTTATGTCACATGTATGCCATGAATTACTCGACAAAACAAAATGTTCATTATAACAGAGTTGTGTGGCTTTTCAGAAATTAAACCCCTTTCAACTTTTGATCTCTCCTCCAGTTTATATCTGGGCCGTCTCCCTCCCACAAGTCTGGGGCCTGCTTCTTAAATCTTTCATTAACTTTGGATCCGGGAAGGTAGAGGCTTTCCCTTCCACTCATAGTTTAGGCTGAAATAAAATTTTAATAGGTACCCTTTCTGTCCATTTTCTAAAAACTGATTCGACAAAAGCAATATGTGGACAAAAAAGAAAGCAATACTCAGTTTGTGTTTGAAAAATGAAATGACTGGCCTGGAGTTACAGTGCACTTAATAAATAAGGGCCCTTTTTATTGCTGATTTGATATAAATATAGATATAATTGCATGTTTAATTACTATTAAATATGGGAGGACATAGCTTTTTAGCTTTTCAAGAAAATATGTTCTTACCCACATCAGTCTGGTAGACTGAGAGGGAAAAACTAATCTTGGCAGTAATTACAGTAAATTTCCTAAAGCTACATAACCTTAGTTTGAAATGTAAAAACATGTGTGCAGGGATCCATTTTGTGATTTGATGCAAGCAACTGTGGCAGTCAACGATGTAGATACAAGAAGTAGGTCATTCCCATTGACCTGGCTCACATAATCAGCGTACACTGTGTGTGTCACTTCATGATCTCGGCGCTCCAATTCTCTCTATCTCGCTCAACTCGGATGAGGCGGAAAAATATAGCGAAGCACACGGTGAAACGATAGAAGCGAGCAGAAGAGGGCAAAGGCATCTAATTCAGAGAGTACACATATCTGCCTGTCAGCGTTCATAATGTCAGGCCTCAGGACTAAAACAAACCTCCTCCGGTGAAAACTGATCAGACAGATCTAAATGGAGATAAATGCATTAGCACGTCTTTGCAAAAACCTAAACAATTCGTAAAGATTTTAGTGTTGGCTTGTCAAATTAAGTGCATCACTTGCCCTTAAATGCAACCTACTTCCAGAACGAGAAGACGGCAAACGAACTTGCACTAAATTATTTACATTTCATTTCCTAAACGCCAAATAATTCAGATCTTGACATGCACCGTTGAGTCCGATCTACTCCTGCGTCTCTTCCAACCTTTCACCCTCTCAACACCTTGTTTGCATCAGTCTCTCGAAGAATTCAGTAGATCCCACAACTGTTTACTGGATTTGCTGAGGAAATTGGAGGAAAAAAATAACATAATCTGCCTTCAGAGCAGCAGTGGGTGGCTAATGCTAGATTAACCCTTGACCTTGCTTCATTGTTGAGAACCAGTTGGCATTGCAAGGGGGCAGTACAATTCAGACTCAAGCTGCAAAAAATGTGCTCTACTAATTGATTTCTAGAGGAAAGGATTTCATCTAGCACTTTGCACTTCTAATCATGTGGAAGGCCTGATGCTGATTTGTACTTATTTTTTTCCCCCAATCAATTATTCCTCCGGTGTTCAACATTCCTTATAGAAAGTATGTGGTATTTCTTGTGGTATCGGCTAGAGAAACGTGATTCTATATAGTCTGCAGCTTTGCTTGCTCATGCTGTGCCAGAAGTCCAATTAGGACACCGGATGAGGAAACGTAGTTGGGCAATGAACATGCCCAGAGCAAAAGCTAACGAGGTCCAAACTTCAATTTTTAGATGTGGGATCAAAAGCTTTTGGCTTTAGATGTCAAACTCTGCAGAGGATTGGATGTCTGAGTCTCTCTCATCTCTTCCACCTTTTTTCCTCTCCATCTTGGCTTCCCTTTCTTTTCCCTCTGCTGTATGATGCTTCATTTTCAAGGTATTAAAAAGTTATCAACACTAAAAATAGCCAACACTACACAAACACTTGTGCTTTAAGGTCTCTGAAGCCCTGCCACGTTTTTATCCCTAATCCGCTTCCTGCCACACCGGCTGTGACCAATCCAGCCCTTCCATGGTCTGAAGTGGGCAGTTACACTTTAACAGGATTGGTTGGTCACAGTCTAGGATACAGAGGCTATTAGTGACGATAATGGCAAGAGACATTTTTGATTGTTTGTGCGTGGCAAGGTCTGTCTGGGATCTCACTTGTCTGACCCAGATTGGCCTCACTGGTGCAACTAAAAAATTCAATGTGATGTTTGTGGGTCAGGAGATTATAGGAGACGTAACACAAGTCTGGTGTTGACAGTGTTTCATCAGCGTGTTTGATCTTAACTGTCATTAAACAAAGGCTCATGAGGCCATAGGGTAAACATGTCGGTATTGCATATTTGCTTATGCCACGTGTCACATTTTTTAAGAAGGAAAATGTAAACACAATCACGAAAAATACTATAAAATCTTCAAATTGGTTTAATAGTGCAAACTAGAAAAACTAAACTAAGTAAAATCCTGTACCCCCTTTACACCTCTAGTTCTGGCTTATACCCCATTGCATATCTTAATATTGCTTAGTATCAGTTCACTGATGTAAACAAATTCCACTTCTAATAACTATTGCAGTCACAGCGTTATTCAGCCCCTTTATGTCGAGCAACATTTATTAGAGTTGGATTTCCTGGTACTTGAGTGAATCTATCTCGTCCTTCACAAGCTGCAGGTTTCTACTGCTAGAAGATACAAATGCAGCCCAGAGCACCACTGATCACTGCTATGCCTCATTGTATGAATGGTGTTATAAGCATAGTTAATACCTCCTCCAAAGATGCTGCTTTACCCAGTTTTCATTCCGTTTTATTTCAGTTCTGTTTCATCACTACCCAGAACAGAATCTCAAGACCTCTTGGGTTCATCTATATTGTTGTGAGCAAACTGGAGGTGACTTTTCTTGTGCTTTAGAGTCTGTAGTAGTGCACGTTCTCAGTCCAGGAATTGAAGCCCTTCAGCATTTAGTTTGTGGGTTACTGTGGAAGCTGAAACCTCAGTAGCTGCTGCTACCAAGTCTTACTGGAGGTCATTTGCAGTCAGTCGAGATATTTTGACCACCTGTCTGGTCAGCAGCCTGGTGACGGCAGTTGATGGCTCCCTCTATGTGCCACCAGGTGGTGCACCCACCACTAGTTAACTTTAAACTAGTGAATTATTCTTCCAATCATATCTATGGAAATCCTTCTCCTAATCTCCTTTCTGAACATTTTGGATATTTCTATTGACTGAGCCATATTTCTAACATGCAATGAAATTGTCAAGATTCCAGGTATGTAAGGTGTTCTGTCTCAAGCATACTAGTACAACTGATGATTCCTTTGACGCAGCTGTGACTGAGACCACAACTGGTTTGCGGATCTGTGCTCCCAAAGACATCTGATCAGAGTAAAATAATTTTGAGACGGAAGTCAAAACTATTTTCTAGTTGGATTGAGACAAAAACGCATGTTATATTAGTTTTATCTATTTAAACTGTACTGGTGTAATTCGTTGTCTGCAAATAGCTGAACAATTTAACTTGATTTAGCAAAAACAAATTTGCAGTGGGCATTAAATCATTTTAGACGCAGCTGTATGGTGTCGGGTACGCAAAACCTGTTTAGGTTTTCTTTGTGTATAACTTTCTGATATAATAGGGTTCAGTATTTGGTCAATCTCCTACTTTTATTTAAAGGTATACTATGCAACCGGGGTTGATTTTCCAGCGAGGCTCCCCCCAGAGGGCGAAAGTAAAAGTGCACTGTCGTAAATCAGCTGTTCCCTGGTTTGTCCGTCAAGCCAGGCACGGTTGTTTTGAGCTTAGCAGACAGGCGAACGCAACGAATACAAAAGTCGAAAACACGGCAGTACAAACAATGACTAACACAGTGAAAGTAAGAACATGCACACAGAGAGAGAGAGAAACCATTCCAATGCAGTGTTTCCCCTAGGAATTTGCTTAGCGGACGACCGGCGGAGCGGGAGGGAGAGAGACAAGCTTTGCGCGACCGGTGGAGCGGGCGGGAGACAAGCTTTGCGCCACCGGAGCGGCGAGGCGGGCGGGAGACAAGCTTTGCGCCACCGGAGCGGCGAGGCGGAGCGGGCGGGAGACAAGCTTTGCGCCACCGGAGCGGCGAGGCGGAGCGGGCGGGAGACAAGCTTTGCGCCACCGGAGCGGCGAGGCAGAGCGGGCGGGAGACAAGCTTTGCCTCCCCGAGCGGCGAAGCGGGCGGGAGACAAGCTTTGCGCGCATATCGAGTTAGTTTTTTTTTTTGGAATGTTTGCGAGGCAGTAGCGTGAGGGAAACCCTACAATGTTACTTACAGTCGCATCAGCAGAAACGCGAGGTCCGCGTCAGCCTTGGAGCCTTCTCTTTCTTTTAGCTCTCGCCATTCGGAAAAAGCTTGCCCGATGTTCACCCGTGTACGACTCCTCTCTGTCCAGAGCCATTTTCCTCTTTCTTGCCTGCTCCAACATGGGCTTTCGCTGTTTTCTCGCTGGTTCCGCCATGATAACTGCACAAATATCTCCACTGCGCTAGCAACGAGCAAGCCTTTCACTGGGGGCGTGTAGCAGTTCTCGCCGTAAAGCAAGACCGACTCTTGCGATGCACACGAGATTTTGAGCCTGTGGGCGCAGGCCGAGGCCTCCTGCAATTGCAAGTGCGGTATTTCCCCCACAGACCACCAGGGTGACCGAGAAAACCTTTATTCGACCTGAAATGACTCATTTAATCATCCAAAACGATATGGAACATATTAATTAACTGAAAAATGTTGCATAGTATGCCTTTAATGTGAGATGAGCCTCAGGAAATGGGGGGGGGAGAGAAAGTAGAGCAGAAACCTCCCCACTCTCATCAGGAGTTTCTTAAAGTTTTCTTCCATCACCACAATTGCTGAGTAATTCTTTGATGAAAGTGATAATGTTGCACATATTTCTAGAAAGCTAACTCTGCTGCCATGATTGGCTAATGTTTGAAGGAGCTGGATGTAGCATGTGTGGCATGCACGAGCAGAGGTCTGGAGGGGGATGAGGCCAAAGCATACGGCTTGCTGCACGGCTCGTGAGATGCAGCACGACTTTCACATCTGATGTAAACAACAGGGGGCAGGGGAGAGTAAAGCAATAATCTGTTACTAAGTGAAATTTGTGTGGCACAAAAGCTTTTGCTCCTAATTCAAAGGAAGTTAGCCATTGCTAGAATGTGATTGAGCTTGGTGGGGTTCTACTGTGAGGTTTTAGTCATGGTTTTCTGGTCTACACTTTCTGGTCTAAGCTTTTTAGAACAAAGCCAAGACCAGAGTAGATTCCACCATCCTTACATTGATCACACGCATGCCATATGCATTGCAAAATGTTTCAAATGTAACAAGAAAGCCCCACAGTAAGTCTCATCAAAGTGAAGTTTGTCTCTCAAAACGCTATCAAGTTGCTGTCAGCATGTGAAATAATCTATTTTTAAATTATCCTTGGACATAAAGGAAAGTGCTCCATCCTTCAAATACTGTATGTCTTATTTTGAAGTAAAACAAGGAAGTACTATTATTGGCAGACAGGACTGTTACGTCAGTGCCAAATAATTCATTGGAGTCACACAGTTTTGTGAACCACGAGATATGAAAAATTTGGAAGTGCCGTTAAAATACAAAGACTCATTGACTGTTGGCTGCTTATGACATTGAAGTTCGCTCATTCAGTTTTTAATTACTCTGGACTACTCTAGATTCAGGAATCTTTGTCATCACGTGTTACCATAGTGACAATTTTTTTGTTTAGACTCTGGCTCAGGAGGCACACAGAAAACATATAACACCCAGATACAACAAGACATATTTCCACACTTAATGAGTGAAATCAGTTGATTGCACTGACCAACATGCTTCCTGAGAAGCTTAAAGGAGGAAAATAGTCTTTAGGGTCTGATAAGACTATACTATAACTTCTATAAGAGTTAAATAAGTCTGATCTCAGACCTTTTGCAAACAATATGAGGTACTGTGTTGCATAAATGAATCACTCTGTGGATCTTATATTTAGGAAAACAGAAATATTAGCTTTTTGGGTTTTCTTTGGGCACTTGGACCACTTTAGAAAACATAAAAACAATATGAGCTGGGACACCTATAATCATCTACACGGGTTACATATGTATTAAAATATGGTATGTTAAGTTGCCAAATCTTTGTCAAGACAAAGGGGATTCTTGCATTACAAAAAATATTTACATAAAATATTGACTTTTATTATGACCTTTGTTTCACATGTTAAAGCCTCATTGGGCCCTTCTTGGAGAGGCCCATATCTCTTTGTAGTGAGCCCAATATAGCGTATTATCTTGTCTTGAGAGCTAGATGTATCGTTATACCCTTAAAGATATGCTAACTTACAAATGTGCTGAAAACTCAGTTGTTCTGCAAGTAAACTCCCAACATACAGTATTTTGCTTTGAAGACTGTTCTTAATGGACCCTGAAATGGATTCAACCACTAAGATATTTGTAATATGAGCAATGTTATGATATAGATCTGATCAAGATCTTAGATTTGCCCCCTTATTAGCTCATTTGTGTGGTCCTGTTGATGTTAACAAGACTTTCCCAAGAGTTTGAGGAATATAGAGACTTTTTCTTTTTGACAAGTGGAGTAAAAATCTTGGATTTAAAAAAAAAAATTAAGTTTGCAATCACAATTAAAAATTAAGACCAAGTCCTTAAAAGTATGAGCTTTATGTAAAACAATCTGTATTTAGAACAGATTTTAGATTTTCTACTAGAAATAATCAAATGTAGTCAAAATCCCTTAGACACTGAATTAGCCGTTTAGTTCAGAGCTGTAAGAAGCTAAGAATCAGAAGCTAACTTCAGTCTCAGGAGCCAGTGGTGATACATGGCAATCATTTCCTGTATTGCTTACAAATCTTAATATGTCTGTCACTCAGTAAAAGTTCTTTGTTTCGTTGGGTACCATAAATGCTGCCACACAAATGTTAGCGGTGAGGACTTTTTCATGACTTCATGTACCCTGGTTTTGACAGCTAGCTTGAGGAACAGTCCTCATAGAAAATAAACTTCCCAATGCGACAACACACCTACGAACAGCACCAACCTACCACCCGATTTTATTAAGAAGCATGTTGTTGATTTATTCTCTATCCTGTTTGGAACTATTGGTACAGATAATTTACAATCATGATGTAAAAGCTCTTTCACACAACATAATGACAATCTTGTCATGATAAATATTAAGGTCAATCGGACATTACCTCAATGTGTGTTATTTTTTTTCACTTCTACCAAATTTGTTTCAAGCAGCATTTAATTTGCATACGTACTTCTACTACTAAGTTTTGTTTTTTGTTTTTTGGAAATGTTAATGGTTGCCAAACCCTCTTAAAGGTGAATGATCAATTAGGCACTGAGAGGATTGTTAAATGAGGAACAGTGGTTGTTGTTTTCTTAAGTAATGTCCCCTAGCTCATTACCAGGCATTGCACTGGTAGCATAACTCTTTATGTTTAATTGGTGGAATATCCCTTTTTAAAGCTTGAAATGATTAAAAGTAAAACAAAGGTTGTAACAGTTCATGAAGATCGATACTTATAATAAATTATGGCAGGTTCTTTAAAAAAAAAAAAAAACTTAATGTGATTTGAAATTTTTTGGTCATGATTTTGTTCCACCTACCAAGTTTATACTTTGAAATGTAATTTTTTTTTGTTGTGCAAATGTCATAACCTGACTGCTCAGCTACAAACTTTTTTCTTCCGTTTTTTTTTTTAGACTGAATTCTTCTTTGTCCAAAATGAAATGGCAAACACTTCAAAATCTAATGATCCAATTAGGCTTAAAACAAGCGCAAAAGAAAGGGAAAGAAAGATTCTTGGTCTGCAAGTTGTAAAATGCCACCATTATAGCAGTGATCATTCCCATTAGTCTGTACTGTACATCAGCGACTGCTGCTGTTAATACCACCATCCCTCTATTACATTTCAAGGCAGATACACTACTTTAGGTAAACAAGACGCCAGCATCAACTTCCTATACATTTGACTCTGCAGAATAAAGAATTTGATCATCACATTGGTCAGGCACCCACAGGACAAAGATGCTGTGGTTCAACCACCTTCTCTCTTGGACGTTATGTATAGACTACCACACGTGCACCACTGCTGCAGAATTTGCTGATGGATAAAGTTTGACCATGTCTACTTTTTGTGAATTACAGAAATTATTTTATAGTTTCATAAAATAACGACTTTTTTCAAGTTTGGTTCATGCCTATTCTGAAGACTCTTTGATGTTTGCTCCAGAAGCTCTTCTATAATTATATACGGTGTAAAACACAGATGCCCAGTTCTGACCCACTATTAAAAATGGGAAACACAAGAACGAATGGTAGTCTAGTAAGGCAAGTGTGTTTGTTGTAACAAGTGTAATGCAGTGTTTTAGAAAAGTTAGAATTTCTACTTCCCTGCAACTTGCTGTGGGGACTTCTTCACACTTTGGAATAAAAAGCTAGAGGACCTACTTATCCCCTTCACAGGATGGTTGAATGATCCAACTGTCCCCATTGTCCCACTTCTAAAGTTACCATGACAGCAATACTGTCATTTTACTTGGCCAATGATTAAGAAACACACTGGAGAGGCTAAAATGAAGTGAGCTAGAGAGGATTGAGACATTGACTAAAAAAAAAGTATTGGAGTGTTTTTGTCTCATTTCAAGAATGTTTAGATAGCTATTAGCAGTTCAGTCCCTCAAGCCCCCGAAATAGGCGTCTGCTGTGACTTTGAAGATTGAATTAACCAGTTACACATTGATAAGCATTTCATTAGTTATACCTCCCTGTTTTATCACATTAGCCACACATTGGTAAGATAACTGGATATTTCTGGTAGAAATGCTGTCAGCAATAGCTCGCTTCGCCTTATCATCAAAGCAACAATGATCAAAGTAACAGCTTTGATTCTAAGTAAGATCAAGAGTCTAACTTTGCCTTTAGTTCAGTTTCCATAAATTGCATGAGGACTCCCACAAGGAATGAAAACAAGTATGAAAAGGCTGTTTGCTATAATTGTCTGCAAAGTTCCCACGGTCTGTATACAGGTGGGGTGGGGGGGGGGGATGGATCTAAGTGCCGCTCTGCTTCTGTCTGAAGGCCGCCCAGGCTGACAATGTCTCAATGAGACATGTCAGTGGAAACAGGAAAAGAAACAGGAACAATGCCGTTGTGGCTATATCGGTCGACACGGCGGCTTCAAACCAAAGCTCAAACAAAGGTTGTTGTTTTTTTTCTTTTTCTTTTTCTCGGATTTGTTTTTGTTTATCGAGGTTGATGTAACTTTTGTTTCATCAAAACCGACTTATTTGTGGTCTTATTGATCTATTGCAGGTGAGAATGAGTGGTAACACCCAGCTTGTGCTGGGCAGCTGTGACACACTTCAACACAGAAGGCACGCATGCAGCGAGGCGTACCAAACACGCCTCGGCACACAGCGTCCGAGCTTCTTTGAGGCTAACATAATGCCCTACGAAATGGGCTGCAGGGTCCAGATGAACAGGCACTTGATCTAAACCTGAATTTAAATTGGTCAAAAATCCCAAAAATGTGGCAACTTAAAAAAAACAAAAACATATCTTCTATATTCGCTTGATAAATGCAAGTACATGTTGGTAATTTTGAACCAAGAAATGTATGAGATAGGCTCTATAAGTTTTACTTCTGCCTAAACCCTTATGGTCAGTGTGCATAACTAAAAGTGGCATGCCATGTACTGCATTGAGACATGTTTTTGAATTTCTTCTAATGACCAAAATGAAAGTAACTGAACTCTTTTGCAAAACCAGTATTCAAGCACTATGTAAGCAACCTTAAGGCATTTCCCTCTGCAAATGTGTGTTCTGGGTTTTGAGACTAAACAGAATCAAACTCCACCCCCCATATCAAAAGTATCAGAGGAAACTGGATAACCGGGGGTCGAATTAAGTTGTCAAGAACTTAACAGACTCAGAGCCAAATTGAGCAGGAATAAATGACTCCCGCTCCCCATGATAAAAGCAGACTTGGTGCCCTACATGCATCCAGCAACTGTGTTTGCAGAAGTTTCTACTAGTCTGCGGAGCTCAACGGTGGAATTGTAAAGCCACCGCTCTGTAATTATCATTCTTGTAAAGCTGCCACCTTTCCTTGGTTCCACTGAGAATGCAGTCAGAACTCAGATGGAGGGTGAAAGCATGCAGGAATCCCCCCAGGGACTCTCAAACTTAAGTAAAAGATCACAAACTGCCCATCGTGACAAACCCACGCAACCTCTTCATGCAATGTGCATCTGCTCCTCTTACCTTCCACATGATTAAAATCCCATCATCCACCAAACAAAGTGAAAAAAGATGGGAAGATAGAGAGCTGTAGGGGGAGACTGGCAGCTCTCGTTTGCCCTGCCTCCCACTCTTTCTCTCTCCTCTGTGGGATGCAAGAAGGTTGACAGCAGCGGCTTAAACAACAGCGAGGAGCAATCCCAGGAGCCAGTGAGGATATGAGTACGTCTCCGTGGCTGTGTCATCACCTCTCATGACATGTTTCCTCCTCTGCCTGTGTAAGCTTTTCCATCCAGACCCAGCACACAGAGAGAGGGAGAGAGAGAGAGACACGGGACAAAGTAGTGCACCGCCCCCTCACTGTTTCCCCTCCTTCCCGCCGCCCTCAGTCTGTTCATTCCTTGCTCCCTGTTCCGCTGTATTCAAATGTGCCAGTGGCAAACCCTGCCTTTAAGTAGGCCAATCACTGGCCGCCGAGAGGTGGAGGCCAGGCTGGCAATGTGTTGGCAAAATAACGATTGATGTTAAATGTTCCCATCTGCTGATTTTTATCAATGATAAAGGTAGATATGCAAATGTAGCACACTTGGGCACTTTTCAAACTAAGGTACAAGTCAGTCTGACCTCAGACAAAGGTCCAATGGATACGTAGGATGCGGCAAGAGACACTAGAGAGAGCACATTTTACTTCATGGTTTAGTTTGTCAAATTAGAACACAGCAAATTCAAACCCCTCTAAATTGTAACCTAAAGAGAGGCCTGGACAATATTCGGAAATATAAAATTGTCATCTTAATTTTAAAATGGTGAGTTTGTTGACAATAACCCACTGTCCTCTCGTGGGGACAATGTCATGACAAAACAGATTGAGAGTCATTGGTCGCCAAAAACCTTTCAGTTTTGGGCTTGAAATCCATCAAAAGTTTATCCAAAAGGCAAATTTATTTTTGTAAAGAGGTTAAATATATATACATTAAAAAAATATGTACATAGCATTTGCGATATTACAAACCTTAATATTTCAATGTTGATTCAGATTTGATGTATTGTACAGCTCTGCTTAGAGGAATGGCTAACCCAATAAATAGTAATTGCATTACATTAAATACATTTCACATACAACATAAATGCATTAGGTTGAAATGCCAGAAGCTGTTTTTGCCATACAAATAGTTGAATATTGTGTCAGAGCTGAATTTAAGTCACATTTACACACTGCGACTGCATCTTTCCCCCCTTTACCCATTCTGAGGTACGTCTCATTTTGGTGTGGTCTGTTTTAATCTAAATCTGCGTCCCTCCAGGTGGCAGAGCGTTCCACTCCACCCCGTTCAGCCATTTTTGTAGGATGCTGGGGGATCGAACCCCCAGCAACCGAACTCTTATCCACTTGTTACGAAATAACTAGAGAACGCAATATTCAAGCCGGAAATGGTGTTGCGCTTATAGAGTTTATTGTAAATGAAACAAAAATGAACAAAAGGATGGAGATTGTAGACTAGTGTTCAGGGTGAGCAGGAAAACAAAGGCAGTACAGATGACGGGTTGCTCACAGCAGGAATGACTGAGTTGAAAAGGCTGGTGGCAAGCAAACAGGACCAGCAGAACAGTTCAGGTGGCGAGACAGGAGTCCAAACCTAGAAACGGTCCAGATCGTGACCCAAAACATAAGGTGATGAGGTATTCAGTGAGGACAGGGCAAGCACAGGATCCACACAGGTATGACAGGCGGTGCACACAAGTACTGGAATAAAGCTCACACGTGGCATCGAGACAATCTGGCGCTGACTGGCCGTGAGAGAGAGGCATATTTAGGCAGAGTCAAAGGTGGAACCACTAGCAGGTAATTGGAACAGCGGCAGGTGAAGCTGCTCTGCCAACTAGTTAAGAGAAGCGGAGTAGAATGTGGGAAACAGCCAGCCCAAAAAAACAAGACAAGAGGCAGGATTCATGACACTTGTAGCTTCGGCATCATCCAGCCTGGACTACAAAATCACTTAAAGAAATAAAAAAGGTGGGTTCACGAAATTGGTAAGGTGGACCTTCACAAGTTTGTTTAGCAGCAAATACTGTGACGTAAAAGCTCATAATAATATTATTGAAAACAGAAAACTGAACGGCTGAAGAAGTATGACCCAAAAAAGACCATAGAGGTGTCAACGCAACGCCTAGACATTAAAATTTGCTGCAATCCTAAAGATTCCAAGTACACAACAAAATGTATTTAAGGGCTAAGAAAGTCGATTTTGCATGATATGCCCCTTTGAATTTTGCTATTTTTGCCCATTCTTCAATGTAAAACTACTTCAGCTCCTTTGTTGGATGGTTTCTGTTGTGAACATGGCTGAAAACCACCCAAGTCTAACCAGATTCTCAATGGGATTGGGGTCTGGACTTTGACTAGGCCATTCCGGCACATTTCAATGGTTCCCCTAAACCACTAGTGTTGCTTCAGCGGCATGCTTTGGGTCGTTGTCCAGCAGGAAAGTGAGCCTCCTTACCAGTTCTCATATCAGGCAGTCTGACAGATTTAGCTCAACAATATCCCTGTATTTAGCACCATCCATTTTCCCTCAACTCAGACCAGGGTTCCTGTCTGAACTACTGTAAAACATCTCCACAGAATGCTGCCACCACCATGTTGCACTGTGAAGATGGTGTTCTTTTGATGTGGGAATCACATAGGGTTTGCACCAGCCACGGCATCACTTCCTTCAATACATTTAGGGCGTCGCCTACATAGCTGTTGGTAAATTCAAAACATGCCTTCTTATATTTAACACTACATAAGGGCTTTTTTGGCTTTATTTTTGTATTGAAAACATTTAAATTACTCAGCACTGTTTAACACAATGAACTGATTAAGATGATCAAGTCATGATGCTCTAGATATACTCAAGACCCCTCATCCCTTTATTTGTTGGACTGATTTTCACATTTTTAAGCAGATTTTTAAATGATTTTACAATAGATGATCAAAGCCAGAATACATCTCATTTACTTGGCAACTATGTACAAACTTTACAGCTGTAATAATCAGAGACCATTTTAATCAGTGCTCCCAGGATCAGAACTGAAGAGGGGAGGCAGCATTTGTTTTAAATGCCCCTTAGCTCTGGTACATCCTCTTAGGAACTTTGAGATGTGCAGAAACTGCTGACTAGTTTTAAAACCTGGCAGATAACATTTACTGAATCTTTACAATAGAGGTCTAGGATTATTTGACCAGTTAATTCTTACTACTTGTTAAATGTGTAGAGTATCCTTGTTATTTAATACTTGGCTTTCTCTATTTTTCTGTTGTGGAGTGTTTTTTATTTTTCATTTTATTTTGGTAAATCATGCTCTCCTGCAAAGCTCTTTGAACATCGACCATGTGTATGAGCTGCGGTACACAAAAAAACCTTCCTTATTGTATTTCCCGTCACATACCACCATAAAAATAGTCTTGATCTTTTTTTTTCTGTTAATTTCATTGCTTAGTTTGGAAAACGGGGAAATTTAACCTTCACTTATTTTGCTAATGCATGTATGAAAAAGGGACAACTGAATGAGTGCTGCAAAAGATTAATTGTGAGCGCAACTTTGCCCCAAATGTGTGTGCTGTAAGTGTTTTAGAAAAATTTGAGTGCCTTTTAAATCCAACAACTATGGAAAAAAAACAGGACAAAGCATCACAATACCGATCTCGGGCTTAAATATTCTCTTATTTTCTTGCTTTTCTTTTCCTTTGTTTCAAAATTGTTTATTCTTGCAGACAATGTGTAAATATTTAAACTAGAAGGCTTTTAATTTAGTCACCATTTAATTGTGCATTCATGAATATTGCCGTTTCTATTTCAGACCACCACATTTTGAGACGCACTGTGCCCAATTAAAGTTGAAGTTGCAACGAAGCAAACACTAGGTGATATTATGGTACTTTATATTGCAATAAATATGTTCAGCAGTCAAATGGCAACACATATGAAGTAAAGAGCATTAATATTATACTGCTTTTTTTCTTTTCAGCTTGTTTTTGGTAGTTATGTTCATTTCCTTGTCTGAAAATGAAGAAAATAAGTGTGAAAGAACAAAAGTGTAAAGGCAGTCTGGAACTAAAGTGACCACACCACACATTTATCAACAAACACCAATACAAAACTCCACAGCCAAAGAAGACAAAAGCAATAATCTCTGGTTGATATATACACTACATGCTGACATATCAGACCTAACAAACTGGAACCCTACACAGGAATTTAAGCTATGCGTCTAGGCCTGTCTATCTGAAATGTACCACAGTAGCTATTCTAACCAAAATTGTAATTTAAGACAAAAATTCTGTCAGCATTCAGGTAGCCAGCATAATTTTTGCTCCAGTTCTGACCATCGTTGTTACTGATGTGCACAGTCATAATCAGCACGTTTTCCACAGTAGCTGCTTCGTCAGCATAATTCACTTTGGCGAACCATGCTGTGAATGCGTAAATGTCAATTTTCCAGCAGTCACTGTTTTATATGTTGGTCATTTAAATTGTAGCTTACCTTAAAGGCGCAATCGGCAATAGTTCACCACTAGGTGCTGATTGAGCACTGTCTGTAGACCAAAACCAGATGTGTGACAAGCCGCCCCTCTATCTAACTTCATTCCAGCTGCAACCCAGACCCTCCTTTCCCTTCTCAGGGCATTGGAGGGGCTGAGCCCGGAGTGGCAGCTGTTCACATTCACGTACATGCACGTGCAGCCGGACCGGCTGTGGAAACAAGAGACTGGAGAGCAACATGGAGAGATGCGGTGTGACGTCATACCGCAGTCCATCTGAAATATTACTTTTAGTTCTTCACATCACTATTTTCTAGTTCTTTCTATCTAAAATAATTTCATTTTGCTTAATGCCCCTTTTAAATCAAAATTTCTAATTATTTCAAACACTAAGTGTTTCCAACGGATTGACGGCTTTTACAAGTTACAAAGTTTGTGTCCAAGTTCTGGATGCACTGTGGCTCTACGCTCTTTCAGGAGGAGTGAACACTGCTTGTCCAGACTCAATGCAATCTGCTGGGTTTCCTTAGATAGGAAGCCTTTAGACCAATCTGTGTGATTTTATTGAATTTTTCTTTGTAAAGTGCCTTGAGATGACGTGTTGTGAATTGGCACTATATAAATAAAATTTAATTGAATTTTAACGAGTAAGGTCAAATTCATCCTCCCTGCCTTTTTTTACTTCAGTGGAAATCACAAACGTTTCTCCAAAGATGATCTTTGCTGCAGAAATGCTTATGTCTGTTTTTAGATCACCAGTTAACAGCCTTCCTGTAAAAAAGGTCTTATCAAGAAAACAATCTATTAACTGTCTACAGGCATAAAGAGTAACAGGCTTCAAGATGGGACTGCCACAGACATTGAATCGTCCATGTGTGGAAGGGCTTTCCCGCTTTTGGTCTCCATGATGCCTAAGGCGCTCATCTGCTTTGTAATACAAATTGTGACTTTGGTGTTTGATATTTAAAATATTTTTGTTTGTATGGCTTTAATGTTGGCTGATAATATATTAACTTTAATCCTCAATTTTACAACAATGCCATTAAAAGCTTCGATTACATCCAGCTGCAACACTGTTTACATTTGGGAGGCTCAAAGCAAAAGTAGGTTATAATTTTATGCACCAAGAAGGACAGTATTATGGGAATGTTATTTATCTGGAGCAAATGTATAACTTCAGAGCTGACATTTTGTAATAAACTGCTGAAGTAAAAACAAATGGAGAATTAAAATGAAACATATGTCTGTCAAATAAAGCAGTTTTGACCTTTTAACAGCAGATTCAAGATGAATAGAAGCCATAAAAGAAGTCACTCCCACATCAGTTAAACACCCTCAGTAAGACGAATCGCCGACCATCTTTTTCCCAGTGTTTCCCTGACATCATTGCAGCTCTCCCTCCACCTTAAAACCTCTGCTGTTTTGGCTGCTCCTCGTGAAATCTCCCTCACTTTTTTATATGGCCTACAAGAAAAGCTGCTTAAAATAATCTCCAAGATTCAAGTCAGTCCCACACAAGGCAATCTGCACATTCTAACTGCAATGTTCGGTTGAATGCCCCCAACACTCAAAAGCTATATGATTGGACGCCACAGTTCTCCTCATCCTGGAAATTGCACATAACAGCAAAATAGATCAAAACAGACTAAACCTTTGTTTTGAAGTTTGCAGCTCAAGTGATATAAATGCATGTAAGCCTGGAGCATGCCCGTTGTTGAATAATGCATAATTTGATAAGGGATTTGGCACTGGTAAAAATTAATCCTGTGGATAGAACAGTGTGTTTTACTTAGCAAAGGTTTGTGGATCTCACTCCACTCTGTGTTCAGTACACTAGATCTGTTGTAAACAAAATTCCCACTGGTACTAAACTGAGTTGAATTTGGTTAATATTAGAAAGCAAATGGAAAAACTAAAACCATGACTAAAGAGACCGAAATTAAGTGATTCTTTGGCAGCTTAATGTCATCCATTTAAGGTCAAAGTGAAATTTGACAAGTAGTGATCTAAAAGGTCTACTTTAGTTTCAGATCTTCACCATGGTACAAAGCGTGTACTGTAAGAATTCTGGCTATGCGAGTGTCTTGCGGTTGGAGTGGGATCAGTTGAGGTAAGGGGACTGCCAAAGAATTTTCTTTTTGGCGAAGGACCCAGAAACATTTTCCATCTCGGATCAGTTCTCAGTAAGAGCAATATTCCCCTCACTCTCTGAACCTGTCATCCAAAACACATGGAATGGTACTTGTGACGAGTAGGACAAAAAGAAATCTGGCCCATTGTATAGGTGCAATGCAGTCTGTGCTATGGGATGCTTCAAGTCAGATAAAGCAGCCTTAAATAATTGAAAATTAATGACATACTTTAGAACAAAAAAACTAAACTCCTTTTTTTGGCCTACAATCATTGGGAAAATGGTGCAACTTGAACATATCTGCAGTCCATCACTGGGCAACACACGGACCCATAACAATAAACACACACTCTCATTCCAAAGACCATTTTAGAAAGACCTCTTAACCCAACCCAGTATTTTTGGACTGTGGGAGAAAGCCGGCGTATCTGGAGAGAATACATAGTGAAAGACATGCAAACTTGCCCCAGAAAGACCTCAGACTGGGACCTCCATAATGCAAGGCAACACTGCTACTGTCTGACTGTGCAGCTTTGTTTTTGAACAATTTATGGAATTTCCCCACATTTATGGGGGGATTCTGCACACCTGGATTATTTTATTTGCAGAGTAAGAGGATGTAAATAAGCTTTTTGTACTAATAGCTTTGTGGGATCATGCTCGGTGATTTAATCTGGTGCTGCGCTCTGTGAACATTGCATTATTTTTTTTCCATTTCTTTTGGCAGTGTTTGTTTTTGGAAGCTGGTAAGCACTTTTGTGCGATGTGTTGAGTATTTTACTGTAATTTTCACCACTTGTTGGATTTTGGGATCAGCGCTGGTGATTTCATTCACTCGTTATGCATCTATTTGACTGGGTTCTGTTACCTGGTCTACTTACAGTTTCTGTCATTGCATTTGTTTTTAAAAGTTGCACCTGTTCTAAGAATCATGCTTGATCCATTTTAAGCAGTGTTGCACATTGACTTTTTTCAAAGCACTCAGGTGTTTTGCTCATAAACTAAAGTATTACGCTTTGAAGGTCACAGACTGATTCCATTATGCCACCGCCACATCTCATAGATTGAGGTTTTCTGTAATTCTTCTCTTTGGAGGATTTCCAAAAGCTCTATTTAGAATTAAAGGACACTGACACAAGGACTCTACGTTCAATGAGGCATCTCAACAGACAGCACAATAAGACAACAGTAAGACATTTTATGTTGCGGAAATTTAGACTGCAGGGCTGTTTTATTAGCTGCACCTGTTATATTGCTTGTTATGAAAGTGCAGATCACATGATGCAAGACAAGTAAACAATCTCGGAGTATAGCATTTAATCATATAATTTCTCATGTCTGGGAGAGGGCGAGGGAAAAACTGTGGATTTGCTTCAACTTAATCTGAGTTTCTGTCCAACTTGTTCATGATTTTGTTTTTTCAGTCAGAAACAGACATTGCCAAATGTTTTTTTTTTTTTTTTTTTTTTACTCAAAAGTTTATACATCCTTCAAACTTCACAACTGGGTTTGGGAAAATATAGAATTTTGAGGTTAAATATTTAAAAGATCACTCCGGGTAACAACCACATTTAGGCATCTAGATGAGATGAAAACACACCTTTGAAACTGAAACCAATCGTCACGATCATCCATGGAGAAGAAAGCATATTCTTTGAAAATTTTAAATGTTACTTCGTTATTGGTGCCAGACGGGCTGGTCCGACTATTTCAGAAACTGTTGATCTGCTAGGATAGCCATCAGGTTTATAGAAAATGGTCTAGAAAAATGTAAATATCAAGTTAGATGCAAATCTATGAATGAAAAAATACTCTAATGCTGTCAGAGGAGAAATGGGGCGACTGGTTTTAGATGATAAAAAGGCAACAGTAGCTCAAATAATGAATCGTTACAAAATACCGTCTCTAAATGAACAAGACGTGATGGGCTACAGTAGCAGAACAGCACACCATCGAAGGCTTCCAGTCACCTGCAAATGTTCATCAACCAAAAGATGCAATCATGTCGATGTAGATCGAAATGTCTGAGGAACTTTTCGGATATGTTGATGAAGCTATGTGACGAAAAAACGAAAGCAGTTCTGGGGACAAACAAGGTCCATCCTAAACTAGAATGGTATATCTAATAGTCACTGCGCGTGTGTGTTGAATGTGAAAATATCAGTTTCAGGATCAGTATGTGTTTTGCATGGTGCTCTGGAAGGTTAGTCGTTTGGGGCTGTGGTTGTAGACTTTGTATGCTAAAAGCTCCTTTCTCAATCACTTAATAAAAAAAAAATCAACATTTTGATATAGCACTGTACAACATCCAAAAGGTGACCAAGGTACTCTATATAAAAAGTGTTTTGTTATTCATTTCTGTAGTATTTTAGCTGTAAAGTCAGATCCAGGACACTTAGCTTTCTTGTTCATTCGTTATTTTAGGTAAGCTGCATTTCGTTGTTGGAAAAAGACAGTGTGGTAACAGCATTTCTCTTTTATTGCTACCCTCCCCCTCACACATTTCTCAATTTAGGAAAGGGCATACAGTCAGAGTTGAAAAATAATCTTATTTTTAACTATCAGGAATGTATGGAATGTGTCTCCTACATTGATGGTGATACACAACGACAGGGTTATGACTGAACAACCTTTCCTGGGGGTATGGGCACAGTGGGTAGTTGGGTTTTGACGGATTCGCCTTGCACATATGTGCAGATACACCCACAAGGCTTTAATGGCTCTCCGCCAGCTTCCCAGGTTGAATAAATGCAAATGGTCAGATGCTGGAGGTCATTGCATGAAATGTTATGTACATATCAAACACATTGGGGTTATTTGCATGTGGCATCTTTACCACCAATATATAACACATGTACTGGCCAGTATTGTGTACAGCAGTCATCAGATGGTCTTCATTAAGTCATTCACACATAAAATATCCTGTATCATTATACTAGTTTCAGTCTGGACTACGGTTTATTTCAATCTGACCGCCAGTCTTCTTGAACGTGGGGTCACATTCATGTCAGGAAGGGTCTGGTTTTAATCAGCACCAGGAAGACCCGCAACCGATCCATAGGTATTCTTAGTGACTGCGGCTCAGTTTGGATTTAAAAGGGGGAGGGGGGGAGTAGGTATGTTCTCTATTTTGGGGCCTTTCTCTGGTTTTGTTTTTGCAGGGGTTTTAAGCTGTCAAGTCAAGTAGCCTTCGAGAATAAACTATTTATCATGGGAGAAGCAAATACTCTAAAAAGGTTTAAAGAAGGGAGCAGATGGAGACGGATTTAAAAGATGGAGGGAGGAGCACAGGAGAGAAAACATATCATTAAATGTATTAATTATACCTTTTAATACTTGCAAGAATCAATAGACTCGCTCTCACTGTTTCTTAAAATTTTAGTAACTAGAGTTGAAACTAAGGTAGTATGTCTACATGAGCAAACTCAACCTGACACACGGCAGACGAGGAGAGAGAACAGTGAAAGCAAAGCTTGAGATTTGCAAATAAGAGGGAAACTGTTTTAGATCATCGTGACTCACTAACTCAAACTGAGGTCAGACAATCCATGGAAATATTTTGATTCGCTCATGCCTCTGCGTCCCTAATAAGAAGCGTGGGGCAACTGAGGTCATTGTGAATCATAATGTTCTCTGAATAAACAGTGGCTGGGATCGTCTTCATCCTGCAGAAAGCTTTCTCTTCTAAGAGAGGCATGATCATTATCATGTTCAATTATAGCTGCAAAAGAATCAGAAAATCTGGAGTATAAATTAACCTGTGAGTAATTTCTGATCTGCCTGGTGCAAATAACAAAAACATCTCAACCCAGTGCCTGAATCTAAGAGCCTAATGTCTTTTTGTAGTTTAGACTCACTGCAACAACACCCTAGCCAGAGAAACACGTCTTTGTACACCAGGACAAGGTCGCTTTTTTGATGCCCAAAGGCATACATATGAACGCACAGACAAGAAAATGGGCAGTTTTTAAGAGACGCACAAACGCAGACACATTTGTACATGCATGTATACATGTCAGGCAGCAATATCATTAGCCGTTAGCGTGCCCAACATATCTGCAAACTGTCATGAGCAGAGTTGCATCATCACTGCTTTTCTTTGGCCTGAAGCGGCTTTATGCTGCATCAGATGAAAGCTTTATAAACCTTAAAAAATAGTGGTGTATTATGTGATATTCCCACACAGTTGGGCATCATTTTAAAGTGAAAGGAAAATGTAATCTTAAACCACTAAATTAAATCCAGTGTCTCTGCATTTCACCTTATTATGTAATGGAATTAAATGGAAAGCGATGCATGGCTTTCAAGCTTTCGTATACAAAATTCTGAATTTCTGAATGCATATGGGTAAGGTTGCAGATTAAAACCGGGTCGGCTTTTTAAAAAAACATCCCAAGCCTTCATCATCTCTCAAAGCACCGATTAATTCTTCATCTGAAAATGGAGACACCCTAGTGTAACTGCCAACTCACTAAAACATGACTGGATGCCTAAACTGACTGACTCAGCGAGGAGAGCGATAATCAAAGAAACAGTCAAGAGGTCCTTGATGCCTCCACAGGAGCTGCAGAGATACACAGCATATGTGAGAGAAACTGTCAAATGAAAAATGCCATTACATGCCACTACAAACGGATGGTCAAAGGTGGTTTTTCCCAGCAATCAAATGAGAGCTACATGCAAATATGTGGTCTATCACATCTGGTTGATCAGAACCCACCATTTCTTTGAAAGAACAGCAAGAAGTGCCTTGACCAGAATTACTTGTTGTGGTTTCTCATGGCACATGCTGCTTACGTTTTCATTTCATATGGTGATTGGCTAAAACCAACCTTTGGTAGGCGGGCAGTAGGTGTCGCTTTGTCCAATCAGCTCAGAATGTTCTGCTGAATGTCTCTCCTTTCCCTGAGGGGATTCGATGGAAGCAGACCCAGATTGATGTGCAGAACAGAGAGCGCTACACTGGCTGGCCTGTTAATGTGAGCTATACGGCACCACTTCCCACAACCAGTATTGAAAAAATGAAAGCAAAATGAAAAACAAAGTATAGCACTTTTGAAAAGAAATGCATATGCTTTAGTTTTATGTACAGTTACAAAGCTTTTGCACATCTCAGCTGGGACTGTTGTACATCACCCCTGTATATGAGTGATTGGGTGATTAAAATTTCAATCTGCAGTTTAAAGACATGCCTTTTAAGGTAACTCATAGAGGTGTCTGTGCCAGAGTGACTGTTATAAAGAACCTTTTTTTCATAATGCAGACTTGTTGGTTTCACTCTGACTCCTAGAAACAGGTAAATTCCTAGTAAGCAAAATTGTATTGGCATTTAGACTTTTAGGGAGGAACAAGCATCCTATTCAAAGGAGGGTGCACCTTGGATTATTACAGTTAATGATTAAGTAAAACAAGTTATCCAAACCCACCTTGACCTATGTGAAAAAGTAATCTCCCCGATTATTAAATCATACATTTACTGTGATTAACCAAATTTTTGGAACGCAGACCTATGAACTCAAATCAAAAATATCTATAAATGACCTGAGAAGTCTGACGTCATTAAGACTGGAAATGTTTGCTTGCAGCTTGCCCATCTTTCATCCCAAAGCTTGCCCGTTTGGTTGAGGTCAGGATTCTTTCCAGGCCAGTTAAATTTCGCCAAACTAAATTTACTCATCCATGTCCTTATGGACTTTGATTGTTGCACCGGTGCAAGGTCATGACTGGACTGGACTGGAGGAGACGTTCTCAAACTGTTCCCAAGTAAAGTTGTTCAAAATGTTTTGGTATGCTGCAGCACTGAGTTCCTTTGAAGGAAACCAACGGCAAGTGCCATTCACCTAGCAACTGCCAAACCCAGACTCATCTGTCGAAATAACGGGGAAACGCAATTTGTAACTCCAGGGAATCCACTTCTGTAGAGTCCAGTGAAAAGTTTTACAAAGCTGCATCAGACACTTCAGTACACTTGCTGATTAATGTATCTGCTTGGCAATGGAAATTCATTCCATGAAGCATTGTGCACAATGTTTCTGAGTTAATCTAAAGGCCACATTTGATGCTGTAGCTATTGACTACACCGGTGGCGTTTGAAGTGCTCGTCTGTTTCCAGAAGCATTAAGACATCCCTCCATATCACTGAATTCAGGAGAACCATATCTGGCTCATATTAGAAACTCCTTGGTGAGGGAATAAAAGCTGCTCTCTGGCTCTTAGAGCCAAACTTAACTTTGAGCTGATATGCTATTTAAAGCACTACTGCATAAATGTATTATATTACAAGTCTCATCCAGTAAAAAGTTACTTCTGTCTGCCATTTTGAATAGAGTGTAATGATGCATAAAACTGTGCTGTTTTCCTTTTTAGCTAAGGTTAAAAGCTAGTCAAGGTCTAAAAACGTACTTGGAGTTTAAAGAAAGTTGTTACGTTATCTTGTTCTGTTCTATAGGATGGTCGCATAAAAAATATACCAATAATCAATGCTATCTTCTAAAGTAAAAGAGCAATTCTAAAAATTGCTTTTGTCTTTTTTTGTAGTGTTTTGTAGGTGGACCAAAGTGTAGACGAGAGCTTGGGAGCTGCATGATGAAATTAGTGAATTTAGTATAAACAAAGTGACAAAAACATACAGACAGGAGAGATCAGAACGCTGACCAAGGCCCCGTTTCAGAAAGCTGGGTTAGTGGATATCCAGAGTAATTTCTGGGCTAAAATCCTGCATATCCTGGCTTTTCCGTTTCAGAAAGCTCAGAAGCCTTAACCCTGAGTGAAATTATGACAACAAATTACTCCGTGAAACAACCCTGCTACCGAGCAGAGTTGTTTTGGGCTAACTGAATTTTTCCTGCTTCTAAGTTGAGATCTGTGCAAGAACATGTCGGGTAAGGCGTCTCTTTTTCTGGAGGAGCCTTTATGCCGGAGCGCAAACGCGCCACAGAAATCTGTCTGGAGAAGCTGATCAGACCATGATTAAATGTCTTATCATTTCTGGATTATTTTCAAGCGTTACCGTTTTTCACCACTGTCGTTGATTTATCTCCATATTCTCAGTCCGCACATCGCTTTTCTAAAACGAGGGGACGCTCTCAGTTTTCTGAACAATTTCTTTGTGCTGCACTTCGTTTTTATGCCAGCAGCAGCTTTTTAATAACGTAGGTGACACAGAAAATCTTTCAGAGGCAGCTGTATATAAGAATGTTACTGCTGCACTCGGTTATAGTAGAGTTTAATGGTGTTCCATAGTCAACACTAATAAAAGAACTAAATCGAATGAAAGCAATAATTTTTTTTTGAGACTTCCAGCTCTGATTTTCCATTCATATACCCCCCCCCCCCTCCCCCCACCACCACACACACGCACACAAACACAACACCATTAGGGCTACAGCACATTTCTTCACTTTACTTAAACTTCAGATACAGCCTGTATGAATAATATAAAGTGAGGTTGGCACAAATTCTACTCAACTCAGGGCTGGATGCTGAGTTTAGTTACCTGGTTGATATCACCTGTTCTGAAACTGAAACCTCTGAGTATGACAGCGTGAGGTAGAACTACTCAGAGTACTAGCTTTCTGCTCGGGGTAGATTGGCCATTCTTTCTCAAAAACAGGACCCAGAACAGGGGGAAGCATAACAGAGGATCCAACGAGGAGGAGATGGAGGAGAAGGCAGGAGAGAGTACTGAGCAACAGGTGGATTACATGACAGTAACAAGCTGAGAGAAGGGTTGCAATGAAATGCCACAAGACGGGGAGGAAAGCAGAACCTAACAAGAGTACAACACACTCTTTAACAAACAAGACTAACTTCTAACTGAACTGAAGACAAGGGACAAGCAGGCAAGAGAAGAAAGATCTGATAGAAACAAGAATAAATGAACTAAATGCATAGTGAGCAGCACACTAAATGACAGTAAAGAAGAAAGGAACAGAATCTGAACAATACTAAAAAGGTGGAAAAACTGTCTATTTGTTCCTGGGGCTCATAACAATAAAATATTTGTGCCTGTATGTTTGTTACATTTCAGTAAATTCCTGAGAAACCTACATATAACACTTCAGAGCCAGAAAACCTAAACATCTGGAAAGTGGTTTTAAAAGTAGATAAATATTTACAATAGTTTTCTAAAAAGAAGCAAGCCTTTTAACTCATTCCCGCTAAAACGCATGACTGACCAAGCATCTGTCCCTCCACAGTCTCTTTAAACTCTTGGAGTACAGTACAGACTGGTTTCATGACAAAAAAAAACATCGTGTTGAATGAATGTGTGGCTGCTTTTTAGCAAAACAGATAACCAATTTAGTCAGCCCTTTAAGTGCGGATAATCTATGCAGGAACTGTGTGCAGAATTGTAATTTTTCCAAATAACGTTTCCTCATAATGGGTCATTCATCACGCTGGTGAATTCCAGCCAGACCTGGCTCCCAACAGAGCAGAGTCAATTCAATCTTGAGAGACTCAAATGGATAAAAAGAGGCAATTATAGCCATTTGTTGACACGAATTAGAAAAGTTCTTTAGCGCTCGAACCCCGACGGAAGAGGTGAAAGCTGCGAATGTCTGAGCTTGGATGTTCATTTTAGGATTAGAGAAGTTTGCCCCATCGAGCTCCGAACACTGACGGTGGAGGCCAGAGAAGCGAAGCAGTCAGGTGACGCTTGTGAGCGCGAAGGAGGAGATGGGTTGGAGAAGGGTCAAAGGTCGGCTGAAGAGCAGGAGAATCCATGGGTGGAGTCTTGTGGGATTATAGGATGAGGTCTTGACGCAGATTGGCTCATTGACACATGGCGAGGTGAACAGTGAGTCTTCCAGCATGAACTTTTGTCTAAACTCCATTTATATAATTTTATATGACAACCTTATACTCCTTGTGCTAAAAATAAAAAGTAAAGATAAAAAACCCAAATGAAAATCATCAAAAGCAAATCAAGCAAATCTAAAGCAAGTATAGAGATGAGAAAATGAACTTTTCCGAAACAAATACAGGAGCCTAACTAAAATCATATATGCGAGTTAAAATTCTGTGAGCGCGATCATTTAAAGCTATAAATCTGAATCATTTTCAAATCTTATCTGTCCATAACTGGAAACCATTGTAGAGATTATAAAATAGCACTGATGTGTAAACTTTTAAGCAGGGCTTTGAACCGGTTCAAGGAACGAAAACGAAAACCGGGAACTTTTTGTATTTTACAGGGAACAGAAACGAAACCGGAAACGTTATTATTTTTTATGTTCTGGAACTGGAACACTTATTTAAAAATAATGGTAACCGGTTAATACCGGTTTTATTTCGTTCCTCAAAGTTTTCGTTGCCTAATTAACTAAAAAAAAAAATATTATTTTCCTGCGCACATTACCATGACGGCTGAGGTTCACTTCCTGTGTGACATCACATCACACATTCGCTGACTGAATGGAGCGAGAGCGGTGTCTCCACTAGAGCTACACGTCTTAAATAAGAGGTAAATTACGATCAGTGACGGACTGGACGGTCTGGCATTCGCCATGATCGTCGGGTGTGCGCCGCCCCTTTCACCCTGTTCATTGTAGGCCTACATTTTCTCTCGGCCCACTAATAAGCCAAATGCAGGGTTTCCCGCAGCGCTGTCTTGGCGAGGCGGCTGCCTCGCCAAACTCACGCTACCGCCTCGCCAACATTCCAAAAAAAAAAAAAAACACAAAAAAAAAAAAAAAAAAAAAACTTGATATGCTTGCATGTTTATTTGACGTTAACACGCGTTTTTTTGTTGCTGCTTTCGCGCGTGCATATACTGAGTGGCAGGGAAAAAACACATGGATACGCCCCCCCCCCGACAAAACTTGTTGTCTCCCCCCCCGACGCACCTCCTCGCCTAAGCAAATTCCTGCGGGAAACACTGAAATGCCTCTTGGTTCAGTTTTCATGCATATTAAAGTTAGAGTTCAACACCAATAGGGCTACATACTTGCGTGTTATTTCTGTGCATGTGAAGTTATATCTGTGTGTTGCGGGCACGTGCAGGCGCGTGCATGCGCGTCCCCATGTGGGCCGCTGGTTGGTGAAAATACCAGGGCCGTTTTTTAATCCCAGTCCGTCACTGATTACGATCCATCGTTAAGTAAAACGCTCATTCCAAACAGCTGACAGGAACGAAATTAACCGTTCCGGGAACAGTATTTTTTTGTTCTAACCGGTTCGGGAATGTCAATTTATTGGTGGAACTCATAACCGGAAACGTTATAATTCCGTTTCTGTTCGGAACAAACCGATTGGGGAAAAAAAATCGGTTCAAAGCCCTGCTTTTAAGAGGTTTTAAATTCCTAGGTAGGGAGCTGGTTTGTTTGGTCACTAAGCTGCAGCTTAGACACTGTTTCTTTGACTTAATCACTTAAGATTTAGCCAAACAAATCGTTTCAGTTCATTTTATGAACTGAAATTCCAAGCAGGAGAGTTTGCTGTCACTACCTCTGCTTCGGATCGCCATTTTTATGCACTGATGCCCCGATTCTTCTGCTTAATTTTTCTTTGTTGTTTATTTGCCAGTTTGCATATGGAAATTGATATAACGATCGTGAGCTACATGCCTGAGCACATTGGAAAAGGAAAAGTTGTATAAATGTAGATTTGTGCCCTTTAGAATGAGACTTGTATAATTGTGACCTTTCCAGAAGACGGTCCCCATTCTCGTGCAAATGATACAAGGAACGGAACATGATCCCCTTCGAGCTGAAATGCAGAACAAAATGTACATCTTAGTTTAGGCAAAATATTTTTTTTCCCGTTGTTTGTTGATTCAAAGCCAGTATAGATATGTGAAGCCAAATGTTTTATATAATCATTGCTTCCTTAAGATTTGCTTTCCCACTGTGAAAGAAATTGACTTTTTCCCAGGTGTGCTGAATGACGGCATGAAGTATGAATAAGTTATAAGTGAAAGTCAAGTTCCCGGGTCCTATGGCTCCCGCCCCTGCTGTGTAGTGTGTGAATATGTGTGTGGTGGTTCATCTAATGTCATGATTAATGTCCTTTGGGGCTTCCTGTTGCAGAGAGAACTTTCTGATTTATGGGCGCGCCACCACCTGTGACTGCGAGGACATGCACGCAAACTCACACACGTGCTTTATTATCCTATTCTTACATCTATTTTTGCTCGTTGGGACAACTTCTGCGTTTAGGGAAAATAAGAAAGTAGGAAGTAAAATGTACGAAAGGTGACTGGCAGGATTTGAGCGCCGGAACTTTAATCAACGAACATGCATTTTGTATGAGGGTTTGCAGGTGGCTTTACATAGTTTCAGAACTGGTGATTAATAATTAATGGAATAAGTGATGGACTCAGCTGGATCATTATTGGTATCAAATATTAATCAAATCTGTCTGGCTCAGGTCTGATTTGTATGAATCTGAATTTACTGTCTTGTGAACTGCTTCTTCAAGGCATATGAAACTGCGGGGACCAGAGAATAAATGCACATTATACCTATAAAAAGGATCCCAATCGACTCGATTTTTGCTTTCTCATATCCTTTTACATCATTAAATTAATAAAACTGCAGCACATTCTTTATTTAATCCCATAATTACTCAAAATATGTAACTATCAGAGTTGAACTGATTTATGTTTGAGCAAATGGGTAAGAAGTGGTTGTACAAGTTTGTTAAGCAGAAGTAGGTTTGAATGAATTAGTCTCACATTGGCATGAAACGTGGGCCCAAACTGGCAAAGGCTTTGACACACCTGTAGCCAAAAAGAAAACAAGCTAACATTATAGCAAATGTGAACTACTGAAGTATGTTAGCATATGTTAGCAAGTACAAAATATGAAGCAAGTACAACCTTTATATTCATGTTTTTGGCTAGAAGGATGATTTCATATGGGGAGAATAGAATGGGACCCATTTCTGTAGAGTGAGTATACCTTTTTTTTTATCATTTTGACATTGAATCAGAAGATGAATTTTAAAACGATCAACTCAATCGCCCCTGAAGTGGGAATTCTAACTTGGAAAGTTGAATGTTCCTCACCTCCTCTCATCTCAAAATCTGTATGAAATGCTGAATTATAATAAAGCCTTCATTTTCACTTTCGACAGTTTGTATGAATAAACCTATGGAACAGTTAAACTTTTATTTGTGAGCTTATTCTAACACATTTAAATCAGCTTTGGCGCTAACAAGCAATGGTTTTCCGTCTTGTAATTGAAACACCACTTGGGTAGTTGAGATGTCATTCTGACATTGAAGTCCAACCTCTGAGGCAAATTAAATGGCATTAGAAAAAATCTAGTGGCCCATTAAGCTCCTGCCTATCGCTTTCTGCACTTCAAACCACAAAAGCCAGCTCTATGATTTTATTTTTCTATATCCATCAGTGAAATTTTCTATGATTCTAGAAAGCACTTATTACTGCGAGTAAATGGGTATATGTCACTAAGATGAGACGAGCTAAGGTTCACTAATGATTAATTAAACACAAGTTAAAAAACAAAAAAAGTAAAGGCTATCTAAAATAGTTACTTAATTTGATCCGACAACTGCTGTTTTTTTTTTTTTGTTTTTTTTTCCTGGATCCAGTTTGCTTTTCTGCTCATGTGGGCCCACAAGCTCTGTCTTAATTGGTTTCACTGTCAAATTGTGCTCTTAAACCAGGTGTTTTTGTCCAGGAGGTGATTCTGAGACTCAGACGATCCTGTACTTGTAATGCCAGGTGATTCCTTTTGGATCAATATGGAGCTGAATTATTTTTATTACAGTTGAAGCCTAACTCTTACATTCACTGGGTTAAATAGGCAGAGCCTGAACTGCTTGCATGGAAGAAAATCATAGCAACATGTTTACACAAAGTCAGTCTTCTTTAAGAAAAAGAAACTTCAGTACAAGTCTGAGCTGTAAAAAGATGCACTTCCAGGGAAGGAGTCATCATAAGGAACTGGTCAACCAAAAGGAACCGAACCTGGAGAGTTGGAGAACTACTTCCCACTAAGCAGCCAGTTAAAAAATATTGGTTTTAAATTTTCTAAAACACCTTCTTTAGACCTCAGAGGAACTTAAGTTCCAAAAATGTCAGCTTTCACTTTAACAACACAACTATCCCATGACTGAGACCGTTTTCTCATTTAAATCTTTCAAGTGAATGAAACAAAGGTTCAAGAGTCCATGTTGAAATGTATTTCTACTTAGTTAAAAAAAACTAGAGAGCTTTAAAATAGTCTAAGCAACTTGAAGTGATGTGGAGAAAAGTAGTTAAAGCATGTTCTTACATCTGAGGATTTGTTTTTGCTGGGCATGTTGCTACTGATGCAGGGGGGGAAAGCCGGCTCAAACATATTTGCCCTGGCTAAGCAGTGTTTTAGGAAAACATGTTTTCCAGCAGCCAATTGTTTTTGAAGAAAGGGCAAGTTGATTTAATCAAACTGGAGAAATCGCAGTATTAAGAAGGAATAAATTTGTAGTAGTTGATAACCAAACTGAAAACAGGAGCTTTATATAATGAATTCTGAGACTGTTCTCATGCAGTATTTAGGTACCGAGGCCAACAGGCAGTTGCGCTGTCAAACTGAAGAGCATCTCGGGAAACAAAGCTTCTTAAAGTCACTGACATTTGCTGCCAAGATGCTGGGGCCCTCTACGTGTCTTGTTTTCTATCCTTACCTGTCCCCTCAGGCAAAGCCAACACCTTGTTTCTATTCTCCTGCCATCGTTGCAGATAAATACCACCAGACACAAAAATTGTGGGCCGGTTCTCAAATTCTGGCACAAATAGATCCTGGATTTTTAGTCAATAAACAACCTACTGCACTTTCCAGGATAGACGGTGAAAACAAGGGAATCTGAACCTGTGCATAACATGGAGTATAAACCATTGTTCATCCTCGGATCTGTTGTCAAGACTTAAAGGGATTTATTCTAATTGTGAGGAGACTTCACATTTTTTTAAAAGAAAATCTTTTTGGTTGCTTTGAAAATAAAATACAATGTCAGGCTTTCAAATCCTCTTTGTATCGTTATTGATACGTTTGACCAAAAAATACATTTTCCTCATGTTTTCTGCATTTTTATATAGGGTGTGTAAAATATCATCATTTGTGTGTTGTAAATGATATGTTCAGAAAAATACTAACTTTGTGGTGAAGATAGAGGTCTCAGAAATATTTGTATCAAAAATTATATATTTGGAGTTATAGGGTTACGATCTTCGCTTGATTATTTGAGATGAAAAAGCTTACAAAAGACCAACAACTAGTGGGTTGAACTTAGTTCATGATGAGGAAAAAAGCCTTAAAGCACAGGTTTTGTGGCTCATCATGTCATTATTATGGCCATTCTTTGGTGGAAACCCATGTCTAGCTTCCCATTTTCTGTAGTGTACAACATGCACCGTGGAATTACACCAAATCATCCCTGCCTTCATATTTATTAAGGCCATACCATAACAACTGTAATGATCTTTACTATTTAAACCAGAAATATTGTTGCGATTGTCAGTGTTACAATTTCAGTGTCACATTTAGGTTTAGTAAAAATATGAATATTGCAACATAATGTAAAAGTACTCTTATCTTGTCAAAGGGATCTAAATCCATCAGGGAATATTGCTTCCAAAACAAAATATTTCCCCAACCTTAAGATTTATCAAAAAAAGGCCCAAAAGAGTAATTTAAGACAAGAGCTTAATTAATTGTACCTGCACCAGAAATGTTACTGAAAGGGTTGGTAGTGCATCAGGGCCATACCATATTATGGTTGAATTACTATAGAAAACTCTATCCTAACCAATCTAGCCTATGATGGTATCATAGCCCTTTGTTTAACTCTAAGTTTAACTTTCCAACAACATGAAGTAGGGTAAAAGATCTCTAAGAGCAACACTTTATTCTAAAGAAATTCATTATTAGATCAGAAAATAAATCATTGACATCATCATTATAGAAAAAGGTGCCATGCTCATATTTAAGGCTTTAGTTCTCCAGCGAACCATAATGAAACCCCTTACCCAGAAAAACAGCAGTCATGGAACAGTTGAGACCCTTTCTAGAAGTTAGGCTACCAGAATCATCTCAACAGGACCTCAATGAGTAATTCAAGGTGTTGTAAAACAAGTACAACATCTAGAGCACTGCTAGTCTCACTTGTCTAATTTAGAATCAGTTTCATGAGCAGCAATTAAACACTGGGGGGAAAATGGCATTTATGGTTGAGTTCTAGTACAAGACACTGCTGCCTAAAAAGAACACAAAGGCCCATCTCACACTTGCCAAAAACATCTTTTTAATCCACAAGAATATTTCTGTTAAATATTCTGTGGCCCAATAAGACAAAAGGGCAACTTTTGGAAGGCGTGTTTCTCAAATATCAAACATGGTGATGACAGTTTTTTGCTTTTTTTTTGCAGCTTTGGGATCTGAACAACTCACTTTAATTTCTCTACCAGGAAATCCTGAGGCAGAATGTCTGTGAGTTCAGGACTGTTATCTGTATTTGGGTTATCAAAGCGGACAATGGTCCAAAGCAATCCAGGAAGTTACCCTCTATTTAACTCAAAATAAACAACACATCAAACTCGAGAATTAAATCCGTCTGAGATGCTGTGATGTTATTTTTTAAACCGGATGTTGATGCTCAGCACTTTGAATCATCTTGTTACTGAAAAGTGTTTTATAAATAAACTTGCCTTGCCTCAAAAATCCTCCCACGTGGCTGAATGTAAAGTGTATCCTGCCAAAAGGGAAACGGAACCCCTTCACAGTAAAAAGATTGCTTGATGTGAATTGTTGCTACCAAAGGTGACACAACCAGTTATTAGGTTTAGGGGCAGTTACTTTTTTACAACATGTTGTCAGATTGTTTTGAATTGGTTTTCTTACTAAAACTTGCATTTCCTAAGGTCATCTAAGTCTGATATTAAAATGACATATATCTACTGGCACTCTTCTTTTGCTTTTGTCGCATCTACAAGGGAAAAATGCTTAATTTTCACAGCACTGTATATTAATAAGCACTATAAAGATGCATAACAAAAGTTTACTAAAATAAAACTAAAGTCTGGGAAAACACGGAATCACCGTCCCTGATCTGCAACCTAATTTTGCTAATTTTTAACCTGAAAACATTGACCCAATGCAACGTGTGGGCCCATGTATTGAATCTCTGCTCCAGCTAATGAAAAAGCCAATTAATGCCGTCAGTAGGGCGTGCACTGAGGGGAAGCGATGATAACCGGCACACTGAGCTGCACAGGCACACACTGTGCACAATCTGTCTGGAAAGGATGCTGTCTGGTTGAAACTTGGTCTGAAGTAGGTCTTTTAAACTGAAAACTTTTTGATTTCACTCTTAAAGGCTTTAGATTAGAATCTTACCTGGTTTTGACATTTGGTACTTGCTAAGATTTTTCAAAATCACCCCTCAACACACCTATATAGCAGGACGGACTGCCTTGTGTTCTTCCTAAGAAGCAAAATTTCTGATTGGTCAATATCTTGGTTTCACTGCAAACATCTTTCCCACGGCTTGGTTTGTGTCATGGAGCAACGGTAATCTAAGCTAATGCAATAATAGAGGAACACGTTTCACTATCTTGATCAAATATTGCAATCCTTCCCGAAAGACTTCATTCAAGACGTCTTCTGATGTCTCAAACTCTGTAAATGAAATCACTTATGCAGCATTAGACATTTAATTTAACTACTTTGTAAAGTCGACCATTGAATGTTGCAACTGAAATCAAATCTCATTGAAACCAGCAATATTGTTTTTTCAATCCGTCATTGTCCAGTTTCTATGAGGCAATGTAAATAGTTTATTTTGTTCTTATCTGGCAGGGGTGGTAATTAGTGGGGTCTTCTGCTGCTGTAGCTCATCTGCGCCAATATTTAATATACTGTGCATTCAGAGACCATTATGCTTTTTTTTTATTTAAGCTGCTGTTGTTCCATTGTTTCAAATCAGTCTAACTATTCTCCTATGACCTTACAGGAAGCCCCTTTTGTCAGAATAGCTGCTGCTCAATTTTTTTTTTTTTTTTTTTTGAGGGGGTGGAAATGCATGTGTATGGAAAATCCCAGTCTATAAGTTTCTGAAATAGTCCAGTCTATCGGGCGTAAACAGTGCTATATTCATAGTGACTAACGTGTCCTTTCTTCGGCATTTAGATGCTCAGTTTGAATTTTAGAAAATCACCTTCACCGCATCTAGATATCTGAAGGCATTGAGTGGCTGTTATGTGATTGGCTGATTTGGCGGCACATCATTAAGTGGGGGAGTGTGTTTGTATTTTTGCCTCCTTTTGAATTCCAGTGTCAATCTAAACTGTAAGCTCCCATGGATGTAGCTCTACTCGTAACAGGATTCCAGCACTTTAAACTCTTGTTAGACCCTTCTAATGTTCTGTAGTGGCTCGCACAAAAGGACAATATGTTGGGAGAAGCGGATTCCCGGCACAGTTGAAGAAGAGCTTTGCAAAAGCTGTGTGGCTGGCAGAGATGGAACTGCACAGAGCACTTGACTAGTTCACAGCCCATCTTATCACCAAGAGTGTCTTTGGCTCTCTAAGGCTTTGTCATAGCGCAGATTAACATTCAAGTCCCATGTTTGGTCACCCGAAGAACAAAGCCGCCCATTCATATTTCCTAGCACCCCGCCGGGTGGATGAAAGGAGGCCACAGCTAATAAAATGCCTCAACTTTTATTTTTGCTCCCACCCACTTCTCTCCAAATTCAGCCCTATGCCTTTTCTCCCCATTCAAACTGGTTTTCTTCAGTTTTGGTATAAGGCAAGGAAGTGGCCTGGAGCCAGTGCTCTGCTGCTGGGGAGCTGAAACATGAATGCCAAGATGGATGGGATTTTATAGCTGGAATGTTGGGGGGGTTGGCTGGGCATGAAAAAGATTTGACACACTGGCACTCAGTGATGCCAAGGCCCCAGAGCTTGACACCCTGCTGAGCAGCAAATATAGCAGAGAGGGTGTTATGACTGGAAATAATTTTAGCACATCAGAGTCTGAAGACATCAAAAGAAGAAAATTATTGAGCTTTAAAATACATCAAACATGAATTATCTGAATCACATTTAAAAATTGCATTTTAGTTATGAATTATTTCTCAGACACAAAACAAAGTGTGCAAAATATGGTGGGCAATGTATAGAAGTTGAAGAGTCTCCGTTTTCCTCCAACACCTTCACTCCTCCACTTATAAATGAATGTATGCTGTTGGTGTGTCTCATGGCGCGCCTTCTGCCACATACTGTTTCACTTCGTTTTAGCTCCGCACCAGTAGCTCCAGGTATTCCACTGTCACATCCTGCTTCATTCACCCAACACTTTCCCTCCTACACGTGTCAACACTGATAAGAAAGCGAGGTGGAAGAAATCCATAATGTGGAAATGTGAACCTGGAATGTTGTAAACAACAAAATATCTGTGACCATGGTGGCTACCTGGAACGACTGGTGAAGGTTTGTTGTGAGCAAAAAAACATGTTTTGTTTTTTTTAAGACTTGTAAAAAAAAAAAATAGAAGCGAGCACATTAATACTTGAGTGTTCCAGAGACAGCCTCAGGGAAAAAAAAAACGGAAGTCACAGAATGGAGGCCTAAAACCGACAGGGGCAACTTTTTTTTTTTATTTTTTTGCATGAGTGACACATAAGTAATTATTCACATTTAAACTTTTGATCATTGATGCTGGAAAAGGTTTACGTATATGCAAATCCATTTAGAAGACTATACTTTTTCTTGCATAATATATTTTTTGTGGAATAGCTTTGTATTTTTACAATAACCTCACCTGCTAAAATAAAGATAAAGGTACATGTGCATATAAACAAATGATAAAGTTCAATATTCTGTCACAAGTGAAAACGTTTGGTTTTGTTTTATTATAAGATTCTGTCACAGACAACCATGTGTTCTTTTTAAGGTGTTATAAAAGTAAATAGAGTATGGTAACGGATAAAAGATAAAATTTTGGGTTTCGAAAAATTTTAATGTGAAAATAATATTGGAAACTTCCCAAAGGCCTCTAATGCACATGGATGACCAACAAGTCATGTAACATGTGAAAGGTTAAATGGTGCTACTTAGAAGTGGACACTCTCTTCTCTCCGGACATATTTGATCATTTCCGTGAGGTGGGCTGTGCTTATACATCATATCTCACAAAGGATTGTGGGATTCCTCATAGCTGCTTAGTGCCAATGAGGGATATTGCGAGGTCCTTATGCCAAAGGAACTATGAGAGGAAGCATACAGGCTCCTTTTAATACCTCCTTCCTTACTGACTATTTGGACAGCACTCATCATCACGAACGATGACACACTTATGTTTTCGCTAAAGAGTCCTTACCCATTAGACCTGTTTGGATGCAGCCCCTAACTGCACACTGAGGAGGTAATTCAGCCATTTGATTCAGATGTGTTGGACCAGGGACACGACTAAAAGTTGCAGGACTGGAGTTTGACACCCCAGCTCTAAATGGTAAGAAAGATGAAAAGTAAAACTTGCATTTCATCTGGAAATCAAGGTCCCAGAGTCTGGAGAGTCATTGTGTTGTAGTCTATATAAAGTGGATCTGCAATACTTTGGTCTGAATTCCTCATCATTTAGAGGTTTCTCTAAGAGCAATTGATTTTGGTGCTGTCTCTTTAAATGCAAAGGAGCCGTTTCACACCCTGCCCCTTTCCAAGTCACAGAGCGTTCCACTCCACCATGTTTGGTCATTTTTGTAGTATGCTGGGGGATGGTGTGATGAATTATTTGGGTTAATGCACCCCAATCAAAGTAGCTTCAGCATCCTTGAGCTACAAAATCTCAGCAGAAAAATAATCCTAGCATATTTGCAAAATTGGTAAACCGGAAATCCATGACCTTCTTTAGCAGTTTCACAGCAAATACTTTGACGTAACTCTTCACAAAGAATAGAAAAAACTGAACAGCTTGCTAAATATGACCCAAACACAATATAACGACAACTACGCGGCATCTGGAGAGAAGTTAAACTTTTCTGCAATCTTAAAGACTCAAAGTACACAACCAAGTGTATTTAAGGGTTAATAGTGAATTCTGCATGATATATCTCCTTTAAAATAAATAAAACGGGGACTATCAAATTGAAAAATTTGTAGAGAAAATGCAATGTTGACTAACAGCATTTTAATCTATTTCATTTATCTTGCAGTACAGATTAATTCTGCTCTGCCACACAGCGAGATACGCAATGTTTTCTGCACCAGCAACTAAAGGCGGTTCATTATTCCTGTTCATTATTCAATATTTAGCTCTGCGTGTGTTTCTGCGCTGGTGACAAATTAAGCCCTCAACGATTTGCAGCAGCAGTGTCAACCGTTTGGGGAAAAATGTACATAGTGATGAAAGAAAACATTAAAAAATGCAATCTTCTAAACTTGAAACAATCTTACAGAAGTCCTTAGCAAAGTTCTCCATAATTCATCAGCGCATATATACAGCGTTTGTATTATTCATTTGCCATGTCATGTCCACTTTACTGCTTTGCAGTGAAGAATGAGCTAGTATTTAAAGTCTCATTGAAGTAGACCTGAAGGAGCTATTTATCTTTTAGAGACATGATTTACGTTTTTTTATTCCTTTAAAAGATGAGTAAATAAATTCTGTTTGCACACAGCTGTGGAAACTATCCATTAACCCGCCTTTCTCTCGTCTGTGGAAGATTACGAGAAGCCGGAGCCTATAAACTTAAACAGCTATTGGAGACTGATTCCAAAGGCTTGTTTATGCAGCTTAAGATTCTTTGTCTGTTTGTGTGGGATGTTTTCATTTGAAGTGACACAAATAATTTGGATTTCTTATCACGAATCAGAGAAAATGTAAATGTTATTTATTTAGTACAACCCTGGGTATGTTTTATAACAAAACCATCAAGTAATAGATGAAGATTAGAGTTTAATTTAATATTTAATGTTGTGTTTTAGTGCCTCAACCTCACAGAAATTCTGTTCCCTGAACCTAACAAAGGTATTGGGTAGGCTGGGGTAACTTGAGTAACCTAGCAGGCATTGAAACCAGGTAAAACAATGGTAAATGGTGGAGATAAAAGACGTCATCCTACTAGGTATGAGCTTGTTACAAGTGTAAAGATATAACAATATTTTTAAATAAAAACTAACTTGGCTAAACTGTTCCATCATACATTTATTATGGTTTAAATTCCTTTAACCTTGATCGCATTTTCTTAGAATGCAGTTTTTTAAATGCTTGTTTTTTCTGGGTCTTTGTTGTTTTTGTATTTTTATTTGTATTTTTTGGAAATTAATGGATGTGTGTGGGGTTATGTACTTAACCTATTTGTTTTAGTATGTGCTTCATGCATTTTTTAGAATAGTTTTTATGGTATTGCTTGATGCTATTGGAAAACAAATTTTCATGCAAATTTAGTTAGTTATTTTCTTTTGACTGTGTGGCACGTAGAACAGCACAGCACTGCCCCTCCCCCACCTGTTGTTGTGAAGAGCAGGTTACCTGGCTGAGGAAGTCCTCATTTGTAGAAACTTGGAATACCCTTTAACGAACTTAACATGACGCTGTTTTAAAACATTTGGCAAGCCAAAGGGAGCATCTCTTTCAACCAGCTGCAGGCAGTTTCTGTCTAATTAACCAGCAAATATTAGCTTTTTCTACTTTAGCTTTTTTCTTTATAGATTAGCTCAACATTATAATTGCATGAAAAAAACTAATTTAGCAAGTATTCTGTATTTTTAGTCACATGAGTATTAAAGTCCAAATAACAATGATTTAATATTTCAAAAATACATTAAAAGGCTGTTTAATGCTTAAAGGCATCAATAAGGATGACAGTTGCTTTTTATTTCAGGAAAATATGTAAATTCTAGATTTAAATGTCTGTGAATACGGTGTAACTGGTCTCTTTACTCAGCGTTGTAGTCATTCAGGGACAATCACACCTATGCCTAATCCTAATTCATAACCATTACATGAATAGGACCAACAGAATCAATTTGTTAGCTCTTTCAACACAACTTATGGGAATGGCAATGAGTAAGATGAGCAGGCTAAGTCTGAGGAGCGCAGCAGACTACACAAGTGGTGCTTATTAGATGCCAACATCTCTCATCATCTGAGCTCTACATGGGACTGCACTGATATTATGGAAGCACCCGGTCTGCAGTAATGTTTGTCAATGTCACTATGACTTGTAATTAAAGCTTTAAAATTCTTAATTTCCTGGATGAAATTGGTTGCCCTGAAGGCTGGCTTTCTGCAGTTAAGAATGTTTAAGTAATTATTGCAAGTGGTTATTTAATTTCCTGGATGAAAATAGTTACCTTAGGCTGACTTCCTAAAGTAAAATAACTATACAACAAAGATAAAAAAAAATAGCTGACCTAATTAACAATTCTTTGAAAGGAATGAATGGTTCCTTTGAAGGATTCAGCTCTGCCTTTACTATGCTGTGTCTGACTATCCACCAAGTAAAATAAACTTAGTTTGGTCTAGTTGGAATGAACGGCGAATGTATTTATGTTGGACTTTTGCAGACCTTAATGAATAACCGAAGAGATTACTTTGAGGTTACCAGCAAAAGTCAATAACCTGGGGAAAAAATTGGGTCTAAATTGAAGATCTCCACTCTTCATTATGTAAACCTAAAAGTTTGGATTGAAACAAAAAAGAAGAAAAGTGGAAGACTTGGTGTATTGAGTTGAAGTTATTGGACTGTACTGTCCAAACAAGTAATTCACCTGCTCTCATGTGCAAGGTGAAAAATGAAATGTTGAAATAATTAAAAAAAAGCTCCATTGGGTGATTCGTGTTTCTTTTATTCTGAAAAACAGTAATGCTACCCTGCAGTATATGGGGTAGGAAAAGTACTTTTACTATGTTAAAGCTCCTATCAACTTGTATTTGTACATCTAAAGTTAGTTTTAGAGGTTTTCGGGAATTCTGTATTGAAGCATCAGTTAAAGAAATGCATTGCACAGCTCGGCATACTTGAACAAGACATTGAACAGCGATTCACCTTCGCGCCCAAAGACAAAAGCGGCTCTTGAACAATGATCGCCGCTCACACGTGCGTTCAGCTGCCAAGCCCAGACCACATGGGGAAATTAACCCCCTAAATTCCCCATCATCCATTTGTGGCCAACTCCACCCCTCGGATGTATGACAACCCATTTTAATGTGCCACAAAGAGGGGAAAAAAAACCTCTAAACCTGCAGCCTAGTGCCAATTTTTCCTTTTCTTTTTCCCTCCAGTGAAAGTGAATTAGGCAACAAAGGGGGCACTTACATTGAAGAGCCTCACATGGTCCTCTGGGAGATAAAAGAAGCAGGCAGTCACTCCACTCTAAGAAAACAATAGCATCGCTGAAGAAAAAACAGCAGAGCCGGGGAAAGTGGGGGGAGCCAGAAAGACGGTAAGTTGGAGATGCAGAAAAAAAAAATCAGAATGAGACGAAGCAGGTTTATCATGCACAGACACAGCAGACATGCAAATCAAAGCACTATGGTTCTTTTCCTACATCTTCCCTCCTCCTCCTGTTCAGCTTTGCCCCCTCACCGCCACAACCAACCCGCGCCTTCAGGTTTGACTTGTCATGTGCTCCGGTTCAGGCAAGCGTGAAGTAGGCTGAAGAAACCGTGGCTCCCTGGGCTTTGTCCAGACATCAGGAATGTTAAACTTCCATTAATTGGAACATAGGTATTTAGACTCAATTAATTCCTTTAATAACCAATGGATAGATATTTTTAGCATATTATGTCCCCTGCGTCCAATGGTGCAAACCGGCTCAGTTCTGGTCGAAGTTTCCCCCTCAAGTTAACTTTCAGCGGTTGTCACTTATGGGAGCAGCAGGACAGAGCCACTAAAAGTCTTTGGATTCACTTTGAGACATACAAAAAGGAAGAAAAGCTAATTTGATTCAGTAATGGCTGGTTCTGAGAGATATTATGTTCTCTAAACACAATACTAGTTTTAAGACAATTGAGATATGTTTCATCCTTAAATCAAACTTTTATACTAGATTTAAAAACGCCGTTGCAAGTTTTCTCGAATAATGTTACCCAAATCAATTTGGTTCTTTCAAAGAAAATACTTCAACTCCTTGGTACATCATGAATTAATTGTAGTTAACCAAAATTGTTGGTTCATTTTCACTAGCCACAGCCAGGCGTTATACAATCAATAAATCCTTTGCATAGAACCTGTCTGACTGTACGAAGTAGGCCAGCAGATTCCGAAAACAGACTAATCTTGACCCGATCCAAAGAAATGCAACAACGGCTGAGAAAATCAGTCGTTTATTGGACTAAATATGGTTTTAAAGATATTTCCAATGCTTTGGGACTTAAGCGAAAAACAGTTAGAACCACTCCCTGCAACAACTTAAAGGTTTTTGGCTTGTTCCTTGAGCATAAAAAGTATTTTACAAGAAGAGAATGACGATCAGACATATGGTGGTGGTAGTGTAATACCTCTGGCCTGCCTTTGTTACCAGGACCTGGTAGTCTTACTATAATTAATGGAGCCATGAATTCTGAGCTTTAGCAGAAAAGGCCTTTATAATTGTATAAAATTAAAATTTATTTCAATATGAAACCTCTAGGTGTGACAAAAAAATGTAAGTTTAATAAATAAAGATGTAAACACAGTTGCAGCTCCTATTGAAATCATCCTGCACAGTGCTGAGGTTATATTCTTGTCCACCTTCACTGACATCCAGCACAGTTTGTTTTATTTTGGGGGGACGTCCCAACTTTGTGAAACGGTGACATATTTGACTGCTGACACGGCCGCAAATTGACTCGGTTACACATCTTGTCATGATCTCATGAAAAGATGAAGTGTAATTATTGACATGATTATTTTTAGGCAGCAAATGTCTCTGCCTGTTACATGGATGTCGCTGTAGCTTGCAAAAAAAGCAGAAATGAGAAGACGCGTGGGCATGTCGACTTGATTGACAAGTCTCAGGCTATCACACTCGACTGTTTTTTTTTATTCTTACGGTGTTGAGCATTTGGGATATTATAGTGGCCCCAGAAGGCGGGAAAAGCTGAGTTCTAGTGCAAGCGTTAAAACATGTAAAAGTCAGTAATGTCAACATCTAAAATCTGTTTGCAGAGGAGAAGCGTTCACTGGTATACTGAACGTTTATTTTATTCTATTATTCTATTCTATTATTTAATCTCTGAGGAACAAAAACACAACCTTTAAAACTTGTAATACAATATGATATAAATCTCAACAAAAACGCAGGAAGTCTCTTTCGGACTGGCGTATTTTAAAGCTAACACAAATCTGTGTCTGGAGATGGACTGAAGCCATATGGCTAAACTGTAGAGATTAAGCCGTTTGCCAATATGCTGCATGAGGACAGCATTTATACCCCCAGTTGACATGGGATGGGGATTTAATGACTGAGGGGGGTCCAAACAGCCCTTAACAACAACATCAGCAGCTAAGTTGGGGCCCACCGAGGAGATGGTGTCCTGCTGATGAGGGCAGACATTCCTATTCATCAACCGATCCAGTGATGTGCGAGATGACTGATTACACTGAATATTAAATGTGCCTTTCTCTTTAGAGAGGAGTGTGTGCTGCTTCATGAGGATTTCAGAGGATATCTGGCTAATTGTTTTTTTTTTTTTCCCCTGTTCTTGTCTCGTCATAATCCTGATGCGCTTATTTGCCAGAGAGGTGGTGGGAGTATCTGTGTCACAAAGAGAAGCCTTTTGTTCTCAGAAACTTGATCTCCTGCATGTTGCTTTGATATTTTTTGTACTCTGCAAACGATGAGTGCGATTATTATAAGACAGATTTTAAAGCTGCTTTTGTGTTTGTGGGCGGTAGCTGTTGTCTTTGCTCCCCTGAGCTCTACAAATCCGATCCTGAAGCATTTCACACCACCCTTTGCTAAGTTTTTCTCATGTTTTTATCCTTTCTTTGATGCAGCTGAGATGATTCTAATGGATCTGTGACGAGGGAGCGAGTCATTTGGCTCCTTTTCCAATTTGTTCCTTTCATAGTATTGGTCTTTCTATTTAGCATGCTTTCTGTTTAATAAGGTTCTACAAAATGTTTCTGGGGAGCGTAGAGATGAGTCTATTGAGCTCTACTAACAAGAAAACTGAAATATGCAAGTATTGTATATTACCAATCAAGCTAGATTACTAGTTACACATTGGAACTCTGTGTATGTATGTACGTATGTATTATTTATTTTATTTTTTTTATTTTCTTTATTTTTTTCTCAAGTGATGAGATATCATCCCAGCATGCTTTTTAAAAAGAAATGTGACATCTTACATTTTTTTTTTTTTACTTGTTGAAAAGAAAAAGCTTCTTGGCATTTCCCTTAAGTGATGCTTTTGTTGGCTTTAGACAACCTCTTTTTCAAACTTTCTATAGTGGCAAGCTTTGCTCCATTGCTAATGCTGGCTTGTATACAAAGAGGAAGTGGACGTACGCGTTTCACCTGTTTTTAATGTTGTCCTCATCTTATGATGCTACAGCTAATAACCGTGGTGCGATTGGTGAATTCATTCGGGTTAGTCAGTGGCTTTGAGACTCACTGCACACATCATACTGAAGTGCGACGAGACAGAGCAGATTACTGGATTCTATGAGGATAACCTTTCGGAAGCATTGCCTCTTTTTGAATAAGCCCGAAAAGAAGCTGTGAGCTGTGCCTTGGAGTCTTGGCCATTGAACAGACACTCCAGATTTGGGTTGTGTAATAGAATGTAATGGAGGCGTGTGTTTAAGGGTGTCTGTCTTTAATGTGCATTATCCTCAAAGTTTTTTTATGGTTTAAGTTGTTGTATACATCAACACACCTGGGTTCAAGACCAGTACTTATACTTGATGATTTATTGCAGGTGTGGGGAAATGATCCACATTTGATGTATTTTCAGTAATCCAGTTGGAGCAGAACTTTTTGCTTGAATTCCAAACCTTTTGGTGCAACACTGTATCGCTATGGAGTTAATTTGGGGTTGGTACTTACAAGTTACTTTTTTTTAAAACTAAACCCATTTTTTGTTATCTTTGAGGTAGTTATTCATTTCTGAAACATCTTTTTTGGATTTAGACAGCATAATCTGATGTTTGAAAGTGCATTAAATCGCCACAGAATTCTTCAAAAGGTTTCCAAAACTGTCAAAAAAACACCACCTATTGATCTTTTGCTGGGAATTTTCACCATGTGGAAATGGGAATCTAAACACTCTGACCCATGCCATTTTGTGAATTTGTCACAGAGGGTTGGATTGTTATCTCAAACCGGATAAGCGGTTTCATGTTAAGGTTACCCAGACGGCTGATCGATGGATAGTACATCTGAGTTCATGTCTTTATAGTCACGGCCTGTGGTGTTTCTTTTTAGAAAGACTCGTTTAAAGGGAGCTGTGCAGCGTCCTTCTGCTGTAGATTAGTTGAAGACCGCCACGGTACATCAAAGACAGTGATGAATGAAGTCAGTATGTTCCAAACTGAGTCACTGCGAGACGTTTATTTCAGTGTTGACAGTTTGCTCACACATCCCAGGTGCGTCTCTGCACACAGCTTGAATGTGAAACAAACAGGTCAAAGCCGCTTAAAATTTTTGCATCAGCAGCTTTCTTCTCTGCTGCATCTCCACATGTAGGGGGTCGGCTTTGCTCCACCAGGACACCGCTGACACCAATGCAAGGTCTCTTGACCCATTTAGCCCATCTGTGTTGCAGAATAAAGACAGAAAAGTACATTTCTTGTGTCCAGAAGAGCTGGAGATGAATCATAGAGGTGACTGTTGCGACATCATAGTATATTTCACTTTATCAGCGGAGCCAAACTGCCTGTTGGGACTTCATCAGAAAGTCGTTCATACATCACCAGCCTTCACAGCAAGGCAGCGGCATTTTAGGTCAAACATCAATGTGAATCGGCTAAAGGAGTGTGAAAGTGTCAGATGGCAAACAGCTTGCAAATATTTCAGCACAGGTTCTCTAAATTTGGATTCAGCATGAACGTTCTCAGTGAAACTTTTTCCATCATTACCTACGCTGGAAGTAAAAACTTTTGTGAATAAACACGTAGAAAAAGACCAATTTACTATTTTTACATTATCTCCCAGTGAATCCTAATCTAGTTCTGTCAGGTCTAAATAGTAGTTTCAATAGTAATGAGTAATCAATCAATAGTAATGAGTAAATGCATGATAAAACATATAGAATAGTAAAAATAATTCCATCAAGTTCTTTGCTCAGGAACCGATTGGTACTTCCCTACATTTATAAATAGTAGAAAATGGCTTTTATATTGTACCTATAGTATAATTATAGTGCGTTCCTGGAGTAAAATATTGGTGTTGGTGTTACTGAATGTGCTGCATTTGATAAGTTAGTGTTTGGGGTCTTGTACAACTATTTACGTAGTATTATGTTGGTTTGACTGCAATCTTATTTGCCAGACAGGGACCAATTTGTGTTATTTAGCAATTATCCATGTGTCATGAAAGGTGGGGAATATTTTTGAATAATGTTGCAAAACCTACAGGTACAGAAGGGGTTCCTCAAGGATAAATATCTACATGTCCCCCCACCCCTCCCCAATGCCCTACAATGCATTTGTTCAGGACATCAAGCTTTATATTTGTGTTGCCACTGAGCAAAGTTCAGAATTTCCTCCCACACATTACAAAACATATTAAACATGTCAAGAAACAACGCAAGGTTAGAGATCAGCAAATAATTTGATGAGTCTAAAAAACAGAAAGCATAAAAGAAACCCAGGCCTTGTAGGCACTTGGGTCTATATCTTAACTACAGTGTTCCCATAAAAGTTCAACATCACCTTATCAATTCATTTTTATCCCGTCTTAGCTATTTACTTTATTAGAAATTTGAATTTTAGTATTTCTTTTTCATGTTATGCTTGATTTCTAATTTTTTTTTTAATAATTCTTATTTGTAAAGTAATTTACCTCAGTTTCTTTGCTTTCCTGTAAAGATTTATCAGATGTTTGTATGCATTTAAAGTTTATTAATTTAATTTTGGGAAAGCTAAAAAAGTTAATGAGCCACAACCTTTTTTTTTTCTTTTTTCTTTTTTACATGTGTCCTGTCTGGCAGTGTAGCATTAAGAATAGCTTTTTGGCATTAAGTCTTAATGCCAAAAAGAGGCCAACAGATTTTACCCCGCCAACTCCCACTAGGTGATGGAGCCGATCAAAGGGGCCCAGAGAGATCGAACTGGTGTGGAGCCAAAATGTTTTTAATGTCTTACACTAAAGAATGATAGAGCATCAAATAAAGCAGTTATTCACAATAATATTGCAATAAACAATGTGATGCTTTATCTATCCACCACTGTTGTCTGTAGTGGTTTATTTTTTAGGAACATTTTAAAAATGATTACAAGTATTCTGGTAGATGCTGGTAGAACAATGCATTGTCTCTGCAATTCGCTCTATCATAGCAATAGACATGTCTATAAAAATACATTTTGGATGACGAGGTAAAAAATAGTTACTTCACAAATATTTTTAGTGTTAAGCAAATGGACACAAAATGTCTTTTTGTTTCTGTAGCATTGCAAAGGATAACTAAAACCAAAATTGCCTTGTCTGTTGAGGTAATTAAGTGTATTTGAGATATATTTCTGGAAATGAGTACTTGAAGCATGGCCATGTTCTTTATTTTAATAGCTGTTTCCTGGGTAAATGTTTTAACATTGCTGTATGCTCTAACATAGATGTTCACAGCAGAAACAAATATATATTTAGTGATCTACATTTCACAATTGAAAAAGTATGTTTTACATGATGGGCTGTAATAAAAAAAAAACCAGATGAACCATAATCAGGAACAAATACCAACTTCGGATTTCATGCAACTCAAAGGAACCGGCATGATATGAATGACGTGAAGGCTGGGGGCTGATGCAAACTGCAGATCCTGCAGTCCTCTGTCACCATCACTATCAAAGTATTATTAAATTGCAAGGATTACATGTCAAGCTAGATATTGTTAAAATTCCATGTTGACTTTAAATGACAATAGCCTACTGATGACCTATTTCTACATAACTGTGTACCGAGTGTAAAATAAGGGAAACCCTTGGTGACATTTTCTTCCCAAATAAAAACCCTTTTTCAGAAGAATTAATGTCATATTACCGCAAAGTGTTTATCATTTTGACAATGAAATGTATATTAAAAAGCATTGTTGAAATGGCAAAAACATTTGTCCAGAAGAAACTAGAGGTTCTTCAAATAACATATTGCATTATTTTTAAAATGAACAGTTGCTATTATTTGGGTATGGCGATGACTCTTGGTTACAAAATATTATGACAAACAGTTGTGAGCTGGGATGGGAGATATGGAATTTAACTTTTTACCAATGTTTTTGTGTAATCTATTCCAGTTAAGTTAATAGTAAATACTTTCAGAATTAGCAGCCTTTATGGCATCTGGCATCTTGTTGTACATCTGTCACTGCCTTCGGTCACTGATGCAGTCATGTGTTTAGTCATATATGACCTCATGAAACCAACAGCGGAAAAACTTTGTTCAAACAGAGAGAAACAATCTAAATCACACTGTTTATGGGGTTTGCAAATACGAGTTTATTGTTATAACAACAAATCACAATAGTAAAATTGTTCCCTTGATAACTATAAACAATATAATTGCCCAGTCTCTAGTTGCGAGACGCATTAACTCCCAATCAATCAAACCTTTATTTATAATTCTACTTGAAGTGCTTTGATGATTGTAATGAGTGTTAGTTACAACCGTCCAGTATACCAACTAATTAATCAATCTATAATGATTGATTCATCTTAATCCAAGACCCTTCAAGTCCCTCTTCCTTGGTTGGCATCCTCTCGGTTGCAGTGTAAAACGTGCTTCGCTGTGGACAGTTAGCCTGGTTTTCCAGTACTTCTCAGTTCATGACCGGCTTGAGTCTTGGTGGTTCTTGGATTGTTACTGAACATCCCAGTCGGTTGTCCTTTATCTGTGGGTGAAATTTACAATGGCCTGGAAGAAAACCCTAGTAATAACATCAGCATAACTGAGATGGAATTTATTAATTTAATAAATTAACATTAACTCAGTGAGTTAATGGTTGTGTTGTATAAAGGACCCCCAGCACAGTGGAAGTGAATACAGGTGATACTGTTTTAAATTTTATTCTAAAAATTCACTATGGCTCGCCTACCAGCAAGTGATAATTCAGATCTTGAGAACAGCCTATGGTTAACAGCATTATTGGGTTGAATCCTAACCCAGTCTTTCTCCTGCTGTTCGCTGCATTTTACTTCTCCAGCACTCTAATGCAACATTACAACACATTTCAGCTCTATATCGCCTTTCCCAGTCTTCTGTGACTTTCATCAGCCGTATTAGCATCCATCTGCCTCATCCCCATGCCTCCATAGCCCAAGACGACGCCTCGTGGATGAGGAACGTCTGGGGGGGGGGGGAGAGAATGTCATAACCACTTACTCATACTGTATATGCCCGCTCTTAGTGCCTGACTCCCTCCACCCGGAGATCGCCTTTAATTATCCTATATATGCTTTACCAACTGTGGTCAGAGGCAGACTCAGCTGTGGGAAACAAACAAGTTAGCTGACCTGGAAAAAGAATGCCTTTACTCCAAAAGGCCCTGAAGGTTTATTTGGTGCTATAAGAGCTATAACAGCTGGCTGGGCTTCAAATATTGGCGATATCATTCCTATCAGAACTGGGCTGTTTTTGTTTATGAGCCACTGTTTGGTAAGTCATGCAGAACAGCAGAAACTAAATGTATTTCACCTTGTGAAAGTATTTAAGCCCCTTAAATTTTAACACCTTTTTTACTCGTTACAACCAGAAATTTCTAGATATTTCATCGGGATTTTATGTGGAAGACAAACACTAAGTGGCACACAATAGTGAGGGGCAAAAAGATTTAAAGCTATAGTTGGTAATCCTGTTCAGAAACACTTTACACTGGGTAAAATCGTCCTTCCATCCTAAAAGTAGTCAATACGTTATGTATTCAGAAAAAGGAAGTTAAAAGTTTGATCTCAGTGAGAGCTGCAGGCCTGTAAAATCTCTAACCAATCCATGCCCCTCGGTCCGAAGGCCAGAGATTTGAAAGAGCTTTGTTCCTGCTGTCACTCACCTCTGTCCCTCACGTTCGAGGGGTATCACCTTATCTATTGGTTGTTCCACATGCCGGTCATTCTGATGCGCTCACGTAACGCCAGTGTGCGTGCTCGTTCCTTGTTAGTTTCCACTTGCTGACTGTGCTGGTGCACACCTATAGTTACCAGCCGTGAAGGGACACAGGAAAAAGGCGAAAGATGTGACCTAAATTGTAATGGTTCTGCCTAAATCATACTGATTACACCAGGCCATGTGGGATAATAGTGGGGATGGCATCCTGCTGTAGGATCGCTTTTCTACAGGAGAAACAGGAAACTGGTCTGAAATGATGCTAAAAACAGGGCAATGTTGTAAAAAAAAAACAAGTTGCAGGCTGAGGCAATACGGAATATGCACATTGCAAAGAACTGGTTAAACTGAAATAATGTTATCTACATATTTGAGTATTGTGCATTCAGGCCCGTTGGGTTGCATGCAAATTCACGCCTGACTTTTCATATATCCCTTCCTCTTGCAATGTTGCACCGCCTTGTTCTGGTGTACGGCATAAAATACCAATAAAACGCATAGATGTTTATGCTTATAGCATGTGGAAATGTGATAAAGTTAAAGTGATGTGAAGCTCAGCAATATTCATATTGGTTCTGCTATCTGCAATGCATTGCTGATTCCAGATATTATACACACTATGACATCTTGAAGACCTTAGAGCATCTTTATGGCTCTCCTCATTAGATAACGGACTGCGTCTCACAATGCCTTTCCATACTGCTTCCTTTTCGGCGCGTGAGCAGTAATTTAATCAAGCCCACTGACTTTTCTAAAGGGCAACTGTTAGAACAAACACAATTAATAAAATGAGTGACTTTTCTGCTCTTTGTTCCCCTTTCCTCATTTGAGTGGCGGAGCAGAATCCCCTCACGGCGTTCTGACTCAATTTGCATTTAGAAAGTCAAACCCTGGCCTCTCTTTTTCTAAATATTCATAAACTTTACATGAAAAGAAAAACGAAATTTCTCAAGTAGAATTAAAGAGGGATTCTGATTAAACTTTTTACAGAAGTGCTGTTTAAGTGCAAAAGAGTACAACCTTGTTAAAACAAGACTTTGATTGAATCTACAGTTCGACTGAAATTTGTGGTTTAAGCCACTGTTCAAGTGAATGTGTTTGCATCAGATTACAGTCTACCAGGAGTCTACTTATCACCCTTAAATGGGTGTCTTTCACTTTCACAAAAAAAGGACCTCTTTGGGATTTCATTGTGAAAGCAGGGGATCATTATCAGGCCGACTGGCACTGAAAGATGACAAAGTTCTCGTAGGACATTTCAGATTCAAGGTTAATTAGCAAGAGACAGGGCCTAGACGCAGGGAAAACTTGGTGAATATTTTTTTACTTGAGAATTTAAGGTTGAGAGCTGCATAAAACTGTTCATCACTTTTAAGTGACTTCATTTTTTAAAGATCACTTGTTTTTTGTTTTTTTTAAGATCACCGTATTTTCAGAAAATGAAGGTGTTATCCAATTTTAGGCCTAACGGCTTCAACAGATTTCCAATGAAAACTGATTTTAGTTTGTTTACACCAACCGTCCGTCCGTCCGTCCGTCCGTCCGTCCGTCCGTCCGTTGTCTTCCGCTTATCCGGGGTCGGGTCGCGGGGGTAGCAGCTTCAGTAGGGAGGCCCAGACGTCCCTCTCCCCAGCCACTTGGGCCAGCTCCTCAGGAGGAACCCCAAGGCGTTCCCAGGCCAGCCGGGAGACATAGTCCCTCCAGCGTGTCCTGGGTCTTCCCCTGGGCCTCCTCCCGGTGGGACGTGCCTGGAACACCTCTCCAGGGAGGCGTCCAGGAGGCATCCTGACCAGATGCCCGAGCCACCTCAACTGGCTCCTCTCGACGTGGAGGAGCAGCGGCTCTACTCTGAGTCCTCCCCGGATGACTGAGCTCCTCACCCTATCTCTAAGGGAGAGCCCAGACACACTACGGAGAAAACTCATTTCAGCCGCTTGTATCCGGGATCTCGTTCTTTCGGTCACGACCCAAAGCTCGTGACCATAGATGAGGGTAGGAACGTAGATCGACCGGTAAATCGAGAGCTTCGCCTTTTGGCTCAGCTCTCTCTTCACCACAACGGATCGGTACAGCTGCCTTGTTGGTGTTTACACCAACAAGGAATTTAAAAAAACTTATGTAAAATTGTAATGGTTTAAGAAAGAAACTTCAGTTTCTAAACTGAAATGGCCTAAGCCAAACGGCTAAGAACTGATCTCATGCTGTCGTGTTTGGCTGTTTCTTTTTTTTTTTTTTTATCTGACTGTAGTTATGAGTTAAGGCAAGTAATGGTTTAAAACCAGAAGCTTACATGTACTATTAAGTCAAACTGAATGTTCCCTGCTCTACTGTAGGTCTGTTAGATTACCAGAAATGTTTCTATTTGCTTTATTCCAAAATTTATTTAACATTTTTCAAATTCAATATCATTTGTCTTCAGTCAATAATTCATTACTATTTTAGTATAATTGTCTCGTTAAATGCGTGAGATGGGTCAAACATTCTGGCTATCCTGCTCACAAAACGTTGCTGGAAGTTTTGCCCATTCCTCCAGACAGAAATGATAGCAGACTCATGTCTGTAGGCATCTTTGCTCACACAGCCAGAAACTTCTCACTGGACTGAGGTCCGGGCTTTGTGATGGCCACTCAAGAACATTGATGTACTTAAACCAGTTTGAAATTAGGTTGGTGGTCGCTGTCTATTTTGGGGGATCTATTTGCGCACAAGCTTCGACTTCTTAGATGATGTCATGAAATATGACTTCAGTATTTCCACATAATGTTTGTTTTTGTTTCCACCTGATGCAATCTATTTTTGTGAAGAGTGCGAGTGACTCCACCTGCAGAACACAGAGGACATGATGCTGCCGCCACATACAATATTTTCATAGCTGAGATGGTGTTTTCAGCCTTGCAAGCTTCTTCCTTTTTCCTTTAAAGGCATACTATGCAACATTTTTCAGTTAATTAATGTGTTCCATACCGTTTTGGATGATTAAATGAGTCATTTCAGGTCGAACAAAGGTTTTCTCGGCCGCCCTGGTGGTCTGTAGGGGAAATACCGTACTTGCAATTGCAGGAGCCCTCGGCTCGCACCCACAGGCTCAGAAGTCTCGTGCATCGCGAGAGTCGGTCTTGCTTTACGGCGAGAACTGCTACACGCCCCCAGTGAAACGCATGCTCGGTGCTAGCGCAGTGGCGATATTTGTGCAGTTATCATGGCGGAACCGGTGATAAAACAGCGAAAGCCCATGTCGGAGCAGGCAAGAAAGAGGAAAATGTCTCTGGACAGAAAGAGGAGTCGTACACGGGTGAACATCGGGCAAGCTTTTTCCAAATGGCGAGAGCTAAAAGAGAAAGAAGGCTGCAAGGCTGACGCGGACCTTGCGTTTCTGCTGATGCGATTGTAAGTAACATTGGAATGGTTTTGTTTTAATGTCATCAGGCCAAACTCCTTGACTCAAAAAATGAAGGCTTTGTACCTTAGTGTATTTGCAAACTCTAATCTGGCATTGTGTTTCTTTTTGTGTAAAGGGTTCTTCCTCTCTGATTGTCCTTTCACCCATTGTCCGCACAGGACTCATTTCACTGTGGATACTGACAATCTGTTACCAGCTTCAGCCGGAAGGCCACAACTTTATCCTGGTAATTTGAGGATTTCATTAGCTGATGTCACACCAGGAAGCAGTGTGTTTCAGGTGTCCCATTTTGAAAAGGGTCTTGGCTCTTTGTCATATTGTCGTTAATCCCAGCGACAGGAAGTCATGGATTCTAAAGGTTCCTTTAATTGTGATCAGCAATAAAGTTAATCATTAATTAAAGAAATGGTTTTATCATATCTATTTACCTGAAACCTTTTCACATTCTTAATGTGACATTTTTTTTTCCAACTGAAGAAAATGCCCTCAAATGGAATATTAGATTTTTAAGAATGAGATAAATATGCCGCATCAAATGTGTATACGTATGTCCTTTTTACACAGTTGATGTTGCTGTTAGGCAAAAACATATTTTCAGCTGAACTCTAAGATCTAAATCTCCCTTAAATTATATATTTTTTTCTTAACAAATAACAGATTCTGGGTCTTTACAGAGAACAAGAAGATAAAAACTGAGTGTGACTGCCAACTCGAGAGATCCTGAAACCAGTCATGAAAATTAATCCACTAAGATTTAAAGGGGCTGCACATTTCCTGCCTATGGGCCACACACACACACACACACACACACACACACACACACACACACACACACACACACACACACACACACACAGTGGTCAGGTCATGCAGCCACCAGTAGAAGGTCAGTGTGAGGATTGTTCCCTACAGCGCTGAAAGTAAAGGATTTAAGGTCAACCTCAGACTAAACCCTCCCTGACACAGACTGTTGTGTGAATGCATTTTGTAGTAATGGATGGTTTAGCTGTTCATGCATGTGGCTGGTTCAAGCTGTTTTATCTGCATACATGATTTTCTACTCAAATTAGTTGACGTGTTCCACATGAACCACGGGAGAGGATTGCTGTGCTTCCAGATTTACAGTATGCCTGCCTCTGTGTTCTGTTGGGGGTCTTCAATTATGCATCTCTTCACATGCTTGTGTAACAGTCGCAAAGTTTCACAAATGTACAGTACATACAGTTCCACCAGAAAATATTCCAACCCCTTAAGTCCTTTTTACATTTTGTTTCATTGCAGGTATTGTCTAAAATTGAACGGAGTACAGTGTGGGCGACAGTAGTGCAGGACTTGGGGAGGTTGGCGGGTTGCTGGTTCAATCCCCCACTCTGACTGTCTCAGTCGTTGTCCTTGGGCAAGACACTTCACCTGCATTGCTGTGGTTATCAGAGGGCCTGGTGGTACCGGGCCTCGCCTCTGTCAGTCTGCCCCAGAGCAGCTGTGGCTACTAACATAGCTCACCACCGTCAGGGTGTAAATGGATGAATGTAGTATAAAGCACTTTGGGGTCGTCAGACTAGTTAAAGACCTATATGAGTACAAGCCATTTACCATTTATAGTATATAACGAAATTGACCAAAAAGCCTGTATTGGCTCATTGAGTGTTGATTTTTGTAAATTCATAAAAAACACTTAAAACTGAGCTAATTTCCGCTGATCGTCCAAAAGATAGTTCTGCAGCGTGATTGCTGCCCACTTGAGGCATATTTGGTTGATGCAACATCGTTGGGAATAACACAGACTTGTCTATGTAAGGTCTAACGGTTTACAAAGTGTTTATAGAAGAGTGGCCAGACTAAAGCCTAGTCACCAAGCCAAGGCACATAGCAGCCCATTGGAATTATGTCCAAAAGGCACTTTTTTTCTGCTCTGGTGTAACCAAAACCCAAGTGTTTGGCTTGAATTTAAGGCATTCGCTGCATCCAAAATTTTATAATTACAGCCCCTAGCTTCTGTTTCTAGCTCCTGTCCCTTGACCTTCCATGAGGTCAACAGTAAAAAAAGGTTCACGTCTTTCTAAAAGGTTTTGTTGCCTTGTCATTATGGAATACTTTGTGTGGATCTTTTGGATAAAAAAAGAATTCAGACCTGTTTAAGAATAAATCGATAACATGAAATGGGGGAGGGGGGACATTAAAGGGCTGTGAATAGTTTTTGGTGGCTGTATATGCTCCATTCATGTCAGTACTGCTGTTTTTATTCCTTATTAAAACTTACATTTATTTCCTTTAATGTTACTCAAAAGGCATTTTGGAAGGTTCTGATATCACAATTTGAATATTTCTGAAAGCATATTTTTAAGATTGAACAGAACACAGGAACTTAAATGCGCTGTGTAATAATCATCTAGCTAACAAACAGGTGTGACATAATCAAAAGAAATACGCACAGCAGGGAAAGGTGACCATGCAGTGAAATGTAAAGGGTATGAAACAGAAAAACTACAGCACTAACTGAAAAACGCACAATCCAAAGGAAAAAAACTGATAAATAATCAAAACACCTTTGGATTATGACAATACTAGCCACTCCACTATTTAGTAGCTGGTTCTTTTTCAGGTTTAAAAATACATGTTATATTACAGGCTAAAATAGCTCTCTTCTATATTTTGCCATTTCATCTGCTTCAAAAGTTTCCAATTAAGATCATGTCAAGAGCTTTTTCTAATAAAAAGGCAAACCCCAGCCTCCACTTCCCTTCATGCATATTTCACCTTCTCTGATTCTCGTACTGTATTTCTACATCTGTAGAAGTCTATTTTTTTTTTTTTTACTTTTACCCGGCAGGCCTTCGAATAATGCAGCCTTTGGCTCTTAGGAGGCATTAGGCTCTGTCAGATGAATCGGAAAAGTCAGAATTTGAAGGCAAATAAAAAAAGCTCCCAAAAGACAACATGAAATCTTAAAGACTTTACAGGGCAGCACTTTTCATGCTATTCCTTTGGCAAGTGGCTAAAGCAGTGAACAAACTTAAAGGGTTTGGCAACAAGAACTATTTGTTCTGCTTGTTGGTTTGTTTTTGTCACGTAAGAAATATGAACTGCAAACATGACTGAACTTTAACCGGGTCACAGATGCTAGATTTTAAATTGATTTAACATGACTTCATACAGCATTGGTATTAAGGCTGGTTTATGCTTGACACATAAACGTAAGGTCCGCAAGTCTCATATCCGTGTGGACCCAATGTCTGGCAGCATTTATGCTCCTTGATGCTTTTCCTCCAAAGTTGCACTATTCTCCTAGACTCTAGAGGGCACTGTTGTTTCTACACCATCCAAACTACACCCGACTACATGTAGAGGTGGAAATAATTGTTCTCAACATTTTTAAGCCTCTTCCTTTCTTCCAAGAGTGATGGCGATTTCTGTCGAGTTAAGAATGTGCTGATCACGGTGATCTTTATGGGCCGAATCGTGGAGATGTTTTTATTTACGAACCCCTGCCAGCAGGAACTCTTGTTCCTCTGCCATGTTTTTCCATATAGGACTGTCTGCTAGTAAGGAATTGCACGGAGAGGAAAAATGTAGCTGCAGTGAGGGTTGTGGTGGCAAAAATGACGTAAAATGGCTGCGCGGACCTTGTGGATACATCAAGCCTTTAAATTAGCTTTAGTACCTTGACTTTTTAGAGACTGCTCATCAAAACTTTAACCAGAAGAAAATTCTTAACACCTGTACTCGCTGACCATTTTACTGCTAAGTTACTAAAGGGTCCAAAGTGTATTTGGAAAATATCTCCTATACCATTATACCACCACCTTTGATACAAGTGAGGATCCATGGTTTCATGTTGTTTCCACCAAACTGCACAAATATGGAATAAAGGAGTGACAACGTCTCTTCAAGTAAAATAATTTAACAGAAAAAATGCACATCCGAGGAACACAATGAACAAAATGTTGCTTGTCTGAATTAAGACTCTATTTCAATCAACAAATCCTCTCTACTAGGCTAGTGAAACTAAACTAAACTTCAAAGCAAAATTAAGATTAGAGACTAAGGAACTCTGTGCACGCAAAAGAATAAAAGCAATAGTTTAAAACCATCACCATAAGAATGATTCAGTGAAGCTTGGGTTCACTGCAGATGTAAATTAGAGAACCAAAGTTCATCTTAAAAAATATGGAATGAGGTTAAATTAGCTTAACTAATTTACAACAACTCCAAGGTGGATAAAACATTATTTGAGGAAATGACATTTTAAAGAATGATCTGCTAAATAAAAATCAATAACCTTTAGGGCACTTGATTTTTATTAATGGAATTATTTCTTCTGGAAATAATTCAGACTCAAATTGGTAACTTAGGGAGCTAGAGGGCATGATAAGCAGACACTCTACTGGAAATGATGGGTGTCAGGACACTTTCAGGCCAGGTTGCATGAGTTAATCTTAAATTACACAAAATATGATTAAATTGACGCTCGTATCACTATCGGACGATGACGGAGCAAAAAAAAAACAAGCATTATGTTTAAACAAGCCGTAGTAATGTTTACTAAGTACTAACTCCTTACTAGGGTTAGTAGTGAGTTACTAGAGAAGCTAATAGCGGCCAATGTTAGCCAACAGAGCTTAATCTAAAGGACTTTTTAGCTATATTTTGGTGTAATTATCGGACCGGAAAACGTGTATATATAATTTGATTTGTCTTTTTTTTATTTAAAAGATGACAATTCCCAAAACCTGATCTCACCTCATATCTACAGTTTAGTTTTCTGAACACAAACCTTTAAGAGCTAAATGTCAATGTAAATAGCAAGTAAAACGCCTAGAAGTTTATTTTAAAACAGAATGCATTTAAAACCTTTTCTAGAATTAGCTATGCCACAATTTGAAAATACTTTGCAAATTATGTTTCATAACTGCTTCCGCTTGTCCTCTGTTTGCTCTTTGAATGGGGAAGTTACTGATGCTGAATTGTTTGAAAATATAAATTTTCTCCTGGTCAAATGTCCCAGTTCACTCTATAAGATGCAAATAAAACATAAAGCTGCTGAAAGACAGAACACTGAACAATTACTATAGATCAGATTTCCTGGAGGACAGAGATGGCTGTATGCCATTTAACTAACAAAATATATTTCTGCATGCACTTGGACCTACTTTCTTCCATTTACCCTAACAGGGGGAAAAAAAAACATTTCAGACAAGGATATAGAAAACAAAATGGCAAGATCTTTCAGCAGTCATGAGAAATCCCCAATCCATTAGAGGTCTGTGGTTCTTTGGGTAACACTTATGCATACATACACCACCTCAGTGACTTTTTCCGCTCTGCTTAGCCGGCGGTTGGCTTAAATATCTATATGTGAAGTCAAAAGCCAAGCATTCCTTTTGTGCTTCAACTTTCCAGAGGTCTTCTTAAACATGTAGAGTTTTTAAACGCAACGTGATGCATCAGTAAATCTGAGATGGCAGTTTTCAGTGTCACTTTCAGTAGACTGTGAATGTATAACATACTCTCTAATTGGCCTGCAGAAGTATTAAAGTTGCATCTATGTACAACCAAGCTAGCCATTAAATTGGATTTTCTGAGATTTCTTGTACTCGGGCCATAATGGACAGAACACAATGACACAATGGCCATTTAATATGAAAGGACTCACGGTGGAGTTGTTGAACTTTATAATTGTTGGTGATTTTCTGATTTGAAGTCGTCTTTAAGCGTGTCAGGTTACTGGTTAACTTCATGTTAACAAGAAGATTAAAAGGGATACATCATGATTTCAGCCCTTCCTTTTCACTTTAAAATTATTCAGTTGTGGTCTATATAAATAGGAACAGCAATGCTTTGGTCTGAGTTCCTCATTAATTTACCCCCACATACCCCCTTCTTACCCCTTGCTCTGAGGTGCGTCTGAGAGCAGGCTCTTTAAATCTAAAGGAGGCATTTCAATGTGACCCGGAAAGAACATAGATATCAACGCTGCACCTGGACCGACTACATAGTTGCATTCCTAGATACTCCATGTAAACAACGAAATGTAGTTATGGGCTTGAAAAGGGGATTTTGCATAGTATCCCCCTTTAAATTACATTACCATCTAATGTAGAACAGATTACTAGATCAATGTGTGCTTCTGTGCTTTTTGTCTCTTGTTGGTTCTCTGCTCTGTCTTCTGTAACCCCCAGTCGGTCGAGGCAGATGACCGTTCATACTGAGCCTGGTTCTGCTGGAGGTTTTTCCTTCCCGCTAATGGGTGGTTTTTCTTTCCACTGTCGCTTCATGCTTGCTCAGTATGAGGGATTGCTGCAAAGCCATGGACAATGCAGACGACTCTCCCTGTAGCTCTACGCTTCTCCAGGAGTGAATGCTGCTTGTCGGGACTTTGAAGCAATCAACTGGTTCCCTTATATAGGAAATTTTTGACCAATCTGTATAATATGATTGATTTGACTTTGTAAAGTGCCTCGAGATGACATGTTTCATGAATTGGCGCTATATAAATAAAATTGAATTGAATTGAATTAAACAGATTTATGTAATAGTGGCCAATGTCAGAACAATTCTGTCAGAACAGTTTTTCAATGACCAGAGTTTAAATGTGTACCTTTTGCAAATTCTCAGTTATCCGGGTCATCGCAACAGCAAACAGGCTGAAATCTGAGGCCACCGGACTTTCATTCAGTTCTTTCTGAAAATGTTTCAAAACCTATACAGGAGTCTTTCTCAATTCTAGTGGCTCACTCTTGAACAAAGGGGTTTTATTGTTTTATTGTAAAATGTTTTATTGTAGTTTTGCCCGGTAGTATATATTATTGTAGTTTTTGTTGGGTTTAAAGCGTTCATAGGTGAACGCTTTAAACCCTTATGGGCAAACATGCTTTTGGATGGAGTCAGTCCACCGAGGTGGTTCCGGAGCCATTGTTAGTTTAAACAGAATGGGATTGGCACCAAGGCCCTGGGAAGATGGATTTTGGACAAAATTGATAGCAGATGTGGCTTGAAACCTTTTGCCCTTTCAAAGTCCACTAAATAATCAGTTTAGATTTCCATCAGCGACTGACAGGACAAATGTTTGACATATCTAAAGCAACACCATTATGGCCATGGTCATTGAGAAAACATTAAGTCAGTTGCGCTGGGTCAGAGAAGTGGAAAAGAGTAGATGCTGAGTCAGTCAGATTTGACTAGCTGGGAGACCACAGATGTGGACCGGCACACCCTGCTCAAACCACACGGTAAGTGTTTCCACTCACCGAGGACGTGAAGAATTTGAACCAAAGTATTTCAAGCAAAACAGGAGGAAGTGGCTTCTTGAATCCTTTAAAACTGAAGTAGAGTTCTCAGTAGAAATAGCTTATCCTTAACTGATGTATCTAAAACAAATCAGCTTTTGTTATTCACAATGAGAGCAAAACTTCCTTTAGAATGTGGGAAGGAATATTTATAAAGCTCAGGAGAATAGGCTCTACGTCCTCCTCAGCTGCCTTGATCAAATCTCCAGTTGCTTATAAACTGAGAGAAACACATGAGACTGAAGACCCTGCAGCCTGTACTTTTAAGACCTGGTATGTAGGAAAAATACATTTTATAGTTTTATCTTAAGATTAGATACTTAAAGTTCAAAAAAGGGATAAGATCAAGCCACATGAGAAGTTTGGTGATAGTTTAAAAAAGGCTTTACTTCAGTTGTCCTCCATGCTGCTGAAAAACAGAAATTGAATTTCTCTGTTTTCTGCAGCTACAATTTTATCTGACTCACAATATGCCCACATAATTTTTTATCCTCGCTGTGCACAGCGATTTATTATCTAGCCATTAATTCTGCAAGTTCTGAAACTGCCAAAGACACCACCATAAGTTATCTTGCTGAAATATGCTGGTTTTGTTTTTGCTGATTTATTAAACCAGTGAAAGATGAGAATGAATAAGCAGAATTCCAGCTGGTCTCTTGTAGCTGCACAGTTTAAGGCTAACATTATGTGACCTTAAATGTGTCCTTGTGAGTCTGCTGCCACAGGCTTGTGTCCTTGTTGTGGCTCTTTGAGCTAAAATATAAAGCGAGATGTCTCATTCAGTGTGCAGTGGAACAACATTTATGGGTAATAGGGTCTCTTCATCAATCAGTGTTAAACCACAATGCTTTTGACTGGATAGGTTCAGCCTAGAGTCTGTCTAAATGCAATGTAGATCTAGAAGAAAAAATGTAATTCTGTAAAAGAAAATTGTATTCCCTCTTTCTAGAAAGTAATGTTTGTGGTTATATAGACTCATTACACATAGAATAAAAATGTTTCAAGCCTTTATTTCTTGTAATTGATACAATGGCTTACTGATTATAAAAGCCCAAATTTCAGGTTCTCCGAAAATTTGATACTTGAAACTCATTATGCCACAGCCTAACCAGCTAATCACCCAAATTACCTCCAAAGGTTTTCTGAGCAGAGGTGGGTAGAGTAACCAAAAACTGTACTCAAAAGTAGCACTACGTCAAGATATTATTACTCAAGTAAAAGTAAAAAGTGGCCAGCCAAGAAATTACTGTATATTCATTTGACCTCCAAATGGCTCAATGAGCTCAGCAGATAGAAAATAAAATTAAAATAATAAAGCTTGTGCATAAACAAGAAGTCTGACTTAAACATAAACTCTAGTTTGTTGTGTCTCTGGAGCATTTTTGGTTAAAACAAGTATGTTCTTTATTCATGAAGTTACTCGCAGTAGGTAGATTGGTCAGAAATTTGACTCAAGTAAGAGTAGTGAAACTTGAGTGATATGAATCAAGTAAAAGTAAAAAGGACAGTGCAGTAAAACTACTCCTAAAAGTGCATTTTGCTCAAAAAGTTAATCAAGTAAATGTAACTGAGTAAATGTGACTAGTTACTACCCGCCTCTGTTTCTGAGCCTCTGAATGGCGTCTCAGTCTGGGTCAGTGGGCGACAGAATCATGGGAAAGACTGCTGACTGCACGGGTGTCCAGAAGACAGTCATTGGCACCCTTCACAAGGAGGGTAACCCACTAAAGCTCTTTGCTAAAAAAGTAGCTTTTTTCAGAGTGGTGTATCCAAGCATATTCATAGAAAATTGAGTGGAAGGAAGAGGTTCACCAATAACAAGGATAGCTTTAGCATTGAGAGGATTATCAAGCAAAACTCATTCTAGAATCCGAGAAGTTCAAAAGGACTGCCCTGAGGCTGTACAATGTCTGAAGCGTCTTACTGGGTCAATGAAATAACTGAACTGTTGCTCAGTGGTCCAAAGTCCTTTTTGCATGAACTCAAAGGGCTGCATTTCATTTTGAACTCAGTGTGATTCTGGAGGAAGAGTGGAGAGGCATGTCACCTGCTGGTGTTGGTCCACTGGGTTCTGTGTAGTCAAGAGTTCACAGACAACCCAGCCGTCTACCAAGACAATTTAGAGCATCTGAAGCTTCCTTCTGCTGACAAGCTTCACACAGATGCTGATGCAATTTTCCAGAAGGACTTGGCACCTGCCCACACTGCCAATGGTACCAAAATCTGGTTCAGTGACCATAGTGTCACTGTGTTTAATTGGCCAGTAACAGGCTTGGGGAGATGGGAGGAGAGTTTTTTGAAGAGGGAGATGGGAGACACCAGAACCAATAATGCAGGAAGGCCCCCATCAAAGCAACTGGCTGATCATCTCCATGCTTCTTTGCATTAATGCAGTAATTAATGGAAAATGATGCCTACCCAAGTACAGTACATAGAGTAAAAATACTTCAGTTGAATTTTTTATTGATTTTATGTTCTATTTTCTGAGACACTGAATGCTTGATTTTCATTATCTGTAAGCCACTTTCATCAAGATTAAAATAAAGGCGTGAAATATTTCACTCTGTAATGAGTCAATGAGCTTCACTCTTTGAAATGAGTGACAGAATAGATTTAACCTTTTATATTTTTTTTGCGCCTGTAAATGCTCTGTGCACTCCATTTTGCACTTAGAAAAACATATTTCATCTATATCAATTCATCTCTCTTTTAATTTGTGATACATAATCAAAAAAATGCCTATTTCAATTTATTCAAATTACCAATATTTGTTATTTGAGACACAGCTTCATTCCCTTACAGTAGACAGAGTAGGTGATAAAAAAAAAAAAACTTTAAATAAGCAATTCTTAGAGCAGGGTGGAAATATTGTTACGGTGGGTAGGAATTGTCATGTGGTAGATATAAAACATCCCCTAGCTTGCATTGTTTGTTTTATGCTAAATCCAGTTTTTGCATGTTTTGGAGCTTCTATTTGGGCCTCTACTGCCTTGAGAAAAAGTACAAGTGCTAAAAAAATAAACATCCAACTGCTTTTTCAGCAACAAGTAAATGTTTTTTTTGACATCTGGAATACAAGTCGTTTAAAAAAACTCCTGATTATGACATCACAATAGGTGGACACCACCCCTCCCCTAGCAACCCCAGCCGAGCCCACCCCAGTGCCTAGCAACTCAAGCGGAGCTCCGCCTACTTGATTATGGCTGCTGGAAAAAACAATAAATGTTTTGGTGTTGGCTGCAATAGATATCATGTGTCTCCCAGCATCTCCCAGCCATGGAGAACAGAGATGGGTGGCCTAATTTTGTTTTTTAATGGCAATGTCCCAGCCACAATGCCAAAGAAAGTGAGTGTAGTTAGGGGTGTTGACAGCTGAAGCTTATTTGCATAAAAGTGACAAAGCCCTGAAAACTCATTCTGAAAGAAGCTCAAAATAGTTGGAACTGAGGAGGTAAAATTTAATTATCTGAGAAAGATTTTGTGCAAAAAGTGTTTGTTATAGCCCATAGACCTATGCTAATGTGTTTAAAAGGAAGAAAACATGTCCCTTTTAAAAGTATGTCCTTCAAAAACTTGCTGTTAATCCATTAGTCAAAGTCTTGAATGTTAAACGTTTTGTAGCAATTCAATTTTCGCACATGTTCAGCCAAAAGAAACCACATTTAAATGACAATAAAAACGAAGGCATGTGGTTGGGAGGGAGGGAAAGCCCAGCAAAACGGTGCAGCACTAAATGTTGGATCAGTGATGTGTCCAACCAGGATAATAAAAGGTTTCTTTTTTTATGAAAAAAGGAGAACTGTAGTAAGGAACTGTAATGGAAAAGAAGCCTAACACTAAAAGAGGTGCCGAAATGACAGCCAGGTTCCTTATATCCTATAATTACAGCTCCACCACCTCATCTCCTCTCCTAACCTCCTGTCCTGTCATTTCTCCTTTTAACACCCACTTTAACACTTCTGCTCCCTCACAACACACATTCTCCTCCCCCCAGCCCTGTCAACTGTCATTTAAAAGCACTCTTTCTTGTGACTTTCCCAGCTCTTCCTGGAGTCATCCAGGCCACTTGACATTTGGGCTCGCCCGTGGGGATGGTTCTTATGCTAGTTCTGTGTCCAGAATGTAAGAAGACCTCTGTTTTGTCAGACACAAGTAGCCTGGCAACGGTAGCACCAAATCAGATTAAAGCTGGCGAGGGCTTCTAGCTGGAGCCTTGAGCTTTACTGTTTGAAAACATACAGTTGCATAGAAATACAAAAATTCAAACAGCAACTTATTTAAAATGTCTTTTTGACATGTAATTTGTGACAGCATATAGCACAATGTTGATATACGCTAAACTGTCTTTATGGTTACATTTTGTAATTGTTCCCTCAGACACCAATCCTAAACTTGTATGACAATCCATAAGAGATGATCCTTACACATGTAATCTAAATCCAAAGGAGACCAATATTTGGATATCACAAGAACATGGAGGCCTGCAGGGTAGACTATCAAAAACATGTGTATATTTGAGTTGAATTCAGATAAATTACGAATGGAATAAAACATTTTTAAAATTGAAACAATTGCTGGATAAAAGTAACCTGACTCTCGCCAGATGGATGTAGTTCTGCGGAGCTCCACACATCTATCTGGAATCGCTGCCATTGGGAGGGATTTCAATAGCAGATGAAATGGACGAGCCAATCAGGATGTGAGGTATCAGAGAAGCGACTGTTTGGATTCAGACAACAATGGCGGCTCACAGCAAGCGGTGATCAGACATCCCTGTTTTGGATTACCTGTCCCCATCAAAAGCTGTCCCAGCAAATGTCCCTGATTTCAGTTCATCATGATGGAGTTGCAGATCGGGCAAAACAAACCAACCCCCCAACAGAGACTCTGTGTCTGCCTGCTTAGCAAAATCAGAGACGTCCCCAGTTTTCATTAGAGAAATCTGGTCACCTGGTAACATTGATGCTGCTATTTCATCAGTTATCCAATCTACCGAATATTAATTCTTTAAAAGAACACCAGAGAATGGCTTTGAAAGCTTTTGTTAGTGGAAACGATGTTTTCAGTTTCAATGTTTGTTTCGATGTGAGTGGTTGAAGTAGCACGGCAGTAAAGATGACTGACAAGTGGTTTATCCAATCATATGCAAGGATTTTTGATAATGCATCTCCAATGGAGCAATCCCAGATGGATGTGTGAAGCTCTGCGGAACGAAATCCATCTGGCCAGAGTCAGGTTAGGATAAAAGCTAATTTTGCTTACATCAGGGAGATTACCGTATCCATGTTTCAGCTGTTTGAAATTACAATTTTGACTAAACTAGCTTCTAGGATTTATTCATATTTAGCCAACAAATTACACCTTTTGTTTATTAGATTACCACTTTCACACATATACACATCCTATATTGTTAATTTTGCGTCATATGTTAATTGTTTGGCCTTCACCATTACATTTCCCTGTGATGACTTTGAAAAGACCTTATTTTTTATCCCTGTGTGGTAACTAGTTTTTGAATTGGTCCTGGAAATATTTATGAAGGCCAACACTTGCTGCAAATTAATATTTCCTTGGTCTTCTGGAATTGTATGTTATTTATGTTAATCTACGAATCATGTTTATTGAGAATGCAAATCTTTTTGATCACATTTCATAGGAATAGATTGTTTTGTTTGGACTTTCCATGGGCGAATCCAGTAAAAAGAGCCATTCACTTCCTAAAAGTCAGACAACATCCAAACAACAACTTGTAAGTGGTGAATCAATATTTCACAAAGTCTTCTGTGCTGCATTGTGAGCTGCAGAGGGCCTTCACCAAACAATAGGATCCTGACCTGCATTATTCATCTCTCGCTCTTTCAGTCCTCTTTGAATCAGACACACAGGGGAATCAACTTTCCCAAACCACGCTTCAGATAAGAAAACCTCTCAGAGCACATGCCTTTTTATCCTTACAATGTTTTGTGGTACCCTGAGTTGACTTGTACCATCCCTGATACGATAATGCCAACCAAGTTGAATAATGCATTACCGCATTATCGTCCCTAAAATCATTGTGCCTGAAGCCATTTGGCCCGGCAGAATACCAATGAGTCAAGCAAACAAACCCAGCGCTAATGTGATTGTTTTAATTATAGCTGGAAAAATCTCTTGTCCAAAATCAGCCCACGAGTGATCAGTATATCCATATTTAGAAGTATGCACAATCCAATTTTATGACAGTCATCACGGCCAGGATACAGCATTTTCAAGAGTTTCCAGCCAGTAGGATTTTAGCATTCTCTGCTGCAGGAGTCTCCAACCATCAAGAACCACTGCCTTGCAACTTTTAAATGGATCCCTACTTCAAAACACCTGCATCAAATACCTGAATTACATCCCCAGCCGGCCGCCAAGAGCCAGTGGCCTAGTAATAAGCCATTCATTGAATTCGGCTGTTTTGGAGCTGCATTTAAAGATTACGGGACAGTGCCTCTCAAAGATTGGTGTTGGTGACCCCTGCTCGAGTGTATGTGAGAAAATCCTGTTTCTATCAGTGCCGAGCTTGCTTAACACTGAAAGTACTGGAGCTGGACCCATCTTTTACACAGGGAAGAGAATGACAACAAGGATGTACAGTAGAAGACCGGTTCCTGGCAAGGATGGGCCATAGAAGACTGTTGTGCTGGTTTTGTCTGATAAATCCCCGGTCTTCTTGGTTTGAAAATTTGGAAAAGTTTTTCTCTAGAGAAGAGAAGTTGAGTGCTACAATGAGTGTGTGGTGCCAACAGTGACGCATCCCAATGAAATCCATGTTCGGGGGTGCTTACCATCCAAAGAGGCAAAAAGGGATAAAGATAATAGCATTTAAGTTGGAGGGCCCATAAACCGGAAAAGGTTGTATTTTAACCTAATTGAGAACCTGTGACTAGTTCTCAATTAGAACTCAGCCTGTCCTGCATTCAGCCTGTCCTGAGTCATTGAGTTTCTCAGAAAAGTCAGAGTTGAAAAGCACCTTTCAGCTATTGCTGTGGTCATGGGTGTGGTGAGGAGGATCTTCAAGAGCGTGACAGTTTCTGAAAAGACTTCTTCTAGTCTCAATAAGTTGGTAGGTAAATGAAAGAAAACATAAATCCAAACATTATTAAGTCTTGTGACTATAATGGATCAGCATTAGTTAGGCAGGAAGTGAGATATTTTGAAATTATATCTATTTTGTAAGAAATGACATAAAAATTCCTGAAATGTTTTAGTGTTCTCCACTATACCATGTTTATATATATTTATACATAAGGAAATCAATTAAAATGCCAAAGCCATAAAATACACTAGTTGCTACTGTAACTGTAACTTTGAGTATCCAATTAACATAGCTCAGCTTTCGCAGGATGGCTCAAAATCATGCAGCAGATTTTTTAATGAACTTGACATTTAATGCTTCAAGGCTTTTAGTAGGTTTTTCCCTAATGTCTTTTCACAGCGTGTAATTAGGCTTGGACCTTAAACAATGTGTGCGTGCTAAGGTTTCTAAGAGGATGAGATGAGGATCGCTCAGCTTCAATCAGTGTATCATCTGGGTCTGGACTATTACAGAGACCGGCCACTTAATAGCATTTGAATTAGATGTGGGGCTGATTGCTCATTGATTAGATGGGAACGAGGGCAATGGATGTCAATCGCTTTACCCAAAGTGACTTTAAGGATCTCAGAGAGCGGACCCTGGAGGAGAATTTTGTTAATGGGGAGATGAATTAGGATATATGTCACACCTACAAGTCATTAACTAGAATTATCATAACAAGGCTCAGTCAAAATTCTTCAACTTTCATCCAGTCATCTGTCATATGGTGATGTTTAAAAATATCATCTTGTTTTCATGAGCCGATACAAGCAAATAAGCACTTCCTGTTTTGCATCACAAAGTCTCCGTTCTTGGTAATGAGGCAATTTGAGGTTATTTGGATAGCAGCTTATTTGTATATTATGCAATTCAAAGTGCTTTCCTGGGAAATGAAATTAAAGATTAATAGAAAAAATGTTGGGCTTTTTTACACATTGGGTTATGATTGCAAAAAAAACTAATATCCCTTCTAACATTAAAAGAAAAAGGCTTTTAAGGGGTCTAGTCAAACTCTGGACTAAAATCTGATTTCAACACTGTGGCATGAGTATGAATCCTGAAATGTTGTGCAAAGAAAAGTGGGATAAACGTCTTGAACAGTTCTGTAAAAGCTTAAAAGCTTAATGGCAGCTGTTGCCACCAAGGGTTGCACAGATAGCTATCAGGCTTTGGGGAGAATACATTTCTCACACTGGAGCACAGGACAGCCTTGTTGTTGAAAAATGAAATCATTTGAAAATGTTTTATACTTAGGTTTGTCTGATATATAAATGATTTTGATCTGAAACATTTAAGTGTGGACAAAATGTAAAAACCGAGAGCCGAGAAGGGGGCAAAGCATTGTATTCAAGCCATTAAAATCAGTCATTTTGATGTTGGGAACAGCTGGGACAGCTGTGAGACAGTAGCCTTCAAGGACTGGAATTGGACGCCACTGCCCAAGGTATTTCTGCACTCCTGTCTGATGAAGCTCTTTTTGTGAGGCAGGAGCATAAAGGCTGAAATAACTTAGACTGGCCAGAGTTTCTAGACGACACAAGAAAATGAAAAATTGTGAACTGAGCATGAAGGTTCTAAGACGTGTAAAATGTTCTTGTTGTATCAAATCCCTTATGTTTTACTGAATATCTTATAAACGATATTTGTTGTGTCAAGTATACTTTAGTCAATACATATACTGTGTCCAAAAAAAGGTGCCAATAATCTTCACAAACTTCTTAAAGTTTAAACACGTTGCTACATCCTCTGAAATTCTTAATATTACTGTTTTTTTTCCACTAATGTTTCAAATTCTAAAAGAGGCATCTAAATGGTTTCATGATAGGGTTGTATTTTGTAAGTAATTGACTTCAGTTTTTCTTTTTTAGAATATTTACGTGCAACTTTATAGTGCAATATCAGTGGCGTTTTGCTTGGAGGGCAGCAACAGAGTTGAAGGCATGAATTGAAACCAAATGGTCACCAGAAAGCAGGCTATAAACAGGATATTCTCAGTATCACTTCTCGGTATGTGGCACGGCTCTATCCGCAGAGGACTCAACAAAAACCAGCTGGTGGACCCGCTAAGAGGCTCATCTGTTAAACGTGAACTTGGGTGATGACAATATGTTTCTTTAGGAGATTGCTAAAAGGTCAGCATCAGGAATGTGTTTTTGTGGATTTTAAAGGGAAGGTTAAAATAAAAAGTCAAGTCCGCAAACTGAAGCCAATCAGCACAGAATTAAACATAGACTCGGTATTTGGTCGTGTACAGTTACACATTTACAGTGATCTTATGAGATTTATTAATATAAGAACTGCTAATACTCAATTTCTACTCATGTTTAATTCAGCCTCCACCTTTTATTCAAGTTACTCAGTGAATTACGATTAAACTTCAGTCCTTTTGCCTCTCCTGGTTACTTACCTACTGTCTGACGACATCAAGGGAATTTATGGCCGGTCAAAACAAAGTTTGCTGAAATACTATTCCGATCTGGACAATGAGTCACAAAAGCCTGGAAAAGGCTTACATTTTTTCAAAATCTACATGGCTTGCAAACTAATAAATTACTTTGTACATTTTGGTGCTCACCATGGGGTCAAGAAGCAAAAACTGAAGGTTTTACAGCAGCTTAATCAAAATCTTCTAAATACTGTACAATTGAGATACAACAGCATGCTCCTAAACAGGCTGTTCATGCTTGCAGAACCTCTAATATGGTTGAGTATGCAAACCAATCTGCAAAGAAACGTGCGCCAAAATGATTGAATAGAGACGTAAAAGACTTGAAGCATTTGCAATCACTAATACTTGAAGGGTATTGTTGCCTCCAGGGGTGACACAACCATGTGGCTACTCAAAGATAACCTTTGTTTAATAGATACTCACTGTGTTGCCTGCACAGCAACATATCGTTTTACTCTTATTTTGCAGATATATAGGATAGTTTGACATTAATCAATAAATAGGAAAGCAAACAAAAAATAAAACTTGAGCCTCTTTCAAGCTATTTAAGGGTAAGATCAAAAGTCAAAAACACAATTTCCTGGATTATGATTGCATCAAAGACAATTAAATGTGTATACACACACACCCTTATATGTTCAGACTTTAATGTGGCTATACTCAAGCCAACTGCTCTGATATTGCCATACCTTTTTCAGTCCCAGTCACAATGCTCCCTCATTAAACCTAATTGCACTGGTGGCTCATTGATTGCCGCTGTGCCTGGCATAGACAAGTGACCCGCAATGCTGATCTGAAAGTAGATTTGGTTTGCTATTGATTTTTGGTTTAACCTTTTGAACTTTGCCTCACAACTTTCTTTGCTTTAAGCCCTTTGGACCTATGCTAGCAAGACAAACTAGGTTAGCTGGCACTAAACAAAATTCCTTTATCTGCATCTGTTTTATTCTCACTGGAACTCGCCAAAACCAGGGGATTGCTGGCCCTTTGTGAAAGCAAAGCTTCCCATTTGGTTTGTAAATGGCGACGTGTGTTTTGCCAGATTGTGTGAGAACGTCTGCGCTGTCGCCTCCTGGGGCAGATCACTGTTCTGGTTGGTTGGACAGTGCTGTGCTCTCCCATCACATCACTGCAGTTGTCACATTCATGAGTGCACAGTGCAAGTAATGATGCCTCTCCTGCGCCTTGCGGGTACTTTGCTGCAGCCACGGAGGCTTTGGAACACACTGATGGTGGAATTGCTTTGGAGTCTGTGCTTATTTAAGGTTACTCTCATATTTCACTCTCTACATGCACCGCTTTTAATCTTGGATATTTCAGGGCTGTTTAGAGGGAGAACTTGGTATTTGTAAAACGTTTTGAGAGTTCAGGCACAAACTTCCAATTATGACAATTTCTTGTTCTTTTATTAACATTTCCCGTGACTCTTCATTTTTGGAGTTCGTAGCTAAGCTGTCCAGATGCTTCAAGACAAAAGGGGTGGGGTTTTAAACCAATAGGAATATAGCAAAGACCTTTCAGCACAAATAGTTCACGTGTGTCAAACAACCATGAAAAAATTGGCAAACCACAGGCATGATAATGACGGGTTATGTCATTTACGCTATCTCTTTTTGGGGAAAATTGCACACGTGAGGCTGTGTTGGTGTTTTGACAGTGTCCCGTTTGTAGGATTCTTTAAACATCATGGATTCATGATTGATCTTCGTAAAGCACATTGGTGGGGTCAGACACTAATGTTGGAGTAGAAGGCCTGGATGTCATCCTTTGAGCCAATTCATCCCAGATATGATATATCAAGTCTGGACTCTGTGCAGTCCAGTCTTTTATGCGTGTCCTTAGGGACCTTTCATTTTTTTGCATCGGTGCACAGTCATCGCGGAACAGCAAGAAACCATCCCAGATTGTTCCCGGAAGGTTGGGAGGATGAAATTGTTGGAAATCTCTCGCATGTAGCAGTTCCTTTCACTGGAACTAGGAGGCTGGGCCAAACTCCTAATAAACAACCCCACAGCATAATCCCCTCTGCTCCAAATGTTACTTGACCGAGCAGTCAGGTAGGCACCGTTCTCTCTGTAACTACAGGTTACACAGAACTTGATGGCAGCTGCTTTGACTTGGGAACCTATTCCTTGATGCCTGTTCTGAAGCAACTGAAGGCCTCATGAAATTACGTGGTCCGCAGACAATGTCTTTGCACTCCGTGCCTCAACATCTGCCGACCTCGCCCTGTGATTTTTCCATGGCCTGCCACTTTATTGCCGAGTAGCTGTCACTAACATTTGCTTTCCACACAGTGCAGTGAGTAGCAAGGGGAACTCAAAACTGGACTTGTCGTGCAGGTTGCCTCCTATCAGGGTCCCATGGTGGAAGTTGCTGAGCTCCTTAAAGAGGGATCCAGTCTGTACTTGAATCAAAGGAATCGGTGAATGAATGCGATATTATGTATCTTACTGAGTGTTCTGGTGTTGGTTTCATACATATTACCCAGTCTCAGCTCCTTAGATTTAGTCTCCTCACATCTGCTTTTCATTCTGTTGATTTAAGTTACTTGATCCTGGTTTCACTAATCGGCTTCCCATTGTTTATAAGGCTGCCAGTTTGGGTCGGTCCTCAGCAGATCCTCCTGTTCCCTAGTCTTATCGTTTCGTCTGGTGCTAGCCTGTTCTCTCTGGGATTTAGCCCCTCTGCTTCCTTGCCTCTAGGTTTTTTTTCCATTTATATTTCCTTGGGTGCCTGTCGGTCTCTTTCCTTTTTCCAATAAAGTGCCTGAAACATGATCGGGCATTTCTCCTGTCTGCATTTGGGCCCGTGACAAAAAAAGCATGACATTTGATCCTCAAAGCCGTATCCCTTTTCTCAGTGAAATATTTTTAGCTTTACGTATGTTAGGCGCTAAGGAGTTAGGAAATCCCTGGGAAATTGGATTCATCCTTTTGTCTGCATCAGCTAAGACGTGAGGGGCTAGGAGGTTTGGGGCAAGCTATAAGACTAAGCAGTCTGAAGGAAAAACTAAATGTTTAAAACGCCACAGAATGCTCCAAGACTGGCATTGTTTCTAGACTCATGAGTCATGTACTGTCTAAACATATCATGAACTTCAGTCATGCTCGTTCAGCTTGTGTAACCATTTTTACCACTAATCTGTGGGGGGTACTTGTAAACAATGTATTTCAGTTTATTTTTCCAGGGGTCATTTGATTTTCATTAAACAATGATTTACAAATGGATGTAATGAGCAAAAGAAAAAGGGGGGGGGGGGCATTTTCTGTCTCAGAACCTGGCTTGTGGACTGTACGAACCACACATGACTAGAATAAACCAATTGTGCCCACTAATGAGGACCTTGTGGGTACACATTCCTTTCAGGACGTCTGCTTGGAAAATGTTTCTGCAAGTATGGGCAACAAGAACTGTTTTTTTTTGTTTTTGTTTTTTTTCACACACTGTCCAGATTGTTGCGCTCACAAAACATCACCTCAAGCAACCCTCCTAAAGCGCGATCAAAGAAAGTGAAATCCGCTTTTTATTTGGTGGCGCGCATGAATTCTCCTCTGCCTTCAGGGCTGAGCTCTTGAACTGGCAATTTCCAAGTCTATCTGTGGATGAGTTCATGCGTACCTATGTTTCTAGCAAATATATATGCGTTATTTTAGCTTGGCCAACTGCATGGCTTTACTCCGGGCCAAGTCATTAGCCGCTGAAATAAAGCCGCTTTGTTTTGTTGTCATGGTCCACAAAATTCTATTTAAAATTCGGCTCCTTTCCAACGAGCCGACAAAAGGAAACCGAAGAAGCGCACTCGCAGCACCGAGTGTGGAACAAGCTGCTTCTGTGTCTACACTGATCCCAATTAGTCAGAACGTCCTGGAGCAGAACAGGATAAATGCTCGTTTCAAACATCATCTGCATGAAAGACGCTCGATCTTCACCGAAAGTAGGGTTAGTGTTTGGAAGAGTCAAAGGATAACTTTCATTATATATCCATCTAATTAAAAGCTATTTGTTGTTGAGGTTAAGTCAGAGTAAATGTTAATGGTACATTGTCACCGTCCCAATTATTGGATTCTGCCCTTTCAGTGATTGTCCCGGTCGAATCCTGATCCTCTAGCTTTCCTAATAGGTCTAATGGTGTGCTAACTGGTAAACCCGCCTCTCATGGGGTCTTTAATAAGCGATCAGTGGGCTCTGTGGAAAATTAAACCCAAAAGCCATGAAATGTTGTTCATCTTTTTAATTCTTTTTGCCAGCGTGTCTCTTTTCACTAAACTACAAAAACACATCTTTATTGTTCTGTTTAATTTAGGCCTTCCTCCATTTATTTTCCAATTTTGCTCATTATCAGCAGCTGCTTTGATGTGAAATAAAGAAGCTCTTGGCTGACCTCTAGTGGCAACGTTGATCAATAACACTTTAAAATAGTGTCGAGGGCTTCTTTAAAATTCCATCCTTCAACTATTTATTTCTCTATTTGCTGATCACCAAAACAATGTCTCCTTTTCCTCTTTGTAATTTGGGCTCAGACTTGTTTTCTCAAGTGTCATGTAAGGTAAAGGCTCTGAATCTCTGAGGCATTTGAAGACAATGCTAAAATCTCCCGACTCATGCCTCAGCATCTAACATTTAGCCGTGAAGAGACTCAGAGCTGCTTTTCTTCTCCACTGTTTGTCCTCACAGTTTCAAACGAGCCGTCACAGACGAGGCACATGAGGATGTCATCCCTCTGTCTCCGACTTCCTGGCTCAAGGTACTTTTGTTGCAGCTCCGCCGGCTTGCTTAAACAAAAGCTTTCACGGCCTCTTTGTATCCCGAAGCACCTCACAAACCGCAGCCTTGCGGTCGCTTTGATCTCCTGGAGCAAAAAAGCTGCCAAAAGAAATGCAGACAAGGCACACAGACGGAGGCAGTAAACTTTGCAGGGAGTGCATCGTGGACTTTAATGTTCAGCCTGTTTTATATCGCGCAGGTTTTGATAAGAAAATGAGGCCTTTCTTTCAGAAAGTGTGACCAAATTCTAAAAAAGTTTGCCCATCTGAGATGTGCAGATGAGTAAGCCATCAAGCATGGTGGCGGCAGCATGATGCTGTGGGTATAATTTAGCAGTGGTACTAGTTCGAAGTCTTTGCCTTTCAATTTTATCTCGTATCAAGAAATATATGACTGACGTTGGAGGTGAGCTGTTCAAGCAATGATCTCAGATGTATGAAAGCATTTAGATCACGTGTCAAACTCAAGGCCCACGGGCCGAATCCGGCCCATCAAGGCAATCTATCCGGCCCTCAAGAGCCAAAAAAGGCATATGTCATAAAGTAGAGGTATATATCCTTTTAAAGAGGTTAAAACTGTGCCTCCTGTAGCGAATTATTTTTTTTTTCAAAGTGTAGTAACAGCATCCTGCCACTAGATGTCCATTTTCTCACAACACATTAACCCAGAAACGTCCAAAAAGAGAAAAAGTGATGCAGAACCATGAGTTTAAAGTGTAACTCAACCCGAAATCAACCTTTTTTTTGCAGATAAACTGTATAAACTGAGCCTAAGGGTGCTACTTTTATGTTGTTGTGCGTTTTTTATATTTCTGTGAACTGGAATGGAATTATGAAATCAAAAGTGTCATCTATACACGTGCAACTTTTAATGATTTCATGATGCCACAGTGGCCCAAGATAGAAATGAGTTTGACACCCCTGATTTAGATTGTATGAAACAGACTGGCCTTAACCTTCTGGCATGCTCTTATGGGACCTGAAGCTCTACGAAAATTTGTCAGGAAGTTAACCAAGTTAAACAAACTCGACCTATTCGCAGTCCAATGTAAAACCCTTGGCATGTGGTTCAACAAGAGGCTCAAGTAATTACATGTGCAGCCAACAAATCTACACGAGGCGTCAATTAGGAATAATATTTTTATAGCCATTTCTGACGTCTTGTTAAATGTGCCACGAAGAATTAAAGCAGTTCTTAAAGCAAAACATTGAGTCAAGCCCACTACTAGCAATATAAACCTAATAAAGTGGCCAGTAAGGGTATGGGAGCTTGTGTTTGCAGTGCAACTAAAATACATGTTTTACTTATTTGCTACTTAAGAGAAAAATACCTTTTGCCCAGCACCTAACACTGCAGGGATAAGGTACAACAAATATTGCCTGCAAATGTTTCTTACTGGCAGGAATATTGTAGTTCAGGTACCAAAAATTCATTCGAAACCCTTCATCTGATAAAGAATGTTTCACTGACACTTGGAAAAAAATCCTTTTCACATATTGGTGGATTAAATAGAAACACATTAGAATCTGAGCTTTTTTTTTTAAATGCTCTAAAAAGGGTTCCCGAAGTTGGGGTCAGGGACCGCTTGTGGGGTCGCAAGAGATCTCTTAGGGGGTCATGAGATGATTTGATGCTCATGTGATAAAAAGATGAAGTATTTCCTTATTGCAAAACCGATACCAAAGTATAACTTCACAAGACGCTCAACAGTCCTCATTTCAACGCAGGGGAAAGGCTGCACTTTCTTTTAAAACTTCTTATAAAAAGAGTACTTTATTCTGATAATGTTACAACTTTATTCGTGTAATATGTCTATTCTCATTAAAAAAAAAACATCCCACCTGCTTAAAGGGGGTCACCAGTCTCTGGCACGGTTATCTGGGGGGTCGCAGGCTGAAAGGTTTGGGAACCGCCGCTCTAAGTTGCTGTGTTGTGTTGGGTTTTGCAATATATAAATAGACCAAACTCAAATGAAATAGTCCAGGTCCAAGTCATGCAGTGTAGCCTCAAAGTACTCGAGCACATTTCAGTGTCAACTTTATCATATTTAATCCAACGGTAGCATAGGCTGATGAGGACACGCGGTACAAAAGCGGTAACAAAACGGAACACAATTTTGGACCCAATAAAAGCCACCAAAAATATCAATAATAATATTAATAATAAAAAACTTCTGGTGGCTTAACAGTGAAGTCAACAAGACATGAGATAAAACGAGAACCATGAGGATTAACGTCTTTTTTTTTTTCCTTATTTTTCTTCCTTTTTTTGAGTTCAGATTGATAATATATTTCATATTACATCAATGAACAATCTCAGAAAAATGTATCAAATAAAATAGTGAGCTATACATGGACAGAACAGACCTGTGGCACAGTCAACTAACATTTTCACAGAAGGTGCTTTTAGTTACATGCTTTGAATCGCAGCACTGATGGGCGGGTGGAAACGGTACTCTCTGGGAGGCAGCGACAAACTTGAGCGCGTTTTCAAACACTAGATGGCGCCACCTGCATTGACACAACCATCCTTCCTTTATTCTAGAGCCGCATTGTCCTTCTAATAAAAAAAATAATCAAACGGGCTTTATGGAAGGAGCTATGACTCATGTAGAGAATAAAAAGTGAAATATCTGCCTGCACATATTTCACTTCGATGTGAAAAATGAGAAGAGTTGGAAAGATTGGACCACTGCTGTTAATTAATCAATTAGTAGTTGTAAAAAATAAACATTTTGAATATCTCCAGTGCCACATATAATTATTGTCACTCCTGGTAGAGATGTATAAAAGGTTTTAAGATAAAAAAGAATGTTGATTTCACACTAGAAAAATCCATGCTTTAATTTTTTTCACATTTATGTGTAAAAAAAAAAAAGTTTTGATGTTTAATAAAAATCAGCAGTCCAACACTTTTTTTCCCCACTGCGTTCTCTTCTCAAAATAGGCAAGACATGAAAACATGCCATTCAAATTTGACACCTTTGATCATAAGCTGTTAACTTGCCCTTATATACAATTAAATGAATTTTATTAAAAAAGAACACTTAAATTGATAAGAACTATGACACAACTGAATGTTTGAGGACACGTATCTATTTCAATACGGCACACAAATCTTGCATCAAAGAGTGCCACCTTGGATTCACCTGCATTAGATCCGATCTACATGCTAATCTGCTGCTGCCAGGAAAAAGCCTTCTCCATCCCACCACTGGAAATGTAGATGTGTCGGGTTTGCCAAACACCGCTGGATGTTTAACTAGAGGCGTATTCTTTGGTCAGATGAGACTAAGACTAATGTTTCAGCAAAAAACATACCGGGTGTAAAACAAGGAAATGACATTTGGAAAATCCCCCTATGCCCACTTTAAAGTACATTAGAGAATCTTTCTTGGCCTGTTTCTTCCATTCAAACGGCCCGGGAGCTTTGTTTGAAATACCAGGACGTTTTGTATGAAAATCTGGTGGACTCTGGCAGAAAACCGAAAATGGGCAGTCTTTGGGTTATTAAGGAATATAATAGTTAAAACAATTATCCAAATCAATACAGAAACTACATACAAAATCAACCTTCTCCCATTGCCGTCTCAGTCCTCGGACTGAAATTCTTTGGAAAGCAACACTTTACCAGGAGAGTCAATAATTATGGAGGAGGCTGTACCTATTTTGATTATTTTACAAATATAAAATCTCTTTTTACAGAAATCTACTATATCACAAAGAAAAAAAATTTTTTTTTGCTAAATGTAACATATTTTGAGAATTTTTAAAATCATCTTAATGACTTTAAACTTTGATTTTAAAATCAGAATTTTCCTGCTTGCAAAATAAAAGAAATCAATCGTGAAAGAAAGTCTTAGAAATTTTTTGAATTGCCCATTAAAGAGACAAGCGAACACAAAAATAAATGATCCTGAAAACTCCTTAAAGTTCCCAAAGTGGAGCTTTGGCACGTTGTGTCCGCACTCAAGCAGGCGCCAAGAGCACGCAACTTACAGCTGTGCGCTTTGACAATAACATTTAAGCCACGAGAGAAACTTTTTACATTCAAAGGGGATATATACGGTAACAAAAGAGGGACAAAAGCTGTTCAGACCACCCAGCGAAGCAACTGTCTTGATTTTAGGTAGATACTCTGAGGAAAACATATATGTTACATTATGTTACACATTGTACAGTTCAACACATTTAACATTAAAGCATGTGGCTGAATGACATTAATATTTCGCACAAAAAATATTAGCAGCAAATGTGTACATTTTAGAGTTTGTGTAAAAAAAAAAAAAAAAAAAAAAAGCCATAAAATGTGATTAAAAATGGCAGAGAAGCAGGTGTTTTCCATCGAAGAGGCTACACTGACTCTTAGAGGAATACTTGGTGTTCTAAAAGGGTCGTGTGTTTTGAGGTATTTTTGGTGGGCCCCTAGCTCACGAAACACAAGGGTCAAAAGAGAGAGGTCATAAAATCCATCCAAAGAAATACTAGTGGCTCGTGTGTTTATAAAAAAAAAAAAAAAAACACAAAGTCTGTATAAGGCAGCAGCTGCGCACGTAAACATCTTCATGGCGCTGAGATGCAGGAGTTGAAGGGGTTTTCTGAAGAGAAGGAAAGGACGGGACAAGACGGAGGCGGGATCGTCGCTGAAGGGTTTGGCCCCGAGCAGGAGTACAGTCTGAGGTCACACCAAAGTCTCCGGCAGCGTGTCGGCATTGTCTGAGGAGAGCAGCTGCCAGATCTGCCACCGCTCCCGCTGCCAGTCCTGCCAATCCGAACTCTGCGCAACCGTCTGGCCCGGGTTGGCCTGAGGCGTGATCGGCCTGCCGGGCGACGGTTGATGCCGTGGCGCGGCGAGCTGCGGGGAGCTCTGAGAGCTGGCCACGCGGTGGTGGGCGTTGTACGGTGGAGGACAGCGTCCATCGACGGACGATCGAAGGGGGCCCTGCGTGCTGCTCAGGTGGGACGTCAGGGAGGGGTTGATGCTCAGCTGCAGGCGTGGTCGCCCCGTCTCCGAGTGAGGGGCCGTGCACATTCGGGTTACGGGGGGGTGGTTTCTGCACTCGGGTGTCCTGTGAGTCCGTTTTGTGTCCGTCAGCTGTTTGACGTCGCCGTGGAGTCCATCCAGACCTTCCTGAGAGCTGCGGGAGCTTTCCTCTGACATGTTGCCATGGGAACCTAGACACAGCATCACCACATGAGTGAAACTGATTAGTTTGAATAAGAGACGATTATTACTGAATCCTTATTAACCTGGACCTCTTTTATATTTTTAACACAGAAATTCAAATTTACAATTGTTGTTCTTTTTTTTTTCAAATTTAAGTAACCTAAAATATATATATTTTTTTCTTTTTAAATTTAATTCAATTTCACTTTTCCTTTTTGGAAGCATTTCCAAAACCAAGAGACTACCACTACGTGTCACTGATATCAGATATATAGTTGCTTCTAAAAAAAAATACATTTATTTATTTGAATCAATTCAATTTAAAAAGGGTAACTCTAATTCATATTTCACGTTTTTATTTCTGTAAATTAGGGTAAGACTGGAGAAAATGTCAGCTTGTCTCACTGTTGGTTACATCAGCAGGTCAATTACTTAAGGAGAACTCATCAAATATGTCTTCAGCCAATTAGAGGGGTTGTTGCAGCCTTATTGGCACCACCACCACTGAGATTGTAAGAAAGTAGTGAAGTTCTTCCAATAAAAGCAAAACATTTTAACGTTTACTAATCTGACTGAAAAGTTTTGTGATCTACTTGTCTGAGAGATTCAAATCTAACAGAGGTTCTTGATTTAAGTTACCTGTATATGACTGATTCTTGAGAGCTGGTTTGAGAGTGCTGTGCCATGTGCCCCAAATGTTAGCATGCTCCTCTGAAGAAGAAGAAAATACTCCCATTGTTATTTAAAATGACAGGAGAACGAAAAGGCTGGGTGAGTCAATCAGTTCTGCTGAGCCGACCTTTGGAAGGCTCTCGACTCCAGTCGGCCACCTGCTCCAACGCAGGGAACTGCCGCTCGCCGGCCAGACCCCCCGGCTCCCCTCGCCGCTCGCTCAGCAACGGCGAATTGTTGTCATAAGGAGAAACCTCCCCGCTGGACACCTTGTTGGAGTCGCTGGACGAGCGGCGCTCGCTCAGACTGAAGGGCTCCTCGGACTGAAGCAGGTCGGGACTCCTGTGGCGAAAAAAAGGAAAATCAGGGCGGGACGGCGACGGGCAGAAAAAACGAAAGACACGCAGGTGGCGCGCGAACGCAACTCACTGTGAGGCCTTCCTCCGGAGAAGGTAGTCGACCACGTCCGGATCCGTCTCCAAAAGGCTCATCAAGACTTCGTTTTGCAGATCGGGGGGCACCTATAAGCACACAATCCATCTGAATGAATTCTCGAATCAATCCACGAAGAAGTAAAACTTAGGGGTCATAAATATTGCCCTCTTTCCAGAGCAACCTCTTGTTAAATCAGAGAAAACAACCCAAGGTCTAGTCCTTACTGAAAAAAACCTGAGCCTCCTGCAAATCTGCTTCCACTCACTCAAACTAAGGTAATGCCGTCATGGCATTGGATTACAGCAAAAATGTATGGCTGGGACATTAGAGGATTAGAAAACAGACGTAAAGTTTCTTAAAGCTGAAATGAGCTAATAGCCCTCTTTGTGGAAGGAAAGTACAAAAAAAAAAGGAGAGCTTATAAAAGGATTACATGCTTTAATCTTGCTCTGGAAAGTTTACTTCCTGCTTGACCCAATGAGGGCTCCCCTTAAAGTCCACACGAGCGAGCACGAGCGAATGCGGGTAGGCGTGTGAAGTGAGCGGAGCCACGGACCATGAAGAGGGTTTGGCGGCCCGCGATCATCCTCTGCAGCACGGCGATGACGGCGGTGCTCTCCTCAGCCCTGGCGGAGCTCTGGACGCTGAACTCCTTGTCCGAGCTCTTCTGTTTGTGGAGCAGGTTAGGCCCAAAGATGGTGGCCAGGTTCAAAGATGTCATCTTGTTCCCTGGAATCTGAAACATGGGATATTTAGGCAGCAAAAATCAACACCTGTTCTCCACCTTTAATTTGGCATAAAATAAAGGGATGGATTGGGGGGGGGGGCAGCAAAAATATCCCAGTGTGATATTTAAAATGGAATCAGAGCGCTTCTTAATGACAGAATCCCAAAAATGTTTGTATGAGTAGTCGGTCCACAGCATCACAGAACCTCCACCTTACCTATCAGTGAATTTGAGCTTTCCCACATATTAACATGTTCACCATTTTTTTTTTCATGTCAAACCCACTTGGAGTGGTTGCTGCTGTAAATGGGTCTTAGTCTATTAGTGACCAAGGTTCATATGTCCTATAAACATCACATTTGTATAAAATCCAGAAATATTTTTTCCTGTCTTGCCTTCCAACCAACTGGTTAGCAGAAAAAAAAATGCCCTTTTGTCTTTCCCATTTTGAAGAGTGACTAAGTAAAAAAAAAAAAAAGGGCTTTTCTCTTTACATCCCCTTCCTTCAGTGTTACTCGAAATTTTGTACTTGATGCCTCACATCCTGTTCTGTTTTTGACCACATTTACCAAAAGCTTGTCTTTTCCAAACAGCGTCGAGGCACGGTGGACATTGTGTAGCTCATATTTAGCAACAAAACATGTAATCCCCTTTTGAAGTTTGAAAATCTAAATCCATTTTCCTTTCTCGGGTCCAGTTCCCTCCCTCCGGAGGGGATGGGAACCTCCAGCAGCCAAAAAAGCAACGGCGAGCTCGTCGCAGTCCGGTGTGAAACAGCTGGACTTCCTGTGATGCGCTCAGAACACTGGAGCCTCAAATCCATGTAGGGACAACCCACAGAAACAGTGTTTGAGTTCATTGTCGTGTAAACACATTAACACGCGCACAGTCATTTTCATTTTGTGGAGGTGCTTGACCAAGAAACGCCAGCAGTCCCTAGAATAAAATGTACTTCTTCAGGGAAATGGGAAGAACCCTGAAACGCAAATCCCCACAGGGAAGCGGGGTAAAGGCAGCATCAAGGGATGCGGACACCTCGCCATGACAAAAACAATGAAAAATGTTTAACCCCAAGAAAAAAGGCCCAAAAAGGCTTGGAGTACTAGATCTGGGTTCTATTCTCATTATTTTGTGGAGGTTTTACTGATTTGTATTGCAGCAAAATATTGTAGTGCGCACTAAATGGAACAAAATCAAGTTTTTAGACAAAGGAAGGCATTTAACCTGCTAAATCAAACTTGTTCAAATTTGCATTGGCAGCACCAAGGATTTTCAGAGAAGTTTGGCACTTTTCTAAGTAATCCTCCCTGGGTCATTGATTCTTACTCTCAAAATACCTGTTTTGATTAGTATAAAATAGTTCAGACAAGTTTCAACCTGGTATTTTTACATTCAGCCCATCGGTATGAAAGATAAAAAGTATATTTACCTATTTTGATTCCCTCTAACCTAAGTGGTCTTCAGGCTCTTAGTGGTAGTTTCCATTACAGCCAATAGTAGCTGGCTGACAGCAGCCCAGTTGTTTAGTTTCCACATCTGGGAGTAAGTGCAGTCGTCACATAATACCTGATGTCATAGTCGCTGCTAGACTACTTAGTAATCTTCCATCAGTGTTTGTGCAGATAGTTTTCTCCTCCAGCCACTAAAGGCTGCAAATGGAGCCCCATTTAACAAGCCGCTTCCTGTCACTTATTTTTTTGGTTATTTTCACCAAATGAGATGGAAAGAATCCCCCCCCCCCCACCCCCCGAACAAACCCACCCACAAGGTATTTTAACTTGTTTTGCAGTCGACCTGCCGCTGTATTTTTATTTCCCATTTTTTGCAACCCTCACCTCCTGACCGTCCTTGGCGTGCTGGTCGTTGGCGTGGTCTGCCACGGTGGACAGGAACTCCAGCAGGCGATGCAGAGTGTCGCTGTTGCATGCCGGGAGCAGGTGGATCAGCAGCTGGGTGACGCTCTGCTGCTCATCCAGCTCCAGCACTGCAGCACAAATCAGGATGGAGTGATTGAGTGAGACGATATGTGGTCGGGAAAATGTATTTACCCCCTTACAGATTTCATGTCTTTGCTTTTTAGTCGCTTTTGATAAATGTTGAACTTTAATATTTCCCTTTCAGCGGGTGGGCCCAGCTGAAACAGGTATTCAAACCCCCCCCCCCCCCCCCCCCCACTGGCTCACAAGAGGAGGCTTTGTTTCCAAACCAGTCCCCCATCTATTTATTTTTTGCTCAAATATTCAATTCAATTCAATTTTATTTATATAGCACCAATGCATGAAACCTGTCATCTCAAGGCACTTTCCAAAGTCAAATTCAATCAGATTATACAGATTGGATCAGATTATACAGATTGGTCAAAAACATTTCCTATCTAAGGAAACCCAGTAGATTGCATCAAGTCTTGACAAGCAGCATTCACTCCTCCTGAAGAAGCGTAGAGCCACAGGGACAGCTGTCTGCGTCGTCCATGGCTTTGCAGCAATCCCTCATACTACTCCCCTTTAAAAACCTCCAACACTTATGGTTTCACAACTACTTAAATATGCCTGATGAGATTAATAGGTCCTCTAAACATGGCGGATGTTTAGAAAAGAAAAACACACAAAACAGTAATCTACCAACTCAAACCGCCCCATGTCTGGTATTGTGTGAAACTAGTGAAACCAAGTTTTCTAAAGTTTTGTGAAGCTCAACTTTGTAACCCCATGACCGGTGACATCATTTCAGTGCATAATCGAGCTTAGCTGTACACATTGCTTTGTGCATTGTTGATATAATGCCCAGCACAATGGTACATTTTGATGAGTAAATGTGTTGACCAAAGATTATTTTATATGCAGAAGGAGTCCTACAATGGAAATCAGCACTTTTATTTGACCAGATTCCATTTTATGAGGTGAAAAACAGATTTGGCACATTTGGCTAAATTGTGCCAAAATCACAGGGTCACTTTTCACACTGCCAACTAAAAACCTTTGTGGAACAAATGTGCTTCAACTGATTCACTCCAAATTTGCTGCAGTTGGTCGAGATGTGGATGTATAAATTTCGATGCTTTTCTTCAGTTTTCGAAAGGGATTTCATTGTGTTTTGTAATGTTTTAGAAAAAAACATGAGTGAGACTAACAAAATTTTATTTTTCCCCCTTTGTTCATTCATCAATAAATCAGGCATAGTAACAATTACAATACTGGTTCCACTGGAAAAGTATTATTTGATGTCTTGCTGTTAAATACAAATGCAAACCTTTGTTACTTGTTTAATACCAACGGAGCTGTACTTGATTTAAATCAGGTATGCGATTTCAGGCGGAAACCTATTGAGTATGTACAAATGGCAAAAAATAGAAAAACATTAAGATATCAAAGTGAAGCTGGCCCTATTTGAAAGGGTAACTGCTCCCTAAATAAATGGCTGTGGCAGCTTTAGTAGCAACAAATGTCATCAACCGTCTGTGATAACTGGCAACGAGTCTTGGAGTAATCGGGTCTGGGTGTGGCTATTCCCCAAGTGAGTAAAATCTTCATGTAAAAATGAGCTTCTCTATTTGAAATCATCTTGGATGAAATGTGTTCAAAATCTGTGAGAAGGCAAACACTTGAGCATGGCAGCGGGTGGTAACCAGAAAGCAGCAGACGGCCGCGGCTCACATGTGGTGTTGATGAAGGCCGTGTAGAGCTCCCTGGTTAGAAGAGGGTCAGGCATGTCCCTGAGGAACTCCTTCAGCAGAGCTGCCACGTCATGGACGCTGTGCTCCTCGTCCAGCTGCACGTCGATGCCGCGATCGAACTCCTCCCGCAGCTGAAAGCCGAGCACAGGCCAGGCGGAGGAGAGGAAGAGGGAGATTAACAAAAAAAAACATCCTCTGCACTAAACAATAGACATTATATTCTTTGAAGGGACACACCCATACACATTCCCAACCTTTTGACCCTCTTAAAGACTCCGTCCAGACTACTTCTACCAGTGTGAGTTGCTATCTTGGTCATCTAGCCTTCTGGATGACATCCAGGCAAGCATAAAGCTCATCCCGGTTGTTTTCTTTCTCTTTTAAGGAGAAGATGATTTAAAACACATCCTCTCCAGCGCATGAAATCATCCTGATTTGAGAAATGTCCTCTAATGACCATGTCCGCTTGGATTATCTGAAACGAACCTGCGGTCAAGTATAAGGATGATATAAATGACGTGATTTAAACGCAACAAAAAAGGGCTGTTATTCTTCAAAAGAACGTCAGCAATTCTAAACACAACATACCCCTCTGACTAAACGGCTTGGTCCTCCCACCTGAACACCATCCCTCCCTGAGGAGCCGTCCATCCATCATGTCCGAGCCATTACAGCAGATAACAACAATGCAGCTGACAGCTTAAAAGCTGATAATCTATACGCCCCTTGCTTTATAAAATTTAAGAAATGCTAATTTATGAAAGATTTGACCTTTTCTGCTGGACTGTAAGTTGTAAACCACGCAAGAAGCAAAGCCCATTAATCTCAGGGTTGAAGATGATCTTCCAACCTCCTCCCAAATATGTCTCCCCGAAAGACCTGGCTATCACTTTAGGTGAAATGTTTATCCATTTTAAAACTTCATCAGGCAGAAACATATTTAAAGGCTTATGTTTACACCTCTGGTATCCGTGTGCCGTTAACGTCACGTTTGGTCGTATTAAAAGAAAAACTTAATTTTTTTTTTTTAGGGGGAGAGGGTTCCACATGAAGTAATGCATAGTTGAATCTTGTATCTTATTTACAGTTCAGAATGTTTCTTTACAAACAAAATCTTAAAAGTGTGGCATGCACTTATGTTTGGCCCAATCAGGTCAATACTTTGTGGAACCTTTGTGCAAGTCTTTCTTTACCCTTTTGTTGAAACAAAAAAAAGATTTTTACACTGGTGCTGACACCAGTGCTCAGGCTTTGCCACAGATTCTTATTTGGATTCTGACCAGGCCAGGTCTACAGTATGCTTGGATATAAACCATTCCATTTTAACTCTGGCTGCACGTCTAGGCTCGTAGCCTCACTTGAAGCTAAATCTCTGCCCCAGTTGGAGATATTTTGATTCCCCACAGCATGATGCTGCCTCTGTCATGACTGGGGATGGTGTATTCCTTATAACTAATGGTCTTGGTGTCCCCTATATGTGTACCTGTCTTTTGTTTCAAGTCGGGATGATATAGTAAAATAATTCTGTCATCACATGTTTTCACATTCGGAAACATAATTTTATCACTTGAGAAACTTGGCTGGAATTAATCTTTAGGATGCGGCAAAAAAAAATTTCCACCACTTGACCACTGCAGCTCTCACATCTTTACCTCTGCTACAGAATCGCTAAAACTCCAACTCAAACATCAAAGCAATGGCCCAGTAGACAGAGTAGGGCCCTAAAGGACCATGTTGTCACCATTGCAGAGCTTGCTGGACTTTAGAGGTAGATGGGTGAGGGTGCATCTGCACAAAGAGATTTAAAACGGCGGCCTTATGACAAGAAGTGGGTAGCAAGGAAGCCACTTCAACATGGGGAAAAGATCCGGCTTAAATTCCTCCTAAAGTGCATGGAGGAACAGCAAGAGACTGGTTGTTTTCTGACATGAATCATTCTTTAGACTGTTTGGAACGGGACTAAAATTATTTGGCCAAAGCAGAAAAAGTGATCCGTGCCAACAGTGAAGCACTTGGAAACAAACCACGTGTGGCGTTCCTTTTCATCCAACAGAATGGCGATTATTCCCACTTCTACCCCAGAACAATGACATTAATAAGGGGGTGGGATCAGGACTTCTCCTCCCAGCAGTCCAGGTGGTTGTCTGCGAATGCTCCAGCATTTTGCAGTACCATGTCACCGGGCAGAAATGGCAACAAACCGGCTCAAAAATCAAGTAGAAATGTCAGAACAGAGATCAGGAAAACCTCCCTGGTCCAAACCTTCTGGAGAACCAGAGAACTGAAAGGAGTGAGCCACCTTCAGTCAGGATGTGACCCAGAAGATGAAAACTTGTATACTGCCATAATTTCCTCATGTCATGAAGGAGAATTTTGACAAGTAGGTGTGTCTGAATGCCAAATTGAACCCAGTATTTTAGAAAAACGAAAAATCTCTGCAAGTATTTGTATTTAAAGTCGATAAGATAGTTTTGTGCCTAATAATAAAGAAAAATGATGTCCAGCGAGGAAAAACTGAGTACTCACTTGTCTTACTCTCTTCTTAGAGCTTCCCACTCTGAAGATCCCCACAGTCTGCAAACCTGAAAAGCAAAACAAAAGACGAGGTCAGTCTGAAAACCCGAGGTGTGTGCTGTGTGTTCTGGTTGCTGAAGTTGGGTATATCTGCCCACCGTATTTCTCGATGTGCTGACAACAGCTGTCCACCACCCGGGGCACCTGGCGGTAGATGGGGTTCAGACTGAGACGTTTGTCCCTGTGCTTTTCCTTCTTGCTCGGCGTCTCGGCAGGCAGGGAGAGCTGCAGCGCCTCGAGAAGGCGGGACTGGTTGTCATCCAGGTCCGTGATGGAGTCCACAGACATGCCTCCCTGGTGGGCGATCATGCATTTGATTCAATCCAAGTCCAGTGAGTTAAAGAAACAAGAACAAGTGGCTGCGTGTTTGGGATTCTGGGACGGCAAGGAGGTCCTTGAAAGGTCTTTCTTACCCTCCTGCGGACTCGCGGTGCAGACTCTGGGGTGTTGGGCGACGTTGACTCATTGGCCGTCTCTGACGTGGAACTCAGTGAGGAGTTACTGCTGGACAGCTCTTTGTTGGATGGTCGCTTGGTGGCAAACTAAACAAAACATGCATCAAGGGTCGTTTTAATTTGTGTTTTTCGGAATAAAAACTAAAGATAAAGCGATGTAAAACAAAACAAAAAAGTATTTTCACCCTTACGTATTGCTTCTCTTCTTGATGTTTCAAATCAGGCAAAGGTAAAATATCCATAGAGTGTCACACTGAATAAAGTGTTTACCAGCAAGATTACAGGCCTGTTTGCAGAATTGCTTTTAATTAAGATTGTTTTTTGGAAAATTTGAAAAGACAAGAGGGCCAAAACTTCTCCATAGCGATGTAAAAGCGACATTGGTTTGGATAATTTGATTTTGTTTAACAAATGACAGTCATATGGAAAATGCATTTTTCTAAATCCAGTTATAAAAGAGTCCCGTCAGACGGCAAATAGTTTAACACATTATTGTATCTGTCCCTAAAATTTACAAATGGTAGCAATAGGTGACGAAAGACCTGCAAAATGGATGACACAAGGTCAGTGGAGTCTTTGTGCTCCTCCCTTTGCGGAGGGTCCAGGCGGTAAGCGTCTTGTCGCTGCCTGTGCGCTCTGTCGTTAGCGATGACCTGGGACAGGGGTATGCTGAAGGCCTGGGGTACGCACTCTGTGGAGAGAAAAACAAGTTGTGAGGGGGGGCAAAGCCAATTCTTTCAGACCCAGATGATGAAAAGACTGAAGCACAAAGGAACTACCAAAAATAGCTCTGAAGATAGTCAGCAGAGTCTCTGCTTCCCATCTGTTTTAGCTTGGCCTTTTTACACGAATGCAATAAAAGCATCAAAAAGCATGTTTACCATGTCAGTAAAAAGTCTTAGGCCATGATTAAAGTGCAACATCTGTTTTCCAAAATAATACATCAGAGAAAACGTGAAGTTGGCGCCTCGTTTTAGAGTTCTTGACCAAAAATAACACAGTGGCTCTTTTCCAAGCAATGCAGTGTTTTCCTTGTCGGCCATTTTTAGTGGCTTTTTAGAGGTCCAAAATAGGATTGTGCAACTTTGCTTTAATCTTCCCGGTTATAAAGTAGCGCAGATTGGCAGACTAGACAGAAAACCAAGACAAATCAATGCTAACACCTGTAATAGAGTTTACTACAGATGCATACACACTAGTTGGCAACCCACGAAAAAGATGAGCAAAACGACTTGAAGTATATTCTGCTTTTATTACACTATAATAAAAAAATAATAATAATCGGGGTGTCAAGGGAACTGCTAAAATTTAATCAGTGGCTTCCAGATAATTGATGCCTTACGATATTTAAATTAATACAAACACTCCAGTTGGACGGTTGTACTGGAACTGACTTTTCGATTGCAATGCAAATTGTAATTGACAAATAAAATTTGATTGATTGATTTGATTGATTGATTGGATCTAGCATGGAACCTAATGGGAGGTAAATAACCTCTCACCCCCTGTAAATTCGATTGGAGGACATGTGATGCTGTGGGCATTACATTTCTAAGTATTTCTGAACCCTATACCTAGTCTAATTTGTTCACTCTGACGCAGGATGCAGAAAGCTAGGTAACATGAGTCTTTTTCTTTGTTTGTTTAACCATCCAATCCACACTGACATTTTTAAAGATGAGAATTTTCTGACATTGATTTCTTGTATCGGGCTCAAGGAGTTGAACCTGGTGGACTATGAACATAGTTGGTCATCGGGTCTTTCAACATGATTCAAAACATGGCCAAATCAGCACATAAATGTTGGCGAGACACAAATGAAGCCTTCTTTCCTGATCACCTTGGGCCCCAGAACTAAATCCTTTAGGAAACCGCAAAGTCAGGTGAAGGTGAGAGGGTCCAGTGCTCTGGAGAATCTTAAGGAATTCTCCAAAATCTAAACGTGTTAACGAAGACTAAACTCTTATTGAAAAAAAAAAAAAAACGGCTTGTTCTAAGTTTTGACAACAGTAGCACCAATAAGTATGAGCCGAGCAAAATCTCAAAGCCCGATGCTGTGCTTGACAAAAGACATCCAGCGGCACACATCTGAGTGAGAGAACGACGAGGAGAGCGAACACAAAATGCATTCCACGGCCACAAGTGCAGGGCTGCGGTTTGCGTACAACATGACGGCTTAGACTGTGACACAATGTGTTTGCTCTGCAGCCTCTCCACGTTAAAAGGTTCTTACATAATCACATATACACACAGAAATGCATTTATAGTCCGATTATTGGATTTCACAGATGAGTCCGCAGCCAAACCGCATTTGTCATACTGCCAGATGTGTCAAAATAGCCCCGGGGAAAGCTGAGCACACTTTGAATCATGTATTGTGATGTTATGATGGATGAGGGGTGAACTTGCAGCTTAAGAGAATTATTTTGGTCAATTATTTTGTTTACCAACATGAAAAATGGGACTTTTACGACGCTTAAGTGAGAGGAAAAGTGCCACGTTTTCTACAGGCCTCCAACAAGTCTTCTCGCAATACTTCTGCAGACCAGATTTATGCAACAGAATTAATATTTTTAATTTTTACTGTCTTGCTTAGACAAGACTAAACCCTCTTCTAAGTGAAAATCGAGGTTGCCGTCTGGGACAGTGAAGACATTAAACATAATCACTTTAGCCGTCACACACACAGATACGTCTGAGCCGCGCATGCAAAAGACAACTACACCAGGTTTCTAATAGCAGTTTCAAAAGGGACATGGATGTTTGGAGGTACGAATGAATCTCCTGACGGTTATTCTCATGAGCTCATGTCTAACCCAACTACGTATTTGCACAGCTGGAGTGACGAAGCGTCAGCGCCATTCCAGTGTAAAACTGGACCGACGGTAAACAAAAGAAAAGCTGCGTTCCACAAATAATGCTGCTTCAAACTATGAACAAATTAGATTCCTGCAATTCTGGTGGATATGTGACATCTATACACCCTGTTAAATTTTCAGATTTGATATTCAGAAAAAATTTGGGTTAGGGTTAAACTAAACTCAGGGTCAAATTCAACTGAAGAACTTATTTTGCCGGGGGAACAATGTGGGTACAGTGTACTTTTTGAGGATGGAAGCGTTATCTTTGTATTATATGATCTGACATTAAGGCTAAGAAGTTTAACCTTGGTCTCATCACAACCCAACACACGTTCCCAAATGCTTTTGGGGGAGTTGAATTTTGTGTTTGCAAAATTTGGCCAGGCTTGCTTGGCTGTTTTTTGTCAAAAGAAAAGGCTTTCATCTCGCCGCCCGACTGTTCAGCCCCGACATTTGAAGAATGTGAAATTGTTGTCATATGAACTGCACTGCAAGAAGTTCCAACAGCTCCTTTAATGTCACTTTTACTGTCTTCCTGACTAGTTCCAGTCTTTTCATCTAGACCTCCAGCTCATGGTAATGCCACTCTTTGCCCGTATTTTCTCCACTTGATGACTAAATTCTTCGGAGTTCCACAGTATAGCTAATGTTTTGGAAATCCTTCTCCTGACTGACACCTTTTGACAATGAGATCTTTCTGTCAGTGACGCCCAATTTGTTTGTCTGGGCTAAAAATCGGAAAGGAGCTTAAAAAATGTTTATTTTTCCAACCAAACATGGCTCTAAACAGATGTGCATCTTTTCCTTTGGAGGCTAGAAACATTTGGGGACCATGTGTCTGGAGAGAAAGTTGTTCCAATATCGTTTTAAGCAAAAAGCACATTTCCAGGATGGGACTGTGAAAAACCTCTCAATCAAATAAAAAAATGGCATTGAGCGTAATTTACAGTGTGTGCAAAAGTTGAAATTTTAATTTTTTTTTTAGCAGTTTGGTATTTCAATAAAAAAAAAAAAAACTTTTCCAAATAACTTCTTGCAGAATAACTTTTCTACACGTCGCGGGGCGGGGTTTCCTCTGAAGGGTGGAGTGAAGATGGCTTCACTCCACCCTTCACGTTAGCAACAGCAGTTCTATTGGTCTACGCATCAGAGGAAGCACCAGAAGTGCTGAGGATGTAATCTGTGAAAAGCGATTTGAACAGGACATAATTTGTAAAACTGAAAAATAAAAACAGAAAAAATAAAATGTTAAAATTCGAAACGTGTTCTTTGCTTGCAATAATATTGGAACATATTTTTCTCCATGCATGTGAAGCAATTTACTCAAATTGGTTGTACATTTATTCTGACCAAACCCTGATTATTGCATTAATTGAGCTTCTTTTTTTTACCAAAAACAGCTCAGTGCATCAAAGCATTTCATTTCCAGAGCTGGTTCTCTCCCAGTCCTTTTACTTTAAGTACATTTAACTCTTATTAATTGTATAAAGCTGACAAACAGCGGTTTTTACAACCTTATTGTACACCTGCATAATGCATAGAGTGCATTTACTGGCAGTTTTGTCAACAGAGCTGGATGAAGACATTTTTTAAAAGGAGAAAGAGAGACTCCTGTCCATAGGTAATGTTTGAGTTCTGCTCACCTTTATCTTTACCCTTTTCTTTGGCCAAAGAGTCCAGCTTCCTTCTTAAAGACTTTTTCCTCTTCTGTCCATCTGTCGCAGGAGGGGGAAAAAAATAAAAAGATGAATCATGTGAAACAAATGGTTCCCATATCTGCAGTTTCTTATCTGGCTCTTATGTTTAATAAAATTATGCCAGGAATGCAGACATAAATTAACCACAGGGGAAAACCATTTCAATGAACAGTCAGGTTAGATATAGTAGCGGCCACCGCAAAAACAAAAAAAAAATGACTATCAAAACACAATTAGTTAGATTGCTTATACAAACTTCCACTGTGTCTTTATTTAACTTGTGTTTTGCAATGCCATACATGGTTAGCTTTAAATAACTTGGTCTGTTTGCCTCTTTTAATCTTCCTCGTTGTCTTTTTAACTCAGTAAAAACCGTAAAAACAAACTAACAGCAACTACTGCACGGATCGGTGCAAGAAGAGTAGAAATTCAGCAGCGAGCAGCTCAGTTACTGCTTGCCATCACATGAGGATATTTGTGTTTGGATGGAAGGAAGCCACGCTGTCAGCTCCCAGCATGATAAATGACTCTTGGATCTGCTGATTAACGGTCAGGAAACTAGTCAGGAATCAAGACACACGCAACCTTCGAGTCTTTCAGGACCCGTCTTGGACCATGATGTCATGTTGTGGAAGACTTTCAACTCGGGTGTCTGTGTTCTCCAAAACTGACTCCTTAATGTAGGTGAGCCCCTTCTTAGAATTTGCATTTTGGGCTTGAAAACCTCATTTTGAACCTTTAAAGCAACACAAACAAGGAGAAACCCTACATGTATTTTTATATATAAATGCATATCACTAACCATATACAGCCCATTTTAATCTAATTTCTTTTATTGACATCTGACTGAACTGTTAATTTTCAAAGACAGCAAACTGGTTGGTGATAAATTTGGGGAGAAGTTTAAGTTCTAAAACTATACTTCAGGCTTTCAACACATCAGAGTACTGCTCAATCCATCTGAAAATGGGAAAAATCATAGAACAGAATAGCAACAAAAATGGCCACCATCCCAAACTAACAGTCCAGCCAATGAGATAATTAATTCGATCAGCAGCAGAGGGCCCATGGTCACTCTGGGGGAGCTGCAGAGATTCACCACATCAATGGAAGAATCTGACAAAACTATTAGACCCGCTCTCCACATTTTTGGCCTTTTTAAAGGGAGGTGGCAAGAAGAAAACTAAGAAATTCAGTTTAAGAATAGGGTTGTTGGAACAAAGTGCTCTGGTCAAACGAGAATGTGAAAATGCAATGTGAGGAGGATCACAAAGCCTTCACATCATGCTGAGGGAATGCTCTTTTTATCAGCAGAGTCAGCTAATTTTGTCGGAGGTAATGGGAAGAGGGTAGGAGCTGAAGACTGGGAGAAGGCTGCTAAAGACTTGAGCCTTCTACCAGGACAATGATGCTAAACCATACAGGGAGAGCTACTATGAACTGCATCTAAGCATAGTTGTGCGTTTCAATGGCACGGTTAAAATCCAACTTAGAATCTGTCGCAAGACTCGAAAGATTATGGTTAGATGCTTTAAATCCACTCCGACTGAGCTTGAACTCTGCTCCAAAGAGGAATGTGATATTAATAGTTTTGTAAGACAATGCGATCTTACATAAGCAAGCAGTCGGTTAGTGTACCCAAAGTTGCTGTTCTGGAAATTTCAACCGATAGTTCCCGAAAATGTCCTTTTTTTTTATCTTGTGGTCTAAAGAATTGGTTAAGAACCTTCAGGGTGTCTGTGACACGACACCAGCGAGGACGGGGCGCAATCTGTGAGGAGAAACTGAAGCAGATGTTGCGATCGAGGGCGCGGGAGAATGAGAGAAGGGAGAAGCCAAGATAGGAAATGGTTTGGATTTTTGACAAAGCCCTACGGAAATCCCTCAAACCTCCGCGGTCTCCGTTTCTGCTCCAGACCTGTTTGCAACGGTATCTGATGAACCGCCGCTGACTTTCTGTCGCATCACATCTTCATCTCGCTCCTTCTTGTCTCTCCTAATTCTGCCTTTCTTTAATCTGCTTTTTGTTCTTGAAGAAATGCCAGAAATTCGAGCCGCTGACGCTTGCATAAATATCAAGAAAACTAGGGCTGGAAAACAAGCCTTGGCTGAAATCGCCCTTACAGATGCACACACTTGTCCATTTGACATATTTCCCTCGCCTGCACATGGCAGCCGTCAGGAGCGCTGGAATTCATAAGCAACACAGACAAGTATGCATTAAATCATGGTGGGGAGAGGTTTAACCTTCAGCTGGAATGCAGGGCCCTGGATAATCCATTAGCTGCTCTACACTGCTGCTATGAACTAACCCCAGTGCTATACAGTGTAGTGGAACAATTGCAGCCCTCAATGTGCATGACGTGGACTATTGCGAAAACAAGACGTAATCTCTAAAGGAAAGGAAAAGAAAAATGCTACGCTGAGGAAACCCAGAGATCTGGAAACATGCACAATATCCATTGATAACAATGAGTTTGAGGAGCATATTGCACTACCTGAAACCAAGCCTAGGGCTAAAGAAATAGTTGCAAAGAAGCCAACAGCGAAGTCAGTGTATCCAAACCTTTGGGACTGAGAGTCAGCAGAGACTGTTAACCCTTTGAGCAAAAAAGGACCAAAAATGAGGACATTGCCTTTATATACAAACATGAATATGTGTTTGAAAAAATAAAGGTGGGAAGCTGTGCTCATGAAGTCCATTGACGTCAAAACGAGGTTGAAAAGATAAGGCAATCCCTTGGGATTCCCCAGAGTGGTTTCCCTTCAGGACTTGGAGAGCTTGGATTTGGACTTTCAGCACCGCACTGCTTCAAATTGAGTGGTACAGTTTAGATTTGTTACTTGTAGAGCTCTTGATTCATGGTGGGATCGTTTAGCCCAGTAGAAAACCACAGACTCTGGCTGTATACTTGCGCGATGGAGTTGTAGTTATTGTTTAATTTTGTTATTTTCCAGACAAACTTGTGGCTTGTAAAAGCAAAACACTGTTGGTACACTGGAAGAGAGAACTCACAAGAAAAAGTACAGCTTTGAGGTTTGACAACAAAAAATGAAAACACACTCCAACTGGAAAAAGAGTTGTGTGTCACTACAAGGATGGTCATAAGATACGATGTCAAACAGGAAGCACTCAATTCCGCTATAAGAAGTGTGGTTTACATCTAAATTTGTCTTTGCGTTACTTCCTGAAACAGACTATTAACAACATTTCTAAAAAAAAATAGCCCATGGAGACGACCCAAGTGTTTGCTTTTCTTTGGAGACACTTAAAGGTATCTGGATAGGTCTACTCCGTTGGTTCAGTTTCAAGCTTTCTATGCAACAGTTAACAGTCATATGAATGTCAGTTTTGATAAGCTGATGTTATCTGGATTGGTATGATGCAAGGTTAAAATTTAATGTAACACTTTATAACTCGGATAGGGGAGAAAGAAGTCAATACGGTGCCCTTACCCTTTGGGATGGTGATCTGACACCCCAGATCATAGTCCTGGAGCAAGCGGGTGTAGGCTACTTCCTGAAGCCTGGCTCTTTCCAGCTCTGAAAGGCTCTGGATGGCGACTGGAGTCAGGCGTACACTCCGCCCTGACAGGCTGCTCCAAGTGAAATCTCCCTGAGATGGAAGAAAAAAAACAAGCAGGACTTAAAACCAAATTGACAAAAGACTGTGGCATCAAAGAATGGACTAATGTACCTGCTGACAAAGAAGGGCTTAAAGACCCACACTATGCTGCCAATGTCAATTTACTCACTGACTAAAGAGTCAAGCACACAAGAGTACCGAGTTGTAAATTCTTTGGCATAATTTCCTCCTTGTAACATGATTCTTTCAACACATATGTTAACTTTAGATGTGTGATCCTTTTGTTGCCGTTGTTTTCCATATTGTCACAATTTTATGGCCTGCTTTTGGTAAAGAGGGGTAAAAGAGGAGAATAAAGACACAAACTGATAGGAAAACCCATTTAAAATTTTACAAACAAATCCCTTCTAAGCATTTGTTTTAAAAACCACTAATGCTAATAGTTTGTCCTTTTTGGATCTTAGACAAGCAGTTGCCGTGTCTGATCATAAAATGCAATGGGAGCCGTGGACAAATGTCAAGCGATTGCGTCTAGCCATTAATTCAGCAGCAATTCCCTGTATTTATGGAAAGAAGTGATTCATCAAAACAAAAACATTTATTTAACTGATTCATGATTTCTCTCATTTCATGAACTTCAGCCATGACAACCTAAATCTCAGAAAACCAAAGTTTTTTGTTGTTGTTTAGTTTCAAACAAGTAGCAGTAATTCAGACAACCTGAACATGGCCAAAGCTGCTCCAATGAGTTATTCCACTGAAATTATTGAAACCTGTTTGTTCTTCAATAATTTCAGGTTAACAGTTGTTCAGAAACAAAAATGAGTGTGAAATAGCACAAATATCAACTCTATCGTTGGGGCCGCTTGTAGTAAAAAGAGCGCTAACAGGCATGCACAAAGCAGTTGTCAATGCATTTGATTTTAAAACATATTTTCTACAGATGAACCCCAACCTTAATTTGGACACACTATGGTATGAGAGCAAACTCTTAGGAATATCCAGAATGAGAGGGCCCTGAGGGTGAGATTGAATTTAAGTTAGTAGTAATGAGTTGCTGGAAGCCCAGAAACAGAGCTGGCTGAGATGAACTGTTGAGTCATCTCGGTCTCCGCTCATGCATATTTGAGTCTAAGAAAAAGGAAGAGAATACTTTACAAAAGTCTATTTAATACCCTTTTCAGACAGATGGCTTACCAGTGTCCTCTAAAATGTGTCTGTGTTTACACAGTTTATTAATTTTGCAAGCAGACGGCAAACATTTCACGCAGATGATATTTTGGTTTCTTCTTTCTGTTGGCGTCGATTGTACTGCAGATCTACAAACAACCCCGAAAATCTGCCTGCAAATGAAAGAACAGTCACGAGCCAGCAAAGCATGTTCCTGCCTTTCCATAAAGCATTTCATCCAGCACAGCTGTTCTGTGTTGTTGTGAGTGCATGCCTGCGTAGGCCATTCCTTATCGCTGACTGAGGAAAGCCTTTTGCCTCCTGTGTGACCTCACTCGCAGCTCAACGGTGCACACAGATGCACAAGCCTTTGCACGACCACGAGTCTGCAACGAAAGGAAAGACAAGAGGTCGGGGGGGAAAAAAAGTTTGATAAGAAGGCTGCCGACGGTCGGGTCGGTTCTGCCCAGCAGGATGTTTGACGGGGATGGATGAGCTTGAGTGAAACCCCGGGAATGCTGGCAATGAGTGATGGGGGAGATTAAATGCAAGCATGACTGCTGGGCCCTGGTAACAATAAACTGGGAGTCTACTTGACCTTCTAGGGGCGTCCAAACCAAGATGACCCAAAATTGACCAACGGCAAATATTTTGTTTTCATTTCTATCAACAATTCACGATACATAGCTGATGCACAATGGTGCATCGCTCGTCTCTGGGTGTTTAGACTGTTGCTCATGATTTTTCTTTTTAAAAAGAGCTACAGATTGCCTGATTGATAAAGGACTTCCTCTGCAGCAGCAAGGGCATTTATCAAGTCTGTGATCAAAAATAAATTGTGGAGTTGAAGATCTTGAGTTACAGCTCTGTCCTTGTTCAGGTGCTATCCCATGGTCACGAGATTCGGATTGCGAGTGGGATCTGCCTTAAAAATTGTGAGAATTTGAATACCTGGAATCTAGTTCAGAACTGACGACAAGATCGAGATGAGATCTTACAATAGATTGGGGTTTCTTCATAGGTAAAAAGGTCAGTGACACGGTATATTGCAGCGAAGGAATGAAGCTGGTCCACTTATCTTCTGACGCTGACCTAATAGTTATCAAATATGCCTATTTGTATTAAAAAAAAGCAGCCAACAGGACAGAAGCGGCTACAGTTTCCTGTGTACAGGGCTTTCAGCGAACTCAATTTTGGAAACTCCCTGGAAAATCGGTATAGCCCTTCGGGGGTCACTGAGAAAAAGCATTTGAAGGTTTCCCTTCTAAACCTGGCACATCCGCAACTTGTCACCTGATTTTGAATAATTAAGAGACTGGGTGAAATGGGATGGGGGCAGTATCATGGTCTGGGCCTTTTCTAAATAATTTAAAGGCCTTGAGTGGCTCACCATCACTGATGGAATAATTATTTAAAAAAATGCATTTAATAGTTGGGAACGGTGAAATCTAGATTTGTATTTAAGAGAAAGGTTGGTAAAGGACCAGAACAGAAACTCCAGGTACCAAGAATCATTTTAGTACTTCCTCATACCAAGACTGGTTGTATTTGAAATGACCTCTCAAAGTTTTTAAATATCCTTTGTTTCATTCAACTCCATCCTCAAACAAAGATAATCTAAAGGAATATTTCTGGCTTTCTACATCAGAATTGGTATTTTAAAAGTCAAACATGCAAAAAAATATATACAACCTAGTGTCTTTTGCAGGGGTGCTTCTTATTGTAAGGACACAATAAAAAAGATGAATATGTTTTCCAACTACCTTCTCCACATCTGTTGAATCAACCTCAAAAATCAACAAAGGGATTCAATGTTGACTTTCTGCTGGAAACCAATGGCAATGTTGAGGCTTTAAGATGGTTCTTTAATGGCGGATACAAATGCGACTCCACATGTTGCAAGGCATATAGTCCACATGGTCACGCCACAGACAAAAACAAATCCCACTAAGCAGATGAGCTCGTTTTCTTTACTCTCGTTACAATGACAGCCAGCTACTATTATGTACATATTAAACAGAGTACATGGTAATTAGTTTCTGGCTGTATCAATAGAACTAATGAGCAGTACAAAACACATGCATGAAAACATCATAGCCAATTTCCTAATAATATACTGAGGCTCATTAAGGTTAATGAGATCATATATTACTGGGCCACAAATTCCATTTAAAGACGGTGCGTTCATTTATTCAAAGACTGTGTATCGGACAAATGGCAGGCCACAGTGCAATAATAGCTCTGAAGACATCCATTATGTCAGATCTTAGTAAGATATGAAAACAAACAGTTTGGATAGTTTGCGTGAGGATAAATCTGACGAGAGGCTATTATTGCGAGCTTGTGATTGTAATATTTGACAGGCATAGGCGTGTTTGTGACTTCCGATGTATTAAAACACCTTTATGAGAAATGATTGAGAGCTTTCTGCAGTTTTATGTACCATGGAGTAGCTAACTCATTTGTTGTTGTGAGCCATTCCTCACCCATTTTGTACCTGCACATGGCAATTTCTCCATCTCCTACTTTCATTTTGATAAACAGCCGGTTTCGTACCCCTCCAATTGAACCCGCCTGTATCCATTTATTTTTGTTAGAATTAAAAATATTCATGCATAAACACATAAAGTGTCATAAAAAAATTTTAAATCACAACTGAACTCAATTGTATCCATTTCATAAATAACTGTATTACTCTCAGCCATGATTTATCTTGGTTCTCCTCTACGTTTAGCAAGTTCCCTCTTTTAAAGGTGCATAGTGCAAGTTTGGTCGAAGACAAACCCGATCTATGGGGTTAAGCTTTCTCAACCTCTCTTTTCACACCTCGGCTGGCTGTTGCTGACTCGCTCAGCTTCATTGCTTCTCCTTGTTTAATCGTTGTGCGCTTTATGGGGCAATATCATAGTTCCAGTCACGTGGTCTTATGTTAAATATACACAAACGTTATTTATTTACTAACAAATGTAGCCAAGAAGAGTAAAACGCAGAAATAAAATAGAATTAGCCCACAGGGTGTGATGATTTAATAAGAAAACGTTTGTATCCAACCAGGATAAGCTACTGGCGTAGAAATTTGTAAAGTCATAATATGTGACACGGCCGCTTTAAACAAAAATAACGGAGCCACCTTTTGCTGGTGGATATTATGTACTAGAATCACATAGCTGCATTAAGTAGAATGAGTGGAATATTGAAAATGACTATAAATGGTTGGTCATCAATGTGGGTATACTTTTCCATAATTAAGCTTGAATTTGGAATTTAACCTTGATATTTATTATTATAATGTGATGAAGCTGTGGTATTAATGTTAAAGGTTATTATTCAGTCAGAATCTCATCAAAATACATTGCTTGGTTTTTCCTTCCTTTAAACGCACTGGATGGCTGACTTGACTTCCATCTACGATGACGTCCATAGAGTTGATCTCTATCAGTTGATTTCATGACTAGCAAGCTTTAGAAAAAAATAAATCTTTAACCAGAATCTTGTATTAAAGGCTGAAAATATGAAGCCGTTATTGCTGCTGCTATTTTGTGCTCACATGTGACAAACGCTTCACTGGACCAATTGACTCTAACTGCACGCGCACCATGCAGTTAGATGACTAATGCCATCTGGAGATTCAGTAGAGTGCTGCGCGGCATGTGGTTTTTTGTTCTATTTTAGACAAAGGGACAAATGGCGCAAATGAATGTCAGTTTCCATAGCAACATATACATACAGAAACCCAAAGGGCAGGAAGTGAAAGAAGTATTACCATGGTAACCCACTTGGAGGTCACGCTAAGGCAGTTGGACACATGTTGCTATGACGCACTGCTGAAAATATTGAACAACATGGCAGAGATTTGAACGGTTACCTGCAGAGTTGCAAATGTGCGTTTAAATATGACGTAAATCGCGTTTGGCATAAAAAGCGAGCCATCGCTTTATTTTTAAAACCACATCAAATCGATAAGCATGGCACTTAAAGATATTTCAATGGGAGTAAGCAAGTAAGAGCGGTTACCCTGTTTTTGTTTCGATAATTTTGATCTGATCTTGAGATAAAGGGGGAAGTAATACTCGAGAAAGACATTGAAGTCAACCTCACGTAGCATGTATTAGAAGTTAAGGTTACTAAGCGTTGGCATGTCTTCTCTTGAGTTTTTTTTTTTTTTTTTTTTGGACACATCCCATGGGATAGCGAAAATGCTGCATTCCAGTTCAAGAACTTCGTCCCATCTTTGAAACGTTGGTGGCAGCAGAAAGTTTCAACGAAACTAAATGTCCACAAAGCTAAAGGAATAAATCTACATGTATGCTGTGGCCAAGTAAAGATACTTGATGAATGACCAAATGTGAAACCCACCAATATTTTAGATGAGGCTATTCCATGCTAACTACCATTATGTTTTGCTTTGTCTTTCAAGTGCCCCTTTAATTTTATCTGCTAATCAAATTCAGCATTTTGTTTGTTTTGTTCTCTAAAAGTTACACAGTTTCCTTTTTTTTCTGAAATAACTTTGCATATAAGGAAAGTTTTCATAGGTTTTTTGTTGTGTTAATATCCAGGTACGTTGGCAGATAATGCTAACTACCATAGCCACACTTTTGTATCTCAATCTTTCAAACCATGCAAAACAAAAACAAAAAGTAATAATAAAATGTCTTTGTTTAAACTTTCAGCAGTAAATGTGTTTAGTGACGGTCCAGGAACACTCCTGTGGAGGTTCCTATTGGTGGACACAAAGGGAGCTTTCCAAAGTTTCATATTGTACTCGTGGTTTGTTTTTTTTCCCCCTTATGTTTTGCAGCTGGTTTTAAGTGACCCTTGAGCAGATGCACAATATAGGAATGTCCAAGTACGTTCCGACACTTCTTCTTATTTCTTTCTTTTTTGTATTGTTTGTTTTTTACAAGTTGGCTTCACACATGCATGAGTAACTCAATAATACTTTACTGACCTGGAACCTCCCCAGCATTCACATCTGCTTGGAATTACTGACAAGCCTGCCCTGCCAGCTCGTGATGATAGTGTGTGTATCTATGTTTGTACACTTATCTGTCCCAGATTCAAGATTAGTGGCTTTTTCCACCTGTTTTTAAACAGCTGAAGGAAAAACAACACATTTTTCTTAATGCAGATGTCGTTTTTTCCCAAGACTGTAAGCTTATTTAACTCCATTATAAGGGCTCACACTGAAACGTTAATTGACAGAAACAGTCAGATGAGGTTAAATACGAGTTATCACAGCTTACATCTCATAGAATAGTTTGTGTAAACTCAGTTATTACAAAACCATGTTTAATATTAACCCTGAAGATTTGATGTGACCAGAATGAATGTATGTGAAAGTCCAGGGGCTTCAGAACCCAAATGAATTCATTCAATGTCTGACTAAACATCTAAAGAGACTGTTTCACTGTTCTTTAATGAGACAAACCGGAACTGGTTATTTAAGAATAGAACTCTAAATCTTTATTATTTGTGAAAATATAAGTTTTTTTGGCATTAGGTCCACATCAGAATTTGAGTTTTTATGAGAAAACTTTCAATATTATTATTATTATTATTATTATTATTATTATAACCCAGACTGAATTTTACACTGATTTTATGTTTTATAAGCCAAAGCTTTTCTGTCAGCGAAAATTATAGGAAGTCTTAAGTCTTGGCACTGATTAAGAGCCAAGTTACTTAAAAACGGGAGATGTTTCAGTGGATTAAGCAAAACTAATTTCCCTATGGAAAAGATGTATCAATGTTTGTTAGCTGCATGCAAAATATCCCCATTTAAAGTGTGTGGATCATCACTTTGATTTGCTCTGCAAAGCACTGTAATAGAATGCACCTCCATGAAAGAGTGATATAAAACGTAGACACTTTAAACACAACTTTAAAATATTTCTCCTCAATTTGCTGTAAACGATTCTCCTCAAGAACTCTCACTATTACAACAATTGTAACACTGCTATATACATTTTGCGTTAAGTTTTTTTTTTTCTTTCAAATGAAATCAACAATACCAACCTTTTCCTCCATATATTTTGACAGTGTTACTCTTCCTATAATCCAGGACAATTTTTGCACATGATGCGCTTTGTTCAATGGAATTTACATCTTGATTTAGCTTCAGTTTAAGATCAGATAATTGCTTTAAAAACATACATAGTGCACTCAAATGTCGGCGTTAATGGTTATTTAACAGACCCAGCAACCACACCTTTTTTATGTGATTCACTTTAAATTTCTTCTGGATGACATAGGCCAAGGCATTAGTGTACATTTACCCGATTTCAACACGAGCCGTGAAGCTCTTTAAACGAAAGTATCAACTTTCACAGCACATTGTTGTTAGAGCTCCCTTTGCATTTAATGAGTCCTTGCTGGCTTGGTGACAAGAATGAGCAACTTGGAGTGTGTGCTCCAAATAACCCCCCCCCCCAACCACCACCACCATCACCACCCGAGTCACTGGCAAAAACATCTAAAGCCTCGGGCAGACTTCAAATATGTCTTCAGACAGAATAATACGAAGGCCCTGCAGCAATAATGAGGGCCGACCTTAAAGAATTAAGGCCTTGCATAATTGTTACATAAGCGGCAGAATCAAAGGAAATAGGGGAATCAAGGCCAGGGCAGAAAGTAGAAGTTGAGGAAGTGCATGGGGTTTGTGTGTTTTTCTGTGGTTGTTGGTATCTGTGCATGACAGAGCAACCACTGATGGCACACAACAAACTCAGTGTTCCTTCAATCGGCTATCATGGGCAGATTGGTTAGTATTAAACATAAACACTGAACCCCATTTTGGGACACAGACCTCTCTCATTCATGGGGTAAAAACAACAGTAAAAAGGTTGCTTTATACTGTTTGTTTTGTTTCTTATGGACTCTGGACAGATCCTAAACAAGGGGTTTCATGGGGGTAGAGCTAAGAAACACAGGTAAATCCAGATAATACTTTAGAACTTTACTCTAGGCCTGTAAACATATAAGGAAAACATGGAATTTAAATTTTATTAACATTATAATAATTACAATTAACATTTACCTCACACTTTTTTTCTTTTCTCACACTGTTCCCACCATTCTTCTTGACTTTGAGCATCTTTTTCACTTAAGATCTAGATGAGGTGAAGGCATAAAAGGTAGTGAAAGGTCATTAATCTGGCCAAATATTCTATCTGCCAGAAGTATTGAGACAGGAAAACACTGATATATATTTTTTTTTATCCAACCCTGACTTTTAACTTTCATCTATGAACGGGGGTTACTTTTGCTTTTCCTTATTCGTTAGTTCCCATCAAATTGAATTGAAACAATCTTACTGAATTTGAAGGACATGAACAGATAAAAAAGTTGACTTCCCTGCTTTTTATTTTTATCCAGAACAACTTGAACAACTTTAAGATGGTCTTTATAGAGCTTATCCAGCTGTGTCAAATAGTATGTATTAAGAGCTGTTTATGCCACATTTAGACCTCCCCACAGTCTCACCAAGATGTACAAGTCTAGTGACATGTTGTTGGATTATGCTAAATTTAAAACATCTAATTTCATCTGACTTCTAATTTAAGGTCGCTACTGAAGTATTGGTACTTGCCAAAAACGTTTTTCCCTGCTGTTTTTCCAGCCATCCTGCCCCAGTGACTAATACGTTTTGCAAAAGGTCCCAATTAGTGCTTCTCCCAGCTGGGAGTCCAGTGAAACATCTAGAGCAGAAAGAATTTTTTATCCACATTAGCCCAAACATTTAAAACGTATTTAAGCGGGGTTTTGTTTGTGTGTTTTGTGAAAAGACTGAGATGGCCTAAGAGGGGTTAAAGTCACCTCTCCACTTTTGCATCCCCTAAGGTGATCCTTTTTGCTTGCAGCCAGAGCAGTGGTAGAATGTGACGTTGATGCATCTGCACAGGCTACAACTCATGGACCTCATAGACCACCAACACTCATGAAGCCTGCACCCAAAACTGAGATGTACTGCCACTGTGATCTCACAGAGGCGTTTTGTGCATGCTCAAAACACATTGAGAAGCTCTTAGATCATTCATAGTGTGCCAACTTCATTCTTGGTGCACCCTAGAAAACCTCTTCTGCAGAGGCCATCCCTGATTCTAAATGTCCTGCTGTAGTTTTAGTCTGTGTGCTATGAAAAAATGTAATAAATACATAGCACATCACTGGGTGCTGTATTCATCTATATCAAAAAGACTAAAAGAATTAAATTAGGCAGATAAACCAAACATTACACACAGAACCAGCCGTGACTGTTTTCAATTAGTTCAAACTTGCATGCTGCAGCTCTTTTTGCTTGAAGCATGTCTGTTTTCAATATAACGTATTTCACCAAAGTGAGTACACCCCGTCACATTTTTATAGACATTTTTTTTCTTTTCATGGTACAACACTAAAGACATGACGCTTGGACACAATGTAAAGTAGACTGTGTTCAGCTTCTACAGCAACGTGAATTTCCTTTCCCTTAAAATAACTCAACACTTAGACATCAATGTCTAAACCGCTGGTAACAAATTCCCTAAGTAAAAATGTTCAAAGTGGGCCCAGTGTGTCAATCTTATTTTCCAGCACTGCCTTAACTCTCTTTGGCATGGAGTTCACTAGTTTCACTGCTTGCCACTGGAATCTCTTCCATTACAACATCACGGAAATGGTGGATGCTGGGGACCTTGCACTCCTTCATCTTCCATTTGAGGATGCTCCACACACTCAACGGGGTTTAGGACTGGATACATGCTCGACCAGTCCAGCACCTTTACTCTTAGTTTATCTATCGAGGCAGTGGCTGTCGTGGAGGTGCGTTTCCACAAGGAAAGGGATATTATTCTGCTTCAGTATGTCACTGTACATGTTGGCATTCATGGTTCCCTCAATGAACTGTAGCCCCCCCCCCCCAAATCACTCATGCAACCCCAAATCATAGGGAAACTCCTACCACCATGTTTGACTGTGGGCAAGACACACTTGTCTTTGCAGCCTACTCCTCATGTGGTTTCCGCCCCACACGCTTGACGCCATCTGAACCAAATAAGCTTATCTTCATCTCATCAGACCACAGGACATGTTTCAAGTAATTCATTGCCTTAGTCGGCTTGTTTTCAGCAGACTGTTTGAGGGCTTCCTTGTGCATCATCTTTAAAAGAGGCTCTTTCTGGGATGACAGCCGTGCAGGCCAATTTGATGCGGTATGCGGCACATGGTCTAAGCACTGACAGGCTGACCTTCCACCTCTTCAACCTCTGCAGCAATGCTGGTAGTACTCATACGTGTCTACTTTCAAAAGACAACCACCGAATGTGACGCTGAGCATATGCACTGCTGTGGTCAACCATGGCGAGGCCTGTTCTGAGTGGAGCCTGTCCTGTTAAACTGCTGTAAACTGCTGAAGATCAAGGTGTTTAATGACATCCATATAAATCCAGACTGTGGAAGAACCATCGTGCTGGTTCTATTGGACCTCAGTGCAGCATTCGATACTGTCGATCACTCCATCCTGTTAGAACGCCCAGCCTCTCTGGTACAGCTCTCAACTGGTTTAAATCCTACTTAAAGGACAGGGAATCTTTTGTATGAGTAGGTAACTTTACATCAGAGATGACAAAAATCACATGTGGGGTTCCCCAAGGGTCCATCCTGGGTCCCCTCCTCTTCAATATCTACATGCTCCCCCTGGCTCAGATCATAAAAAAACATCAGCTACCATAACTATGCAGACGACACACAGCTCTACATCACCATGTCACCAGGTGACTATGAACCAGTTCAGGCACTGAGTAAATGCCTAGAAGAAATCAATGCATGGATGTGCCAAAACTTTCTTCAATTGAATAAAAACAAAACTGAAGTAATAATTTTGGACCAATAGAGGAGAGATCAGAAGTTAGCACACAGCTTCAGCTGCTTCAGCTAGGAACCACTGATCAGGCCCGAAATCTGGGTGTAGTGATGGACTCAGACCTGAACCTCCAAAAGCATCTAAGGACAATTACAAGGTCGGCTTTCTATCGCCTGAAGAACATTTCCAGGATTAAAGGACTGATGTCTCAGCAGGATCTGGAAAAACTAATCCATGAATTTATCTTTAGTAGAATTGATTACTGCAACGGTGTTTTCACAGGCCTGCCTAAAAAGTGGATCAGACAGCTGCAGCTGATCCAGAACGCTGCTGCCCGCGTCCTCACTAAGACTAAGAAAGTAGAGAACATCACCCCAGTTCTAAAGACCTTACACTGGATCCCTGTATCTCAGAGAATAGACTTTAAAATACTTCTGTTAGTCTATAAATCCCTGAATGGCTTAGCACCTAAATACATCACAGATTTGTTATCAGTGTATCAACCCTCCAGACCACTAAGGTCTTCTGGCTCCAGCCTACTCTGCATACCTAGAACCAGAACCAAACACGGAGAAGCAGCATTTAGTTCCTATGCTCCACTTATCTGGAACAAACTTCCAGAAAACAGTAAAAGTGCGGAAAGCCTGAGTTCCTTTAAATCAAGATTAAAAACACATTTGTTTAGGATTGCCTTCGACTGTTCTAGTTAAACAGTTCTACTGAAACATTACTAGTTCAACTTTTTTAGTCCAACTGTTTTTAATGTTCTATTTTGTTTCCACATTTTATTCCTACTTGCTTTTATTCTGTTTTATTTTCCTATATTTTAATCATGTAAATCACTTTGCATTGTCTCTGTACTGAATTGTGCTATACAAATAAATTTGCCTTGCCTAAAGTCTTGGCCACCGTGCTGCAGCCCCGTTTCAGGGTGTCTGTAATGTTCCTATAGCCAAGGCCGTCAGAGAGTTCTTTGCCATGAGGTGCCAGGAGGTTGAACTTCCAGTTCCCAGTATGGGATAGTATGAGAGCAATGACACTAACTTCAACACACTTACTCCCCATTCAAACCTGACGCCTTATAACACAGAGTCACATAAAAATTGCTAACTGGTCAAAATTAGATCGTTTTTTAGGGCTAGAAGTTTATACATTAATGGCCGTGTGTTATTTTGAGGGGAAAGCATATATATATATATATATATATATATATATATATATATATATATATATATATATATATATATATATATATATATATATATATATAAGATGTATGCTAAATGCTTTACATGGTACAAAAGTGTCATATCTTCACTGATGTCCCATTAAGAGACTATAATAAAATATTTGCAAAAAAGTGTCTCGCTTGTGCGAGATACTGTCTTATATCTGGAGCAATCAGTGACTTGTTGTTGACCTGTATGAGTATGTACGAGGGTGCTTGGGATCCCAATGTGTGCTCTGGGTGAAATGAAATTAAGGTCAAAACTCTGTGGTAACCTCACCACTGCCAGCCACTTCAGAACCAATTATCAGTACTGGCTTAACCAACACAAGCCATCGGTGGGCATCTACAAGAGAAAAATGGGGTGATAATAACCGCAGCTTTTTCTTTTAACATGTTGAAATCATCATGTTTGCACAGATTGATTCCTTTATACTTTTCACACCAGCATTGAACATGCAGGCCATACTGCAATGTTATCATGGAGAAACTTTAAATCAAAAGAATGAACACCAGTCCTGTGGGTTTAAAGCAGTTTGTGTTCCCAGAGAGAAAAAAAAAAAAGTCTATGCAAGAAACTATGTTCCAATTGTCCCTCCTTTGACAAAAACAAATCTAATGCAACCCAAATAAAGAGCCTGTCTCAAAATTTGAGTAGAATTAATCTGTCAATCAGTCAAAAAAGTTGTGTAAGTAGACCCATGGGTATAAGGTTCCCATCAACTTTTTTCAGCAAGTGTTCTGCCATGCTAGCACCGTGAGAACGGGATCTCCCGCACACACACACAGATTTATATGCCCGGACAGAACGGGGAGCGCTCCCAACAGAGTAGTATCACCCATAACTGCTGGAATGTTTTAGAAAATTTGATTCAGTGATTAGCTGTGGTATTGTCACCCACAGGGCCGTAATGTGTCAGCTCTCGGATGATAGACTGGAATCTCAGTCATCTGATCTTATCTTTCGGTTGACTTGACTGTGAATTGAAATATCCTGTAAACTGAAATACTTTCAGCTCCAGTCATGGTTCCACGGGTTTCATCATCAGGCTCAGCAATGTAAACACCTTCAGAGCTGAGAAGCTTTTAGACATTCAGCTGTCGACATATTTGTGTCACGCCTAAAAAATGTACATGGGCATGATTCGCTGAATGATTTCATGCCATCCAGAGCGATGGTGGCAACAGAAAATACGGGGACAACACACCCGGTGTTGTGTTTTCCAGCTGCCTCAGGGCCTGCCCTAAAGCAAAGAACAAACTGTTCAAACAATTTGTAGGAATTGGCTTCTATTCTTAAGCTGGAAGTTACATCAATCTGTCATTTCTTTGCAACAGGTGCCATCTTCTAAACCCGACTTATGCCAGGATCCTGTCATTTCACGACAAACGTGAGTGCACACAGTCTGGATGTAGGCGTTCTAGCCAGCGATTACTCAACATTCTTCAACCGGTAGGATCGAGTGTTATTTCTTGAGGAAGTGGGGCTACAACTGTCATTCACCGCAAGGCTAAGATCTCTCTGAACTGCTTCAAACAAAAACTTTTACTTGGTAAATGTGGCAAACTGAGCTGCATGAACTCGTCCTTTCAGCAGCAGCATTAAAACTTCCACTTCCACATAGCGTGAATGCATTCACGCGGGTGTTGTTGGTTTTTCATGGAAATAAGATTATGTGTTGATCCTCTTAGAGAATTATTTATTTTTCGCACCACTGGCAAGAACAGAAGCTTAAAAAGTTGCAATACATTTTTTGGGGTGTTTTCCTCTCTCTCTTTTTTCACCATATCCCTTTAATGCAATGGGATTAGAACGGAGACTCCCTAAAACTCTTTATGTTCCACGTGGGTTCTGAGTTAATTATTTGTAGTAGCTGAAGAGCAGGGATTATAAAATGTAACGTCTGTTCCACCGAATCCAGATACTGGTGATGAAAATTATCTATTTTTGTGTCGTCAGTCCATAGATGAATTTTACAAAAGTCGAGCAGGCCTGTATTACTTTAGATGTTGTTGGTTTGGCGCTGATAAATTCACTCAGGAAGTACGGCTCCATGCACAATTATTGAGTCCCTTTTCAGAGATGCGTACAAAACATTCCAGTGCATAATCTTGTACTGGAAATTCTGCCGTCGTTTTCGGGTTAGGGTTAGTTTTTAGATATTCTTACGTCACTTATCTCACCACCAATGATGGTGGCACAGATAAATCGGCTTGTGGTGCAATCCTGTCTGTTAAAGTTCAAGTTGTTTAAAACCTTTCACTTATGTGCTCCAGAGCAGTTCTTGCATAAATGGAGCATAGATTCAGACCCTCCTTCTAATTGAGTGTCTGCTCTATAGAATTCATTAAGATGCATGAAATGAGCTGTTTTAAAAGCAACAGCCTTGTTTCAGTTCAGGAAGTTTTAGCTAAGTGTAACTTCCTGAAGACCCACACCACACCCGATACGGCCCAACGGAGCTTTGTTCTCTCAGCACAGTAGCTGTGACTGTGCATGTGTTTGTATGCATACGGGTCTGCGCACGTGTAAAACAGGTCACAGTCGGGTCAGCTGGTCTATTATTGATTTCCTGACGGAAAGGGAATGAACACAGGGCTTAACTGTTGCTGTTCTTTGTAACGCAACCAGATAAACTTCAACTTATCAGAACGTGTGTGTCCGTCAGTGAAGAAAACTGTGAAGTGTTAACATGTCTAATATAAAACACTTAAAGAGGGGGCTAATAAGTGCTAATGGGGTATTTAATGAACATGGTAGACTACTTTTTACCTTCCCACAGGCAGTACTTAAAACCTCCTACACTTTTTCAATGTATTGGTTTTCACAAGCTTGGTTTAGAGTTGATGTGATTAATGCTTTTAGTTGGAAAGCCAGATCAACATGGTATCTACAGAATTTCTCATACTCCCTTGAATGCTTTGTTAATCACATCTCTTCCACCTGCTCCATGTAAGTGGTAGTTGGTGTTGATGGATGATTGTTGACCTCTTAAAGTGATGAATTATCGTTTTATTTTTTGCACATTTCAATTGTAGAATCTCTGCTATATTAATAGTTTTGGTCAATACTCTGGTACATTTCCAGTAATGTTTTTTTTTTGTCTATTCCCGCAATTTACTACTTACTCATACAACTTGTGCATTTGGACCATTTTTAAAATAAATACTGGTGACTAAATAGCAAGTCGTGTATACATGACATAGTTGTTTCCTTGCACATCAGGTTACTTCAACTTCAGATCTAAGATGCTTAAATTAAGCAAAAAAGATAGACTAATCTGGAAAAAAGCTAAAGTTAAAAAATACCTTCAGAAAGCCAAGGGAACATGATAGAGAACAGGAGAATGGACTTCATTATACTACATACTGTCATAGTGATTTCTGCTGCTCTAAGAAATTGATAGTCTCCCTATTTGAAAAAAAGAGAATTGAAGATTGGTTGGTGTACCCAAATCACAAAGTAATATTTCATATGAAAAGAATTTAAGATATTCTGTACAACTAATGGAGACAAAAATGTTATTCTGCCTCCATTTAGATTTGCACACACCCATCCAGTACCGTCAATTATAAATATACCCACTTGTTTCTTTGGATCATTAGATTTTTTTTAAATCAAATTCTTCATATTCTCCCAGTGAGAAAAGATAGAGGAAATGGCCTACGAGTAGCCTGGGTGTATTAATCAAGAGTGGTAATCTGGTTGGTGAACAGTCACCGTGCCACGGTGAAACGAGATCGGGAGTTTGAACGTGGATTGCCACAACAGCGTTGCTGATCCTCGCATTCCGCCGGCTACCTCGAGAGAAGCTCATCCAGTCCTAGGAAACGACAGTGAAATCCATGTCCACATCATGCATGTGCACCGTATTCCTACTGCTCTAAATACCCGTGTGATTCTTGACCCAAATATCTGTGTTATTCTTGGCCTCATCTGCATGGCTCTCTGTCTGGATACTTCCCTTAAGCGAAGGTCTCTGACATGTCACCCGGCTGGAAATTTGACTTCCAACTTCCTGTTTGTCAGCGAATCTGATTGATGCTATCTGGCCAGCAGACTCCAGTATGTCTTAAGATTTCGTTATCTCGACAACGCTGATGTTTTAATTGCGCTTTAGGGGGAGTTTCATCGACATGAAAACCATAATCTCAGATAACCATTTACAGGCCTTAATCTACCTGTCCAAATGAATAACATTGTACTAAACTATCTCTAAGTCTGTGCTTTTGAGAGATATTGTGTATTAGACCGCTTTGTGCATTGTAACAACTTAGTGGTAGTGTTATTGTTAAACTCAAACTGTTTAATGGCTGTTTAAACATAAAAAACACTGTCTGGAATATACTGGTCCCTTTTTCCACTTTAAAGATCTTTATACAAACAGTATAGTGCTAAATGACTGAAGGTCAGTATTGGCTATAATACTATCAAGGCTGTTGGACATATAATTTTAAAGAATACACAAAGAATCTAGGTCAATTCACTCCTTTGCAATGTTACATTCTTGACAAAAGACCATGTTTTATTTTCTTTACTTGCACAGAAAGCACTGAAAACTTATAAAAAGAGTTACTGTCATGTAAATTTATGATGGCTGTTCAGCGTAAGTGTAGGGAGTCTAGTGAGTCTAACTGAATTGACAAAGAGGGGAAGCAAGGTAATCATTGAAATGTTGCATTTGATTATTCTTGTTTCTAAAACATGTAAAGGGGAGTTGGTGACAATAGGAATGAAAAAGTCCCTTTTGTCTAGACTGCTTTGCTAAATCAGTCCACTGAGAAACTCCGAGGAAGTTTTCCAAGAGAATAACACATCTGCTTCGTTCAAGTAAAAACAATCAGAGACTCGGTTTGTCAAACGCTCTCTGACCTCCGGAGAGACACTGAAGCAGCACTAGATGACTTGATGCTTGATGTAGTGATTCCTCGGAGACCCCTCTGCCTGACCTTTATGGCTTGTTGACTTTTTTCCAGAGAGGAAATTTTTTACCCAGTTGAGCGTGAACGTTTATTTTGTGAGAAGCAGGACCCCTTCTTGCCTGTTTGCCTGTTATTTTGCAACTCAAACAGGGGACATAACTGCATTCTGATCAGATTTTAACAGCTATTGCCATTTGGCATGGCTGCATCGGGTATGTCATGTATGGAGCAACAGCTGTCTTGAGGCATTTCCACATGGGACAGGACAATCTGTTCTCATTATTTGGCACCCAAGCGTGCTTTAGCACTTATAAAGCCATAAATAATCAACTGTATCTCTACTTCAGGTTGTTGCACAATTTTGCAACAATGGCAGATCATTTAAAACAAGTTTGCAAGAGCCTTTGATTTAAGAGGTTGCACAGTCACCACATAAAATGTCACCTTGCTCAAACAGCTTCTGCACAAACAGCCGGTAAAAGGATCCCCCCCTGCTCAACCAATCCTCTCACCTTTGAGAAGGAAAGAAAACACCTTCAGGTTAAACTAATGACGAAAGCATGGCAGGAGTGTCGGGTATAAATCATACTCCTGGGAGCGCATATTTTGCTACGGTTAGGAGACAGACCCCTGCTGCTGGAAGCACATTTGCATCTGCACACGCTGGATCCAGCCTCGGCAGAACTCTCTCCCCGCTGCTCTGCTTTCTCCCCCTCCTCAGCCTCTCGGTCCGTATCCATAAAAAGACAAGTCTCGAGGAGGGGCGTACTTCTCCTGTGCTGTTGATAATAACGCAAGTGCCTTTAGCCAGACACGGTGAAACACGAGGGAAGGACGGCGTTGTCCCGACAGGCCAAAAGTGACAGCAGCGGAATGCGCAGAGACGTATTCATTTCAAGCCTTGCGACAGCGCCGCTCCGCTGCACGATATCGGAGACCAAATCCTGTTAAATTCCAGATAAGCGAATATCAGCAATGAGGGGAAAAGTATTTTCCCTCTTTTTGTAACACTTTAATACATTAGATCACTAAACGAAATGTAATATCAGAAAAGATAAGCAGAGTAAATGCGTAAACATTCTTAAAATAGGGATTTTTTTTTTTAAGTTCGCCTAGCCCTGTGTGTTGATTCACTTTTACTGTCCACTCCAAGCCCTTATTAAGCTTAAGAACAAAATTAAGCAGAACATGTCTGGCAATATGAAGTAGGCTAAAAGATCTCCAAAACCTAAAAATCTTGTCCAGATCTACAGAAGAACAGACGAGAAATAGTTACTAATATCTATAAGTCTGTGGAGGAAAACAAAGCCACGTCTAAGGCTTTTGGACTCCCGCAAACCACTGTGAGAGCCACAAAAACGGAGAAACTGTGGAACAATGGGGAACCTTCCCAGGAGTGGCTCCTCTTCCTAAAACTACTCCCGAGAGAGCATCACTGACTCATCCATGAGGTCACGAAAGAACCCAGAACAACATCTAAAGCACCGCTAGCCTCCCTTTTAGTTATGTTCAGAGTTCATGAGTCAACAATATGAAAGATGGCATCTATGGGAAAGTTTAAAATCCAAACCCACTGCCAAACAAAGAGAACACAAAGGTCCATCTCGCATTTGCCAAAACCCGCGGCGGCAGTAGATTGATGATTCGGGGCGTCATTGTGCCTTTAGGACCTGGACAACTTGCCATACCTGAAGGAGACATGGATTCTGCTTTTAATTCCTTAGGAAGAAGGTGCTGCAATCGGCTGGGGACCTTAGGTGCATTTGTCTTATGCAGCAAGACATTGATCTGAAGCACACCAGCAAGTCCATCTCTGAAAGGATACAAAACCCAAGTTTTTCAAGTGGCCCAGACAAACTCTAGACTCAAATTGAACTGGGATGCCGTGAACTGGCAGTGCAGCTAACAGACTGATTGGCAGTTTCTAGACTACAAACAGCAGAGGGTAGTTGATGCCACCAGTTAGTTTATTTTCCCACGTTGCCAGGTTGGTTTGGATAGCCTTTTCCCTTAATGAAAGAAATGACTGTACGGTGTGAACTAATAGCGCGCATAAAAATGCAACAAGACGTAAGTGGTGTACACAGGGGGAAAAAATGGTTTATTTCCCCTAAAATAGAACTGAGAGGTGATTGTATTACAAGCAGCATCCACATTCCAGCTAACTGCACTGCTGTGGACAAAATGTCCACTCCTGCTAAGTTCTCCTCCTGGGTCAGGGTGTGCTTCGGAAAACATGTAATCAATGTAAATAAACTTGGTCTGCTGAAGCCTAGAGAGTCACACGTGCTGTTGATTCACCCAAGTGAGAACTTTTTTTTTTTTCTATTCGTCTTTTTTACACCACAAAGCAATCTGGGTTTACGTATTCGGTTAAACGTCCTTTCAATAAGGCTAGTGAGGCAATACACTGTGGACTTTTTCGGGTCTGAGCTGTTTGTCCTGGGAGTGGCAGGGGAGTAAAGCAAACACTTGTAACTGCTGTTAGGACGAGGTCACACATCAGCAGGTAAGCAGAAAACTGCTGCAAAATGTTTGCTCTGAGCATCAAGGAGCAGGCGGCGGAGCAAGTCTTGGAAAACAATGAAACTCTGAAGGTTGGAAACAAAGGTGAGGTCTTAAAGAAGCTCTCAAACTGACAGAATGAAATTTTAACATGTTTCACTGTCATATAATTAACTTAAACAAATGTATTTTAGCAAGATTCTCTGTAACACACCAGCCCAAAGGAGTCCAGAAGTAATAGTAAAGTGAACTCCATGGTTTACAAAGATTTTTATCAATAAAACTATATGCATTGTGATATGCATTAACAGGCTGCTGCATCACTTGTTGGCATGCTGAGGAGGTAATGCCATCGTTTCAATCAGGCACGCCGGAGCAGGAACAGATCTCCAACATGCAGGCCACCGGGCCCTGAGGACAAGGATTCAGACACTGACTAAATCATCACATTGTAACACTGGTTTGTTTATGGTTGTTGTCCAGCTGACAGATGTCCATCCACCCCAGTCTCAAGCCTCTAACTAGTTTGCTTTCCAGGATTGCCCATCATGTAGCTCCATCCGTCTTCTCATGAACTCCACCCATTATCCCTGTCCCTGCTAAAGAAAACAATCAGCCTCATAATGTCACCAAATCTCGATGGGGGTATGGCACATTGAGGATGTTTCTTTTCCACCACATTTTGAGGGTAGGCACACAGGCCAAAAAGTTTACTTTTGGTGTTTGATATCATAACACATTTTTGCTATTGTCCATATATTTCTTGCTGGACTTCATATTTTTTTCCTGCAGCCCTTCCTCCTGATGTTTGCTGTTCACTAATGTTCTCTAAAAACTTTAAAGGCCTTCCCAGAGCAGCTGGATTTAAACTAAGAATGAATTACAAATATAAATTAGCCGTGGACTCTGTATAGTAACTGTCGTTTTGAGGTATTGCGTTCCCGTTTTTTCGTGGGCATTAGAATAAAAGAGGCTGGAAACACATACACACTAAACTTTTTAGATGGAGAAAAAAAAACCACCATATCTATTTTATAGAACACAGAATCCTGATAAAGCATACAAAAATGTGTGGTTGTAATGTTGCTAGAGGTCAAAGGAAACAGAAAAAAAAAAGACATCTTGCCCTTCTGAAAGTTGCCAGTCCGCTCTCTAACGCCCCTTGTGGATGCTGTTAAAGAGCACGTACTTTAACAAATCTCTCATCTAGATGAGTCTTTCTACAGAGCGTGCAACTTGTAACCAACTACCAACACTTGCAAACAAAGAGCAAGAGGTTAAAACAAAAGCAGCCTTGATTTGACTATTGGCAAGCCCTCAGGGTGGGCTGGCTACTCTCCAGGCTTGGCTTCCTCAAAACCACCTCGTTCGTTGGTTTCTCTGTGGTCCCGATGTGACGGGCAGGCAGAAAAGTGTCCCAGGGTGCACACAACCAATACAGCTCACGGTTTGAAGTCACAAAATTGAAGCGTAAAGCCCACTGCTGTTGTTAAATCTAATTTGATGGGACAAGCCAGTTGAACTGAGAACACACCTTAAAACCAATGAATGCGATTAAAGCTGCGTGGACTAACTGCTCATGTGCTTTGAATTTCCGACCAGGCGCAAAGTGACGGACAATAATTTGTCTGATTGCAAGTGTTGGAGCTTATCTGCTGCTGACGACGATGATAATCTAGAGGGACGTGCAAACTGTTTACCTGCTCAGCTGATCTAGATTGACCAATTTTGTTTAGCTTGTTTAAACCACACACCACTGCAGGCACAGAACAGTTTTAGTCACGTGCTTCTATAATGCTGCGGCAATTAGAGTTTGAAACGGAGTAGCTTAAAAGGATTGAGTCGCTCCACTGCATTTGTTTTAAAAGATAAATCTCAGCGGGTTCAGGATATAATGAGCCTCTCGAATATAAGCAACACATGTAGTGCAGGATCCTTGTCTAACAACTCTTATGGTTCAAGCATGAAAGGTCAAAATGGACCAGGAGTTTCACTTTTGAACAAATCCCTTGATATCCATGGGCAGCGTCGAGTCAACATCAACAATATATTATCCCCAGCCAATCTATTAGGTATATCTGTTCCATTTGTGATTTGTTGAATGAGGAAAATCCCATTGCAGCAACTCGGTGCATACAGGCATCTATATGTGGTGAAGATGATTTCAGGTTCAATCTAAGCGTCAGAATAACCTTGTTGAAAAATTGTGTAACAACCTGCCAGGTCCGTTGTGATAAGCGGAAGACAACGGACCTGGCACCAACAAACCTAAGCGGCAGGTTTGTTGGTGCCAGCAGAAGACCACAGCAGGGTACGGTTACTGTCACCAAAGAACAGTTAATGGAGGCTTAGGCTAGTTTGAGGCTATGTTGACACAGCAAGTCTTGATCCTCAATGACAATATTTTATTTTTTTTTATTTGCATGGTTGTTCACACTATTTAAATGGGATTGTGAAGTCCGATTAGTCAATGACCCCAAAGGTACCTACATGCACAGAAGAAAGAACGTAGACGTCACACAACGGCACGGTGTTTATGGAAGTGAAAATGGACGCCAGCGTCTGTGGATCAAACTTAAAGTTGTCGAGCAATGTTGGGCTTCTTTGAATTTTGCTTGTAAACCTTTGACTGTTCTTTGGCATTGTAGCCATGTTCGCCTAGATCCTCGCTCGGTCACTTGTTTAGAGATGCACTCAAAAACAGGCCGGGTACGATAAAAGGTTGGCTGAAATTGAACTGTCCCCCTAAATCAAGTTCTTCACTGTTTGTCCATTGATTAGCTCCATCCAGAGTGTTGGTGCGTCTTTCTTCAGCCATTGTTTACGTCCGGGTTTGCCACATCTGGTTTCTTCTGGTGCAGAACGATGACCCATGTCTCACGTCAATGACGTGAAAGTTGGATAAAATGCGCTATGACCGTTCAGACTGCAGCCGCTATGAAAACTAACGGATACGTATCCGATCCAGTACCACACATGGAATTGCCAAAAATCTGATTTTGTTTTTCTAAGTGAAAAGATGTGAATTTGGCCATTTAGGCTGTCACGAAAAAAAATGTATATGGGTCGCATAAGGGCAAAAAAATCGGATTTGGTTCCCTTTTGCTTGCAGTGTGAATGCAGGCTATTTAGCCGGGACGTTCTGGTGGCAGGGTTTAGAACTGGGCATTAAACAGGCATGGATCCATCCTGTCATGTATCAATGGTTCAGGCTGATTGTGGTATACTGGTTGAGAATTGTTGTTTTTGTGAAAGACTCTATTTTGGGCCCCTTCAGCATGGCTTAAGATCCACAGCATGTGTTGCTGACCACGTCAATTCTTCATCAGCACAGTGTGGGCCAAATCATGTAAAAGTGGTATCTTGAACATAATGAGTGCACCGTGCTCCTTTGACCTCCACAGTGTCCAAATCTGAATCAAAAACAGCATCTTTGGCATACAGTGGAATGGATGATTCTGAATTTGGGACCACAGGCTACATGTAGACACAAACTAGAGTCCGTTTAGTTATGAAAATGCCTTGCTATTCTGGTTCTAAAGAATATAAGACATACAAGCTAAAGGCGTTCTCTGAGCTGTCACTCATCCTTAAAATCTTTTTTTTTTTACCCCTTTTTGAAGCCTTTGTGGTAGCAAGCCAGGCTATCTGGTGCAGGTGCTTGTTTATCTAACTAATCTATATTTGATTCTGGGTACTTGTTACTCAAAAGGGACACGATAAGACAGGGGGAATAATTAATTTTAAGCCGATAAATCTCCCTTTATCTACTGCCACTGGTCTGCTTATTGGATCAGAGCGTCTTCCCCAGCGAGAATCATCAGGAAGAGTTCTACAATGTTTTATTAGGCTGTCAGAAGGAGGAGGAAAAAAATCTCAGTCCAACAAAGGCACATCCAGATACATCAAATATAATCTCTTCAGGATGATGACATGCGCCGAAGCTGATTACATTGAGTAAAGCCCTGTATTGGATTTTAGACACATTACTGTGGGCAGTGTGGCGAAGCTTCAACACCACACAGCCCAGCAGCAAAGCCCTCGCTCAAACCACAACACTGTGCCTCTGAAGCCAAAGAAAAATTGTGTTGTTTCCCAATTGGTGCTTGATGTTTTATGGGGGACTTCCAACCGCAAGAACTTTGCTCATGAAGAGCAGACAGGCCATCTGAGTAGCCGGTTGATGAATCCTCACCAATGGAGGTGCGGATGATGGGGGATCAAAAAGGGAGGTTGAAAAAAAATGCAAGTTTGAGTCCCTGTTTCAGACGGTGTGTATCCATAAATCAGTTGCGGCGCTTTGTTAAATGACCTCTCACACTGTTTTTGACTAAACTATGTGCAGCGTGGGGCAACCCAGATCATGTTTCAGCTGTTTATGTTTTTTAGATGTCGAACTAGACGTTAATAAGCACAGCTAAGCCTCTATTGTAGTACAGAATTGTAAGCTGCAAACTGGATTACCAACCTTAGTGTCATTAGCCACCCCACAGTGTATGGTCATATTTTCTTGCAGTGCACACCACAGAGGGCTCTGAAGTGCAATTGTCTCAATAGGAAATACAGCAATAATTTCTAGTCAGAGTCCCGACCGAGAAGGTTGGCTTGTATTTTAATAGTAGCTAGAGCCAGGACAGCACCGGAGCATATTCCATTAAGATGTGACGAGTTAACCAGATTTAAACTGCAACTTCCAAGACAAATCGAATGCACTGTTGCTTCCCTTTGATTAGACATGCAATCTGCAATATAAAACTCATTCTGGGTGCAGCTGACCCATAGCGTGCTTTAAATCTGGTAAGTTATGCATTACCATCACCAAAACAATGCCATAGCGAAGATATCAAAAACAGCAACTAATTAAAACGCCCCCATGTAAAATGAACCTGTTCTAATAACCTTTGCTTTCTAATCTTGGCAAGAAATATGCCAAATAATCAGATCTGAGCCGAGAGAACTGCTGAGCGCTTCATTCTAAAGCCCAGTTCTCACCGTAAACCTCATGATTCCTCATTGCCTTGACCCACATCTGCATGTTTTGCCTTCATCCTTGTACAACCAAGCTTTGAGGGTGTAGTGTGTAACACAACACCTGTGTCTCTGCATACTCCTGCACTGAGGTCGCAGGTTGCTGCATCTTTTCTGAGCTGTTTACAAAAAAAAAAGAAACCAGGAAACCTGTTGTCTTGAGAGACATCTGAATACATACTTGCTCTTTGCACTACACTAGTGAGGATGTTCCATCACAGGAAGTTTTTGCATGCTGGGGCCTCTTTAAGGTCTGCTTAATTTCACATTTATGTCTAAGAGTCAATGTCAGTTCAAGAGGAAGTCGCTTTTGACCTCCTTTAAAAGTCATTGTAATCAAAGTAATAATACTAAATTATTTTACATTTTGTTCTAAAAGTCTAAAGATGCTGCTAAAAAAAAATAACTGCACTACTACTTCTGCACAACCAAGCTTTAAAGTCTTAAGCAACAGCGTTACTCTCGTGCACTCAATCTGTCAGACAAGTGGATGAATGCGCTCAGGAAGTTTGAGACATTACAATGTTTTCAGGCGACTACTTACAAGATATGAGTTCTGCCTGTCCAGGAATACAGAGTCTCCCATCCTCGACAATAAATTTCCACATAAAGTAGACACCCAAAATATAGAGGAGAACAAATTATATCCAAAGTCCAGAAAATAGTAGGTGCGCGTCTGGAGGAAGGAGAAAAATTATCCACGAATAACTTATCTTCCCCCCTCTTCTGCTTTCAAGGCTGTTGGGAGTCAGAGTTTTTAAGTTTTTTGTTTTTGTTTTTTGTTTTTTGATGCGCTGATGCCTTAAAATGCATCTAAGACACGGGCGTCAGAAAACCGACTGCCCCCAAAAGGACACTGCGGTGCGTAATGCGTAACGGATCCATACTGCGCGCCCCGTGGATTCTGAAGGCAGAGGCTGAGCCGGAGTGAAGAGAGCGACTGTAGGGTGAAGTTGGCCCTGCTAAGAATGCAGTATCCGGTAGAGCCTGTCAAAATAACATTTTGTGGGTGGGGTGGATCCTCTGTGTAGTTGTATTTTGTTAATAAAACTTACTCGCAAAATCAGTTTAGTCTGGAAATGTCACACGCACTTCACACAGTTATAATAAACATGTTATTTTATGCATTTTTTACTAGATACATTTCTGATGAAGCTGCTGCTGTTCGCATTAAGCTATTTATTAATCTAAACATTGATTTCCCTGTCTGTGACGCGCTCACGATGGAAGAACTTAGAAGCGTTTTGTCTGAATTTCCCCACGTTGCCCTTTTACACGCTTTTGTTTTGAAGGTTGGAGTGTTTATTTCCCCTCATATTTCGTGTTGTTCTCCAAAACCCCCAGAGAGCAGAGGGCTGGGAGGGGCACTGGAGTAGGAGGACCAGCAGTGGAGGGAGCTCTTTGATTATCAACAGCAGGGCTGCTCAAATGTTTTCATGTCGCTGACCCACAAATGGGGCTCTGCACTTGATAAGATTGGACTGCAGAGAACCCCATGCAGGAAGGCTGCTCAGGGTGCAACAGTTCACTCCGTGGGGAGAAAAAAGCTGCTGGATTTAGAATGTAAAAAGGCATCTTTTGTTTCTAAGGGGCAATCTCACTTATTTAATTTTAGTTCAGTTTAGTCAAACTATTCTTTGGTAAGGTGTGAATAGTTTGCCGGGATCGGATGATCATGGGAAATAAGACCAAATAAAGAGGCCTCCCAGACACTTCAGAGCCAAGCTGGAATCAAAACGCTTCAGACGCAATTATCAGCAGTTAGTGTTGTTTATTAGCTTCCCCCTCTTTTTTATTATTATTTTTTTTAAAATATACTCTTAAAAGGCCCAACCCGCCACTTTGAGATTCTAAACAGAAAGGCGAACTCTTGCACTGTTTTGTAATGCTTAATGTTGAACCAGCATTAGGCAAGCTATGTCAAAATACTCCACTTGCATCCAGGCTTATTAAAAAAACAGAAGTTAGGGGGAGAAAAAAAATTTGATTTCATCAGGGAATTGAGCTAGCCTCGCGCACATATAAAGGCACACAGCGCTATGAGTTAATGAAAACCATCTGCTTTCTTTGGTTATTTTTTTCCTTCCTTCTCTCTCTCTCTCTCTCCCTCTCTCGCGACTTATTTTTCTTTTAATTCAATATACCGAATGTGTGAAAGACTCGGTGAGCAAGAAAAGCTGGAATCCTCCTTTCCCTGTTTATCAGATTGGGCCAAAAAACCATTCGAGGAATGCAGAGAAGTTAAAAGGGACACCTATTCTGAAAGCAGGAGATAAGAGATAGACTCCAGAGATCTGACTCGGCTGTAAAGTAGCTGCTCTGATGTATTGTGAGCGAGTATCTCGCGCTGGCATCATTAAGACACTTGCAGCGTCTTACCAGTGAGAGAAAACCTGTTTCTGTACGGGACAGGCTTATCAGATCTCCTCTAAATGAGGTTTAGAATGCCGCAAGTGGAGGACATGTGATTGAATCAAAACTTTAGCGGAAAAATGTTGGCAAATCTTTTTATGCCCCGTAACAAATAACATTTGCTGATTATTTCTAACTCGGTTTGCGAAATCGCTCAGAGCGATCTGCAGAGGACTTGCACCCCTTGAACCTCGTCTCATTTTTGTCGCATTACAACCACAACATTCAGCGCTTTTTATTGCCAATTTATGTGGATAGGGACACTAACTGTTGGTCTTCAAGACGCCCTTTGTTCAGAAATGTTCTCTGACAAGCCTCCTGCGAGCTGTCTTCTCAGAGCAGCTGGATTTAGACTCGAATCAAATTGCACACTGACAGATTGGAGTCATTAGTTCTCCAAGAGGGCTGCTTTCACTGGAGTTTATTCAAGAGGGTCAGAGTAAAGTGGGCTGGATGCAAATGCTCACCACACATTACTGATTTTTACATGCAGGTAATATCATGTAGCCTTGTTTTTCCACTTCACTATTAATTACCACTCTGTGTTGGTCCAACACATAAAATCCCAATAAAATACACAGAAGTTTTATGGTTATGATGTTAAAAAAAGACGAAGGGGTTGAAGGGGTTATTAGTAGCTTTGCAAGATGCTGTATTCATAACCTGAGGCACATTTCTGTCTCGATTTGGACTGAGATGTAAGAAATCTGCAAGGACTGCAAACACTTTACATTAGACTTGGGCTTTTTCAAGCTGGAAGTGCGATGATTCTCCACTCCGGCCTGATTTTAGATATTTGATCCAACAGCTGCAAGCAATTTGACCCGTGCATTACAACACTGGCTAAACAAATTACTCACCAATCAAAACAATGGCCGGTCCAAAATCCAAACAGTTTTGTTACCGCCTCGGCAATTTGTTTTGAGAAACATGTGAGCTTAATAATAGCGATTTGCAGCTACTCTTGGCCATAACTCGCAGCACAGCAAAAAGATGCTCCATACAGGTTTTCACGCGGTTCTCCGGGTTCCTTCCCTCGGTGACGTCGAAACGTACACGTCGGGTGCAGTGCCGTCTCGAAATTGATCGGTGCAACAATGACATTCCCGACGTATGCGATAGTTTATTCCCGTCCCGTTTTCACAGAGGAACCAAACCACGGTTTGGTGTTTCGTTGGAAGTTTTCAAAATCTACATTTTCATTCAAGGCCGTCTTGCTCTCTCATCAGTTCTTCCAAATGATTGCCCCTGTAACAGATTTACTTCTTTAAACAAACATATTCTTTATTTTCAACCAACTTCTAAATGCAGTTAGGAAGGGGAGTATTTTTCCTTGTATCATTGGGGCATGATGTGTTGCTTTTTGAGCCCTTTAACCTACTTTATGTTATAAGGGAGGTTCTACTTAAGTCATTTTATCGCTCTGGCAGTATTCAAGTCTGATTGCTTTTTCCACATAGTTGTTTCCATTGTTTCGATTTTTATTTCTTTTAATAAATGAAAACTACTATTTACTGAATTTCTTTTGGCTCATATTAAAATTTACTTGGTGATCTGCGACAAAGGAAAGAGGTCTGAAAGGGGGTAGATACTTGTTCTCAGCGTTTAAAGTTTTAAAGTTTACAGATATTTCACCAGATCGGAATCCAGGTATCCAAAAAATGTCTGCTTTGATATAAAAGTAACAGAGGAATCCCTTGGATATAAGTTATACACTGTATGGAGGTAGGAATCTTGGCAAGTCAGATACTGATGTTCTAATTTAATATATACTTTAATATATACTTCAAATTGGTGTAAACAATAATTTGGGCATGGTTTAGTAGTAGCCCAGACCATTTTTAAACAGAATACTTACTGTGGACTTCTATGTTTTGACTTCAGTATGAAATCATTGCTTTAATATCAGCCTCTGATATCTGTTGGAGGAGTGTGGAAAAAAGTGTAACATTTGAAGGCTTCATGCCTAGGTTGGAGGGAAATCTCCTGTAGAGAAAAAGGTCTTCTTTGTATAAAAAGGTTGTTATGAGCGTGAGTGAGATGCATAGGTATCCAAAATGTTAACCGCTGTATCTCCCACTAACCTTCACCTTGCCTGCGGCAGCCAGCGGCTGAATATCGGTCTCTGCAGTGAGTCGCTCGGATTTGCATCTGGCTGGGACCTCGCTGCAGAGCCAAAGCCATGAGCTGAGATTCAAATGCAAACCGCTGTGTTGTCAGCAGCAGAGAGCGGCAACCATTGTTTCATCAACCTCCAGCCTCGGAGGATATGACAAAAAAATGAATAGTGGATAATGCTGGCATAAGCATTATTAAGTCTATTTAAAGTATGGAGAACAAGTAACGATGCAACAGGTTTACGTTGCCCGAGCTGCTAAAATCCCCTCATTTACATCCGTGTTTGAGCGTTGCCAGTCATGTTTAATGAGGATTCTGAGCTCAGCCGACCGTACCAGAGAGAAATCTTATATGGCTTTATGAGATTGCTTACTTGGAAGGTGCTGAATCCTTCCAAAAGCAAAATGCCTGAGTTGTGAAATCACTCCTATTAAGTGGAACGTATTTTTGCTTAAGTGGTTTAGGACGGACCAGTAAATGACAGAGAAAAATCTGTGCAGGCCTTTGATTTGTTTGCTCAGCACTAAACAAATCGTTGCAACCATTTGGACGTTTTTAGGATGCTTAAAACTCTTGGCACAGCACTGAATAAAGCTGATGACAGAAAATGTGAAAATGTCCAAATAATCTGGTTTCCAACTATGTGAATCACGTTGTTTAATGATGCTTCTGCCGCTCAGGGAATTGCTGTTCTGAACAGCAGTTTTCTGAGTTTTAACCCGGTTTCTGAGACCATGCAGGGGATAGTTTTCCCCAAAAACTGTTCGACGAAAACCTCAACGGTGTCCACTATTGGCCAAATTTATCCAAACATCTTCAGCAACAGCAACAAATGCATTTACAATAAATCTCATTAGGCGCAGCAACAGCTTGACGCAAATAATGAACAGGAAAGCTTTTTTTATTGGCATAACCAGGTTAAAGAAATGATTCAAAGAAGGAAAAATAGAATCGGGGTTACATAAGTGTGCACACTTCTGAACCAATACTTCCTTAAAGGCAATGCATATTATCTATAAAGCAACATTCATAGACAAGGCCTTTTAAAGTAATTTGAATGAAATCAAAGGAAGTAAATTAAAGCTTTAATCTTTTGCTTAAAGGACCAATAAGTAATAATGACATTTAGTGTTTCAAATTGGAACAACACATAAAACCGAGCTCTGTTTTGGCAACCCTGGGAACTCTCATATGATTGGCTCAGAAGCCAGGAAGTAAACAGGGGTTACACCATACCTCTAGGTTTGAAAGGAGAAAAAAACTTGATGGAGGGGATTGATGTGGTTTATGATCTTCCAAAAAGCACGTGTCATGTCAAAGATGGAAAGGGTTTTTGAGATAATTTTTTTTTTGTATCACCTAAATCTAGCATTTTATTAGCTATGTCCCCCACTTTATAGATTTACTCTACATTTTTCCTAAAAGATTGAAATATATGAATACAAGCGCTTAGTTTCAGTTACCAGAAGGAGCAAATGCTGCAAGTCAGTAACTTGATGCAATCTGTATGGCTTGAATTTGCTCATTTTTTTTCCCTAAAGCGTCTATAGAAATAAACGGACTCGAATCAAATCAAATTGTTTCCATTTCCGTAATTAACCTGTGTTCATTCTCTGCTCACTTAAATGGTGTCGATGGAAACGACAACATTCCTTCCACGTGTTCTCCAGCCTATTAGCTTATGGTTTTTGGAGTTTTTGGGCGTCATCCTCCGTTTTCACAAGACAGTCCTACAATGGGCTGAAATAAAAGAACCAAAATGCATGAGCTGGATGGTAAACTCAGCGTATGTAAACAAATTTACAGCAGGAGCGGCGCAAAGCAGCCCAGGGGGATGATCTCAGAGCTGGGGAATGCGTGCATGTGTCCGTGTGTGCAGGAGAAAAAGGGGAAAACGACAGACATGCGCTCTCCAGTTAACTCGGGGAGGTCAATAGTGGATGCAAACAAATGAAAGCAAACATGACAAACCAATTATGTCTTGTTCAGGGTCTAGGACTGCAATCAAACACCATGCAGAGATGACCCTAGTCTGGTAAAAATAGCTTTTTTCCCCCCTTCGTTTATAGTCAAATCACTGTGCATCCTCCAAATCCAGGACGCACACAATCATGCGCACACCAAGCAACGACAGCATGGGTCTGGATTCAATCTGGATGCTTCCATCAACATGCCGACCCACTTGTCCTAAATCTTTCTACTCGGTCCCGAAAGCCAAAAGGAAGGGGAAAGGAAAGAGCGGCACTGGAGGATGCAGGGAAATGATTTTGAGGATTAGTCCTTCGTTGCTATTTAGCGCTCATCTGCTTCCTAACTCCATTAGATCAGGCTTATTCATCCCATACCGGCAGATAATTCATCAAATGCAGCATGATCCTTTTTTTTTTTTTTTTTTACAATGAGGAATAACTTACCACCTTCATATTCAGCCTGAAAATGTATAGTCCTGTGGGCTTTGTGGTGAAGGATGAATAGATTGAAAACGCAACAAGTGGATGGAGCTGCAACGAGGAATCAGCCTGGAAGCGTTGTGCATATTCAGGTGAGACTTGCTCGAATGCAAATGCATTTTAAAATTCTAACGAGCACTCATGGAGACACTCGGAGGTTTAGGAATCACCGTTTAAAAAGTTCAGCTTTGCTTCCAACTGTTTGAGAGCATGTACCGGCACGCGGCAGGTCCATACCGCAAATGCTCAAAAGGGCTACAAGTGAAGATGAAGATGAGGGACAAAACGTAATTCTTACGGATCTCCTTCACATCGTGTAAACATTTAAAAAGGTTGTGAGATGTTGAAAACTTTAGAAGTCATCAGATTCAGTTTAAAGGCTTGTTGTATTGTGAACAAAAGTCTGAGGGAGAACACTGGCGCCACCAAAGGGGGCCTTGGGTAAAAGGCCATCCCTATAAATTTGCTGGCTCGCGTACCGGCAACCCGGGCCAGACCACCTTGGAAGCATCAGATTCTTTTAAAAATGTATATACCTTCAAGAAAGAAGGCGATTTTTAGTGAGTTTGAACATTCATTTAATCATTTTATTTTTGCTTCATAGCCAACTACGTTCAAAATAAATCCATCAACCTGGCATATAAGCTCAGTACATGATTGGGCCTCCTTTTACATGAATTACTGCATCAATGCAGCATGGTTATGGCGCTGGCCAGCCTGTGGTTCTGCTGAGGTGTTCAGGGTGCAGAGATCATCTAACAGCTGTTGGGTCTGGTGTCTCTCATCTTCTTCTTGACCAAACGCCACAGATTCTCTGTGGGTTCAGGTCTGGCAAGTTTGCCGGCCAGTCAAGCACGGTAACGCTACGTTCCTTGATCCAGCTTTCGGTACCTTTGGCAGTGTGGGCCGACACCAGGTCAAGTTGGAACATTAAATCAGCATCTCCGTGAAGCTTGTCAGCCGGAGGAAGCATGAAGTGCTCTAAAGTGTCCTGGTAGAAAAACCGAGCCGAGTTTGGACTTGTTAAAATATGTGGTGGCAACACCTGCAGACGGCACGGCTGCCCAAATCATTACTGACTCTGGAAGCTTTACGCTGGACCTAAAGCAACTTGCAACTTCGCCCAGATTTTCACATTGAGGTTCAATAGGTCAAATAACTCATGTGGGAAGTTTCTAAAAGCCATCGACCAATTTCTTTTCAATGATCCGTGGAATGTTGCCCCACTTTGAGCTGTGTGTTTCATTTCTAATATCCTCAATGAATTTACTGATGTGTTGTTGTTGTTTCTCACCGTACAGAATCTGTTTCTCCAACAGTTTTACTTCATTTTTCTTTCACAAATGGTTTTGCATTTTCATCATTCACCCACTGATAGAAGGCCCTGCTGCTGCAAAACATCCCTAGACCACTTCCACCCTCGTGCCTCACAGCTGGTGTTGGGTTTATGTCCTGGAATGCCGTATTTGGTTTTTGGCAAACCTGTTCTCTGTTCTGGTGTCAGAATAATTCAAACCTGGACTCCTCTGTCCAAAGAATTATAATAATTTCACATGTCCTGGTCTTCTCTAAGTAAACTTCTGTCTGGGCTTTTTTTTTTTTCTTTCTTGGACATGAAGGCATACCTCTTTGCACACTTCTCATAAAGTTATAATTGTACAGTTTCATTGTTATCAATGGCAGCAAAAGCCCAGAGCGACATTTTAGGGGTTTTGGTAACTTCTTTTATAATCTTGTGCTCTGCTCTGTGGGTGAACTTGCGAGGAATGGCCCGACCAGAAATGATTGTTGGTTGTTTTTGAATATCCTCCACTTTTATACAGGGGAATTGCTGATTTCAAACTCATTAAATCCCTCAGAATTATAAGCTGCTCCAGTCTACATGACTGGATTTAAGAATCAAAATGAATTCAAATCATCCTTTGAAGCAGCCTCATGAGTTCAAGTTTAATTGGACAACATAGTAGTTAATTACCAGTGTTCAACGATGGTTATGCTTGGTCTTCATAGTTAACACTGGCATCGGCTGACAGGCGCTGAGCGCTGTCGCTGCTATCATTTCAGACGAGGAGCTAAACCATGTCTTTGTCCCCCAGGTCCACGTCTTTTTTTCCGTGGTTTCATCAGTCTTCCTCACTGCTGATTCTCTTATCTGCTGCGGTGACCTTCCACCCTTCTGTCTCAGCTGATGCCTACTTTGATGCATATGTCAGCGTTTGTTTTTGTTTTTTCTCCCACCCCTCTGCTGGTTGCTTGACGGTTTTCCTTCCTGCGACTCCACAAATAATGCTGTGTCAGTTTTCCATAAGGGGTCCAGCTGACGAGATGTGGTGTCTGATTCCGGTCTCCGAGGGGCGGGGATCTGTTGTAGCTGAAGGTCTGCTTCAACACGTTTGATTTAAATCGGGGAGTTAGCTATTTTCCAAGATTGGAAAATAGCTGATTGCACAAATGTTGTCCGATCGGGTGAGTCTTTATTCCAACGGCCCCAGAAATTGGAATAAACATAAAATCAATAATCCATCCGGCCTTGTACTCATAGTTACCTCTTTGAGTCATAATTCTGTCACATCTTGTATTTTATTATCTTGTTTCTTTAGGATTAGATTGGATAATAGAAATGTTTAGATGTGTGTTGCTAATAGCATTTAACACCTTGACAATTAGCAAATCGAACTGTCAGTTTTGCTGCACGTTTTCCCAACTTGCTACAGGAGCGTTCTTAAATCCGGTGTTACGTCATCTCTGGATCAAAACCAAGTTCTGAGACACATCAGGTTAGGATCTCACACAACCTTGGGCCAGCGCTGCTTCAAAGTGTATTCAAGTTCCTATAAACTGACAACTTTTTCATCTTAGAGCCCTTTCATGTCAAATCAACTGTAAAATAACCTGAATCACAAAAAGTCTGCTTTTTCTAAACTGAAAATTATCATTGGGAAGTAAATAAACGTTAAATATTTATTTAACATATTTATAAATATGTTAAATATTTATTTAATATATTTATTTAAAAATAAAGTAAAACATTGTTGGTATAACCTGTTTTGCAAAGATTTTATTTTTTTAAAAAAAGATTATTTTATATTATAAAATGAATATTATATTTTATAATATAATTCTTAATTTTTGAACTGGTTTACAGTTGATTTTAAATGTAGAACGAGTTGTTTATTTCGGCGTTCTTTTGTTGTGTTAATTTTGTCCACAAACACAAAGTTACATCAACAAAAAAAATTTATTTCAACATAAAACTAATTAAAAAAAACATTCAATTAATGGATTTTTATCAGATCTTATTAAATGAATCTTCCCAACTTCAAGTTTTTGCAAAAAAGAATAAGCAGAAGTAGCTTACAAAAATTTTGAATAAAATTAAAAAAGAAACTCATATGTTATGTAGATTCATTACACATATTGTATGGATATTTCTGGCCTTCTTGTGTTGTACGTTTGATCTTAATGGCTTATAGATAATGAAAACCTTAAGTCCAGTGGCTCAGAAATGTGAATTCTACCTAAGATCAATTTAAAAAAGCATTTTTAATGTATAAATATATTGTAATGATGATTGTATGGACTACACAATTATGGGGGGAGTGGATTTAGGCGGGAGTCAGGAAATCAAAAACCACTACGCAAAGACGAATTTGTACTCGTGGACTACTAAGGACACATTGTTAATGTCCAGCCACATCTGAACCAGAGGTGTCAGAAGCATCTTACCTGGAATAAGGACAACAAGAACTGGACTGTTGCTCAGTGGTCCAGTTCGCTCAGTAAAGTTTGCATTTCATTTGGAAATCAAGGTTCTAGAGTCTGGATGAAGGGTGGCGAGGCACATTTTTGATGAATTGAGGGGGGGGGGGGGCATGTCATTTGCTAGGTTCTGGTCCACTGTTTTCTGAAGTCTACAGTCGGCGCAGCCATCTACCAGATTCTAGAGCACCTCCTGCTGACAAGCTTTATGGAGATGTTGGTTTTATTCTCCAGCAGAACTTGGTACCGGCCCACGTTGCCAAACGTACCAAAACTGGCCTGACCTGAACCCCAGAGAGGATCTATGGAGTATTGTTGAGCGGAAGACGAGCGATAACCAGACCCAACAATGCAGCTGACCTGAAGGTGGTTATCAAAGCAACCTGAGCTTCCAATATACTTCGTGGCCATCCACCAGCAAGGAGCCTGAATTAACTGGAAAGCATCTGCATCACTTGGTCAGAGCTTTGGGAGTCAGAGCAAGACTTCCATTTCTGATCCAGTCGGTGTATGATGTCCTCCCAAGTCCATCCAACCTACCTTGGTGGGGGCTAGCAGAAACACCAGCATATCCGCTGTGCCCAGGACGAGGTTCCCGAGAGCTGCTGCCCTAAAGCCTTAGGAGAGGGGAGCTACACCTAATTTTATGACCAGGTGCTGAAGACAATCGCCAGATTGCTCCGGACTCCAGCAGAGAAAACATCCGCTCCCTTCAAGGCTTGTGCCATGGCTCAAGAAGTTACCAAATGGAGCAGCACACTGCTTGGTCACAAACCTGGAAATGACCCCCTGGGTTGGGTTGCCCAGGTGAGGGTGCCTAATGATTTAAGACCCGAAACACTTAATGACCCTGGATTCATCACTGTGTCCAAGCCGCACAGTCAAGCTGTTTCATGGAACGAAGAACCTCGTGGTGTGATGAATCCATATAATAGATGAGTTTCACTTTCGGAAATGAGTGACAGAAAATGCTCAACCTTTTCCTTTCCGTATGGTGAAGTTTTATAAATGCCGAACAATTGCTAAGGTTTTTAATTGTGATTTTTTTTTTTTTATTTGCCAACTCAACCAAAGATAATGTGTTATATTGTCCTTTTTAAATTATACTACATGATTTTCCGTGGCCCATGTATTGTTTTGTGGATATAATTAGAAAGTTGTTTGTTTAGATGGGGCCCAGGTGCATTACAAAAACACCATCTGATTGTTCAGGTGTGACTGAATGGTATCAATGTCTTTATTATAATTCAGGCTGTTTGTTTTCCAACAAACATATTTAGTCTCTCAGATTCAGCCCCTCCAAATTGAGAGACACACACACACACACACAGACGTACTAGTGCCCACTGTTGTCAACCTCCTACGCCTCCTTAACGTCTTCTGCAACAACCGTTGCCATGGTGTCTCAGCTCGCCTGCTGCTCTGGACAACACAGTAACAAGGATGTGTGGATTTTGATGACGCCGTGCGTTATGACACACGCGTCTGCCTTCTCCATTTAGTATTTCAATGTGTTTTAATAACCCAGAAGCCAATACTGACGCGTGTCTCTTGATAAATCACTGTGCTCGGCTATCGAGCGAGTACCTCCTCAACTTATTTCACATTTTGCCGCGCTACCACCGAAAACCCTCAATGTTTTAGAACAAAGGGCAGTGCACAGTGGTGAAATGTAACAAAAAGGAGGATTATGTCAATGCACTATGAAACAGAATCCTCTTATGTCATTTCATTTCAGTATAGATGGTCTTGGAGGTTTTTTTTTTTTTAGAGAACATTGGGGAACAAACAGCATCTTGAAGACAGAGGAAGGCCAGCAGGCAGGTCAGGGACAAAGTTGCGGCAAAGTTTAAAGCAAAGTCAAGTTTTAAACAATATCCCAAGCTTTTGAGCATCTCATGGATCACTGTTTGGCGTGTCATCCAAGGACCATTGAACTGTAAACCTACCAAGTGATTGCTATGCAACTACACTGACAGGCTGGGCAGGGAGAGCCTTTATCAGAGAAGCAGTCAATATAGAGGAGCTGCAAAGATCCATAACTCGGGTACAAAAGTCTGTGGATAATATAGCTATTATTCCTGCATTCCGTAAATTTGTGCTTTATGAACAAGTGGAAAATTATAAAGTTGCGGACAGAAAGCGTTAAGTCGCTCTTGATTGCCACAAACCAGGTAGGGGACACAACAAACGTGTGAACGATTTACGTCCGATGAAACGATTGAAAGCGTTGTGTGTAACCATTCCATTGCCACAATAAAACCTAAGGCTGTCCAGACGCTCTGCAACCAAACAGAGAGAGTATGAGCTGCTTGGCAAAGAAGAATGGGCAGTCTCTTGATGCCTAAAGCTGGTGGACGCATAACCCAAAAGACTTGCAGATGTAATTGATTGCTTGCTCAAAACATTTTCTCAAAAGCGTACGAAGATAATTTCTTACACTTGAATAATGAGAGATTAAGATTCTGGGATTTAATATTTTTTAAATTAGGCAACTGATTGTTATAACCTTAAAGTAATTTAACATAGCTTGTGCAGACTAAAATGTTTGCACAGTATTATACTGTATTTCTGTCAATCTAGAGCCTGCAGGTATTTTGTCAATATTACTTTATTGCCGTATCAGCCTCCATGCATGTGCATGCATAGAGCCTGCCAATGCACCACATGTACTGTAGAGGGTGTTTGCCTAACTGTATAAACAACATATGTAGGTTATGTATTGTCTGTGCTGCATGTGGTCGCCTGTTCTGCATTGAATCAAACCTTTACCGAAGGCAAAACGAGCAATTCTTCTCAGCTCATGGGCTAAATATTTAGTCTGCAGTATAAACACAGCAGCCTTCTAGGAATGCTCTGCTCACGAAGGAAAGCAATGATTTCGCTGTGAAACTGATAAGATTACGAAAAAGACAAAACCGGGGCCTTGTTCAAATCTACGACAGATAAGTTGTTGGGGAAATTAGCTTCGAGGACCTTCAATAAACCTAAACAAGTTTAGGGGAAAACAATGACAATTCTCTCAATTAATGCAATCAATATGCATGCTTTTTAACTATTTTCAATAAATTAATCACGTAACAAGCCATTAGATATCTATTAAAAACATACACCCAACAGCCACATTATCAAGTGGTTAAAAAGCAAATCACTCAACCACAAACTCGATGCATTTAGGGATGTAGAAGAGAAGATGGCTTGAAGTTCAAACTGAGCATCAGAACAGGAAAGAAACTGGATTTAAAGGACTTTGACCATCACATGGACGTGGGTGACGGAGGAGCCGAGCTTAGTATTTGTAGAAACTGTTAGACCATTATCTGTTAACCATCTCTCAGGTTAATAGATACTGGTGCAAGAATGGGGAAACTATCCAGGTTGTGGTTGTTTTGTGGACTAAAATTCCTTGTCGATGTCAGAGATCTGAGAAGATCTCTGACATCAACAGAGATAAACAGAGATTTCTAGACTGGTTGGTGGTGGTAGTTTGCAAGCACCAACCAGCGCATTAGGCAGGACCTCCTTGATTAAAAAAAAGACATTTTATTAACTTCAATACCACCTCAAAGCTTATTTTTTACAAAAGTTAAATATCAAGCACAAAGATCCAGCACAAAGACGGATTGTAGTGACTGTAGATTAGGAACCAAAGTCACTTGAGCGGTAGCATGGTCTTCCAAAGTTAGCTTTGCAGTTCAATGTTTCTGCAGTTACTGTGGCTGTGCTGTTGTTTTTTCATCAATTCTTTAAAATGATCTAACGTTGGACTATCAAACACCAGTAACTAAACTTAACTTTGCAAATGCTTTTGGGAGCCAAGTATTAGAAAAGCTCTGACTGTTGTCTGCAAAATGAAAACAGGAAATGAGAAATGGTCAAACTCTGAGCTCTGGAGCCTCAGTTCACGGTGCAGTATCAATCGTTTGATGATAATGCAATCTTGATAAAAAAGATAACCTCTCTTGAGTCTTTCCCTAACTTTCACAATTGAAAAGACAACTGTGCTAAGCAGTTTTTTGGGGGTTTTTTTGTTTTGTATTTGTTCTTGTAATCTGATGCTTCGTTTGATGAAACATTTGCTTTATCCAGTGGGTTAAACCTTGGAGTTTTGCCCATCCACAACACACAGCAGGAACTCTTTTCCACACAGCTGGATCGGGTGTCACAACTTGGAAGGGAAAAGGAACCAAGAGGGGGGGAAAAAAGGAAAGAGACACAAGAAAGAGAGAGGGGTAGGACAAAAGGAAAGAAGGGCACATGTAATTAAAGAAAGGAAGGGAGGTAGGATACAAGGAACAGAAATTAGGAAAAGCGAGGGGGAGAACTTATAAGGAAAGGAGTTGGCACACCAGGAAGTAAGGGCTGAACGGGACATAAGGACAGAAAGGAAGAAAATATAAAAGGAAGGAAAGGAGCAGGACACGAGGAAGAAGGGGAGAAGAAATAGAAGGATGGACGAGGAAGGTTGGGTACAAATGAAGGGTGATTAGGAGGGAGGACATGAAGGAAAGGAGATAGGGAAGGAAGGAACAATACATCATTTAGTCAATGGGATAGGAAATAAAGTCTGGAAATCCCAAATGTTTTTTCTACTTTACTTTCTTTTTATACACTTGCGTGTAAAACACTGAAATCAAATTCCAGACTGTTAAAAAATACCACAAAACATTTTTAACTATCCAGCTTCTTTTCTCTCCAATTGATGCAATGCTTTGAAGGGCTACCTTTTAACAGTCTGTCTAAAGATAAATCCTTCGAAGTTATCTCCTCTTATTTTGAACTCGTGTTTTGTCTGATTTGGAGTCTTCCGAAGTCTTAAGAGCCAAGTAAACACACTAAAACGCGCAGGAAGGTTTCATGTTCCCGGGACGGTTTTCATTTTCCAGACCGTATTGTGAGGAGCCTTAACAGGAGCCCCAGTGTTTGTGTTGATGTTCGACCGGTTAGAGGTGAAGAGTGAAGAAGTAAGACGTGGAAGAAGGGACAGGAGGTGGGGGTTGACAGATCCATCTCTTCTCTTTTTCTATCTCTGGAATGCTGCTGGAATCCAAGCTTGCCTCCCCTTGTTGGCTCCACGCACACTCCCAGTGCCTCGTATCATGCTGCAGTGCGCACACATGCACCCGTTGCACTGGTTATTCCTCTAGTTGGGTCATTTTAACCATGAAATCATTGATTAACAGCTGGAACTGTGCAGCTGATACGGAGCTGAGCTCACACACCGTGTGATGGAGAGAGAGAGAGAGAGAGAAAGTGTTTGTCCATCTCTGGCACAAAGCTCTGCCTGACACAGAAAGCTTGACGATCGTTAAATTCATTTTAAAAGTAAAATGAATGGTCTCCAGAGTCTACCTATAATTATACAAAGAATTTCTACATCTAAGACATCTTAAAACTGTCCTGTCCCGCTGGGACAACACTTGTGTAAAACCACCTTTTGCTGAAATTACAGCTACAAATCTTTAGGGATATATTCCACAAAAACTTTGAATGTCTACATTTTTTTTTGCAATCAAAAAAATGCATCAAAAATGCATCAAACTCAGTCAGACTGGAAGGAGAGCAAAGCACGCGCGAAAGCAACAACAAACAACCGCGTCAAATAAACATGCAAGCATATCGATTTTTTGTTTTTTTTGGTTTTTTGAATGTTAGCGAGGCGGTAGCGCTGCGGGAAACACTGGCGTGGCTATCGAGCAAGTTTTATCAGAATTACAGAGTATTTCTTCACTGAAAGAAGAGCAAAACACTGCTCTGGAGACTTTTCTCAGAGGAAAGGATGTTTTTGCTCTTCTCCCGACTGGTTTCGGCAAGAGCTTGTGGTTGTGTTTTCGTCGTCGCTGTTAGTACGTCATATGCTTCGTTGATCTGATTGGTTTATTTGGCCCGTCTATCACCAACATAGGCCAATCAGCTAACCAGTATTTTCGCCCCTTCCCAAAATTACTTCAACGGAAGGTTTCCAGATGGATATGCGGAGCAAATCCATCTGGCGGAGTCAGGTTAAGAGACAGTAGGGGGAGATGACAGACCCCTCAATCGTCTCATAAACACTTAGTCTACAATCACAAGGACTCAGAGGGGATATATTAGTGTAAAAATGTTAGCTCTGCTTTGAATTGTATTTTGTATATAGCTTGAAAACATTTATTTCAGGCTGGTCTTGCAACTTTTAGTTGCATCCTTTGTCCAAAGCCTGCAACAAATAAATTGCTCATTACCAGGTCTCCGCAGAGCTGAACGTCATGCTGACAAGGCCTTCAGTGAGCTCCAGCTGATGGCGCTCCCATGTTTTCAGTGTAATTAAGTGAATTTTAATTTGACTACTTTGGGAGCACTCCAAGACAGTGCAGGGCATTGAACCTTAAACCCCAGAGGCCAAGGGAACATAAACCAAGGAAAAAAGGAGTAAAAAGACTGCAATGTCACAGCTACGGTACCCATCTTGATGCACTCGAACATGATTAATTTTCCACTCTTCATACCAATAAACAAAAATTTATAAAACTGGGGAAGCGTAAACAACGCATATTTCATAATCATGACAGGACATCGTTTTTCACTTAATGTGCTTCAGTTTTTTCCCCCTTAGAACCTCATAAGATACACTTTTAGATGTGTTAATATGCAAGGCAAGGAGAGAAGCACCTGGGCAGCACCTTTAAGCTCAGACATCCCAGCTGAACTCGTGCCGCCGAGTTATTCAGACATGCAAATGTTCCCTTAACTCCTACTGTGAATCATCCTCCTGCATAACATTTTTCTCCCGTAATGTCAGCGTAGGCATGAGAGATGTTGAAGGTGCAGTAACTGACGTTTTGTACTCGGCTTTGTTGCTATTTTCCAATCTATTTATGCTTTGAGCCGAAGTACCTTGCGTCTTGATTTTTTTTTTTTTTTTCCATTGCCTAGAACTTGTGCCGACTGCGTCAGAGCCTTTCGACATATAAACTATCTCCTGATGCTTACGTTAGAGAAAGATGCTTTCTTTGTTCTCACTCCTACAGCCGGGGTCAGGCAGTTGTGTTTACATCAGCGTGCTGTTGCCGTGACAACAGACTGAGCCTAGCAGTCAGAGAGCTGGAGGAAGCCTGCAGACTTGGATGGAGAAATCCTTGAAAAATGAAATGAAACAGAAAGCGTGACGCATTTTTGTGTTTGGGGAACTGCTTTTTTCTTTTAAGCTCTTAAAAAGAACAGAACAGCCCTCATTGGAACATGGTCCATTAGAGAGTGCTGCCTTTGGGCAATTTAAATGCCGAAAGTGCTTTTCTTTTAAAAAATTCTAATTGGGTTTTTAGGCAACGGCAAATCCTTCTCGAATAATTTTAAAGCCTTAGATGAACAATAATATCCAAGCATCCTTCAGTCTGAGACTTCTTCTACCGTATTCAGTTCTGTTGGCCCTTTCAGTAGCCGCCTGCCTCCACTGTCAGAGAGAAAGTGGAAAGATTTAATAACTCCATAAAGCCAAAAGCAACCCAAACACAGACGCGCGCACCGACACACGCTGCATGACTGCAGTAAGTCATTTCAGGACCTGTTAAATCTCCATTAACACGCAGCCTCCCTGCTAACCACAGCTAATCTAACCCAGGTGTGTGAGTGTTTTCACCTTCTCCCTTCTTTGCCCGATCTTCCTCCTTGCCTTCCTTCTTTTTTTTTTTTCTTACATTCCCAAATCTCTCTTAACATCCCTCTGATTCAAATTGCCCTTCCAAGAAAGTCCCCCTTTTTTCCCATGCTCTCACGTTAATCTGACATCTGTACCAATACAGAACCTCCTTTAATTGAGTCAGATTCTAGCAAACTGCTGCTCCCAGCCATCTTGCCTTCAGTCTAAACAAGAAGGCTGACACTTTCAGCTGGCTCGTCTCTGCGCCAGATGCAGCCATCCTTTTCACATCTTTCAGCCCCTAATCTTCATCTGAAATGTTTAAGAGTGAGATACAAAAACAGACCGATAAGATGGGGAAGTAAGGCACAACATCTGCTTCCTATTTAGCCGGTTTCCCAATAATGAGACGGAAAGATGAACAGTGACTACAGGCTTTTAAAGGCAATCTATGAACTCGGGATAGATTCCCAGTTCTATCTTTAGGGTGCCTCAGTCTGAAGTCCTCTCCGTTCCCTACTGGATTATTCACCCAGAATTACTCTGTATGTGGCTCCATCCATCCTCAACTCTGAACGGCTTCCCTGTTCTTCCTGAAGACGAGCCTCCCCACGGCATGATGCTGCCATCGCCATCTGTTACCATAGATATCGTTTTAAACTGGGAGATATGCAGTTAGTTTTCCAGCATACATAGCTTTTTGCTAATAGGCCAAAAAGTTGAATTTTTGCCTGTTAAAATGGAGTTTTTCCTCTCCACAGTCGTCCCATTCTTGCCCAGGATAAGGGATTACACGAAGCAAGATTCCACCTTTTTCATAACTCCATCTTGCAATGCTCCGAATCTTGTTTTAAATTTCCTCCTAAGTAGATTAAATCAGCATTTATTTTATTGGATTTGATGTAAAGACGGCGGCGTTGAAATGAATTGTGATGGGAATGAATAGGAGATCCGTTTCCTCCAATACAAAGTGACCGAAAATGGTGATCTGACACTGTGTAAACATACAGTGCTCGCTGTCTTTCCATGAAAGGCATATTGGACAATAGCTGTTTGGGGAAAATGAAGCTCCTCCAGAGAGGTCTGCATTGATCAACAGATGATTTAGCATGCTCTTGATGGGGTAAAAAAAAGGATTGCAAGATAAGAGTTAATCCCAAAAATCCTCTGCTCAAATTAGGCTTCCCCTCCTTTCTCTCTCACACACACACACACACACACACACAGGTGCCCTCTTGAACACACACTCACGGATGTTCTGGGAATGCACACTGCAGGGGAGAATATGATCCCTGCTTAGAAATGACGCTGTTCCCTCAAACAGTGCAAGTACACACTGTCATGTTGGTGCAAGGAATGTGCGATGCTGTTTATGCACATTTGTCTCGACGTGTACGTGTTGTTGACAGTACCAACAACTGTACTCTTCAGGACTTGACATCATGAGGACCTTAAGCAAACGTGTTGCCTTGCAATACAGGTCCCCGTTAACTGGAAAGGCCATTAAAGACCTGCGAGGCAAAGGCTTTTTATCCAAACAAGGTTTAAATGTTTGAGGCTTGTAAAAGACTCAAACAAACCAGGATTAAATGGCTGCGTTCCTCTCTTCCAGTCCGCTGCGTTTCAAACAGTTTTGTTTGGCCTGGGCACTGTGAAGTACGCGCTGGCTGCAGCTGGTATCGGCGATTTTATTGTTTTTGGAAGACACTTATGACACGGGGAGGCTGAGAAGACAGATGTGTGCAGCTGTGACTAGCCACAATGCAGCCCACCCACACATTGACACAATTAATCATTTCAGTGTATATGTTTGAGTGTGTGAGACTGTAAAGATACCCTTACATTTTTGCTTTAATAACCTGGTATATGTTTGGAAAGCTTACTGCTGCCCTCTCTTGGTTAAAAAGCTCTTTACATTTCCTGAGCATCCTGAGGGAAAAATCTCAGATTTTAGAGCCATCAAAACATGCATAACACAATTATAGCAAATGCATAAATCAGAATGAGCCTTTTCACATATTTTAAAGTAGATTTTAAAAACCCTTTAGACCCCTGACCTCTCTGTACTATATTGATGATGTGCCATCTAATTATAAGATGTCTGACAGCACATCGGTATGTTTGGTTCAAAGACTGTTTATGTGACCAAAAAGAGACCTTTTAACAGGACTATGTTGATTGGATGTTTGACCACTTATTGGCAACACAGAGCATAATGGAGGCGGTAGGTGGAAGCAAACAGGTGAGGTGGGCAGATTTGTCTGCAAGCGCACAAAGAAAAAGTCCTTCCTTTGTGGACTATTTTAACCCCAGGAGTATGATGCAATTAAAGTCTTAACTCTAAGTGAAGAAAAACGAGCCTAAGGAGGAAGGACACAAACAGCCAATGCCATTACTAGCTTGAATACATAGGAAGTCAACACCTAGACCACAGAGGTGACCACAGAAATGTTTTGGGGATATAACGTTTCTCCAGTAAGAAAAAAAGCTTCCCTTTACAGCTGTTTGTCAGTACAAAAATCACTGCTGTTGCCCACAGAGAATGTAAAATTAATACCCACTCCATCCAAACAAGCCTCCTGCATGTTTAGCTAGGATAAACAGCTTTGGCTACAACATTTTTTTTTTTTCCTCCATGTCTGAGCCAAAGGAAGAAGTGTGTTCGATTGCAGTTGGACATATATTGATTGCACTGCTTAAAAGTGACTGGGCTAAACAAAAATGTTTTGGTGAGCAAAATAGCAGCAGATGGATTTGTAAGTGGTGTGACTGATGAGATCTATAGAATAAAACGTTTCAGAGCTCTATAACTAAAGACCAATTAAACCATGAGTGCAATACCGACTGAATTGTTTGATTTGCACAGCCACTGCAAAGCTTCCTAATATTAAATGGGCTATTGTGTTGCCGGTTGTTGGGAGGAACTGTTCTCGTTGGAGTAACAATGCTGATCGGAACCAGGGCAGAAATTACAACAGTTTTTGTTTTAGTTTTGTATCACAGCTTTAGACTTGATTTGCTATTGTGTGTTTTTAAATCTTCTAATGGGGTGCTCATTTGTTAGGTCTCCAAGTGACGGCTCTGTGATGAGTTGGAGGAAGTCGAGAGACATTTCTCTTGACTTTGTCTACATGGAGGGAGGCACAAGTACAAACTTGACTTCCTTCTTGACTTTTGGCTCGAGTCCGAAATTGCAATATTGGGGCATTGAGGGCAGAAGAAGGGGCTTGCCCATGGTGCCATTGATGCAAGAACTGCCACCGCAACCACATCCATTTTGACATATTCCTGAAATTTACAATTATCTTTGTTTTTGCTCATTTTCATGACAATTGTTCTCCCACTATGCCACACAAAGAGGCCCTGAAATAGCCTTACGTTTACCTAGATGTTGACAGTAAGGTTAAGGTGTTAACTAATACTTTTTCTGTTTTGACCAAAAAGGATGAACTTGATGAAAAAGTGACTATGGACGGTGTTTCATATTAGTATCCATGTTTCCCCTGAGAAAAAGGGCTCTAATATAATAAAATACAAGTATGCTTAAAAAAAATAAGAAAAGCAGCAACAGCTTTAAATATTGACGCAAATCTAAATTTTAAGAGGCCAAGATGCAAAACAAAATTTGCATTTCCGAGTTTGAGAAGAACAAAGGTTTTCAGTGTGACGTCTAGATTGTCTCCCTCAGTTTAGATCTGGTTAGTTTAAAAGCTTTTAAAATTGGTCCATTGAGGGTGTCTGTATCTAATATGAACACCAGGCGGTCCTTTATGCCACACATTTTTCTTTTAGGGCTCAAATTAATTAACATTGATTTCTGTGCAAACTTTAGTACAACCTCATCATCCTTGCATACGTCAAGCCACTAAACCCATGTTACAGTAATATAAAATCTGAAAATCATAAGGTTTCAAAACTAAGTTGTCTACATATTATTTTGGGTCAGCTGAAGAAAATTTCAATTCTTTTAGGGCTACGTTTTGAAACTAAAACAATTAAATAAAAGGCAGTTTATTGAAATCGGTTCAGAACAAAGTACAAATTTCCCCAAAACTCTCCACTAGATGGCTCGCAAACAGCTTGAAACTGACCACTTGTCATGTTGCTCACTGATTCTTGTTGTACTGCTATCAGCACTTTGCTTTGAGCTGTAAAGTTGCTGTGAGTTGAATTTAAACCCCACACAAACCGGACCCTACAGTATGTTCTACTGTATGCATAAGCCAGCATCTCCTTCAACCACTTGCATTTAACTATGAGCCACTATGTCTTTCTCTGCTTCACTCCTGCAACTTGAGCATGTCAATCCATTCCTCTGGTGAACTATTTTCTATTTATAGCTGCAGAACTCCGGCCTCTCTCTCTCTCTCTCTCTCTCTCGCTCTCTCTCTGTTTTACTTCCTTACTTTGTGGCAGTTCTGTGGGGGTGGCAGAAGAGGTGAGGAAAGGTCAGTCATGTCCTCAACTTTAAATCTGCTTTCTTACCCAAATCTAGAGATGGACTGATTCTTATGCTTTAGATTTTGTTTTCAGTCGATCTGCGATCTGCCAGTCACGAGAGTCGTGCTTAGTGTCTGAGTAATGTGTCAAGAATGATCAAAAAGGTGTACATAGATCAATTCCTACATTGCCATCTCAGGCTTTGAACTAAAATGAAACACCTGTGGAGTTTGGTAAAGAGAAGAGAGCAACTGAGGAACATCTCCTGTTGTTGTGGGCCGTTGTCCGGCGACTTCTAGATGTGTTCCTGCTGCGAAACGCCTCCAGTCTCATTTGGCTGAATCTCTGCAGTCCTGCGAAGGACCTCATCGTTTAAGTCAAGCGTGTCGAAGCAGAGACGCGTCTAAAAGTTCCAGGACACCGTTCCCTAGAGAGACACCTTTCCTCCTTGCATCTAGAGATGCTGCGTAAAGAGGAAAAACCCAAGAGCCTTCTCTGTGTGTTCAGACCGTGCGAAACGTTAGCTTAAATGCTGTCTTATTGGCAAAAAGAGGCTGGAAAAGGAAGTACTGAAAAGAGGTAACCAGTAAGAGGAGCACAATGTCCCCAAACTCTTGGCTCAGAGGAGCAGCTAAGAGGTCTGTGGTGACTCTGGAGGAACTGCAGGAATCCGCTGCTCAGGTGGAAGAATCCAGTGAAACGGCTATTAGTCGTGCTCTCCACAAATCTGATCTTTATTTTTTTTGCAGTTTTGTTGTAAAACTTCCAAGTTGACTGTAGCGTGATATCTCAAATAATCGTCATTCGGTCGATACCACCTCAGTTACTTCCGGTCAAAATAAGAGACCCGCTATTGGCTGCAGATTATGCCCGATTTGGGACATTTTGGTGGCGTGTCTTTTCAACGTCAGTGTTACTGCGCGGGAGGAGTGCTGGACTGTAAGGCGGACTTTGCGTCCCATCAGAGCCATTAGACGGTTAACGCACATTCGAACAACCTTTTCAGCTGAATTCCAGGTGACTTATTCAGAGGCAGCGGTCATTCCGGTAATTGTAAGCGTCTCCTGGATAAGGGCTTATCACTGAACGCGATGCTGAGTTTCTTTCCACGTCGCAAAATATTGATTTGAAGTTAAAACAATTTTTGATTGAAACATCTTACAAACGATACGTAAAGAAATCTAAACTTGCTGGAGTTATTTCTAGGCAATCCATAGGGAGCACGCAGTATGAAGAGGTGAATAATTCACAGCGCAGTCACGGAGACGGATGACTCGCTTTGGCGAACCCTGAAAGGAAAGTAGCAACACGGTGTTCAAACTTGCTGCAAACCTTGAATGATTTCCCTTCAGATTTACAATGATGTGCTATGCCATATTGGTCTCTGACAAAAAAAAATCTCAAACTACATTAAGATCTGCGATTGTGACATGACAAAACCCTCGAGGCTCTGTCTGTGTACTCATTGAGCCAAGACAAATAAAATTCCTTAAAGCTTCTTACTGAGATAACAGGAGGAATGTGAACACGTCTTCACTAAGGTTTTTGTTGTGCGCTTGTTTGAATGATTAAACTTATTGATATGGTGGTGGCTGGTGAGACGGAACTAAGGTTATATTGCTGCGATCTCTCAGGATAATCTCTGAAAGGGGGAAACTTCAACGTTGCACGTTTTAACACTCTGCCATGAGTCCAACTTTACTGAGTTTTTAGTTCCCCCGAGACTAAAAATGCAGCTCAAGCTGTTGGCAGGCATGTCTATAAAATTGACAAAGGAGGAAAGTGAGCTTCTTTTCAGAGAAAAATAAAGCCATGCGAAAAAGGAGAGGCAGCCATCAGGGGGTCACTCAGTCAGTTGCCAGCCCCGGGGCATCGGCAAAAAGCTCCAACCTGGAATTCCAAATAAATAATTCCCAAACGCAACCCCCTCCCCTGTATCATGCTGAAAGAGGCCCAGGCATGCTAACAAAGAGCACAAGATGGTGCCCAAGCAAAATGCCCAATTAGTCTAAATTTATGATGCATTCGCACTAGTTTTTTTTATTTATTTAATCAACAGTCCTACTTATTTTGACAGAGATTTAAACACAATTCTCAAAGTTTAGCAATTAGAGTGACCCGAATTCTCTTGACTAATGACTTTCTGTTGATGTTTACCTAATACAGCGTAAAGCAGTTTTATCCATTAAAATCCATGGATCCCATATTTTCCTTTAGTTCAGGGTTGTAACTCATTCATTTCGTTGGCCACGTTTCAATTTGTAAATTAATAAGAAAAGTTTCTAAAAAAAAACTCTTTCGTTCCACAACGGGGAAATCCGGGCATGGCAATGGGGGGGGCGGGAAATGTCTCTGGTATCATGTTTTAAAATCACAACTATGTCAGTAACACAATGTCCGCTCAAAACCGTATGGATAGCCTCAAATCTCAAGTTTTTGGGTTCATAAAGTGAAGATTTATTTAGTGATGTATATTTACTGAGGTGAAGGAGGTCAGGAGAAATGTTATCTGGGATTCACCACAGTGGCAAATCGCTGCTTGTTGCAAAAACTGTGATGTTATACCCCAACATTCTGACAGCAGAATTCAGATTGTAATTCCTGCTCCAACTACGTTGCAGGAACGTAGCTGACATAACGACCTCAAACACCCTCCTTCGTTTGGCTTAGAGAAAAGATGAGAAGTACTTGAAGCTTCCTTTTCACGACAAAACATACAGAACGACTTTATTGCTTTTAAACGATGTTTGGTAGGTGTTTTGTATTGAGGAGAGGACACAAGAAAAGTAAAAACCAAATAGCATTTGCATGTTTTGGTGGATTAAAATTCAAATCCATAAAAAAATCATCTGTGTTTTCTGTACAAAGCATTTTTGGAGAAAAGATTATTTTTATCCAGGTCCAGTTCAGATGATGCGTCGTTCATGTACTCACCGTTTGTAACAAGGGAGTTGCTACAAAGCTACCTTTTGCTCTCAAAAAGTGGTTTTAAGAAATATTAGCTTTAAGAAATGATGAAAAGGCTTATTATTTTGTGTGTGTTTCATTTTTGGAATATTTAAAGGATATTTTTGGCTAAAAGGAACGATGAGATTAGCTTTTATCAAAAGACATGCAACAAAATCATGGCACTTCAGTCAAATGGATGGGCAAGTACATAGATAGAAGTAATTACACTAAAGAGACTAAAATGGTTATTGTAATATCTAACTTGATCCACCTGGCAAACACAGCTAATAAGGACAAGTAAATATGCGGATGGAGTGGAATGTCCTTCACTCGACTCTTTTCAAATGAAGCCTCATGGATCATAATAAAGCAGAGCTGATAAAATCAAGAATAAATTTTCATATCGTTCTTTTGGGCTCATTTCTGAGAAATGGGACAGGATATGAGCTGAAAGTATTTCTTTGATATGCACACGCAAACACACTCACTGTAACACAACCTGCAGCATGAAAAGCTTTGAACGTTGCTTGTGTTTTTTTCCCCAACTATAATTTAGCAAATGATTAACCAGAAAGCCATCGCACGGTGTGTACTTGCATCAAATATGTGCCCGCACACTGTTGGTTAATTGCTTGGTATGTAGACGCTCGAAGTCTTTGTTTTAACAGGCAATTGAAAGTCAATGACTGAAGCCTTCTAAAGACCACTTAAGCATGTATAGCTTGCTAAACCTGTGCTGCAACAATTTAAAAACACAATTATCTTTATATGTAGACATACGTTTTAGTGTTCTCTCATAAACAAGGACTGCATTTGGATCAGTAATTTATCTTTAAATGTACTGGCACCCCTCTGTAGAAATGTGTGAACAGTCTTAAAATGAATTTATCTCTTACAATTTGCCCATTTATTTTATAGAATTTTTGAGATAAAAGAAACAATGACCTCTTTTTTTTTTTTTTTGCCCTTAAATACATTTTGTTGTGTACTTGGAGTCTCTAGTAATGCAGAACGTTTGAATGTAGTCTATTCAGGAGTTGCATAGAAATCTTTATATCCTTTTTGGGTAATTTTTTCATGCCGTTCAGTTTTCTCTACTGTTCGCAGTATTTGCTGCAGAACTGCTAAAAAAGTCATGGAGGTCTGGCTAAAATGTTTTGCAAATCGGCCTTTTTTATTACTCTGAGCGCTTTTTGTAGTCCAAGCTGAAGGATAATTGTTTCATGGTTTATCACGCCGTCCCCCAGCATCCTACAAAAATGGCCAAATGGCGTGGATCTCTCTGCAACCTAGTGGGGGGCCAGGTGCTAAGTGCCTCCTTTAGATTTAAAGAGACGGCGCCAAAATTAGTTGCTTTCTGACGCACCTCAGAACAGGGGTGTAAAGGGGGAATATGGGGGTAAATTAACAAGGAATTCACACCAAACCATTACAGTTCCACTTTATATAGACCATACCTGAATGATTTCAATGTAAAAATTAAGAACCTAAAAGCATGATATGTCCCCCTTTAATTTAGGATCTGATGGATTTTAAAAGACTTCATGAAGCCATACAGTTTAAGGAGATTCCCAGGTCCTTTGGAAGATCACCAAGAACAAGTAGATAGTCATTTTGCTGATATTTCCTGACTTGTGAAGATACTACATCTACATACGTTGAATGGTATGTTCACTTGTCTTTCCCATTTTGAAATGTGTTACAGAGAAATAAGCCTCGGTGTCACATATCATACCTACACCCCAGGGTAACATGAAATATTAGCATTACCAAGAAACTTAAATCAGAAAAAATATTATGTATTGATTAAACGCAAATTAACATAGGGTTTTTGAGAGTTTTCTCACTGAAAAGCTTTGTAATTAATCCTTAAGATCAGTTAAACAAACAAATACTGTGGCATGCTAAACCCGTACCCATCCAGAACTCATATGTGCTGATGTCCTTGTTCGGTTACCTGTTCAACTTAAACAATAGATTTTAGGGTTTTTTTCTCTCATAATGTAATGTCACTTCAAAACCAAGGTGTGTACTGAATTGTGATTTTTCTGTAGCTACCACTTCACCCTTTTACCTGTAGTAGTATTATTTTTAAATATATATGCTTGCTCATTATAATCTGCCTAGTTAAAGCAACCTCAAAATTGCCTCATTTGTTATTTTTTTTTCATAAAAAAACAGGCCAAAGACAAAACATTAGTATTTGCTATAAACAGTATTACTACTATATAATTCATCTAAGGGGGGTAATATGATTGACTACCTATAGGGTCAGTGTAACCTTTTTAACATTTTTCTTTATAAGTTTTGATTGTTTTTTTTTAGGAGCCTTGGTGCATTTGGTTCATTCAGAAACTAAACTAAAACACAATTTTTCTTAATGCAGATGTACACCATCATGTTGCATTTTTAATTGTGTGACCTCAAGATTAAATGTTTTCACTACATTGTTTTGCACATTGCAATACCAATATTTTAGCAATTACTAATCTAGCAAATAACTGTGTGGAGTTATTTGACTGTGTTTCCAGGTGTGTCCGAACCTTACAAAGCAACATCAAGCCACAATGTAAATGGGCGCATGAAAAGATTTTACAAATGAAGTATTAGTGTGGTGATTAACTCAATCAATCATTTTGCCAGAGTTAATCTTTTCCTAGATTAGTCTAAGTGTGTTTTGAGATGTTACGAAACATTTTCACTCAGTGCGAGTATCATATCAGCACAGTTTATGCACGGCCTCAGATGACTGCGCGATATCCGTGCGTGCACCCCCCTCTGGCCCACGACAAACCAGATTAGGGAGAACATTAGCGAACATTAGGATTCGTGTAACACACACACAGAAAATACACATGAGGATGGACGTTTAGCTTTTAGACAAGAAGGTTTCACAGTTGGATCATCCCCCTACTGGTTTTGGATTCTCTCCCGAGCACCCATGAGTGCATTCATCGACACAAAAAGTAACTCAACACTGCTGATTTTGAACCGAAGGAGAGGTTTAATCTGCAACAGACAGAAAGATTCTGGCTACGGAAATTAATGTTTACTTTTCAGCCGTCTCTATTTCAGGCCGCTCGCTTTTGCCTCATTGTTGAGAAAACATCCCAGAGGAGATGTGAGCTCGCTCCGAACCAAAACAGTGCCAAACAAACCCTGCTGTTTCATATGGTTCTTTTCAGCAGCGTATCGTGGAAACTTGTCAAGAAATGGCCCTGTGAGGGATCGAGTTACTGAGCACCAATGAGACGAGCCATAAAACACATTTTCCTGCACATTTTACAACATATTTAGTCATTCTCGGATGCCATCATCTTTGAATGGCTTCAAATCAGCTTGTGTGTTTATTAAGCTATTTAATTTCTCTGATTAACTCATGGGCAAAAAGATGAGGCTGCTAAATTGGCCAGATTTCTCAAATTAAACCCAGGGACACGTCCAGGTCACAAATGAAAATAAAAAGAAATTTGTCATGATGGATTGAAGGTACTGGAGCTGGGGGGACGGCGGGATCACCTCTTCTTCTGCAACTCTGTCTGTGATGCAAACAATAGCTGTTCTTGTGCAAAACATTTTGGCCTCATTCATAAAACGCTGTAATGTGGGACATATCGGGGACAGGCTATGACAGCTTTGTTGTGGCATGGTATACTTTAGTAAAAAAAACTAGATCTAAGTAGGGTGGGCAGGCAATATTTATTATACCATACTGGGAAGAGTTTATATAGCAGATGTCATGATTAAAAGTTCAGGTAACTATTGTCAGTCACACATTTTCCAATGCATGAAAGGAATACAGACAATCTTTATGCCCATCAGTGTTTTCCAGGCCTATTAAAGCTAATGAGCACCATAATCAAACTACATCCCTTTGCAGACTTGCTGGACTGCATCCAGAGCTTCTCCCAGGAGGGAACATTTACCAACGGAGGTCATCCGACCAGGCTGGACTGATCTGTTGAGTGGGGAAAAAGCTTTGAAGGTAATGTAGAATCATGTGTGTGTATAAACTATTTTAATTTAAAGAGAAATTTCATCTTTTGACCAATTAACGTGGCTGTATTGCCTCCCCCTCCCACCATTCTGCCAATTACAGCTGAGTCGTGTTTTCTTGAAAATGGTCACATAGAGTGCTGTAAAAGTACCTCTAAATGATTTCTTGTTTTATGCTTTCTTATGGCATTAGAATGTTTTACATCATAAAAAAAGTTTAACATGAGACGAGGGTAAATCCAAAAAGTGAAACAGTAGTTGTCTCCTAAACCTAATATTTTGTTTTGCCACCCATGGCATCAAGTGTTTGCCATGACTGACAATAGCTACGTTTACATGGTCAAAAGAAGCCGGAATAAAAATGCGTCATGTAAACAAGCCAATCAGAATATTATGATTGGATTTAGCTCAATCAAAATGCAATTGTATTCCGAATGAGAGGGGTGGTTTATAGCGATTGATAATCCGATCAACGTGCAAATAAACTCTTGTCAGGCTCAAGTTATTCCGAATGTGGCAAACTGACCTGATGGCACATGTGCGCCCGACGTAAACGTGACGTATTTCCGCGTTGTTGAGTGGCAGAAATATGTTGGGGCTCCTGATACAACCTTTCTGTTCGAAAAAAAATAAGAGGTCAAAATGGTTGAGTACTCAGTAGCGTTTAAACCGTAATTAAAACCTGGTGCAAGTCCAGCCTGGGCGCTCAGAAGACAAACAAACTCGTACAATACTGCTTTGTTTATTATATTTTGTTGTTCAGCAAAGATGGAAGTACTTCTGTTTTTGTTTTTGCGCATGTCAGAGTGGTTCTATTCTGAATAAAGCCAGGCGCATATACACGCACATTATGATTAGATTGATTGATTGTGTGCCTATATCTACGGTACAATCTGATTATTTAATCCAAATACATTTTAATCCGATCGTGAAATTTTGTGCACGTAAACATAGCTAAAATGTATTGTGAAGGAATTATGGCTCAGTTTTCTTTGCATAATTGTTTTTAGTCAGTCCCATCTGGTTGTTTCTGACCAACATTGATTCCTGGTGTATAACTGAAATGAGCTTGAGTTTGAGACCATAGACTAGAACAGAATTCATAGTTTTCTTCGATTTATATTTTTTTCGAGGTTGTGAAGGAGAAAAGAAACCCCAGACCAATACCCTACCATCACCATCTTTGATTTCTTGCATTTTCTTGATTTTATAAATGCTATTATAGTTGCACCTAATCCACACATATCTTCCAAATAGCTCCAGTTTTGCTTTCAGTTTACAGAATCAAGATCATTTTTGGGAAACGTGAGTCTAGTCTTTCTTGTTGGTGAGCAGCGGCCTCTATCTAATTGTTAAACCCTGAACAAAAGTGGGACCTGACGAGCCTTAGCTGTCTGACCTTCTAGACGAGTGGTTGATGCACTCTTGGCATCTGGTGTCTATCTCCAGCGGTCATTGAGCGAGAGGCAGGGTACACCCTGGACAGGCTACGAGTCCAACACAGAATAGCGGACGGGTTCAGTTTAGGTGATTTAATTATTTTTATTTATTTTTTTCATCATACTGGACTGGCAGGCCTGTTGAAACAAAATGATTTCTGATTCAAAACATCAAACTGTGATATTTAACAACCCTATTTGCCTTATTTAGTGGACAGCTCTCTAAATTCGAAACGCACAGCTGTGAGGTCTGACCTTGCCTTTAAAACAACTGTAGACTGTTCCACATCCCTCCGTCTAAAGCCAAGAAAATCAAGCTGTATTTCATCACCATTTCAGTGTTTTGATGGGGGTCTCTTGCAACACTGATGACATCCTATGCTCGGCTCCTTGTACTGCGATCTGCTATTCTTAAAGCATTTCTCTGATGCAGCAGGAATCTGAGTCTATAAGAACAAGCACATCCAAACCAGTGAGGCTTCCAAATGTTGGCTGAAATGCCCGTGGTTATCTGATTTTGTTTTTGTTTTTTTTCCTTTGGTGTTTTTGCTATAAGCATTCCACAGATGTCAGCCTGTGAAGGTCTTGTTCCTCCAACGCAGCCTCATCATTTTTGAGGGAACATAGGGAGGAAATAAGGGAGGAAAGGTAAAATGGACAGCAGTTGGGTTCAGAAGTTCAAGCGTTTGTTTCTGAAGCCTGTCCAAGAATCAGCTGCTTGTGAATGTATCCTCATCATTAGTTTCTCCCCTGCTTTAGCAAACATTTCATATACGTAACTTGACTGGACTAATTAAGGGTGCATGACTATTGATGAAGGAATTAGCAGATGCAGCATATTGACTTTGGAATGTGAACTTGAAATTTAGAGCGGCTGTGTTTCCAAGATAAATAAAGCTGCCATCATCAATAAATGTTGAATACTACAATATCAGAGGGGTATTGATAGCTTGTTCTTTTATATCTCCAGATTATTCATTGTAAATTTCAACTCCAATGGGGGGAAAACCTGCTGGCTCCTGGCCCAGATCCTCAATGTCTGCGGTTTTATGATTCACGACGTCAAGAATAGCTAACACATAAGCACTCCATAAATAATTATGCTTTGTTAAATACATGTTTCATATACTTTGGAGGTGGATATGATTGAAATAACTCATGGCCGAAAACGTCTCGTATAGATTTATACTGCAGTGGATGTCTGTGATTGGTTATTCATTTTGAAAAATTATGTAAATGTTGTTGGGGGCTTTTTTCTGCCATGCTTGACTGTTTCAGATCAGACAAAGATAACCTGAGTTAAGACGAGAGGCAAGTTGGTTAACTATGCTGTATTTTCTTGCTAGTAAAGCTGATGGTTAAGAAATTTTAAAACTTTTTTTTTTTTTTTTATGAGTGCCAATTATGTTTGTATTTTCAGAGATCACATTTCACAGAACAAAATGCTTTTTAAGGGAGTCTAGACTCCCAAGATAGTTCAGTGAGACCTGAGCGTAAAGATAAAGCCGAGAATTTACGGCAGCGATAACTGCTCCGCAGAGCTGCACTTTGGCTTCGTTACAGCTGGGTGTATCCGTAATGTTGATTTAAAAGTATAGGTAAAGTTTATACAAGGTCATGTACATAAGATTTAAAGCAACTCAACGAAAAGTTGACCTAGTGCAAAGGCTGCAGCAGGTTAGCAGAAGATGAATGGAAATGAGTTAGCGAGCTAGCTGACATATGGTGCAATTTAATTGTACTCTGGGGGTTATATTTTATAAGTCTAGAGTAAGAAAAGTGAACCAGAATGCCCTCCTGAGGTTGAAATTCTGACTTGGATTGTCTGAGATGCCCAATAAACCTCACCTTCGGAATCCAACATGGCGGCCGCTGCACAACATGCAGTGGTGGCGCAGTGAGAACTGTTCATTTGTCTTTTGGCTTGCATAACATTCAAACGGCAGCACACACTGTATACTGCATATTTATGAAGCAACATTTTCCTTTGTTTTTTAATGCATACACTGCTATCGGCTTGTGTAGCCAAGAGCATTTAACCTGATTCCTTAGCACAAGAAGAAGCAAAACATAGCTGGCAAAACTTAGTGCAGCCTGTTGCCCTCAGTTCTTTTAATTTAAATCTCAGTATTGTCCGTGCAGCAAAATCCATTACTATCGGCACAGCTTTACATGGTACCGTGCTCTTTCTCTCTTGGACTGGCAAATATGTCATTTAGGCAGTAGGAGTGCATTTAAATAGCTGAGGTCCTCATTATTTCTGAATAATTTTCATCCCGGAGAGTCTTCGCAGCAGTGTTTGGGTAAGCGCCGTCGACCTAAAATTAGAATTACTATGTCAACATTCTGCTGCCTCATAAACAGCCATGATTCAATTAGCTGACCACTGTTTCCCCTCTGTCTTTTGGCGTGTGGAACCGTGTCTGCACAGTGTTGGTAAAAGTTAGCAGTGCGTTCAGCATAACTCTCACAGACTAAAGCTCAACAGGGAAAACCAAACTTCGGAAAATAACCCAAGCCCTTTTTATGTTCCAGCTATTTCTCAAGATTAAGTGTTGACATGATTTCCTACTTTAGAGCCAGAAACAATCATTTTTGATCAGTGTGAGGTAAAAACACGCGCACACACACAAAAGAAATCATGTTTTTGCATCATTGGTCTTTCAACATCAGAATATCTGCCTACTAAGACCAATCACCGACAGTATACCTGTCAGATGTTGTTTTTCTTTAAACCTTTTACGCCTTCATTTGTGTTTCTTTCTTCCACTCTTTGTCTCCGTGCCTGTGTGCCCTTGCCTCTGTCCATAAAAAGGCATGAGGCAATCCAAATCTGGGCAGGTTGCCTTATGAGGTGCGGACCTTAAATTTACAGTGTATACATTTAAAGACTTTACAACGGGTTCTTCATTCCAATAAATATTTGGACTGTTATTCATCCACTTACACCGACCACATATAAACGAAATTGCCTCTGCTGTTAATTTTGTCCGTTAAAACTGTATTTTACTTTCTTAATCAAGACTAAAGAAACATTTAAAATGGTTCCAATGTCCTTAAATTAGGGATGAACAATATATGCATGTAAAAGTGAATAAGAGGACATGCAGCTGTGGTCAAACATCACCTGATGGTGACTAATATCAGGGTTGTCTCTTGGACAGCCACATTCAAGTCTGTTTAAAGGTGACTAGATCTTTAAGTCTGGATCTTTAGAAAATGGGCAATGGGTTCGGCTATGAATAACTGATTTAGAGCCAAAGGCAGTTATTAACAAAGTTAGTCATTTTGATCAAAATGACCAAGTTGGGGCACCACCTGCTTATCAGGGATGAGTAACCAAACAGCTGTCAGTCTCTGTCAGTGACTGTTTTATGAATACCTGCCTGGTGAGGTGTGGTATTACAGAACAGATGAAGTGAATTCACACTCTGGTGTCCTCAAACAGCAAGCCCTGCTCACAAATCCAAAATAAAGAAATTGGTCTTTGCTCAAATAACCGGTTCAAGAGAAAGTAAAGGATCGTCTTAATAAAGTAATCTTTTTAAATGTACAGTAATTTGTTGAATTTGAGATCAAGAAACATTGTGTTGACTAGCAATCGCAGTCACTTGATTAAATGGAATGCCTAGCGTCAAGATAGCGGATTAAAACGAACAGAGATTCGCAATTTGGCCATTTGGACAGCCGGCGTGATGACGTCACATCCGGAATTAGTGAGTTGGTTTCCAGCATAGAAAAGAGCGACATTATTTCAACCAGTCTAAAGCTGGAAATCCACCGGGCACGGCTTACAGGCGTGTTTTTTTTAAACGCGTAAATTTACACCAGGCGCTGCAAAGTAGGCTCCACAGCTGCGTGGAAAGAGCACCAAGTAGAAGGCGCACCTTGGCCTTCCTTCTGCTAGTTGACGAAGTGTTGCGACGTCACTAGCAGGATGGAGGCTGATGGGACTAGTGAGTTGCATGGTGGGTCCATCTGTTCGGATTGGAGTATGCTGCAGGGTGTGGGGTTAAGTTTTCAATACCGTCTTCTTTAGGGTAGGAGAAGAAAATCTGCTTCGTCGATAACTCTTGATAAACCCAGTCAACACTTTGCTTAACCTTGGTCCTTGTGCATGTTCATCTTCAAAACTACCTTCCGCTAAACTTACCATGAAAATACTTGGATAAAGCATTCAGTGAACAACCTTTCTTTAGCTGTTGGCTTTTGCGGCTTACCCTCCTTGTGACGATCGACGATGACCGTCTGCTGGAAAGCTCCAGATATCTTTCTCATCATTGTGTGCACCATAATTTGGCCATAACATTTCTGTACCACAGATCCTTTTATTGGTCTTATGTGATCTTAGAATTTTGAAAACCCCAATGTTGGATATTTATTTGCTGTAAGGCTCAACAATTCTAACCATACCCAAAGAAACACCTGAAATGTGGAACTCTGTTTAAATAACTGATGTATGGCTTAAGCTTTTTCAGTTGAATTACTGTAATAAATCAACTCTTCAATGTTATTCTCAAATTTCTTGAGGCGGCCATGTGCACCGCTGCAGCAGATTTTTGTGAGGTTTTGCTGTTGTATTTGAGTTGGTGTTTTTCTAATTAGGAACAGTACCAAAAGCAGGTCAGGGTTACTTTGATTTTTAGATTGGAGCAATACATTTCAGACATTAAGTCTCAAAGTTTTTTTTTTGTTTGTTTTTTTACATTTCTTAACCCATAAGGAAGATTATCCCACAGTTCTTTTCCAAGTAAAGGAAGATCTAAACACTGCAGGTACTGACTGATAAATAGTATTGGATTGGCACACTCATTCCTACGCTATCTCTTGGATGTGGGCCAAAGTTTGCTCGACGAGCAGACGGCATTACAACAAACACGCTGAGCTTCCAGCAGAGCTGAAAACAATGCTGGTATGCAGATTACAGTCATCTCCAGCACCTCGTGTTAGTATAGCGTCAGGAAAGAATGCCCTCCCTGTTAAATAAATTGTACGTGCGTGTCTTCTATGACTCTCTTAGCTTATCTTCATGTAGTACATTTTTCTCCACAGCTAACAGCGTGAGACACACCCCAGCACAAGAGCAGCAGCATCTAAGGTCTGGATTTTTCTAAAAACCCTGAGGTGCAATAAGTTTGTGGTCCAGATTGGACTAATGACTCCATACTAGCCTTGGTGGGCCTTATCAGGAGGAGGAGGGGGGGGGTGTAACTTAACGGAAAGTATAGTGGTGGGAAACTCTCCGTAGTGAGAACTTGGAGATCCAGAGAGTGGATGCATGAGTGTGTAAACAAGCCGGAGAGGCGTGCTGCAAAAGAAGTAGATCAGCGAATGCAGCTAATGCTGATGGGAGAGCTGTTCAATCCGTGTGGTTTTTGACCCTTTGACCGCTCCCAGTCGTGAGAACTTTCTTCTCAGCCAAGTGGCCCCAAGACTCTCATATGAGCGCCGCATGTACGGCGTCACGCTTACGCAAGGACAACGAAACTTTAGCAGAGAAATAAAATTACCCCCCCCCCCCTTTCTTTTCTTTTTTTTTTAAATGAGTAAAATCATTGTACCTTTCAACCAGCGCAAGTGGACTCATGCCAAGTATGTAGCCTGTAAAGCACCCCCCTCCTGCTTCACTTAAAATAAGTCAACCAAGTATGTTTTGGTTAGGATTTCATACCTGCCTGATCTTCACTCGCTCTCAGTTTGAAGTTCTTCTGAAGACAAAAGGCTCCCCAAGCCAATGATGGCAGCAGCAGGGGGGAAACTGACTGCACTTCATTGCACCTTTTGTTGGAATTGTTTAATCCCTAAAAGCTCCTGGAACATTTTTTTTTTGTCTTGCTTTCCCACAGGTACAGTGCCTTGGAAAAAGTACCTGATCAAATTCTGTCCCTTCACAACCACAAAATCAATTTTTTGTTTTCCTTTGGGTGGTGGTTTGAACAGATGAACATCTAAAAAGTGTGGAGTACTTTTTTTTTTTATCTTACTATAAACTCAACTGTTTTGTGAAGTCCTAAGAGATTTGTTAGTGAACGTTAGTGGGGAAAATGTCACCATGCTGACAAAGCAGAAAGGCCCGGGTGTACTTTGTGAAGAGGTTTAATGCAGGGTTAGTTTAAATAAAACAGTGCAAGCTTTGGGGTCACAGAGCCCTATTCAATAAACCAGAAAATGGAAAGGATATGGCACAACTGCCACCTATGCAGGCAGGCAGTAGTGTTAAACGTCTGTCCTGAATGGTCTGCTGTACATGTAGGATGCTTCCCTGGTTCAACATGCCTGAATCTCTAAAATGGTTTGTTACCAGGCACCTGCAAAGCTTTATGACATGCCATTCTAATCCGCTGTGTTGGAGTGTGAACACATCTAAAACATGCTTGAATCTGGCCCTCGGGGAATGGAATTGGACTTTGGAGGAGCCGCAGCTCAGATGGGAGAATTTGTTGACCGAACTCCATAACTCTCGGCCTTTGTGGAAGAGTGGCAATTAGTTTGACATTTGCTACAAGCCATTAATGGGCACACAGCAAAAATAAAGAGAAGGGTGATCTGGTCAGACAAGAAACACGCTGTGAGGCAGAAAAGTTTCATTTCAGTGCATTTGATTCCAAACGCACCATCCCCAGTGCACCTTGGTGGTGGCAGCACCATGCAGATGGTTTTCTTCAGCAGGGAAAGGGAGGCTACCGAAGGCACTTACGTTTGTCAGTCTAAAAGAGGTGACTTTACACTTTTTAGAATTTTGTTAAAATATAAACTTTTTTTCCCTTTTCACTTAATATGTACACTATTACTTATGTCCCTAATAAAATACACTGAAGATTATGCTTTTTTAAAGAAACGTTAAAAGTGAATGCTCTTTTTTTTCGTTTTGCAACTCTTTATTAGGGTATAAACTTTAAACCAACCAGAAAGAATCCAAGTGGATGAGCTAAAGCTGATCAAATACTACAAGATGTGTCCTGTATGTTTTGCATATTGGTGTTTTTTACCTCCGATTTCCACACAACGTACGGGTGAGGGCAGGCCGGCTGCACTTTCCTCTGGAGCCACCTCCGCGGCGAGAAGAGCGCGCCGGTGCTCCCCGACGGCGCCGCGCCGGCTCCCCTCACCATAAACGGTAAATCCCCCGAGGTATTCCTTTTCGGGCGCTTCGCGAGATCGTAGTCGAAGTGGAAATTGGAGGTCGGAGAAACCTCCGAGGGTATGGATGGGGAGGAGACCGACGGTGTGATGGGTTCTTTCAGCGTCGGGATCCTGGTGCGCAAAGCCGGCTTGGCACCGGCAGGCGCACCTGCCTCGGCGGCCGCAAACTGCGGCCCGCTCACCCCGTCGGTCCCGGTGCCGCAGTGCCGTATGATAGCAGGGTCCAGGCTGCGGGTTTGCCGCAGCCTTCGTTTGGCTATGGCTTTGGAAGCCGGCGACGAGCAGGAAAAGACGCTGTTGAGAAGTCCCTGCGCGGCTGACATGTCTCCTGAATTTAGGTTCAGCGCAACAACTTTGAAAAGCCTCCTCCGCGAACAAGTCTCGGGTTTAGAGGTGCTCCATTCAAAGCAAAGCCCGTGGAGGGCTGAGGACGCTGCGTAAAGACTGATCCAGAGTTCCTCTCCCCTGTGCGTCTGAGGAATGGGCGTGAGGAGTTTATGTGTGCAGAGGGAGGTGGTTAAAAACTGTATTTTAGCCTACTTTAAACTTCACTTTTCCAGCTCCCTATAAATTGCAGGCATATAACCTGACCCAAGACCTCATCCACCGAAAGTTCATTTGGGTCCATTAAATAATTAAGTCTGAAATACCAAATTTATAACCAGCTTATAGCATCCACTTGAAGTATGGACATACAGTCATCAGACAGGGAGTAGGTCATGTACAGGAGCATGCATGATTTAGCTGGGATGAAAATAGGAGTATTAATCCTCCTCTCCCATTAATCCACCTGTCTATCTGGCCACAATAGGCCTATCAGGGGGAAGCCTTCTGTGTTCTATTATTAGCCTTGCAAAGGTACACCTTATACTTTGTTTTATACACTGTAACTACAAAATTCCATTGTTTTAAAAAAACGGGGTGCAGACCATAAAAGACCAAAACAAGAATTGTGAAATTAAAGGAAAATTAAACTTGGAGTTTCACCTTTTTTTTTTTTTTTAACAGTTAAAATAAATCTGAAAAGCGCAATGTGCATTTGTATTCAGCCCCCTCTGAGTCAAACATACTATCCTGCAGCTTGGATGCGTCTCTACTCCAACACACCTAAATCAAATTAACTCAGCTCTGCAAAGGCCCGGTAAAAAAGTCGTTCATTTGATTGAGGTGCGTTAGAAAAGAGATGCATCCAAAAGTTGCAGGACAGTAGCTCTTGTAAGACTGGACCGGATCGGCTCTGGCTGTATGTTTCTCACGTCTTGCCCAGCCTTTAAATGGGTTTCTTCCAGGATGCCCCTGTATTTAGCTCCATTCATCTCGGCGTCAGCTCTGACCAGTTTCACCGTCCCGGCTTAAGAAAGGCATCCTCACACCATGATGCTGCTTCCCTCATATTTCACAGTTGGGATGGGATGCACAGTTTGAAAACAATGTTAACTTTCATTCCGGTCAACAACTGTGCATTTCTTTAGGTGGGTCCATCATATAAAATCTCAACAAAATAAGTTGACGTCTCTGGTTGCACATGCGTGCATGGAGCAGTGGGCCCAATGTTGCACGGAGGAGTAGTCCATCATCAGAGCATGTGAGGAAGAGGGAGAGCAGAAGTTTGCATGGCCCCTGTGTGCCAAAGTGTGAGAGAAAACGAAAGGCAGCAGGGGCCCCGAGTGGAAGCAGCGCCACATGACACTCCAAGATGCAAACAGCACGCCATGACATGACACTGATAACCGTGACAGAGCTGACCTTTCTAAAAACAGTCCGAGGGGGGAGGTGAAATGCAGAAGCTGCAGATGTAGATAAACATTGCCTTTTGCTTGGAAGAAGAATGGAAACAAACACTCGAGGAATTATTGACTCCAATTTTCTAGCTCCTTAATTGGGGGGGGGGGGGGGGGGGACTTGAAATAAGTCAGTTCTTATTTCAAGGCACTTTGCTGGCGAAGATTCTCAGTCATCCAGGTGATGGTCATTCAAAAAAAGTAACAAAAAAAAACAACTGGACTTTTTTTCCGAAGTTTGAAGACGTTTCGCTTCCTCTCCCGGAAGCTTTCTCAATTCAAAAAGTCTGGAGTAATGTGGAGCATCAAGCTTTATACTACTGCCCAACAAAGGCCTTGTTATGGCTTAGATAACATGCAAATTGAACCGAAACAGGTCCCCCCCCCCCTTAGTAATGGGGGAGTCGTTAGTCATTGTATGGCTACAGTTTGAACCGAAACTATTAAGTAAGACTATCAATCATTTAATTCAATCAATTGGTCCCATGTAGCCCCTAAAATTGTGACGTTTTCAGTCAACTAATTTATCTGGAAATCGGTTGAGAATTCACCGGATTCAGAGTATCTGAAAACATAAAGTACCACTTTCCTGAATTGACGTGTATTCTCTCTGAGCGCAGCTTGGTCTGACCTAAGATGGCCGCTCTGTCGGCACGCCTCTCACCCGACGACGGGGCGTCTACGTATATGATGTCTATGGTATGAGGGTGAGGTTTGAGGTGACGATTGGCCGGAATTAACCCTGTAGCTGGATTGTAAGTTTTTGAGAGTTGGAACCTAAGGCCTCCTCCTCTGTTTAAGGTTGGTTTTTCTCTCTTAACGTAGATGGCTTCCTTCACGCCCCTTTCAAACCATCTGTCTTTTCTGTCCAAATTTAAACATTTTGGTCCTCAAAGAGTGTCCTTTGTCCTTAAGGTGTAGGTGGACAGCAGAGTCTTGTCCTGAGGAGGTATCTCTCCTGTGTTGAGCCATGCGTCTGTGGAGAGGTTGTTTGGTTTCTCCAATATAAAGATCAGAACATTCCTCACTGCACTGAACTGCATACACCACTCCGCTCATCTTAGGTTTGGGGGTTTTGTCCTTGGGATGCACCAGCCTCTGTCTGAGGGTCCTGTTTGGTTTGAAATGTACTGGGATTTTGTGTTTGGGGAAAATCCTCTTGAGTTTTTCAGAGACTACAGCAACATATGGGATGACGATGTTTTTGCGTTTATTCTTCTCACCATTATGTTCTGCAGTGAGTCTTTTGGATTTTCTTGCTGATTTGACAAAAGCCCAGTTAGGGTACCCACAGGTTTGGAGAGCATCTCTGATGTGTTTCTGTTCTTTGAGCTTCCCTTCTGTTTTAGTAGGGACATGCTCAGCCCGGTGTTGTAAGGTTCTGATGACCGAAAGTTTGTGCTCCAGTGGGTGGTGTGAGTCTCAAAGAAGATATTGGTCCGTGTGAGTGGGTTTCCTATACACTTCAATGTTGAGGTTTCCATCTCCTTCCATGCTCACCAAACAGTCTAGAAAAGGTAGCTTCTTGTTATTGGCATCGTCTCTGGTAAACTTTAGGTTGTTGTCCACCGAGTTGATGTGTCTTGTGCTTCCACTTCTTTTAACTGGATTTTGACAAAGGCGTCATCCACATATCTAAACCAGTGGCTTGGTGGTGTTCCTCTGAAGGTGCCCAAAGCTCTCTTTTCCATTTCTTCCATGTAAAGATTGGCTACAATTGGTGACACTGGAGATCCCATGGCACAACCATGCTTCTGTCTGTAAAAATGATCACTGGCACTTTAATTCATGGCACTTTATAACACAGACATGTTATATTTATATAAATAACCATTATCCTATTCGTTGAAAAGTTTATTAAAATCATGTCTATTTATTCCATTACAATGCAATTAGTCGCTCAGATCCACTCACATTCCAGTTTAAATATATTATTTTCATATTCAATAGTATAGGAAGAAACAAAGATAAAGTAAAAACAATATTTTACACATTCATTGACTTATAAACACGATTTTTTAAATTTTAATTTAACCTTTATTTAATCAAGAAGTCCCATTGAGATTCAGAACCTCTTTTACAAGTGAGACCTGGCCAAGGTAGCAGACAAATCCCAACAAATGCATACGTAATAAACAGCAAGTTACATTATCATGATATAGAAATACAAAATGTTAAAAACACAATGAGACCATTAAGACGAACAAGAACATGTCTCCATCACAACATTCTTTACAATACTTTTAAATTCATTAATGGACATGAGGGTTTCTAACTTTAGCTCTTTCTGTAGATTATTCCACCCCAAGGTGCTGAATAAGAAACGGCGGTTTGGCGACAATGCTCCCCATTCGTTTTTTAATGTATTGGGTTGTGTCCTCATCTTTATGGAGTGTTGTACCGCCATCTGTTGGTTGGGTTGTGAAACAGCAATTTCTGTGCAGCTTGTGACGTTTTCTTGATGCCTTCGGGTCTGCTCGGAACATCATAAACGTCCAGGTGCTACGATTAACGTTGGGGGTAATGATTGAATCAGAGTTTTGTTTTTGAAAAGTAAAAACACACTAACGTTGTAATACTATTGATAAATATTATTTAACATAATGCGTATTTTTTTAAAAACTTATTAGCGATGACAACTAAGTGTAGAAATTCCAAGCAGTCTTTGAACGCAGCGCAGTGAAGTTTCACCCTGTATTCCACAACAGCGCCATCTTTCCGGAGGCTTTTTTTGGGCTTTGAAACTCCCCACAACGGACAGGAAAGGGTTAAGAAGCTTTAAGGATCCGATCGATGCCTTCTCTCCCGCACGTCGCCATGAACAAATGAATTCGCGGGGAATTAAATACCAGTTTCACAAAGGAGAACGAGTCTTGTGCTTTGAACCCGACCCCACCAAGGCTAAAGTCTTGTATGACGCCAAGGTAAGATTTTAACTAAGCTAATGTTGCGATTCGGTGCTCAAACCCTCTGAAGATGGGTCATTTGCAGAAGAAAAAAAAGGCTGTTTTCACGCGGTGTGGGACCACGAGTGACCACAAAGAGGACTTAGGCCACGAGAAGCAGAAACAGGCAGTCCGTTGGCGTTAATTCATCGGGGCTGTTTTCTCCTCGGCTTCTACGGTTTCCGGGTACGTTCGATTACATGTTTGTGGCCAGAAGACGGGTTTGCAACAACAATAACAATAATAATAATAATGAAAAACCACAACGGTAGCGTTGCATTTTTACACGGTTGCGAGTCAATTTGGCGAGAGTCTCCAACTAGAACGGCTCCTCATGCATTAGTTGAGTTTTTTATATTATTTAAATTAACCTCAAACGATTCAGAGCATAATATATTTAATGCCAGCGTCTAATAAACAAACTCGCCGCGGCTCCGCAGGCATTTTCGACTCTACCGCTATAGCCTAAAAGGGGCTCATTTGACTTTCAGCTGCTTTTCGTGCAACGTTGCCATAATAAACCGTGTAGCTATTTAACACCGTTATTACACATTTCGAGCAACGTCACCCGTCGGATTTCGCCTTTTGCTAAACCGAGCTAGCCGCCGGTTAGCATCCACCGCGCAGCGGACTCCTCGCCTTCCATCCTTTGCGTTGAAACGGCTCGGTAATTGTAATCTGCGTTTATTTTAAGCACGTTAGTCATTGTACTGAAAAAAAGGAATAATTTTAAAGCATTTCTACGTCACGTAAATTTGACGCGCTGCGCCGTTGGTAGCGCTGCTTCCCTGCAGCGACAAGGTCGCGGGTTCGAATCCCGGCCCTGGGGTCCTGCTCCGCGGAGGTCGCATCATTTAGTTTAAGGCAGTTAACTGCATGTGTAATGCAGATGCACATATATCTAATTTAAATACCATAAATGTATCCAAGTGAAACTGGCACAGATTCATTACATCATTCATTACAAGGCTCATTTCTGAATATCTCAGAGCATTTGAACATAAAACGCTGATTAAATTTTTTCTAAGATGGACTGTACGCTTGTGAAAAAGCATTTCTATGTATGTTAGTGTTTGGTTGGGGCTTCTTTTGCATGAAGTACTGCCTGTGTGCAGATATGCGATGGCATATCTCGAGGAGCATCTTAAGAAGCCCAGGTTGATTTCAGCTCATCTCGGTTGTTGGGTCCGGTGTCTCTCTGTGGGAGTTTGGCTCGATCCGTTTTGCTGGCCTCAGCATGTTCACACCGTGGTCATAAACCTGGGCCTCTGTGCTTTTGGGGGGTGTGGCCAGGTGCCAAATCCAGCTGGGAGATGAAATCGGCATCTCCAAAAAGCCGAGGGATGCATGCAAGAATGCCGACCGTGGACCCAATTTCTAAATAAGATGCAAAACTCTCTTTATTCTGAATGGAGGAGTTTAGACCGCAGAGCAACAGGCCAGCCCAGTGGTTCATTCCTACGAAACAATGTCTCTGGAAAAGAAACAGACGACCACTCTGTGTAAAAGCATGCGTCAGAGTATGATGGGAGCCGTCTGTGTGATCCCTTTGCAGGTCCTTGATGTCTTGATCAGTACGGATGACCATGGGAGACGAGTCCCAAAGTACCTGATTCACTTCAGCGGCTGGAGCAGAAGGTGACAGCGTTTTGAGTCGGGTCTCTTAAAAATCCAAAACCCCAATTTCTCCTTGGCATTATAAGTGTTTAGATTTTCCTTTTTTTTTTCTCTGTTTCATCTCATTTATTTTCAGTTGTGTTGAACTGATGCTTGTGTTTGTGCAGCTGGGATCGTTGGGCTGCAGAGGATCATGTCCTGAGGGACACGGAGGAAAACCGCAAATTGCAACGTAAGCTGGCTCGCAAAGCTCTGGGGCGCATGTAAGTACTCGTCGGGTCAGTCCGAAAGAGAGTCCATGACGAGATTCTGACTTAAACGTGCATAGCCACGTTACTTTTCTATTTATTTATACGTCAGTAGTTCACTCTGGTTGCACACAAAGTGTTTATGAAAGATTATCACGTCCTGCTGGCGTATTATTTGTTATTTTGGTGTTTTATGCTTTTTTTTTTCTTTTTTTTTGCTCAATTTGTTAGTTAATAAAGCCTTTCGTGTTTATTTTCGATTTTAACGGCAGTACGTCCTGCACATGCGCAGCAGGGGTTAAAACAAGGAAGTGGCTAACGGCTATTAGCATCTCCAGACAAAGCGATGTAGAAAGGTCCAAGATGTAGTGAAAAAAAAGCGCTTAAAATATGATTCCAAGAGGGAAAAGACTGGACTGTCGCTGGGAATACATTATGAACGTTGGTGTTCACTGAAGCAGACGCTAAACCTGCCGAGGCTCAGATGTGACGGCAGAGTTGATTGACGGGAGTAAATGTTCAGATATGAGGCTCTTGAAGTTGTTGTAGTTTGTTGGTCTTCGATCACACCGAGCTGCCGCTTTACTGTGAGGCATTGCAGACGGTCAGGCTCGGTCTGACATTATTTAATTTTAATTTATAAATTAAGCAAACCGGCATTATGATAGTTCTGTGATACTGCCAGTAGGAGGCGCCACGTCTGTTTAGATCTGGTCATTGCGCTGGTGCGGGGGCTTTATTGTTCGACTAAACGGACCATCAAAACATCAGGATGGACGCTTGGTGTATATAACCATATTTTATCATTATCGAACAGTTTTTAGTATTTTTTCTAAGTATATAATGTGGCTATGTAGCTTTAAAAAAAAAAAAGAACTGCCTGGAGAATCGCCTCATCTGGTCGTCGGCTTTAATGGCCCCAGGTCTCTGACTTTTCCTTTGGTTCTGTCTCCTCCTGGTGATTAAGGAAGAGAAAGGGATGGACGAAGAGGCGTCGTCGTCAGTCTGGTAACAAATCTTCTCTGAAGACTCTGCCTAAGGAGGAGGACAGCGATGACGCGTGTGAGGACTCCGTCTCCGTCCGGCGTCGGCCGATCCCGGTCGCCTCTGCTGTCGCCGTAACGCAGCCGCTTTTCTCTCTCTCTCGCCGCCTGCAGGTTTGATTTCGACCTCGGACAGCAGCGAAGGGGACGACTCGGACCCGGACTCTTCGAACAGCGGCGACAGCACCTTCTCAGAAGACATCAACAAGATGGTGAGTAGATCCCGCTGAAACGGTCGGTCCCGAAACGCGAGCACGCTTCATCCTGCTTGTGTTTCCAGCGGGTCGACCCGGACCTGAACGTGAAGAGGGAGTGCGAGGAGAAGGTCGTCCACGTGGACATCAACATCCCGGAGGTCCTGAAGAAGAAGCTGGAAGACGACTGCTTCTACATCAACAAGAGGAAAAAGGTACCTCTCTCCGTCCCTGGGTTGTGCTTTCCTTTCTCGGCTCGCTTCACGGCAACGCGTCACGGTCTCTCCTCGCCCCCCCCAGCTCGTCACGGTCCCCTGTCAGACCAACGTCGTCCACATCCTGGAGTCCTACGTGAAGCACTTTGCGATCAACAAGGCCTTCATGGCCAACGAGCGGTACAGGCGCCAGCAGAGCACGGTGCAGAGCGGCAGCCCCCAGCCCATCCCTCCGGAGAGGAGGTGAGGGTCCCGCGTCCGGAGAGGACGGGAGCGAACGGGGACGCGCTCACGTAAACCTCTGGCTTTGCTTTCTTTCCAGTGAAGAGCTCTGCAAGGAGATGGTCGACGGTCTGCGGATCACGTTCGACTTCACCCTACCCATGATCCTCCTCTACCCCTGCGAACAAGCCCAGTTCAAAAAGGTCAGCTCCTCCAGGCTGCTCCTCGCGGCCACCGAAACGTCACCCGGCTCCAGCAAGTAGGTGCAAGCGCGACGAAGGCGCCCTCCTTCCTGTGGGAGACGTTCGACCCTTCTGACCCAAACCTTTTGTGACAGTGCCCAGCGAGAGCGCAGCCCGAGCCCGCCTGCCCACAACCCCCCGACGCCTCAGTCCACAGACAGCCAGCCGGCGCTGAGCGACACCTCCGCCACCACGCCCACAGCTCCGGCCCCTACTCCGAAGCGCCGCCGCCACCCCGACATGGACTGCATCTCCTACCAGTCCCAGTCCCTCAGGCGCTCCACCAGGAACACGTCGGGGGGAGATCGGCCCGCCGAAGGAAGCAGCGGAGGTGCAGCTCCAAATGGCTTAAACATGAACCATTTTTTTTTTTTTTTTTTTAGCCGTTTAGGATCAGATTTAAGGTTTCTGATGTACGCTTTATGCTAACAGGCGGAGGCAGCGCCACAGCTTCCCCGCAGCTCAAACGCCGATCGGTCGACACGTCATCGCAACCTAAGTTCTTCCTCAACCTTGAAAAAAGTAAGATTAAGCTCTTTATTTAACAGCAGTCTTAGTTTTTTTTTTTAGGAAAAAAAAGGGGAAAAAAAAGAGAGGAAAAAAAAACAGTAGTCTTAGTTTTAATAGAACATAAAATATCAGCGGTTCCTAAACAGGAACAGTGGTAGAAACCAGACAACCCCAATCAATCGATGATGACTTCAGGACCCCCAGGGGAGCCCCCTGCCTTATCACTTACAACAGATGAGAATTTACTTGTTATCCTCATCAGTTGAATCATGAAACCGTGTTAATCCTGCTTATGAGTGTAGGTTGTAGTAACCATTTTAGTCCAGTAGATGGCAGCATCTCCCTGCCCCTCAAATGCAGCGTGCACGCTTTGATTCCTGAAACGTTTTATTCTGACGGCACATTTTCCCCTCTGGTCACCCAGAAACCCCGGTCCACAGCGGCTCCTCGTCCCCGTTGCCGTTGACGCCAAGCAGAGAGAGGAGCAGGCCCTTCTACGGGCTGGAGAGCCGGAGAAACAACGAGCTCAACGAGGTCTGCTACGTTTAAGGGAGCAAATAGTAAAAACACAGCAAGCTGCATGTTTCTTGCCAGCTTTGGTTGAAATGTGAGAAATGCCCTAAAATAAATCCCTAGTTTATTGATGATCTCACAATGGAAAATATAGAAAAATACAACTTAGATTTTTTTTTGTACCATAAAATTACCAGAGTCACATTCATTGACCTGTTGAAACAAGTTTCACTGACGTAGCTTTCAAATTTCTGCTTTATTTATCAACCTTAATCGGTATGAATGATGAAATATGACGTTTCACAAAGGCCACTGTTTCACCAGACTTGCCTATTTATTTTATTTTTTTTATTAAATGCCTTTTTGTCTCCTCAACCAGGTTCTGAGCTGGAAGCTGACGCCCGATAACTACCCTCTGAGCGACCAGCCTCCTCCGCCCTCTTACCTGTACGGGTCCCAGCACCTCCTGCGGCTCTTCGGTCGGTTTTCCACTCCACTTCACATCTGTCTCGACTTTTAAAGCACAGCGAAGGCTCACATCGCTGCTTTGTCTGCTTCCAGTGAAGCTTCCAGAGATCCTGGGGAAAATGCAGATCCCTGAGCGGAACCTCAGAGCCCTGATCAAACATCTGGAGCTCTTCCTAAGGTATCGATTGTCCTCTACCATAAAGCATCCGCCTCGGCGTTAAACCAGAACCAGTATAACGGTGAAGATACATGAGGTGATCTGTTTAAGCGTCTTAATGCAATCTCAGCAAAACAGTCGACCTTCTTTTGAGAAAAAAGGCAATTTTTCTCTAATGTGGGTCAAAGGGGAGCGAATTATGCATCACAAACTGTTGATAGAGGTTGAAATTGAATTTGAGGAACCGTGGCTAAAAGCACACCTCACAGTAAATGCTGCAGGACGGCTCCACAACCCGGGAACAGAGGACCACAACCGGCGTCATTTACGTTTTACCGATCCAAAACTCTGGGAGGAGCTTGTGAATGCAGATGGTCTGGAAGGAGACCTCCTGTCGCAGGGCGGGAGATGAGTGGGCGTTACACAAGCACGGGAGTCTAATCTTTAAATCCGTACCAGCGATCTTCAGGGATTTAGGTCTTTTCATTCTCTAATCAAACTCCAACAATACCCCGCTCCTTCCAGCAGGCCGCGCTAGAGAGCCAAACATGTGTCCCTTCCGCTTTATCGTCACCAGATACCCTTTTTTTTTTTTTTTTTTTTTTTGGCCTCCTGGTTGCACAAAGAAATGCAGAATCGCTTTACTATGCATGTTGAATACGGAGAGCCGATGCCTCAGCGGTTTCTCCTGGGGAAAGCGTCATCCTTTGCTGGGTCAGAGGGCGTCTCTTCACCTGCATCAATCAGCGTAATGATGCACAGCTAATTGGTTCTTAAAGGTAGATGGATTACCACACATACGGTTTGCAGTGATCAATCATCTGATTCATTTAATTATTTAAAATTCAGTTTCAGATGTTATTTATTTTCTATTTAATTGTCACATTATATATATTTTTTAGTTTATTTGCTGTTTAATTTAATCTGTTTACATTTTTTTTAATATTCTTTTCATATAAATGTCACGTTTTAATAGCATTTTTTTGTTAAATAATTTTAGTCATTAACTTGTTATTTTTGTTAACATAGATGCAGTGGCCACCACGCTGTAGACTCAGCGGCACGTCGGCCACAAACTTCGACTCGACCCTTCTGGGACGCGCTCCGTGTTTTTACTCCGTAATCAGCCTGCGGGCAGATTGTGCCGAGTGGGCAAAAACTGATTGATGTCCCAGAGACTTGACGCGCGCGGTGCATGCTGGGATTTGGGCACAGCTGATCTCCTCGCTCTCCCCTTTGCCTCCCGCAAGAAGGATTGTGATTAAGTGTGGGCGGAGTGTGCACACATGTCGACTGCACTCGCGGTTCAAATGTCTGCTTTGTCCTGCTAGCTCTTCGGACAGGAATTGAGCCGCACGCTCGCATAAATCCATACCAGTCCATTAATCTTTCCTTGTTGTTCAATACATGTCTAAATATTAGCTGTTTAAGCGTTGGAAAATGGGCCTGCTGCTGAGCAACACCCAGAAGCTGCTCTTACCGACCCCCTTTACCGTCAGCGTCCCGCTCCGCCGTCTTGATGTTCCCTGTTTATAAGTTCTCCTCTGATGAGGATAATTTGTTTGCATTGAGATTAGAAAGGCCGGTGGAGCTAAGATGAGATGGCAAGATTTAGAGGATTTGGCCGAGTAGCGGATACTAAGAAGATTCCGGATTAGTTTTCCCCGCTGCTGATTAGATAGGAGCAGGGAGGGGGAGCTTTTTTTTTTTTTTTTTTTTAAACTTCTGCTGCTCTCTGACTGTTGGTCGGTCACTCCCATGTTCACTTCGTCTCAGATTGGGTTCCTCTGGTAAAGAGACAAACGCGTGTGTGTGTGTGTGTGTGTGTGTGTGTGTGTGTGTGTGTGTGTGTGTGTGTGTGTGTGTGTGTGTGTGTGTGTGTGTGTTGGGGGCTTTTCTGTAAAATACACAAAGGCCGAGGGCGATTGGGCTTAAGTTTTCTTGGAATGAGTCGTGGGATGTCCAGGAAAAACCAGAGGAGGATGTGAACCGGAACGTGGGGCCAAGACTGTTAGTCGTCCCATAAATGAGACCAATGAATACTCAACGCTGACGGTGTCTCACTGGATTTCCCTCCACTTGTACCTCCCCGTTCCCCTACCTCTCTCTCTTAGGTTTCTGGCCGAGTACCATGAGGATTTCTTCCCCGAGTCGGCATACGTGTCGGCATCCGAGGCCCACTACAGCATGAAACAACCGAGGCCGGTTTATTAGAGGAGACCCGGACCGATGCAGCACCTCCGGGCCCGTGTTCTGGGGGGGGGGAAGAAATCTCCCACTTCTGTTTTCCATCCCTTCCTCTGCTCTTTTCTCCTGCTGCTGCTGTGTGGATCCGGTTTCTTCCATGTCGCTCCTGCATGCAGGACTACAGCTTTCTGCTTCGCAGTAACGTGGAGTGCATGCTGATTTCCAGGAAGTCACGGCTGACCCTTATTTCTGTTGCATTTCCCTTCGCGATCAGCACTTTTGGAGCGTTGTCACCCATTCTGTGAAGAATGGGGGTTGGGGGGGAAAAAAAGTTCTGTGTTGCTCTTCTCCTGCTTGCCTCTCTGCTGAGGAAACTCATTGCGGCTGCTGTGGAGGGGATCGGGGATCGTACGCCTGTTTGGAAGTTCAGCACTTTCCAGAGAGGGACTTCCTCCTCTTCTCATTGGTCCAGACTACAACATGACTTTGGCTTTTTCTATCCTTAACTTTTTTTCCTCTTCTTGTTTTTTTTTTGGCAATTTCTAATTCTTCAGCTAATGAATGTTGTCTTTTTCTCCTGCGTGTTTCTTTACAAATTTGAACGTTTGGCCCATTTGTGGCAAAAGAGAAGTCTTGTTCTGTTTCCTACGTCTTATTGCATGGCGCTGCCTAACATCTTCTCATTTGTTCAAGCTCTGCCGTATTCTGTTTAACGGAGCGCTTACTCTTCACAAGAGCAGTTCAGCTCGTTGAATATAAAGAAAAATGACTAATTGGGAAAGATTTTTGTAAATTATAAATCCAAGAAATAGAAGTGAAAACCTAATCCGACCGTCTTGTGACCCTGTAAATATGTCCACCACATCTGTATGCTATTTATTTTCCGTCACAAGCAATTCATCCACTCTGACAGGACCTCAGACTTGAAGCAAATAATCAAAAATCTGTTATAAGAAACACGTTGGGCTTTTTTTTTCTCCCCCTTGCAGTGAGTTGTTTCTCCATTGTGCCTCTGTTCTTTGTAAAAAAAAAAAAAATAAAGACCATTTCTCCACCTCGTCGCCTTTTCTATGCATGCGTAAGGTTCTGAGAATGTGGCAGTGAATATAGATGAGTCTGATGTCAGACGCCGTTTTCAACTGAATGACTCTTCAGGAACGTACCGAGACGTGAGGGCCTGGATTTCGGAGGATGTAAAATCTAAAGCAATATTCCTGCCAAACCCGCTCATGTTTTTTTTTTTTTTTTTTTTTGCATATAAATTAGCTATAAACAACAATAGACGTACAGTTTCTAGTTTAACGAAAAGACGTGACCAGAGTAACTACGCACGGTCTGGAAGTAGCCGTTAATGAAACGCATTAACTGCTAATAAATTGGCAAACACCAATTTCGGCATCCAGTCGTCTCTCCTAGCAGTCTGCTGGTACGTCTCGTCTTCACTCGGTAGTACTTGCCCCTTTGATCTAACAAAAGGTCTCAGGTTGAGGACACCAATTGTCTTCAGGTGCCTCCACAGAGAAATCTAGCTCGCCAATACCAGAAGGTTACATTTTCTCCTTGGGTTTATTTGGAAGTAAGGTTAGACTTGCAGCGATGCTGAAAAATAAGATACGGACCTATGAGACCAAAGTGGAAGTTCTTAGAAAGTGTCTAATGTTGCATATGACCTCAAACTAAGTGTTTCGGGAACTGCAGATTCTGCTGACAGTCCAACATGGAGGTGGTCGTGTGATGGCCTGGGACTGCTTCGTCGCCCTGGAGACTTCAAAGTGGCGGGAACAACGGATTCTGCTCACAAACGGGAAGTCCTGAAGGAGACCATCCGGCACGACCTTCAACATAAGTGCTTTCGGGTTAAGCAACACGATAATGATCCAAAGCACACCTGCAGGCTCGCCTCTTCGTGACATAAAAAATGTTGGCGTGGCATAGTCAAAGTCCAGATTTTGCTGTGGCATGCCTTGCCAAAGGGTGGCACAGGCGGTCATTGGGGGGGCTAGCTTGGATAGCATTTTTGTTTCGACGCTGACGTTAAAATCTGTTTTCCTCTGAAACCCGTCCGCCTTCACCGTGTGCTGCACCTGAATGTGCAGCGCTGAGTATAAAAGGTTAACGCCAAGTAGAACTTGGCTATGGCAGAAATTAGATGAGCACTCTGTTCTTTTATTCTTTAACACCTTCCCTGTCTAAGGAGCTATGCTCTTAGTTTACTCCCGTTGCACCTGTGGGAAACGGGCGAACATGTTCTCCCCACATCAGAGCTCTAATTGGGTATTAGCGGTGGGCCTTAATTGAATTTGGCCCGGATCGGACTTCTCGTAACGAACCACGGATCAGTGCAACCCGAGAAGCTGCTCGCTCACGCGGCGCTATCACGTAGCCGCAGAGGCCGCGGGTTCAAGCCTCTCCATGCGTCTCCAATCGATCTCCCCCTCCTGCGCTGTCGCTATCAGCTTACCTCTTAATTTAATTGTGGCGAGCCAAAAATTGAATTTAATGAAATGTGAGCCATCGCCTCCTAAGTGCCGCTCGCACCTTTTAACCCAGGATGTTTGCCTCCACCGGCTGGCTTCCTGTCGTTCCTTCCCGCTTCCTCGTCTTCTTTTGCCTGAGTGGTTTTCTTTCTTTAAAACCGCATCACAGTCTCAACTCTGTAATGTTCGTGCTTATTGGTTCTGTTAGTCTTCCTCCACTGAGATTGAGGAGGGCTCCCTCGATTGCCCCAACCTTCGTCGTTTGTCTCCCTCCTGCGCAGCAGAGTACTTTGTCGTCATGGACGCCAAACACGGCTTGTTGGAGGAGTGGGTGGACACCAGCTCTTCCTTCTCCTCTGACTCGTCCTGGACATCGTTCGACCTCAGCACTGACCTCACCTCCGTCAGCTCCGACAGATCCGTGACCCCTGCGACGGCCCCCGGCAGCGGCCGGGAACCTTTCGAGGACCGGCTCCCCAAGAGGCGCCGTCCACACGCGACCGAAGGGCGAACCGGCAAGGCCGAATGGCGGGAGACGTCTTTTCTCAACAAGTGAGTGAGCCCGGGAACATATATATATTTTTTTTTTAAATGAAGCAGAAAGCACTCAGGATTATGGTTTAAACTTGACCTTTCAGCGAAAACAGTGCTGCAGATTTAGCCAGCCTCGGCTCTCAAGTGAAACCGAGCCCAAGTTCTCAGCTCTGACAATGATTATCGGTTTCATCAGATTTTAATCACAAGTGCTTCTGTAATGGCAACGTGATTCCCTGCAGCAGGACGGGGGGGAGCGGACCAAACAAAGCCCCGCATTAGTTTAGATGGAGGCCATAAATCACTGCTCCTCCTGGAAGTCCTCCGAGAGCGTCTGGGAGTTGGGGGAAACCGAGGGGTATTATTCACCCCGCGTTTAGTCTCCTCTTTCTCATTTCCTTTCATTTTGCAACCCACCATCACGCTATAGGGATCTGAGCGGTGGAATTACATTTCGCCGTCGCTCACAAAGCCTCGGCGCTCGCAAAGCCCGTGTCCTTTTTCTGGGCGGCTTTCATTTTGATCACTGAAAAAGTTTTAGATCAGGGCAGGCAAGTTGTTTTCTTCAGGGCATCTTAAGTCCAACCGGTGACAACGTCTCTCTGTATAAAACTGTTTTTGAGTTCACATATTGGGTAAGTTTAATTTACTGTTTTGATTTTTCTGAAGAGTTTAATCTGAAAATGAGATAATAAATAATAGAAAGCATCTTGGAAGCAGTTTTTTACTTCTCTTACTACAGTTTAAACTTCTTTTGGTGAATGAAATTCAAGCTTGAACAAAGACAGCGAACTCAGATCCAAACAGTTTTCAGTAACCATTGTGCTTCACTTCATTTCTTTTAGTCCTTATGACAGCAGATAGTTATAAAAAAAACCAAAAAATCAGACTTTATTAAAATGAATGACAAGATTAAGACTTGAATTGATTTAAGTTGATAATTACAAAAAGGTATAAAGACTAACAATAAAATAAGGTGCTGTTTGATGTGATGAGGTGTAGGAATACTTTTGCAGGGCACCTCACTGGAGCAACAGAGACGCGTTTCCTCACAGTAGGAGTAGATTATAGGAATGACTTTAAATCACTAGTTGTCAGGAAAGAAGGGTATGAAATGTCACCAGCGCTGGTACAAATAAACACACGGTCAGTATTTCCCTTCCTGTGGCAGAAAGCCCCTTTTCTTACCCAGACAGGTCAGGGAAAAAACAACCGCTTCTGCAAAAATAAAGTTCTAAGTAACTAGTGAAATCATTTTCAGGTGTTTTTAAGACTTGCGCGATACAAGGCAATAGCTCCACAATAAGAACAGAGGCGACTTTCCATTTTTTCCCCCAGACGTTTTCAGTAAACTTTACTCTCTCTAATTGCCTCTTCACGGTGCATCAGGCACACGGCCGGGGCGGCCAGAGTCTTGTGCGTGCCGTCGCCTCTTTTAACGTTGTTGAATAATGCAAGAAAAGCGTCCCAAAGCATGAAAACGACGGTACAATCGGTATACAGCAACAGGTGGGGGAGGGGCAGCGGCGGTTATGCCACGCTTCGTACCGCAGGTGACATCAAGGGTCACTGCAGCGTTTTCTCAAGCTTATCTTTAAGTCGTAGGAACGAGCCGGTGGCGTATTCTAGCAGTTTGACAACATAACTCTTTATCCCCTCCTACCACGCCTGTTTCCGCCTAGTTAACGGATACATCGAGGAGAGCTTCGCCAGCCAGGACCATCCGGGGGGAGATGAAGCACCTAATGAAAATAGTACCACACCTTTCTGTCGGTCATTTGCTGTTTTGGCTCCTTCTGTGCAGTTTCTGTTCATGCTTAGTAATGATGCGGATATTTTCTGACACTAGGCGAGACAATGAAGAACAACATCAAATACTAATCACACAACAGAGGAAAGGAGAAGGCCTACCAACATGTTGAGATATGACCCCGTTTCCAGTGTTTTGCTCTCATTCCCCATTTTATTAACCTTTAATTTCCTTTTTGCTTTGACTCGTTCCCTCTTCGCCCTCCTCCTCCTCCTCTCTCTCTCTGACGCTCTGTCACCCCGCCTCATCTGAGCCCAACAGAGCTTTTCTGCAGTCATGGTTCTTATTATTGGACCTTGCCCTTCAGCCGGTGGTAGCCTGAGGATTACGATATGGTCCGGGCTGTCATGGACGAGAGTATTTCCATGTTCCAGTGCATTTTGCATCATTTCATCTGAAGCAAAGCTCTAAATAGATTGGCCTTCTAGGGAATTTCAAAGGAAGTTTTTTTTTTTTTTTTTTTTTTTTTTTTTTTTTTTTTTTTTTGTGGAAATGATGTAGGGATTTCAAAGCCAGTTTAATTATGTTGATGTTTATAGAAAATGCTTCCTATCTAGGAAGCTATCTGTTTGACGTAAAAAAAGAATTGGGAGATCTCTGTGTCGCATCATGGTTGAATATTTATTTAAAATCAACAAATTTGATCTAAAATTAGAATAAAAGAACTAATATCGAGTAACAGAATGTATTGATAACAAGCCAAGATCTATTTACTGGTAATTAGGTGAGTAAAAGGGAAAAAGTAAGCAACATGTTATTCCTAACATGACGTGCGGACTAAATGTGAAGGCAGGAATAGGAAATCAATGTTAAAACAGTTAACCAGTAAATAAATAGATACAGCTGATTAAATTGGCCAGTGAGTGTTTCTTTTGTGCATTAAGTCAGAAATTTGGGGAAACGCATGATGAAGTCTAACCAGGATAGTATTAAAGGTAAAAATGTGACCTGTTGAATGTATTCTTTGCATTAGGGTAATAATTCTGCATGGAACAGCAACACTTTGAAAAGGGCTTAGTTTTTTTTGCGCGGCAAAATCCAACTTATGTAAATTTCTTTGCGTGCAAAAAGTTATTTTTACTCAGTACCGGTTTTAGTCAAGTTTATTAGCCATGATGCGTTGCACATAACGACAGAGGACATGATTAGTCACAATTTAACGCAACAGCAAAGCTCTATGACACCTGGGAGTTAGCCGCACATTGCATCACTTGATCATGTTTGAGACTTTAGAGCGAAGACGGAGACGGACGTCAATAATGAAGATAAGTGATGACATTTGGCACGGTAATTCAGCGTTGAAGCACGAGGACATTATTCGGTGCGCCAACTAGATCTGGCCTAGACATGTTGAGTTGTCTTGCATTTCGCTGTCATCAAGCGGTTTTAGTCAAAAGTTAGATTCTCCTGAGCCTCAGAGGCTCGTTTCCAACTTAATTATGGGATTATATGTAAGGGTTCTGATCAATAAATGTTCTTCCAAGAAGATTCAATATTGTGGTTTTACGTGTGGGGAAAAAAAACCCACAAGCAATGCAAATTCTTGCAGTGTAGAAATACTAGTATATAATGCTAAAATCTGTGGAACAAATGAAGTGGTACATTGGTTTGATTCCCAGCATGCACCTTGTGTCAATTTTTAGACAAAGCACCAAGTGTCCATTTTACCGATTGGTTTGTAGAGTGCAGTGTGGAAAAAGATTGTAAACTCTTAGTAAGATATGCATACGAGGTGAAAAAGTGTTAAGTGCTAATAGCTTACTGTTTGTGGGGGTTAGCATTTCAATAAACGGGTTTAGGGAAGAGTCCCTACCAGGCGGCATCTGATTTAAATATTACATTTCTGGAACATGCTGTTCTGTGCAATTTACAGACTATTGTCCATTTAGGCACTTCCTCCAAATTTACGAAGTTTTATTCCCGGACATCCAGGGTACTTTCCAGGTAAAGGTGTGTATTCCTGCAACATAAAGTTTACACTTCATGAACTCACAGGTTACTTTTATGAAACCTATAGATTATAGGCTGCTTTTAAAGTACCTTCTTTAAAAGCACTTCCTCTGCATTTTGCTTGCTTTCCCGGTAAACACAGGGTCCCGTTCCTGGAGGGTACTTCCCATGACTTGCGCACACTTGACATCTGAAGGATACTTTACGCAACCTTAACATGCTACGTTCATGAGGGTCCAATTTTATGAGGTGAATGTTGAAGACAGATCAGCCTTTAGCCTCGAGCTCTTTAATACCTACATGTATGTTGATCGGTGACACAATTTTAGTTTAGATTTAAAAACACAGCTATTATCTTTTATCCTCTTAAAACAACAAAGACAAAAATGGGCAAGTGAATTAATGTTGTGATGTTTACATGTGTTTTTTTTTTCTTTTGTTTTGTTTGTTTTTTGCTCTCCACCTCATGAGATATTAGTGCCAGAAATCAGCTTGGGCAGGTGTTCTGTGTTGCGGCTTTAATCTCACGCTGCTTCTGCTGTTAGGAGAGTACCGACTCAAAACCTCTTATTCACATAGGTCCAGGTTGGTTCGGACAGGTTTTCTTCCTTCAAAGGTGAAATCATCCTTTAAAGACAGCATTCTGTCTCTTACTCAGGCTATCTTTGCCTGCCGTAAAAAAAAACGTACGAGCACAAAGCAAACGCTAAAGAAATCTGTAAGGATGCAGCGCTTCACATCACGTCCAGATTGAGTGTCGCCTATAAAGTTGGCACACATCTGCTTTCTGCACACATTGATCCACATTGTGCAAGCTGTGTGATCTTCCTGATGAAGCTGTGTGTGTGTGGGGGGGTCCTCCCAGGATTGTTCCTTCTGTTCTGTGCCGCTCTGCTGATGTGTGTGTGTGCGTGCGCGCTGTCTTTCCCGTAGGTATGCGAGTGTGCACGCGTCTGTGTGTGAATGGAGTTCATCCCCGCTGGCCCAGATGCCCCGGCTAAATCCATCACCAGCGGCGCTGCACAGCAATGCTAAGCTGGAACATTTGGCACCAGACTAGAAATGAAAAAAAAAAAAGAGGAAGAACACACTGAGACATACACATACACGCACTGAGAAAATTGAGTTTGGGGATTTTTTTTTTTTTTTTTTTTTTTTTTTTTTTCCAGTGGAGGAGTTAGACTGTGAGCAGGGTAGCAGCTCTTTCTCCAATGCTCTGAGCCTTTTACCAGTAGTGGGGCTGGGGCTTCCATCCCACTCACACCGACCCGTTATTCCTTCATTGCCAGGAAGAAGCCATGGAGTCGTGTGATGATGATGATGAACTGGGAATGTTAACAGCTTTCCAGTAAGTTAGCCTGTCCTTTTCTTGTTTTTATCTGCCCGTTTTTCATGTTGGAGTGACGTCTTCGGGACCTCCTAGCTGGAGTTTTGAGGCCGTTTTACTATGGATTCTCTTGGTAAAACAGGGAGGGATTTATTATGGGAGCTTATTGTAAGATTCTGAATGGGGTCAAGAAATGTTAACGTTTGTTTCGTTGTCTTGTGGATGTAGCATTACTCAATCCATTGCAAATCAAGCATAAGGAAGTTTTATCTTCTAAAACTTGACGTAATTTGTGTCAAAAGCACGCTTGACCATTCTAGAATCAGAAAAGTTTGTGGAAAACGTGCCGGTTTTGCCACCACTCAAGTTTAACTTGATTTGGTTAAGATTGAACTTGCATACAGTGTTGAAAAGAAAATAATTTCATTTTTGTTAAATGAATACTTGACCATGGTAGGATCAGCAAAGGCTCACGGTAACAGTTTTGAAAAGTAAGCTAGCTTTAAACCCTTAATCCAGCAGTCCGAAGCGGTCTGACTGGTTATAAAAACCTCATTTCAGTCTTGTAACTTGTCAAAACAATTAGTGAGCTAGAGCAAAACTTATCCTTTAAATGATGATTACACTTACCAAGTTTTCTTGTATTGTTAATATTGAGAGAAATAATCAACATGGAAAATAGCGGTTTACTAGAAACGGTGGAGGTAATATCACATTTAAGACTAATCAGTTAATGGGTGCTGGTCATTGTCGTCTAAAAATTAAAGGAATTAGAACAAACTAAAATGTGAAGAGTTCATCAAAAGATAAGCACCCTTTTCACTCTCATAGGAAATAAACCTGAATATAGACCCAGTGCTCATTAAGAATCTGACTCCAATGTGTTGAGAGGAATGGTATTTAATTTTATTTATCCTATATAAATCTAAGCGGGGACGTTAAAATATGGGAAGAAATAAACAAGGGAAGCCAAATGTTTTTGAAGGATAACCTGTAAAATTTCATTAGACCACCAGCAAATGGATTGATGAAAGACCAGCTACTTTTGCTCCAAGCTAGGTGTCCACTGCTGTTTTCAAAACCTGGTTTCATTGTCCAGAGGTACAGTTCAATACCTGACGACAATGATTGAATCTCATTTGGAGCAAACAACTGCTCTCGGTGTCGAGAGTTTAACCCAATTACAAACAACTAAATGTAGTGTGAGCTGCAGGCAAACGGTCCAAAAAGTTTGATAAGGTGACTTGATGTTAGGTCCCTTCAATGACCAAAGTCTTGAATTTGGTTGTCTGTCTTCCAACAAAACAGCACTTCTGAGCTGTAGAGGGCTTGAGGGAGAGGAGCCATCATAAGACAAAGGGCAGCCAATCAGAAGGAGATCATGTATAAATATGGCAGTTACAGTTGAAACCAGAAGTTTACATACACTTAATAAAAATACACGTAAGCTTCTGTTTCCTCACCGTCAGACATGAAATCTGAATAAACATTTCCTGTTTTAGGTACGTTAGGTTACCATAAAAAATTCTACTTTCTAAATGCCAGAATATTTTTCAGATAGTTTTATTGCTTTCTTAAAGGTCAGAAGCTGACATACATTTTTGTTAATGTTTGGCACCCTTGCCTTTAAACCGTGTGACTTGGCTCAGACGTTTTCCACAAGCCTCTCTCAAAGGTTGGCAGGAACTCTGGCCCATACATTTTCCATTGGATTCAAATCAGGGCTTTTTTATGGCCTCTTCAAAACACTGACTTTGTTCTCCTCACTTTGTAACCAGTTTGGCTTTATGCTTCGGGTCATTGTACATCTGGAAGATGTACAATGACCCGAGCCTCTTCACAAGCTATTTTGCTTTTGTTCTTGGGCTGGTATGCAGATTTCGGCCCAAAGCGCTTTCATCTCTGGGACACAATCCCGTGTTCTTCCTGAGTGGTGTGATGGCTGGACAGTCCCACGGTATCTTGGCCGATTTCGCTTGCCTTTCCCATTATGGTCCACAAAGAGGCAGAGGTTTTAAGTCTGCCTTTAAAACGAGCACATGTGTCTCAAATCAACTCAAACGTTGTCAATAAACCTATCAGAGGCTTCCACAGACGTGACATCATCATCTGGGCGTTCCCAAATTGTTTAAAGGTGAAGTGACCTTATACCCCGTTTACACTACCCTTTTTTAACCGAGCCCAAACCGCAGACCGCGTCATCTCCGTGCGGTCAGCTGACATTTCAGACATTCATAAAAATACTAGCTTCCCTACCGTGACACACGATTTCCAGTGATGATTCTGCTTAGCAGTGGGATGAACCTCAGCATCTGTCGTTGTTTCCTGCGTCTGTAAATCCTTATTAGTTGTTCGTTTCTCTTATCCACTTCCCAAAAGCCGACTCTGTCAAGTAAATTCACCAAAAGTTGCAGTCTTCGCCTGACTCTCCGCAAACAACGAAATATAAGCAAGCATAACTTCCTGAATGTTACGGGCGCGGCCATTTTTATTTGCTTGATTTCCTCCTTCAATACCAGAGAGCAGTAGTACCGCATATCGTCACTAGGAGGCGAGGAAACCAAGGAACCGAGATAGCGTGACGTGTAAAAGGTCGGCTTGGTTAACTGATCCAAGCTCGGACCGAGCTCGGCATGGATCGGTTTAACAAGGGTAGTGTAAATGGGGCTTTAGTGTATGTAAACTTCATAGAATAATTCGCTCATTATTCTAGCATTTGGCAAATAGAAATCATTTTGGTAATTCTAACAGACCTAAAATACAAAACGATTCTTCCGATTTCATGAAAAGCTTCTTGTGTCTTTTTTATATAGTGTAATTTTTATATATAGCTCTATAGACCAGTTCACGCGTGACGTCAGCGCTACATCCGGGTCACGGTGGTTGGCAAAAACAGTACTGTTCTCGTCTACTACATGACAAAACGGGTGATTTAGAGCGTATTTTTAGTTTACTTTTGGAATCTAAACAATGCCTACCACTTGTTGTGCTCCCGGTTGCACACAGAGGCATTCCAAATCGTTGGATGTACGTTTCTGTCGTTTCCCGAAGGACGAAGAAAGAAGAAAGAAATGGATAATTTCAATGAAAAGAGCGCAGGCAGACACTCCCAATAGGGCTTGGGCATCGTGACGTAAGCACTTTGCGTGGCCGCCATGTTGATGGCCTCCGTTACCGCTACTCAGACTACTGCCTATGACTACCGCGTACTGTACTCCCTCTCAGCTGTGTTTTTAATTTGATTAATTTTACCTTAACTTGCTTTCAACCATGGTAAACCGTTGCTGTGTTGTGGGCTGTAACAGCGCAACACATGATCGCCATGGGAAAAACATAGAAACGGGTTAATTTTCCACCACTTTCCTGCCTGGAGGCGCAACCACGGAGAACAAGTGTCAGCGAGTCGTCAGCTCGCTTGGATCGCGGCTGTAAGACGACCGAACATAACTTTCCACAGTATCCCGATGTCAATGAGAGTGTGTTCCCTGCATTTTCATTCTGGTAAGTTAAAGATGCACGGTTTTATTTTATAGCCTACATTGTTTCTTTCCTTCAACCGCGACACCACATACATGCATGAATGCGCGCCCAGAGACGGTTGATATAGCATTTCATCCGCGTGAAATCATGCTCTCACAACAACCACGCTGTTATCTTAAAAGGACATCACGCGAAGGTTGCCTTCAAGTAAGCAAAACGATGCTTTGAAAAGCGTCGTGTTTCTGGAAAGGCAAGGGGGTAGCAACAGTACAGAGACTGACAGGTCCGATGGAAGGGCTAACGTTAATGTTATGAGAGTTAAAATATGGGATCTTTTACGGGAAAATACTAAAACGGCAGCGGGAAAAGGCTCAAATACGTGAGAAACCCGGAGGTTTTAGGGAGGTTTGGCAGTTAACGTTACTAACTACACCTTTGAAACACATAGCAGCTAGATAAAAGTACATTACATGCGTGAGTGGTTGTTAGCACTAACGGTTAGCAGCTACTAAACTAGCAGGTGCCAGAGCCCGTCTGAGTACAGCTTACCTTTGTGCGATTACTGTGTTCCCACTGTTTGCTGGCTTTATGATCTGCAGCTCCTGAACCCATCCATTTGTGAACTGCACATGAGACTCCAAGGACTTGTAGCTTCGGAACTGTTCTGAAGTATAGGCGCTCACACCACAAACAAGGTAGCCGAAGACGTCCGATATGCAAAACAGTGGCAACAAGTCGTTGTCGGTGCTCCACTCATTGTTTGGAACTTCATATGGATCCAAATTATTAATAATGCTGATTTGATCAACATACCGGTCCCTGGCTTCTCTATTTAATGTGTCCTGGTAAATTCCAGATCCTTTTCGGGATTTTAACATCTTTTTTCTATCTATTCTACCACTACGTCTCTTCATTCAACAACGTTATGTCAGCGCTATGTTAACGGTCGCGTAGCCATCAACATGGCCGCCACGTCCCACAGTGCAACGCGGATCCCAAGCCCTATAGACTGGGGGAGCCATCATACTACGACAGAATATGCTGTCTACATTTCATCTCCGGTAAATACAACTTAATTCTGCTCTAGTCATTGTTCTACTTGAATAGCGGCGGAGGGGAGGTGGCGATCGCTAGAAGCGGAGTCGATGCGCTGCAGCAGCAGCAGCTGCATTACGCCCCCGTTCACGGGCGCTAGTACTTCTGTGTTTACGCTGCAATGTCGCCGACACGCCCACCCATTTTAACAAGACAAAAACACCAAAATAATCCGTAGTGAACTATGTTTTTTTTTAACCTACCGGGCGGGTCTTCCTGTCCGACTCCGCGTTCGTATGTTACACAAACATGTCTGAACATCCATCCATCCATGTTCTGACCCGCTTAATCCCTCATGGCGTCGCGGGCGTTGCTGGAGCCTATGTCCAGATATAATATAATTGTAGCCGTCCAGTGGTTTCATGCTTTCATGCTCTCTCGTGTGTACTGGCCTGCGTGTTTATAAGGTAGCTGTATATGTCGCGGTACTGAACGCTTGGCCAGCATTTCACAGACTCGCTCCGTCCCTTCAGGCTTTTGCTGTGTGGATCTGGCAACCTGATACCATCAACCATCAACTTAGTCTTAAAACGATCTTGTGATACGTTATCTAAAGAAAAAAAATACGTGGAGAACTCGTCGGTTTCTCTGTTTGCGTCCGCCATTGTGTTCGTCTTTTGCCAACCAGTCCGGCGCGCATGCGCGAAAAACCCGAATCAAAACAATAACAATGAACTGGTCTATATAATATATAATAGGAAATATTACATTACCCTCCCTTGCAGCGTACCAGAGACATTAGCTACTATCTTAGTGGGTTTTGCATAAAAATGGTTCGAGAGTTTGGAAGGTCATAAAAACTACCATTATTTTACAAAAATCACAGTGAAACTAAGGTTTGTTGTCTAAACTCTAAAATCCAGCTGAAGTTGGCAACCGAGCGAAGAGTCTCTAGTTGAAATTTTGAAAGTTGGATCAAACTGCACTTATTAGGTTATTTGTAATATTGGTGTGATTTATTTTTAAGCACATTTTAACATGCTGGAATAGTATTTTTTTTTCTTTCCCAAAATGCTTTTCTGCAAACTAAGAAGAGATTAATTCTCGTTGGGGTTTTGTGAGAATAAAATTGGCATGTTGTCATGCCATAACATCCTAATAAAATTGCAAATTGGTGCAATGCCTGGTTGTCTTGGTCTATCGTAATCTTTATAACCGAACGGACTGCCCATTACATAAAGATGAGGCGATTCCGAGCGGGGATGAACTCAGGACCTTGTAATTATCGAGCACCTATAGAGATTATGCCATGGATTGAGAGGCTTTAGCCAACTGTCTGCTAGAAAGTATGGCTGGATGAGTGTGTGGGCGCTTTAAAAATGGTGGGAGGAGACTGGTCCGATAAAATGTTAGTTCAACAAGACTGACACGTGGCACTTTTATTTTAGTTTCCATGTTTAAACCATTTGTATAACTTGATACCAGTAGCCTGCCCGTGCTTGGGGTCAATGAACTGAACAACAGATTATCATGATTAAGATTACAATAATGTCTGCAACGTTTATCCATAAAACCATAACAGATTTGACACTTTTAGGTCACTGCTATACAGTGCATTTGATATATTATAATTTAATTTTATTTAGCAAAATTGCGAAAAATGATTAAAAAAGTCAAGTCCACAAAACTGAAATAAAATGTTTATTCTTGTTTTAACATTTTGCTCACATTTTTAGTTGTCTTTAATATCTGCCCCCATAGAGGAAGACTTAATTAGACACAAGCTTGCACTTTTATCCTCCCCCCCCCCCCCCCCCCCCCCCCCCTTGTACTGACCCGTACAGCTGCTGGTCAGCGGTGAACTTTGGGATTGTGGGAGCGCCAGATCCGCAACATCATTGTTTGTGGATTACGGCGAGGAGGCGATGGGTTTTTGGCAAGGAAAGGCGGACATGTGCTGATTTTCTTACAATCTGTACCTCCTGCTGTTCCTGGTTTTCCAGCTACAGATATTCCAAATATTTGACTGCTGACTCAGCAGCTGCAGATACAGTTAAGTCAAGTGAATCGGCTTTTCATCCTGATTCATTTCAGGAGGGCATGTCACGAAGGCATAGGCATTTAATTAGTTCTGGAAAATCTTTAACAAGAAATAAGATATGTGATGAAAGTCAAAGTATTAGGAGGCATTCAGATGAATCACTGGACTTGAACCTTTTCTTGGATAACCGAAGGTTTGCAATACATATTTCTTTAGTCTAAAGAGGATCAAACATACAGGTAGCTGAAAGCACTTTCCTCTAAATTAATTTAATGATAGAACCTGCTCTAGTGGATACAGCACTTTTTTTCCCCCATCTTTCAGTGGGTCATGTTTGGTAAGCCCTTGCAAATTCCAAATATTCTCTTGGGATTTAGGCTCTACCTCTTTCATCACAGCCAGCACATTTAGGCCTTTTTCGGTGTACTACCTCAGATTTTCTGTGAAATAACTTTCAGAAGCTTGTAGGAAATTCAGAAATGACTTACTGCATCTAACCATCTGTAGTGAAGAAAGACGCCTTGCTTGTTCAACTCATCATTATTGCTAACTTAAAGCCAGAAAGCTTTATTACCTTTACCATCAGAGGGACATTGTGAATGCCTGACAGAAAGCAACATGAAATGTCTGCAAAATTGTCTGCAGATTTTGAGTTTTTAGAGTTATTGTCTTAAACTTTTGATCAACCACAACCTGTGGGCTCAAATGGTGTTTAAAATTTGCCCAATCTATTTGTTTTATCAAAAGAGACGAGAAGAAAAAAAGGAAAATAATAATAATAATTTCTTCATCAGAGGAAGGCTCCCAGGTGAGTGGTTGGAAACTAAAGAATCAGTGATCATAGAACAAGGAACTGAAATGATAGATGGATGGACAGGTTGAAAACTGACAAGTTGATGAAATGATGGAGTGAAGAAAGGCAGAAGACTGGATGAAGGCTCTTATTCTTCTGAAGATGTTCTCCACACCTCTTAATACCACTGATATTTTCTTCTGAGCTGCATTTCTAATCTCAAACGTCTATATAGCAATATTATTACTTTCCGGGGTACTATAGGCTTTCTCTAACATTCTTTGAATATATTGAATTGACCCAGAGGCATTTACATGTTTTTTTTTTTTTTTTTTACCATTTTCTTGCTTTTCATCTTTATAAAGATAAACTGCTTTGTTAGCAACTAAATCTGGTTCTATTGTCAAGTGCTGTGTAGGTTGGGAAGTCTGCGTTTGTACTGAGACTGCTCAGTTTTTAGTCTTTAAAATCCTCCTCCTCCATTGCCACACCACAGGACGTTTCCACTGATTGGGTAAGTTAGGCACGAGGGGTCTGAAGGCCAAGCGGCTCACACCCATTAGTGTCCTGGCCGGTTTTCAGTCTGTAGCTGTAGTCCTCTTCCTTCCAGTCACATGGAAACTCGCGTAAATGCCTCTGGGTCATTGAGAGGAAACAGAAATGATGCTCACCACAGGGCTGCAAATCAGACTACTAAGGCCTCCATCAGCATGATTGTTACTTAATCTTCTCAGCTAGTTCTTGTTCTTCTACTGCATTCAGTGGTTCTTTGTGATTCACACGGGGATTTATTGGAGCAGATGTTGATCTCACTAGAAATATCACTTAATAAAGTGCTGGAGTTGGGTCTGTCTGTTGGCTTACTCGTATGTGAACCTGGGGCCCCAGTCAGCGAACCACACTAAGCGGAAATCTGTGGTGCGAATCTATCATCTGTTAAGCAAACAGATATTCCGATTTGTTAATGCATGGGTGTACAATCCTTTAATGGCTTAATATGGACGGAGTAACGACCAGACTGTTTAGGCAGCATTTGCATGTAATGAGGTTATGCCTATGCATGTTTACACCAGTATTCTTTAACATCTGAAACCCAAAAGCCAGCTACTTACATATGGCCTCACTGTAGCAGATGGGAGGTGAGAAAGAGATACTGACAGACCTTGTGAAGATGCTGGCTGATGCTGGTAAGGGAGAGTCATTATCAACTAAGAAATGAATCCTGATCCGACATAGTCAGAAAGGACACTCAGCAACAAAGTTATATGTGATTGATCTGCCTATATAGTCTAAAGGCTCCCACAAAGTTGACGTAGTGTGCGCATACTGTGAGCCGCACGGACTCCGCTCTGACACTCCGCGGACGTCTTACCCTTCATAGTCGAGCGTACCTGTTGCCTACATTTCTTGTGACGGATTCCTACAATTTCCACTCTTTGTAGGCAAAACAGACGGTAAAATGTTTGATTAGCTAGTTGAGCACCAAGAGCCGTTTCTTTTCCTGTCGGTGAGCACGGAGCTCCACAGCAGAGACTGGGAAGAGTGGACAGAAAAAAAGCGATTGCTAAGTTTTTAGGTGAGAAGTCATGTTTTGTGTTTGCCTAAAGGCACGTGGGCAACTTACTAAACGTGTGGAGGAAGGTGCTCTAGTTAGATGAGACTAAAACTGAACTTTTCGGCTGCCAAGGAAAACGCTACGTCTGGCACAAGTCCAGCACAACCCATCACCCCATGAACACCATTCACACAGATAAACATGCTGTGGGGGTGTTTTTTCAGCAGCAGGGACTGGGAAACTGGTCTTAGTTGAGTGAAGGGTGACGGTCCTAAATACAGGACTATGATGGAGCAAAGCCCATTTCTCTCTGCCTCTGAGACGGAGGTTCACCTTCCAGCAGGACAATGACCTCCAGCATGTTGTTGAAGCAACACTTGGGTGGTTTAAGGAGAACATTCACATGGGTTGAAATGGCCTAGTCAAAGTCCAGACCTCAATTCAACTGAGAATCTACGGTTAGACTTAAAGATTGCTGTTCTCGAGTAAAGCCATTCAACAGGAAGAAGTTGGAGCAGTTTATACTTGAAGAATGCATCAAAATCCTAGAGGCAAGATGTGGTGAGTTCATAGAGACTGAGCCAAGGCCACTTGCAGCTGGAAATGCCACAAAAAGTGGCTCTACAAAGTACTGACTTTGGGGGGTGGTGCATAGTCTGTTTTTGTCCTATTTGTCATTGTTAAAAATAATCTATCTTCAAAGTTATCGGCATGTTCTTCACATGAAACGGTGCAAACCTTCAAACAATCCACTTTAATTCCAGGTTGTGAGGCAACAAAACATGAAAAATGCCATGGGGGTGATTATTTTAGCAGACCACTATATGTAAATATGCAGTTTAAATGGTCCATCTACATAAATGAAGTGTGCATACCCCTATTAAATACAAACCTTGTGATTTCATTTTTTTTTTTTTTACCCAGTACAACTCAAGGTAAAAGCACTTATGTCAATTTCTTAAATAGTAACGAGTTCTCGCATGCGATGACATGAAATAAAGCTCAGCGGTCCTAGCGGGATTTTTTTGTTAAATTTGTGTCGGAACCATCAGTCAGACATTTGGGAAACAATGCATGTATTCAGATAAGACGGCAAAAAAAAATCGCTTAATTAATTACCTATCTTAGTGACTTAACGTTCTGGGAGGGAACGCAATAGCCAGGGGGAAAGGGCCGTCCTCACAGTCTGACAAGAGCTGCCGCAACATCAATATTACCAAGTGAAAATGTGGAACGTTAACCATAAATATATCAATTTTATATAAACCGCCTCTATCTGAGAGTTATACCGAGCTCACTGCATTTTCTCTGTCACTGTGTTATATGGCAGGGAAGGAAGTGCAACACTCACCAAACGCTTGACTGCGGCCCCTCGGCGCGTGTACCGGGCCGGTCTGTTATTTATAACATCACCTCCTGCTCAGAACACTTCCACTATCACTCCCACTTTTTCCTCTCATCTCTGGGATCACTGCCCAGTCATGTGCAGCAAGCTTAGGACTGTTGCCCAGGCAGAAACCCCTCAGGCCTCCTTTGCCTTGTAAGCTGTCCGTGCGCTGGGAAATCTTTCACAAGCACATCAATGCTATGCTTTTGTCTTCTTTTTGTTTGTTTTTTATTAATTATTACTATATATATATAATTGACAACATTCATGATTAGCTCCGAATTATTTCATGCACATTTAAAGCAGCCATATCTTCACACATGTCATTGTTTGACTCTCTAAGCGCTGGTCAGATATCCAGCTTTGTGAGTGTGTGTGTAATTAAATGTCACGCTGAGCCTGAAGAATCGCTAATAGCATTTAATCAATTTGCTCCGTCTACTTGCGAGCGCTCATCTCTGCATTCTGATGCATGCTCGGGTCTTGTACAGCTGAGATGTGTGCGCTGCATGCCTAATATGGAGCGTACGTTTACAGCCGCCGTGTTTTGTCTGGAAGGCGCATGCCTGTTGTGGAGTCTGAGTTGACGAATGGCTCCTTCCGTCGCCCGGTTTTCCTTATCTCTTAAATGTCCGTGACAGGCCGCGGGACTGCGGAGGGACGTTTAGCAAGCTGACGGCAGTACGCTGGAGGACAGAGAGAACGTAGAGCCGAGCCAAACGATTTATTTGTTTAAGCTCAGATGGAGCAGTCAACCGCTTTGGTACATCAGAGAGCGTTTGAATGCTTCCAGGTAGAGAACACATGCCAAGTAGATTAAAAACTTAGAGGCTCTGGGAGAAAATTAAACAAATGTGTATGCACCAGCAGGGTTCTCATTGGGGGGGGGGGGGGAGATACAAGAGCATAGCAATCTTTACGCTTATCAAAAATGTTCTTTCTTGGGATATAAAAGTTTAAGATCTAGGGGCTTGTTTGATTGTATTTGATATTCGGTGTTATTAGGTAGGAGTACTGACCTTTTAGTATTTGCCCACGCTACCTTGTTCAGGTACTCACTATTTCCTAAATAGTAGGATTTGGCATTCCCAAATTTTTACTCTCATGAACTCATTCCTACGCGTATGACTCAAAAGCGAGGCACGGAAAACACCTAAAGCCCTTGGTATTTCTCCAGTTTCTCGTGTTCTGTTTTCCTGATGTCTCTATCACTCAGGATGGCCACAATCGATCACAACGGCTGTCGTCTGCTGCTTATCAGTGATCATAATGTCCGGTCGGTTGGCCATTACCATTTTGTCTGTATCGGTAGAACTTGGGCATATCAGCCACTTCAGCTAGCTGTCGGTGACACATCTCATGCAGAGGTTTTTCCTCCCATGATGGTTCCTTCAGTATCTATCTATCTATCTATCTATCTATCTATCTATCTATCTATCTATCTATCTATCTATCTATCTATCTATCTATCTATCTATCTATCTATCTATCTATCTATCTATCTATCTATCTATCTATCTATCTATCTATCTATCTATCTATCTATCTATCTAAATTAATTTTCCTTGTTTTCTCTTCTTTAATCTTCTAATTTTCCTTGTTCTTCCATTCTGTTTCTCCGTTCTTTTTTAACCAGCAGCTGTCCTGTTTTAGTCTTCCAACCCCATTTTCTTTCCCCCAGCCCTCAACAATGCCCCCTATCCATACATCTCCTGTTCTTCCTGACATTAGTCGAGTCTATTTTTCCCCGATACCGCCCCTCCCATGCTAGGGCTGTCCACCCTATCAGATTAGGGTTGCGTCATAAGGAGAAGAAAGACCCAGCGAGATTGCTTGTTGGATTAAAGCACGGTGCGGGAATGAAATTCTATGATCTCATTGTTTAGACGAGTCATATAAAGTTTGTGCATGTGTCCGTGCGTGCAAAGGCCGGCGTTGGCTTTATCCCCTGTAATAACAGGGAGCGGGCCAAGAAAGACTGACCCTGCACTGCTGCATTCTGGGAAAAACAATGCATGAATCTTTAGCTCGGCTGCAGAAATACAGTTTAGTGTTTTCTTTTTATTCATTTGCCATTAAGATTGATGCTGTTTTTACTGGCTGTTAATATACTGAAAATCTGTGGAATTGATCACCAAATGCTTATAGACTCTAGTGTCTCTTTGTGTTAATCATATTAACTATCAGCAATAAATATATTAACGATGTAGTTATTTATTATTTCTAGTGGAGGTCTGTTGAATGCACATTTAAAGCCTTAAAAACTCACATTTCAGCAACGCAACTACATTTTTCTTTCTTGCCCTTATGATAATGTATTGCCTTTTTGAAATTTGGATATAAAAATAAATGGTAGAAGTTTGAAAATAACTCAATAATACTGTAAAGTACTGTTTTTCCGGACTACAGTGTGAAATTTTGAGACCTTTGAAGGTGACTAAAAGGCTGAAGTCCTAATAAGACAATTTAAGTATAAATACACAAAAAAGAAAATCAGAAAGTGTTTTTGTGTTGTATGAGGGTTATTATAAGGGTTAAAATACAAATAAAAACAAGTAAAACACCGTTTCTTAAGACCCAACAATACACAATAAAGTTTCAATGAAACGCAATCACTTAAAATTAAACTGAAAAGGGGCTGCTGGTTGCCAAGAGGCTGCAGTAGGTTAAAAGCAGCATGAAATGGTAGACAGTCTTTAATTACAGTAATGGTACTCAAGTTTGCTTTTGCAATTCTTCTAAAAATCCAGACTTGTTGGCCAAATTTTAAAGCCAATATGATGCCAAGATAACTTACCCCTGAAACTTATTCGATCGTTTACCTACTGATCTTTAGATTGGAATCCTTACAGTTGACCAAAGAAAGGTCCCCAGAGGAAAAGTACTTTTCAGCAATGTGAATAACAGCGGTCGTGAATCTGGGCTGCAACTGAGCGCAAACGAGGAAACAGGCGTGTTGAAACAAATACCTTACATTTAAAAGCCTCATGTATAACCATGTCATCAGCATCCATCTAAAAAATATGAACAGGAAAACGCCATTATATATAAACTAAAAAGAATGGAAAAAATACTGTGCCTTGGTTTACACCTCTGTTGTTTTTGTGATATGCTAATATGTTGTTAATGGCCTACAGAAAAATGTTTTGCACCAGAGAAACTACATTACCCAGATAAAGTGACGCTTGATTATGGACCAGGAGGAATGGAAGCTATTTAAGCTTAATTTCTTTGAGGTTAGAATCATGATCTTGAGCAAAGGTGTTGTGTTGATTACAGCATCTAAAGCTATACATTTAACATTGAAATGTAAGCATGGGTTGTCACTCATGCACTTGTGATACAGACGGTAGGGTGGTCTATTAAATTTAAGATTGGCGGTGTCGCTCACATACCACATTTCCTCAACTATTTTTTTTCTCATATCACCAACTTGGTGCGATTTTCCGTGTCTCACTGTAGAGAAAAAAAAGTGCTTGAGGGTTTATGCTATGTACTGCTGGTCCAAAAAATATTATCTGGAAACAATAAATAGATTAAATCTAACACTGAAAAAGTACAGTGGTGCCTAAAAATGTTCAGCTTGTTATTTAATCCCAGCTGACCCAGCTGCTGCCGTGCTTCTATGCCAAAAGACAAGAAGATGATACTTTGCTGCCTATTGGTAAAAATTACTAGTCCTTATCACCAAACAAAGGAACTAAGAGGACTTATGTAATTACTAAAACTGTTTTTGAATGGAACAATGTGTTATTAAAAACTCAGAGGTTGCGATCGGAAATTTATCCTGAATAATTACAATTGGCACCATCTTCAAAATTTGTCCAAAATCCTAACTAATGTTGCTGGTTGCTCCCTTCTTCTCCCACAGTCCAAAAACATGTGTATGAGGTTCACTGACTGCACTTATTTTGCCCTTTGGGGTGTTTTTTTTGTCCAGTGTGTTAAACCTTAGACCTATCCAGAGTGTACATCGTATCTCACCCGTTGACCGCTGGAGAGAGGCACCGGGTTCAGAGAAGCTGGGGGCGACAGTTTGCACATTGTCACATCTATAAAAGGAGTACAGCCCTTACCAGTAATTATGGTGCATTCCTTTTGTGCTCCGAAGTTGGCTTTTCTAAGTTCCCAGTTGGAAATACAACAATAACATCCCCTGAAGTTGGGATTAAAACAGGCAAAGTCTGTGGTTGCCAAGCAATCCTGCAGCTCACCATTCAATAACGTTGCTGCACAAATGAAATACAGTGAAAGATGCAGGTCGAAAATGAGCATTTTTAAATCATTTATTAAATTATACAACCTCCATATTTCCTTCTATTGTCCAAATGCATGTTATCAGCCTGTTTGGCTACTAGAAGTTAGCACCACAGCAGCTGGCAAACCTCACTGGTTTTCCAACTCTTCTAGTCTTAGTTCTGTTTTCTGTGATTTCAACATAAAGAAATGCTGTATCACTTTTAAGACACTGCAAGCATTTTATGCATTGTGTAGCTCTAATCATTTGTTACTGCATTTGTAGCTTTTGTCTTCGAAATATAACCACCACAATTTGACAGTTAAACCCCTATTTGCAGTGTTGATCACAAAAAAATAGCATTTTGTGCAATAGACAAACAGAAAGTGGTGCATGATTGCAAAGTTGAAGGAAAGGCTGCGTGGTTTAAATTAAAATTATACAATGAAAATCTGGGAACTGTGGCATGCATATGTATTAAGCCCAATAAATGAAATACAGCACCACCAGTTGCCTTCAGAAGCCACCTAACTCATACATGGAGCACGCCCGGGTGTGATTTAATCTCAGTGCAATTCCATCTAATCCTTGGAGGCCTTAAAAACTTATTTGAACATTTGGTATAGACGGCAGCATGAAGACCATAACGGCAGGCCAGGGATAAAGTTGTCAGAAAATGAAAGTTCTTTATAACGAAATATTCCAAACAGCATTATTCAGCCTCTCATCTAAAAGTGAAAGGAGCAAGACGCAGTTTCTCACCTATTCCGACAGGCTTGGTAAGAAGAAGTAGCACAGAAGTCCAGTGTAGAGCCCAGCTGTGAGAACTGGTACCGCGGGACATAACCCAACATCTAAACGGGAGCGGGTGGTTTTAAGATCAACAAGGGGGGAAGTGAATGGCTTAGAGACAGCAGGTCCCAAGATTGTTGGAAGGATGGAGAGGAAGGCTGAGGTTGGTAGTAAAATCAAGACTGCTGTCTGGAGACAAATAAGTTGTGTAATCAAATAAGATAATTGTTAAAAATTGAAAGGCTCTTCTCAAATACAAATCCCTTTATCATTTAAGATATCCTCTATTTCATCCATAGATGTAAAACAAATAATTCGGAACATGGACTTTGACATGGATGCACCACTACCAGACAAAGAAGAAAAAGAAAACTTGACCAGTTCCCAGAGTGAGAAGGAGATTGTTCTTTCACTTCAGGCCCAAAGTCCATTGATAAAGAACCAAAAAAACACGTCCCAACTATCAGACAAACTGGTCCCAAACCAATAGGAGGAAAATTCATGATGAAAAATGTCCTGCGTGCTCAAAGCTGGCACGGTCCACCTTGAGTTTCTAGGGCAGATAGAGCATTTAATGTCTGTTCATGTATATTAGAAGAAAGCCGCAGCAGTTTGACTGCAGTTTTTTAGTAATAAATGCTTTCTGCAGGGTAGTTTAAGGTAAGACAGATGTCCCAGTTTCATTTAATTCTGGTATTTGTATGCATTGGTATATTCTCGGCTACTGCAAATTTACCCTACCCATTCAAACATTTCCCAGGGGTTTAATCTGTTTGGTATTTTTGGTTTTTGGCCTCAGTTTCCATGAGAATTTGTGATTCAAAACAGCAATTTTTGCTGAATGTATTTTTGTTTAATCTGCTCTTGTTCAAGTGTCATAAAAACATTCATCAGATATACGTCTATCGGATGGTACATGTCCAACAAGGAAATCTGGGCGTGACAGTGGCAGAAACGCATAGACATAGACACCAGACTTGCGCATAAGATTAATTAATACGAAAATAAGGAAAATTTGTTGATCATACATCTGACTACAATCCTACAGAATCACCGAATTAGCTCAGTAACACCTAATATTGATTCTATCTACATTTTTCTTCCCTCACTTTGCAGTTTGTAAACTGATAAAAAAAAAAAAAAAATCATTTGTGTTTTATCTATTTAACAGAGTATCCATTTTTGTGCACTCCACAAATCTGGCCTTTATGCTAGAATGAAAGGGGAAAAAGCCGTTGTTGAAAGACAGTAACTCAAAGTCCCATTTGCAGTTTGCTCCAAGCCACGTAGGAGACCCATCATATACATGGAAGGAGGAACTGTGGTCAGATGGGACCAAAACGTAACTTTTTGACTGACGTGCAAAATGCTGTGATTTAAAAAAACAAAAAAAACAAAAAAAAACCACGATACACTTTGAACACGTGCATGGCACAGAATAAATACGCGTGGTTGCATCATGCTGTGGGGAGGCTATTCTTTCGCAGGAACAGAAGCTAAATACAGGACAAGAAAATCTGCCAGAGGTTGCGAAAGAGGTTCACCTCCTGGCAGGATAACAACCATAAACATAAAGCCAGAACAAAATCAAAACTGTCTAGATCAAAGCATTTTTTGTGTTAGAATGGCCCAGTCAAAGTAAACGCCTAAACACAGTTGACAATTTGTGGGTTTCAGATAGATTTTTTTTTTCCACAAATGTACTCTGTTAACCTTATTTAGCTTTAGTTATTTTGTCAAGAGGAATTTGCCAAAAATGTCGGTCTCTAGAAAGAAAGCTACCTGAATTTCCTTCCACTAACCTACAGAATGCTAATAAAATGAATCAAAGTAACACAGAAAGGACTCCCAGTTGTCGCTAAACGCTGCTGTTTGGCAACATTAGGTTACTGGTGCCGCTACAGCGGAGAAAGAAAGCTGGACCGAACCACAACTTTGTCAACCTATTCATTTTCAGCCAGCATTCCACCGACATTACTCACCTGAAACAAAATGAGGCATAATGTAAACGTCACAGATAGGAGTAAAATGAGTTAAAAGTCCAAATTCGTCTCCCTGCAGGATTCAACCACTCCAGAAAACCTTGCGCCGCGTATGAGATGCAACATCATACTGGCACTGTCTGACCAAAAAAGAAAAATAATGCTAAACGACAACATTGACCATTTCTAAGTGGTTTCATTGTTGCATTCTCCAGTCATCCATTCAGTCGTTATAATCTTTTATCATTTGATAAAAATAAGTAAATAAAAGCAAATCTCCTGTCCATTCTATAGTCTCTAGTGCATACCAAGCTGGATGTTTGCGTAGTTACATCTTTCGCCTCTGTATCCTGCAGATACTCATTCTGTAACTTGTTTGACGTGCTTCGAGGAATGCTTAGGTGCATTACAAGTGGAAGTGTTACATTTAGTGATGGTTGAGTCAAGGGTAGTAATAAATATCGCAATGGCTTATTGGTATTCTCGAGTGGCTAATTCATCCACGTGGCTTTGGTTCTTTAGAAGCGACATCCCGTTATTAGGCGGAGGTTTCTTGGTCGTTTTTGGTGAACATTGAAAATCTCTCTCCCTTTTGCAGAAGAAAAGGGAGAGGAGGAGGCCAGTACACACATTCAAACGCACCCCCCCCCAAAGACATCTTAATGATTAACTCCACACATCTGCCAACTGTCTCTGAAGCCCAACGAGCAGGAGCGCTGAATGCCAATGCAGTGCATAATAATCCAACGCCCATTCTTTCTTTGTCTTTCTCAGTTTTCACTCTCGCTCAAGCAGTCGCTCCCTCGCCAGTGGTGACCTTGGGCTATATTGTTATTCATTAGTGGACAAAGGCACGTCGGCTGCTTCTCTCCCGCTATCTCTGCGGGACACAAAGCAGGAGTGAGATGCCGCTGCCGTTACCGTCTGTCCTCCGAGTAATAAGCGCCGCCGTTTTAAATCAGCCAAGTGGCCCAATCAGGCGGCATCCGTGGAACGAAGGTGCTAACAAGTTCGTGGGCCTAAATAAAAGGCTGTAATTAATTTTCATCGGACTATGCTGTTAAAAAGAAAATGCTTGACACTGATGCAAAGCCGCAGCAACGCTTGAGTCGGTGTCTGAAAGGTTTTGTGTGGCTGATCACTTGCAGGGCCCATTAGTTTATGGCTTTTAGGAAGCTGTTACCAGATGCTAACTTCAGCGTTGTCAGCCAGCAGCGGTGTTTGTGCACACAAAACACCGCTGCTGGCTGTAATCCTGTCTGGCTCTCTGTCGCTGTGCTTCTTTTTTTCTTCTGCCGGGTACCAGAAATGCTACAGCACAAACACTACAAAAGGGGTGAATGCTTCCTTGTTGCATAATTAAGCAGGAACTCTCTAGTAAGCCTGATAAACGGTCTTTATCGGTTTACTGTATCATCCCCGCACAGCCCGACATCAACTATTTCCTTTTTTAGTTCAAAATAGGAGTCTCCAATATACAGTAGATGTAAAGAGTTAAACCCCAATATACAGTAGATGCCTCCATTTTTGGTTCTACTCTTCTTCCACCACCACAGAGTGGAGCAGCTCATGGGTTACTTCAGTTCAGGGCCCAAATGATCAACTCATCTCCTGCTCCATGCCACCGTCGCACACCAAGGTACCAGAATTGAGCCGCCCGATGAAGAGACTGACACCCAATCAGCAGGAAGCAAGCCACCCTTTTTCCTGTTGAATAGATTGATAATCTGGCTAATAAAATTAGAATATGCGCTTTTTATTCCACTTGGAAAGTCACATGCTGACTGCAGCTACATCGCCCCCTGCTAGAAAGAATGCACTTTCTCGAAAAAGGTCATGGCTTTTCAGTGTTGCCAGATCTTGCGCCTCGAGATCACAACGCTTAACTTAACACTGAAGAAACCAAATAACCACTTCATAAGAGCAAAATAAAGATTTAACCTCTCCTGTGTCTACAAAATGTGATCTGCTCTGGGATGAGCAAGCTCTACGAACACCAGCATCACTTCTTACTTACAAAGATGCAGTCTGTACTAAACTTCCTAAATCAGTTTCCCTATTTACAGCTATTCATTTGTTCCTAATGACTCATGTAATAACTTGAGTTTATTACTGCCGTTTAATTGGAACAGAGAAAGCGTCTTGGGTTGCAATGTTTTGCACTTAGAAAAAAACCAAGTAAAAGGCTCAATGCTTTGCTCAATGCTTTGAAATCTCATCAGGTTGTTGCAGGGTCCTTTTTGTACTCATAAGTCAGACTTTTTAAATTCCCAGAAATAAAAGAATAACCACTGAAGGCAGGGTACCAACTGGGAAAATTGGGGTCTCTGAGCAGACCTAAGTTCAGCATGCATGTGGTTGCAGACAAAATATTGAACGCCATATTTTACATTACAGCGTCCCCTCCCTCGCAGGAAACAGAAGCCACCACCTTGTGGTAGCAGCAAGTCAAGTTTAAGTCAAGTTTATTTGAATAGTATATTTCAACAACAAGGCAGTTCAAAGTGCTTTACATCATGAAAATATAAAAACATCAAACACATTGAAACAGTCACCGGTTGTGAGACCAGTAAAAATATTAAATTTATCAATTGAAATGATCAATACACATCAAATGTTGGTCAATGTTCCTGTTATTACAGACCGAAAGCAACTCTAAACAGGTTGATTTTCAGTCTTGATTTAAAGGAACTCAGTGTTTCGGCTGATTTGCAGTTTTCTGGAAGTTGAGTTCAGATTTGTTGAGTATAGGAACTTATATAGGTGCTTCTCCATGTTTGGTTCTCGGTATGCAGAGTAGACCAGAACCACAAGATCTGAGTGGTCTGGAGGGTTGATGCAGCAACAACAGGTCTATAATGTATCTTGGTGCTAAGCCGTTCAGTGATAAACTAACAGAAGTATTTTAAAGACTATTCTCTGAGCAAGAGAGGGCCAGTGTAAGAACTTCAGAACTGGGGTGATGTTCTCTATCTACCTGGTTTTAGTGAGAACATGAACAGCAGCATTCTGGATCAGCTGCAGTTCTCTGATTCATGTTTCTGGGCAGACCTGTGAAGACGCCGTTGAAGTAATCAACGCGACTAAAGATAAGCACATGAATGAGTTTCTCTTGATCTCACTGGGACATCAGTCCTTTAATCCTGGAAATGTTCTTCGGGTGATTGAAGACTAACTTTGTGACTGTCTTTATGTACTTGAAGGTTCAGGTCCGAGTCCATCACTACACTCAGATTTCGAGCCTGATCACTAGTTTGTAGTTGTAATAACTGAAGTTGCATGCTTTCTAGTTTGTTCCTCTTTAGGTCCAAAGATAATTTCAGTTTTGTTTCTGTTCAGCTGGAGAAAGTTTCAGCACATCCATTCATTTTGTTCTATGCATCCGTTTAGTGCATGGATGGGTTCACCAGGTGACATCGTAATGTAGAGCTGTGTATCATCTGCATAGTTATGTTAACATATCTGGTTTCTTGTTATAACCTCAGCTAGTGGGAGCATATAGATATTGAATAGAAGGGGTCGCAGGATTGAACCTTGGGTACCCCACTTGTGACTTTTGTCCTCTCTAATGAAAAGTTACCTGTTGACACAAAGAAATCACTGTTCTTTAGGTAGGATTTGAACCAATTGAGTGCTGTACCAGAGGGTCCGACCCAGCTCTTCAGTCACTTTAGCAGTGTATTACAACCAGTTGTCAGCACTAGCTTGCGAAAAGTCATCTTCTTCTTAGCAAGCAATCTATAGCGCCCATATCGCCTTGTGCTAGCAGCGATTACTTACATACAGTTGCATTGCTAACTTTTTATATTTGTGTACAACATTGAGTGTGTACTGCTTGATAACAAACGAATAAGGTTTGCCTTAGCTTATGTCTACTTTAACCATTAAACTTAATTTAATATAATTCAGTATAGGTTGGTTTGTGTGACAATTTTATATTTCGTTTCATTTGAGGGGCGACTGTGCCTCAGTGGAAAGAGCAGTCATCCTGTAGTTGGAACGTTGTGAGTTTGATTACAGCTTCATCCTCTAACATGTCAATTTGACCCTAAGAGAACCCACATTTTAAAAATGCAATTGTTGAGTTCATTTGATAAGAGCACTGTCGCATTTTCTTACAATTCTTTAGAAAAAGAAAACATCCTTCGGATTTTCCTTAAATCTCTTTATCCCATCAGAGCTTTTTTCACAGTGCAGTTTCCAGCATTTGCAGTGGAAGACCCATTTAGAAGGGAAAGCTAAAGTAAAGCTTTAGCTTGTTTAATAAACCATCCATTAAGTTTCCTTTGATATTCATTATGCATTTCTGTCTCCGCCTGTGACTTTTGGTGAACTGAATTGCTCTTTTCCCAACTTTTCAATAAGACGGATAACATGAAACAGAAAATATGAATCAGTTTTAAGATTAAATCTAGAGAATCAAATTAAAATTGCCTGAGGTCTCCACTTAATTTTTCATTAAGATGGTACCCTGCAATAAGTTCAAAGATTGGTGGAAAACATCCTAGGCAATCAATACCCAGTTTTCACCCCTTTGCATCTTCATGGCCGAATTTATTATATTATTATTGAAATTTGTGGACTGTGGCAAAGTTAATTTACTCCCCTTACTTTCCCGAGTCTTTCCAAGCATCTTCGGCGTTGAACATTTTCTCTTCATGCATTTTCTTAGTCTTCTGCATTTTTGCTATAAATTCAAAATATGCAAATACTAAGTTCCTCATTCTCTTAGATGTAAAGGAACATCTTCTCTTAGGTGTCTGCAGCACTTTGTGCTTATATCATCACTTCTGGTAAAGGTTTGTCTTTTATTCTAGAAGCAAAACAGCAAACAATTTTTTTTAATAAAAATGTCCAGGTATTTCAAACAATCCATGATCATGATAACATGAGGGTCTTCTGAAGGACAAGTTGGCCTATAGTATCCTCTGCCATACTTAAAATAAATACACACATAAATTGAGCATGAGATACTTTTCGACACATTCATTTTGTTTCATGCCAGACCCACCCCGAAACACTAGTGCCAAAAACATCAGTCTTAGTGCCATCTGAGTTAAAATGTCAGAGTGCAGCAAAGTCCACATGTTTATATTTGTGATGGTTGGACAAGGTGTTTAATGACTGTTATGGAGACTCTCCAACAGTGAGTATTTGATATTTTCCTACCTACGTTGGCACCATCCTCACTGTGCAGAGTGGTAAGAGGAATGTATGTCATTTTAAAGCCTAGTTTTTCACAGCTCCCATCTTTTTTTTTTTACCTTTAAAACTTTCTCCCATACTAGACTTGCGTGTTCTCTTGTGTTTATCATTTTTCGAAGTGGCATTAAAATGGGCCTTTGTGCCACATCAAATTGGTGCTTCCATACAGCCAGAAGTTGTGGACTACCAATTAAAATCTCGTATGATGAAAAAGGCCTTAGTGCCACTTATTTTAAAGAAATTGCAGCGAATAATTATGGACCATGCAGCAAAATAGAATCAGTCCCAAATGTATGGTTTGCCAATTCTGTGAGTTCCGTTAAAGATGGATGTTCAAGCTTCAAACAAGGGACATAATGTAGATTAAATAGAATATATTTGCATAACACCAATTCACCACAAATGTCTTTAGATTCAGCAATATGCAGTTATTTACTTTCTATCATAAGACTAGTTCAAACTCAGTTGCATACATTTGAGTTTAATCTTATTTATAAAACAATACTGTCAATTTCAGTTCATTATGCCAATTGGTTAAAAAAATGTTTGCAAAGGAAAACTCAGCTAATCTCTGATTTTGGACCTATCACCACTCCTAAAGGAGCATGTGGCAACATTCGACAGTTGATTGCATCTAGCCGTTATCCTTGCACCATTCCCTCAGGCACACATGTGGCGATGGTGGAAAGAAAACTCCCTTCTGACAGAAAGAAACCTCCAGCATAATCTGTCTTTATGTGATCTATATGCTCAAAACACTGGGAGAATGAGAACAAAGAGCAGGAACAAATACAAAAAAACACAGAAGCTATGGACAAACTTTCTAGTGACTTCATTTATGAGAGAAACCCCATAAAACTGATAACCTCTGGGTGAGTGGTAACATCACAAAAATAGAGCATTTGTTTTCAGTGGCAGCAATATATGCTTCATTTCTGGAGAGAAACATGGTTAAGCAAAAAAGACAGGGCCAGGTTTATCATCTGTAGAAGGAAAACATATGGTTAATGGCAGGAATAACTGCAGATGAGGGTTAATTGGAGAGTAGTAGGAGAAAGTAGCACATTGAGAGAGAGTGGTCCTCCAGCAGCACCATAGGAGCACAACTACAGAGATACTCTAGCTCTGGATAACATAAGCCATTCTAACTATAAGCTTTATGAGAAACAAATGTCTTAAGTCTTCTCTTAAAAGTAGACGGGGTGTCTGCCTCTCGGGCCAAAATTGGGAGAATGCCCAACTGCTATAATATATTAAAAATGACTAACATTCACCAAGGTCTAGTCTTGCTGTAATCCTTATTGTGGACAACTCCTTGCATAATATGCAAAAATCAACTTTTTTAGATGCTGTCAGACTTAAAATTGTAGAACTCATCACATGCACCAAGAAGAATCGGACATTTGCCTTGTTTTTTTTTTTTTTACACATACTGTTTCATTATTCTGCTTCCTGCCTTTGTAGTTATTTTGTTACCTTGACTTATGGGTGTCTACCCAATTTGAACATCAACAGTCTGAGAAGAAACATATTGGATTTATTCATCTTTCAAATTGGTGTCATTTCAAAAGCAGCACCAGGATCAATTCCTGACACTGCCACCAGAAAGATGTCAGGGATGCATAATGTCCCATAATAAGTTATATCTGTGATAAAGTACTGACAGGAAATTGAATTTACTGACCGATAAGAGGGCTTAGCAGTGTGTTTAATGTTTCCATGCATGGGGATGCTTGAAGTGTGTGTCTCTGGGGGTTACACTTGTATACTTCCATACCAAAAAAATGTTTGTCATGTTTGTAAGAACTGTTAATGATAGAATTAGATTGATTTGTCCTATAAGTGCTTTTTGCAGACCAACTTTGAAAAATTAAATAAATAAAAAAAATCTGGATTTTATGACGTTACCATGATTAACAAAGCATTATGTTGTTTTTCTGTTACCTAGCCTTGGCTGATGCTTGATATATGCAGTCTTGTGTTATGTTCTGGAGAACTGCTTAAACCTCGAATCATTGCGTTCCCAACCTATAGGAATCAGTTAGGATTTTTTTTATCTTTTGGTTGTCCACTTAAAATATATTGTGTAGAAATTGCGGGTTCAGTGACCTGAGTCTGATAAAATTCCAAGTGCAGGCTCCTGGTGCTGTCTGAAGAAGTACAGAATTGGAATTATGCACTGTCCAGGTCTGGTTAAATACAACCGCACATTTTTTTTTTTTCTAATGCAATATTCCATTTTCTAAAAGCAGAAACCATCTGTTACTCTGTCCACCCATTATTTGTTGACTGTCCCTCCCAATTTTCTATCCAGTACAAACCCTCCGTCAACCTGTCCGCCATCCGTCTTTCCATCCATCCACAGTCACCTGTCTCTCATCCAACCATCCCTCCATCTGTCCCGCTGTGCAAACATTCATACACCAATGCATAGATGGAAGTTTGCCCATCCGTTCATCCAGCTATCCATCATTCGTGTTATCTGGAAAGCCTGACCTCTGCGTAAAGACTCACTGTAAAGTTATCGTGAACATCTGTAGCATTTTATTGTGTGCTAGTAAAACTGATATTTTCTAGATTTAGTTTCAGCTTTTTCTTATTAAAGATTTAGTTCTTGCTTTTGCCATAAGTTTCCTACTTTCTTAACCAGAAGATTGGAGACTGCCTGTAGAGGCAGAAGAGATCAGGCAATAGCCAATAGGCTTTCAGATCCTTCTAATCATCATCATTTACAACTTGTCTCTTTCCGATGTGTGAATGTGATGGCGCTGTTGAAGGGTACTTCCATACTAAAGCCAACTGAGAACAATGTCGTCCCCGCCATCCAACTCATTGGTATTCACAGGAAGTCTGTCAGCACCACTGACGTTTGTTTGGTAGCCTGGTATTTAGCCACTTGTGGCACCAGGCCAATGAACACCGCATTTTGTCAAAGCCGGGCCATCTGTGCACTGAAACACACAAACACACATTTTGTTGATAATGAAGAGGCAAGAAGAGGGAGTCCTTGAGGGTTCCTGTGAAAGACAACAGGCGGATAAAATAAAGACTGAACGCATATGGAACTAAAGGGAGTTCTAAAACCAGAAGCCATTTTTAAAGGTCATGCAAAGTCAAATATTAGTATGGTAATGCAGTGAGAGTTTGGAAAAAAGGAGGAAACCTGTCTTGGGATGTTGCTCGTATCTGCGTCCCATCCTGCAGAATCAGCTTTCTTTAACCCGCCACAACTCTATCCTTCACTGTCTTTCTCTGACTTGCTTTATCTTTATAGCCAAGGCACTTTTGCTCTGTTTTGTCCCCTCCTTTACTGCCTTGTCCTTATTTCAAATCAACGGTACCCCCCCGCCTCCCAATATCCTTGCTGCCCAGATGAACGGAGGACAGAGCTGTAGCCAGAGAGCATCCGTCATCCATCCGCTCTGATCCTCCCTCCCATCCCCCCCACCCCCCCACCCCTTCCCTGCCGCAGCTACAATCGCTACACTTCCCCGTGCTCTGGGTGTTCGAGCACATACAGAGCGCTCTCTGCAGCCTCGGTCGTCCAGGTGTGGAGCTGCGGGAAGGGGCTGCCTTTTCCCGGACAGAGCAGAGAGGTGAAGATAACTCCTGCTGCCCCTGTCATCACTTTGGAAGAGTGACAACGGGGAAATGGGACGATCTGTCCGCTGGACTGAGCTGCTCATTTGCTGATTCTTGCATCCATTTAAGTTAATTTCCATAATTGTGAGGAGATTCTGTATTCAGCTGAGTTCTGTTGATTCCTGACATGGACCCGGGTTGACACTGGATTGTTTCGGCTGCAGATGTGAAGGGATTCAGACGTGGATTAGAATGCTGATGAGGAGCACCTAAGCTTTGGGACAGAGAGCTCCTTAAGAGGAGCATGTGGACATGTTTGGCTTCTCCAAGAAGCCAAAGCTGTCCGGGTGAGTCCATGCTTGGATTTTTAAAACAATTGCAAAAGTTTACAAAGCTTTCTATGTTTTTTTGTTTTTGTTTTTTTTTTTTAAGACAATCACACTCAGGAACATGTCTTCAACATATTCTTTTATAAACAACCTAATTTCACTTTGTGCTGGAATTCAATCTAAAAATAGAGAAAAAAGTGGCTAATGATCATTTAAGGCATCTGTGTTATGAAATTGTACGTTTGTATACATGTGCCAAATTCAGAGCACACCTTCAGAACTGGACTGAATCATCTACAAAGTTTGCTATGAGATAAAGAAACTTGAAGAAGTGTAAGGAACAGTGTTGAAACCAGTTAAAAGCTGCAGATCAGTAGTAGTAAAGGATGATACTGTTACTGATGTTTTCAGCAGGAAATACAAGGAAGTATGAAGACAGTGGAAACATTAAATTGAATTGAATGGAATTGAATTGAATTGAATTGAATTAAATCCCTTTATTACGCTTCCACCTCTACTTACTGTCGTGTGAAAGATATTTGCCCTCTTACACATTTCCCGTGTTTTGCCCGTTTTCCCTGTTGTTTGCTGTAGCCCTTTCAGACTGATAGACGTCAGGGTTTCTTGCGTCTCGTCTCTTCCTGAATTTCCTTCGATGGAGGTATGAGATGTTGCTTTTGAGAGCCTTCAGCCTATCTTAAGCAGCCAGGGACGACTTTCTTTAATTGATGGATCTGTGGATTTTGCCCTCGAGCAGTACATTTCCAGGACAATGTCCGGCCATCTGTTCGCGACCTTTAGTTCAAGCACACTTGGGTTATACATCAAGACGATGTCTAAAATCACAACCGCATGCCTGACTGAATGGCTGGTCAAAAAATAAATAAAATAAATATAGGTTTGGGAGAGGCCTATTCAAGCTATGTACTTAACTTTCAAAAGCTGGGGCATGACGTTAAACAGACGGCTCATACTCGAATGCTTGATAGTATTTGCTGTTTCAATGAAATCTTGAAAACTGCTCTTCATATCTGCCAGGTTTTTGCTCTGTTTCCAGGAGTGTTTTTTTTAGCACACGGCAGCAGAGCACGCAGCAGAAAGTTGCAGAGGAGCGATGGTGTTTAGTATGGGGGATGCATCGGCTATGTATGCAGGACCAACCAGGCTCAAATGTGATCTCATGCAAGAAAGATTTGTATGGCGATTTGCTCAGTGGAAAGAAGGATGTGTAAAAGGTCTTTCTATAGACCCTAAACGACCAGCATTTTAATGCTGTTCTGAGCCCTGTCTGTATTTCACCACAGAGGCGAACGATGGCAGAAATTCATAAAACAAAAATTCCAGCAGCTGATTCCAGTTCTAGTCGACATCGACGATGGTCCTCACAGGCGTTCATGTTTCCCTCAACAAATAAGTCGCCAGAATGCTTCCCGCCAGCCGTGCAGGGGTTGTTTAAACCGTGGTGGCTGTAAATTACACTGGCTAAATGTATCCCTCTTCGACACAGTCAGGGTTCACCGCACTGGAGCACACAGCTGTCCGAAACGGTGTTTTAAGGACACATCATGTCTCGCTGTCTGTCTACAGTTGATTTTGTCGCAACATGTTGTTTGGCACCAAAAAGTCACTAAACCAATTCTACAGGTGATGGATTGGAGAAGTTGGACTGCTGGTAGGCAATCTGCTCAGTCTGCTCACTGAGAGAAAGAAAAGCTAGTCACAGCAGCAGCTGTCGTAGGTGAAATAAATCTGGCAGGAAGTTTGTAGTGAGTGGGTTTCTATTTAGATTTGTGAATGTCAAAGGACTTTTTGTACTGAGAGGGGGTGGTGACAATAGAAGGAAAACAATGCAAGAACCAAAAAGATTAATTCAAAGATGTTTTTAGCTAAGAAACGTCATGTTTCTGCACAATCAACCCTAGTGGTTTCCTTTGGGGGGAACCCATCCAGTAGTCTTTAGATGCTCATTCTCTTAAAGCCAAGGCTCTGTAAAAACAAAAAAAAAAAACTGTTTTATAATCCATTGTTAAGAAGTGTTTCAAAGATGGGTTCTGTTTGTGTTTGCCAGCGTCATCTATTTAACTCTGTTTCCTTCATATAGCACCAGTTCACAGCACATCAACCCAAGGCACTTTGCAAAGTCAGTTCGATGGAATCTCAAAGATTGGTTAAAAAGCTGTCTATCTAAGGAAACCCAGCAGATTGCATCAAGTCTTTGCTTTGAAGCAGGCATGGACTGGTAATCGGGCGTACCGGGCATTTGCCCGGTGGGCCGACGTGCTGTTTGGGCCGGCAGACCCGACATGTATATTATTAATATGTATTATTATTATTATTATTATTATTTTTTTTTTTTTATATATATATATCTGCCTCGTTATATTTGCATAATGCATGAAGAAAAATAAAATCAGCAACGCAAGCGTCTGTTCCGATCATCCGGCCCTTACCACAGACTACTGCAGCCCATTGGTTATCATCCCTGACAGTCTAAAGGGCTAGGCCAATCATAAAGTAGAAAAACACCTTCATGCTCCAGTGGAACTTTGTGCAGCGGTGTTCACAGTAGTAATGGATAAGAAACGCAAGGGAGGCGCAGAGAAACTGCACGAAAAAAAGAAACCGAGTTCTTCAAACGAACGCTGCGAAATGTGTCAAACTGACATGTTCCCAACAGCAGGCCTTCATCTGCTCTGGTGTCTGATATGGTGGTGGACGGTTGTAGTCAGTGACGTGCGGTAGGGTTCATAGCTGGTGAGGGACTGACGTCATCAGAGTCAGATTTATTAATATATACACTCTACAGAATAGACTCATTGCAAAGTGCTGAAGGCGACTGATTGAGCCAAATTAATTCACCAAGAGACATGGAAAAATATTGATTATTTGATGAAAAAATAAATATAATTATTTGTCATTTGCCTGTAACAGTTTATGAGTTATGATGGATTTCTGCATTTGTAACACATTTTAAAACTATAACCCACATTAAGCACATTTCATTACAGAAACAAAACATGAATAATTATCGCTGTCTTACCTCTACTTATAAATTAAGTCCATGCACAGCTCTTTCTGCACAAAAATATCTTCATTTTCCAGTAAAAGTTATCTTTATCTTCTTCAGTTTTAAAACTCTCTCAGTCTCAGTGGAGCTCACTGCCAGGGAGGAAAGCCTTCCTTCATCAGTCCTGTTCCAGCTGTATGTTTAGAGTCTTTTTAGTGCTTTACTCGCTAATAAAACATCCATAACTTGCTGTCACTCTACAGTTTTGGATCAGGAGCGGTGCTCCTTGAGCGCCCCCTGCCTAGAGGCCAAGAAACTGCCGGCCTCACCTACAACCAGCTCTTTGCCTTTTATGTTTGCGCAGCAGCACAAAAACATGTTACCTGCACACAGTTTGAAGACCAAAACACAATTCGTAATCCAAATATATTAAATTGTGGAAAATCAGCTCATAACTGTTTGAACAATTGAATTTATGATCTAGAGACAGGATTATGCATTCACAGAATGGAAGCCAGCGCAGTTAACATGGGATTGCGCAATCCCAGGGGAGGCCAAGCGCGCCTGTTTAGGAACCATGACAATGTGGTGGGCCAGTCTAATCCAAAATGCCAGGGCCGATTTTTTGTCCCAGTCCACCCCTGCTTTGAAGCATTTTATTACTTTCATGAATCTCATCGACGTTTAGCTTGAACTTCGGGGAAAGTAAGAGTGCTCACTCCATCTTTGTCTGTGCTGCCAACAAACGTCTTTACATCCTTTAAGTACATCCTCAGAGAAAAGGTATTTTTTTTTGGATTCTAGCAGTTTACCACCGCATCTTCTGTCCCAGATGACATGTCATCACGTTGCACATATGGTAGTGATGACTGATTGTTTTATGAATTTCCTCCTCAGAAGGTTCTCTCTGTGCCAGAAAAGTGCCTTAAAGTTACTCTTCTCCTCTGACAAATAACAAAAGAGCAAATTATGACAATATAAAAAATCTTACCCTCCTCGCTTCTCGTTTTTCTCCTGCAAATGGTCAGAGTAACCAGTTTTTCTTGATGGCTTCTTCTTGGTTTCTCATAAGTATCCCGAGCAGCACATAAAAGGGAACGCTTGCATATCTAGCAAGCTAATTTAGACAAATGCATCACACAGTAAGGAACCAATTGTCTAATTTGTTTACATTCATTTGTGGATGTACTCGCATTCATTCCCTCTCATGACATCTCATTTGGATTAATTGCTGCAATTTCTCTGTGGAAGTGGTTCCCCGACCCTTGTTGTTCTCAACTGAATGTAATTCCAGGTTGTGTTGTGGTGGACTTTCCTGTGTGTTAGCCTCACGAAAGAACCCCAAACCCAAACGTGAGGAATCACGTTATGTCTAGACTTCTGCAAAGGTTCAAAAGCAACTTGTCTGTCACAGCTATATGGTAGGAATACATAATTTGTTGTAAAATTCAAACCAAAGAGGCTACAGCAGGTGCTACGTCTTCTGCCGATTCTAATAGTGGAAAATGTTATTGGTTACTTCCCATTTCAAGGAAAATCAATCCAGTCTGTCTCATCCAAGATGCCAGTGTATGAGTCCTAAAGACACAGACAGTAACTGTATCAGCCTTTCCCGTGCGGGGCATTTCTTGGCTTCATTGTGTCGGCTTTTGGCAGTGAAGCTAGCCAGCACTGCTTGTTTGCGTTCAGTGCATTGGATTTCAGCAATGTTTGCCAAACGCATGCTGCTACTTGTGGGGGCAGATTTCCATTGTACCAAGAGCCACATGACAATTTGTAGCATGTTAAAGCATTATTGAGGCAATGCGTTTGGAATTAATTTACAGCGCATTACATTTTCAGCAAATAAAATGACTATTTAATCTTCCAGGATAAACAGTGTTAAAACAGCTGTTTGATTTGGAATTGGCCAAGGTCCGGGAAAAACTCACATCTTCTTATTTAATTATATATTCAGGGTTGTTTATGCGCTGTTTACGCTCACTGGTCGGCAGGAGATGATTTGGAGTTGTCTACATGGATGTATTTTTATGCCGGAAGTAGCCATACACAGATGGCTACACTTTGGTCTCTAGGAGTTGGACGTGGTCGTCGAAAGTACTCGGGTTGACTGTGTGGTTCAAAAGATGCCCAGCTGATTGTGTCAAAGGCTGCGTTCACTCTGCAGGGAAATGTGACCCAAATCCGATGTTTTTGCCCATGTGCGACCCATATCCGTCTTTTTCATGGCAGTGTGAACGTCCCGATTCCAATCTTTTCACCACCCCATAAAAATCTGATTTGTGCCACTTCCATGTGTGGTACTAATTTGGATATGTATCAGATATTTTTCAAAGCATCCGCAGTCTGAGCGGTCATGTCGCATTTTATCCGTCTTTCACGTCACTCTCTTGGCTCTGACTACACATCCGTACACGGTAGTAGCAGTTAGCACTCCATAAAAGAGTGTTGTTAATACCTGTGCTGCTTTCCTCTTACCTTACTTCATCTTGCTATGATGTGGTCTTTATACTGTCGGCTCCCATTGAGCAACAGCTTTGTAATAATGAGAGATGGCAGCCGGTATCAGCATTTTTTTTTTTTTATAAAACTTTATTGAACACTTCTAGAAACAATTACATTCACATACATTTTCTGTTTGTTTTTCATGTTTGTATCTTACTGCTTGTATTTGTTTCGTCTTAGGAACCTGGTCTGCAAATTAGCTGTTAGCTAGATGACCAATGAACATGGCATCGGTTGCACTTGTAACAATGTTTTTTTTTTTTTTGTTCTGTCCCTATCAAATAAACGTATTAATTACTTCCGTAAACGGCGTGCAGCTCTGTGACGGCTCCTCCCGTTATCTGCGCACGAACCGTTCAGACAGCAGTCTGATGGCGGTCGCGTTTACTAATAGTATGCGCAGCCACCTCAAAAAAATCCTATTTCAGCAAAAAGACCTGCAGTGTAAATGTAGCCAAAGTTTGCCAAGAAAATATACCCCATACTATTGTACCACCGCTAGCGTCCTGTACCGTCGATGCAAAGCTCAGTTTGTCAGTGACCAATTTTGGCAGGCCTGGGTGACTTGTAGCTTCATTCTCCTATTCTTAGCTGCAGTCATTCTGCCACACGGTGGGATATGTTAGTATTTAGAGATAGTGCTTTGTGAACCTTGATCGTGGAGAGTTGTGATTTGAGCTATCGTTGCCTTTCTCTCGCCTCAAACCAGGGTGCCTATTCTCAGCTGACCCCAGCAAGACATTTTTGTCCACACAACTGCCTCTTAGTGGATCTTTTCCATATTTTTGGACCATTCTTTGTATATCTAAAAAATGGTTGTGTGTGAAAATCTCAGTAGATCAGTTTGTATAACAGCCCATCTGACAACAACCATGGTTAAAGTCCCCAATTCCAATTTGCTTCTGTGCCTTTAGCTTATTCGTTATGTGAACTAACGTGCAATTAAGCCGAGGTGTTTAATGAATCTGGATTTTCTGCAGCAACACCTGCTGCAGAAAATCCCACTGGTTTGATCTATCCTGATAACCAGCAGCACAAGGTGAAGAGGTGCAGTTGAGATGGGGGATGTTCTTGGGACAGCGATGGGTGTCCGATTCTAGATAATAGGTGGTCGTTGAGTGCCAAGTGTGCAAATCGTAAATGCGTCTCAGATAATGGTTCCAGATCTCAGCATCGTTCAGTAGGTGCGCGAATCCCTGACTGTCCTTTTTATTCTGCACAGCTTTAAGATAAACTTGAGTCTTCATCGACCCTCATTTGTTTCAGCTCCAGTTTTCTTTCAACTTTTGCTCTGACTCTAGATAAGGGCAATCTTTCCTGGATTTGGAAGATATGGCCACATTTGCATTGCTTGAAGGGCATGTTTTCCTGTCTTTCCCATTTTGAAGTGTTGATACAAAAAATGGGTCAGCAAGTCATAGAATACTATAGGTTTCTTGACAATCTGATCGACTTACATTAAATTGCAATTTAGAAAAACACTTCATTAGTTTTTTTTAATCTGAGTTTGTTGTCATGTTTTAAGATGCATTTTTCTTCCCCACATTCAATCATAATGCACACATAAATCATTGTTTTTCTATAGCTTTCTTTTTAAGATTATAAAACTAACCTGAAGTAACATTTATTTATACTTCTTTACATCTTAGTTAATAAGAGTGGTGGGAGATTAGCACATTTAGTACATCGTATAAACCTTTGGACCATTTTAGTCAGCCAATTTCACCACCTCATCCCAGATATATGCTCTCAGTTTAATTAGTAAATCTTATACCCCCTAGATTATTAGTGTTATCAACAAATCACATCTGCTCTGCTCGCATCGCCTCAAAATGTATTTTTTTTTTTTTTTCATATAGCAAATATTGTTTCTGATTTGAGGTGAGGCGGACTCCAGCTAGCAGTTTCTATTCTCGGAAATTTACAGCAGAAGTCCTTAAAGGTACATAATGTCGTCCTAAGGGAGATCATTGGTTATATGGCTTCTTTCTGTGTCCTGGAGAAATTCTCCAAGCTCCACCTGCATTGACATGGAGGCGATGCCTTGCAGCTTGCAGCCTTTTTGCCAGGAATACCAAGCTTCTGTCACAAACGGGTGCCAGCCGTGGCTGCTGATTTCATCAGGTCGCAAGAGCCATTGCGGGACCTAGCATAGAGTTCATTAAGCTGCGGCTCCATTAGTTGCTTTAATAGGGCTCACAAGACATCATGAGCTTTTACTCGTGTGTATTTTCCCAGCACTGCAGTGACTGCACTCTGATCAAATTAACTTGGAGCTTTCATGAGCAACATTGCAATGATGTATTCCACCTGTCAGTATTATCATCCTTTGTGCTATTATTTGTCAGTGTCATTTTGAGGAATGTTTCTCCGTTATTGTTTGGGATTTTCAGACAAATCCATCATGTCAGACACTGATAAACCGGGTCTTTGGTTGCAAAGTCTGACCTTTTTTTTCCCCCCCACTCTTACAGTATCACACCTTCTTATTTACCCAGGCTGCACTGTGAGGATCAAAGAGAATCAATTCTTTACTCATTGCTGATGAAGCCTGACATTTTCATGTTGTAGAAATGTCTGTCACCCAGGTCCCAGCGCTCGTGTAGATTCAGTTTGTCACTGAATGCATTGACTTTTTGAGGCATTTTCTCGGCAAAGCTTAAACGTTGTGCTGATGTTCAGCCCTTAGAGATTTACTAACATACATGATTTCAATATTCAAGCAAAACGTGCTCCAAATGTCATCTAGGTCACCTCAGGACTATGTTGCTTGATTAGCAACTGCCAGATCCAAGGTTTGAAAGAACTGGAAGGGCAGTTTTACAAGGATGGGTGAGGACCCAGCTTTATTTTGTCTCTGTGACCAGTACAGCAACGGAAACAGAACGAAACTGGTATCTTAGGCTCACCAAGTCTAAAATAACCCAATAGACACCATCTATGAGCGAACTAGTTGTTCTGAAACCACATCTGTCCTCCTATACCTAACGTATATGTAGAGTTTGTTAAACACTACTGGGACGTTCACTTGGGCAGGTGTGCTTTGGTTAGACGAGACTAAATTTGAACAAAACAAAGGATGAATATTCATAAAAGTATCTTAAGTCCCCTGTAAAGTATGATGCTGTAACTGTGATGATGTAGACCTCTTCATCTTCCCAATGCCATGAGGCACCTTGTGTCAGCATGAACGGTGGATAATACACTGAAGTACCCCCAGGATCTTTTTTTAAAATAGTAATCTGGTGAAATGGATCCAAAACACTGAGAAATCTACCCAGCAATGGTCCTGCAGACACAAATTTAACTGTCTTATGGGATTTATCGCCGTCCACATGCTTCAATCTTGTGAAATGCAGAAGATTGTGCTATCCTACTGGCAAAACTGACACTTAACTCTCCACCGAATGAATTTATGCATATATATATATATATATATATATATATATATATATATATATATATATATATATATATATATATATATATATATATATATATATATATATATATATATATATATAGAGAGAGAGAGAGAGAGATAATTTACAGGCAATGTCAGTAATCTTTGGTCACTTTCTCTGAACTGTGACTTTCTTGTTGATCCCAAGCGGGAGCCGGCCAGCATGAAGTTGCTTGTCACAAATTGGTCATTTTCCATCATAACCAAAAACATTTTTGTAACAATGACTCTAGCTGCATAATTTAGTGTTGCTAGTACTGGGAATGATAATAGTTACATATCCAAGGCCATGAAATAGTGTATATCCGTAGACACGCCCGCCGACAGGGGGGGGGGGGGGGGCAAACGGGTCAGTTGTCCCGCGCCCAGGACAGAGGGGGGCCCAGGACTGACACTCTGACTGACCATTAAAATGGTCAGAGTGTCAGTCAGCGTGCGCACGCTGACTGCAGCAGCTTCACCAGAGTCTCCCCGTCTGTGTCACGGCACTTTGCTGCTCCCCCCTCCCCTCTCGTACAGGGCTCAGCGGCGCCAGCCAATCAGCACACAGGCTCAGCGGCACCAGCCAATCAGCTCTCTCTACACTCAACACACAAACAACCGCGCTGCTGCTCAGACGCAGGAGCGAAAAAACATGAAGAGGGAAAGTAGCGCCGTTTGGCTGTATTTTAATACCGTAAATGAAATCAAGCTGTATGTTTTGTAAAAAGCCGGTTAAATTCAGTGGAAACACAACAAATTTATCTAAGCACGTGAAAAACCATGAGCAAGAAAACGTCGAGTGACAGAAACTGAAAGGAGACAAAACTTCTCTCATTACCCCGACAGACCCACAGACTGACGTCACTGACTGAGGCGTTTCAGTCCTCCAGAAAACATCCAGGTAGATAAGAGTGGTCATCTTCAGCAGCAGTTCATGTTAACTTTCAAAGTAGATATTATCTATCATATGTTACTGGAGCCCACACAGAAAATGTAATTAAGACCTTGAAAGAACCCAGTACATACAGTATATCCTATTAAAAAGTGTTATTTAAGGTAAGATAACATTAGCTAATCCTTTATTTATCCCACGACGGGGAAATTTATAGAATTAAAGCAACAGGCAGGTGCACACAATACAGACAAAATTACATAAAGATTGAAAGATATAAGAGGTGGATTAGGAAAAAAAAACACTATGAACATAACATTATTATTATTATTATTTAATTGTAATAATAAAATTAAAATCACAAAACCCGAAAGGTCAACAGTTTCATGATACATCAAGCTTAGGGACTGGCTAATATACAGCAGGTCAAAAAAGGCCATATTTTGGCTGCAGTGCTTGCTGTTCTCTTATGAAGAAAAAATCAACTAGTGCACTAAATTCAATAGATGGTTGAAAATATAAAATACAGAGATTTCCAGGGCATGAAGTATACAGTTAAGTTGACTTTTTTTTGTGTGTTTGTGGGGCACGTGTAGAGGGGGGGCCCAAAAAGACTGCGTTGTCCCGGGCCCTAGCAAAGCTGTCAGCTGGCCTGTCCGTAGACAAGGGTGGCAGAAAGCTCTTCACAATCAGCACAATGTGGCATTAGAAAAAGTATTGTTTTCACAAAACAACATTTTTAGTTTGGTGAAAACAATACTGCGGGATTTGACTACATCATGTCTGTACAGAATGCCCCCCAAAATCTTTTATTAGTAACATAAGCTAAATTGTGACATTTTGACGCTGTGTTTAACAGTTATTTTCATACCTAATTCTGCCACTTATCCACAGTATTACGTTTGTTTCACGTGCAGCTACAAATGTCTGCATATTTAATTGGGATTCATGAGACGGCCAGACACAAAGTTTCACATAGATATCCGTAACAGCCAGATAACTAGAGTGCAAAACTGGTATTTTTACATGTTGGCAGATTGTCCCACCTGAGTTTAGGATCTCTCCAGCTCCTCCAGATTAACCATGGTCCTCTTGGTGGCTTCTCTAATTCTGCTTTTCTGACACTAGTTGTTTAAAGATTTTTTTTGTGAAACCTCTGAGGTCTTGCTGAGAACCCAAATCCCATATATATATATATATATATATATATATATATATATATATATATATATATATATATATATATATATATATATATATATATATATATAGTCAGCTACCCCCCTCCTCATTTATCTTTTTCTCACTGCTGTTGACCCTTAAAGTTGCACAATTTTCTTGATTTGAGTCTGGATAATCCTCCTAAGGGATTTAGTTAGTGATCAGTAAAGGGTAGGTCGCCACATGAACACTCAGCTGGCTGCTTCATCCTATACAAAATCACACGTCTCTCTAAACCTCTGCAACTCTTACCTCTGCTTCATATGATAGGACCTCCATCCATCGATGCCTGTGCTGTCCCCGCCTCTAATTTATACCGGGGACAGGCTGCTTTCATAGAGTTGCAAGTTTAATTCAGCCTGCCGTAGGAGACATTTGTTATCCCACAGAGCTTATTTCATAAAAGATATCAGCTCCGCTTTCATCAGTCTTGCATTTTCAGCTGTGTCTTCTCTAGAGATTCATTTTCCGGCAAACACTAATATTTTGCCAGCTTATGATCGCCACTTTTTCTTTCCTTGAATATCCCGTCATCTCTCAGTGCTGCCGAGGCTCTTTCTAATGGCTTCAGCTCCCCTTTTGACGTCTAAGCAAATTTAATTACATATGCAAATGACGCATTAACCCATTGGGGTTGTTGCACTGCTTAGAGTTGAACTTCCTTCCCTTTATCTGCTTTGTAGGGTTGACAAATCACTTTCCGAGGGAGCATCATCTCCCAATGACATCCTCAAACCAAAAGCTGACTGAAGTTGTTTGCTGATGGGGGGGATTCAAAACCGAGACATTCCCATAGAACTCTCTCTAACGGGAGAGCATAATGTGTAATGTAGTCATAGCGTGAATAAACACGGCATGTTTCCTGTTTGCACATGTCCCACTGAAGCCTTACTTTGAAGGAAACGCTGCTGAGCTGACACACAGGCGCATCTGTTTTTCCTCTGACTGTAGATGACAGCTTCTTTTGTCAGTGTCACGACTTTAAGCGTTTTGGTTTGCTGACACCACCAACTCTTTTCCCTGGCGCACATCACAAGATGTGGATATGATATTTTGTCTAAAGTCGAGCCCACAACAACAATTCATAGCAAAGGCAATCAAAACATCCCTATTTCTCTGTCCTTCATAGTTCTGAATCATGAGTGCACAACTTTAAGATGTCTATAACTGTTCATTTCTATTCAATTCAGTTTGTTCATATCATACCAATTCAAAACTGATGCAGTTTATTAGACCAACCATGAAATAGAATCAAGTTTGGCCTAAATTCGAATCAGGATCAGTCCGGTTCGCTCAGAACGTCACATCAAGTCGCATCCAGATCAAACTAGATACGGCCCAATTCAATCCGTAGTCTTACAATACAGTCAGGTCATCAGTCTAAGGAAGCCCAGCTGATGGCCACAAGACATTGATTTTTCAGCAATCCCTCAGCTCATCTTGCTGCACTGGGGGAAATTCATTCCCTTTTAACAGGAAGAAACCTCAACCAGAACCATGATGACCGAGAGCAAACATCGTCAAGGGAGGCAGAAAAAGAAAGTGGAAGGAGACAGAAAAAAAAAACATTAAGCCAGGAGTACTTTCTGTGAGAAAGAAAAACAAAGAGTTAATGGCGAGAAAACCTCATTGACTCGGTCCAGGAACGCAGCTAAATGCAGGAAACACTGAGCTGGCTGAACTTGTATGGGAAGAAAAAACAAAGAGGGTTCATGTAGTTAATGGTAGCAGATGCTCCATCTCTCAATTAAGCAGGAAAGAGACGGCAGCACACAGGAGCACTTGGCCAGGAGTACATTCAACGCAAAAGATAGACTAAAAGTACATAAGAATATGATAGCTTCTTTAATGGCTTCATCCAGAAACACAGCTAAACAGAAAATCACTAACCCGAGAGTCAATTTGGTGGCGTGAGGAAACATTGAGAATACGCAATGAATGGGAGCAATAAATTCAACTTGCAGAATTGGAAAGTGAGGAAAAATGGACAGTTCTCTAGCAGTCTATGTGTGAAAGCTGCATAACTATAGAGATAGCAACTCTAACTAGAAATTAAGCGTTAAGTTTAGCTTTAAGAGCTCCTATGAGATGCTGGTGTTTTATCTTTTACTTTGCTCTAATCAAAATGGTTTTCATTGAGAAACTGACACTTGCGTTTTTCACAGCGTTGAAATTCTCCTTTAACTTCACCTCCCCCAACATCACAGCACACATTCTGACAAACTCAAGCATAAATATCTGTTGCAAGTACTTTTTTTAAAAGAAAAAAATAACACCAACTTTCTGGTAATGGCACCAGTTTCATACTCGAGCAATTTTGTATTCAATTTGAACTTGATGAAATACTAGAATGAACCACGAGAGGTGACCAAGAGGAAACTAGGAACAATGAGATTTTTTTTTAGTCCGTTTTATTTCTTTGTTTTTTTTAATGTTTTACAGAAATGGGTCACGTTTTGTGGAACTTCATGTTGATCAAAGTTAATCTGCCTCGCAGTCGTAGCTTTTTGCAGAACCTGTAAAGACACCAGAAAAAATCCAGCCAGTGAACTGGCTGTATTTGTGTCGCACAGCTTTCACCCACTGACCTGTCTCTACCACCAGCTCTCGAGTCTCTTTAACGCAGTCTTAGGGATCAATGGAAGCAAATCATTCTGACCAGCTTGGTCACAGCGGTACATGTTCCAGGGACCCAGCCACATTATAAGCCAAAGGAAATATATATTTTTGTCAATAATTTTTGCTTTGCCAAGTCTGCATGGATACTCTAAACACATTTCTCATCAAAAACAAGTCTGCATGTGAACGAGAGCTGCAAACATGTCTGATAATGTCCATCTTACAAATCATCCGTATTAACGTGGACACGTCTTTTAATCTTACTGTACGGTTATTAACCAGTCTGTACCTCAGTGCCTCTTTGCTCTCAGCATTTTGTGTCCTGAGGGCTTACAGCTTTTGCAGAAATTGTTCACGGGCACATACTGCAGCATACTATTAAAACTATGCATGCCAATAATAGTCTACAGAGGTACAAAGTCTAGATATGCATGCAAAAAGGGAATGCTGTACACTATATGTCTTCTAGCAAGCACATGCTTAATAATTAATCTGTTTGAGTTGGTTTTACAAAATGTAGTAGGGAATTCAGAAGGGTAAAAATATCTATTAGAGCTTCTTTTTTCTGCTCTAGGGCTATGACGATGGGTTGAAGTAGTCCGGTACCACTGATTTCTGGTCCCGTGTCCTGATTTGTTGTGGTAAAAATGATCTGTTTGGTAGGGGTAAGCATTTGTTTCAAAAAGTTAGCTTGGGGTAAAGGATGGAGCTTTCTCTGCCACATAAGATTCCCCTCTTAGGTATTTCTCAAATATAAAATTGTAGCAATAACTGTTTAGTTGGTCGAGATGACTGCCTCACTAAGTTCAGCCAGTTGTTTCTTTGCTTGTCAAAGAGGCTTGTGGAACAATTAGTTCTGCTCCAAATACACTCACATAATACTAGCATGCCCGCGTGTTTTTAGGAGCAACATTGGCGGGCTAACCAAATTGCACTTGCACACAGTAAACTCAGGTTGTTGTACGACTTGTAAACATGTGGTCTCAAGCCCCTCTTTTACTAGGAAGGAGTTAAACTTACTACTAGTATGTATGGCTTGGAATGAAGTGGTGTCAGGGAACACGTCTGGCTTTGTGCAGAGAATGCGGACACAGCTCCGCTGTGATCTGGGTAGCCTTTGCAAACATTCAGGGCACCACATGCTACAACACCCCCAACAAAATGCCTTCGGGAGCACGGTCTTAAGTCTTCAGATTCACAAAACTCATGTAGACCAGGCAAGCAAACTTCAAACAATCACAGCTTTTTTGCAGATGATATTGTGTTGTCATCTTTTATCCATCATTTTCAGTCTAGACTGGAACAGCTTGAGTGACGTGTAAAGCGGTCGAGTTGAGAGTAGTTTCTCTAAGTCTGAGGCCATGGTATCCAAGTGAGAGAAGTTAGACTGTTTCAAGTGGGTTTTTATCTTTGCTTTAACCTCAAGTGGAGGTGTTGAAATACCCTGGCAGCTTCTTCACAACATGAAGACATGCCTTGACATTAGGAAGGCATGGAATATTTAACTGGGAGGTGACCCTGGGTCAGATCATGAATTTCCTGTTACGCCATCCTCAGACAAGTGGATGGATGGATGGATGGATGGATGGATGGATGGATAATGTAGCCTCTTACCTGGGGAACAAAGTGAAAAGTCCAACATCCATTCACCTTTTATGATTATCCCGCCAAATGTAATTGTTGTTTTTATTCCAGCTTCCCTTTGAGACATGACATTGTGCACTTGGGCGAGACACTTAACCTGAAGTTGTCTATCTACATACAAATGTGTTTACTAATATCTTAGCAGAAAAGAACTATATAGGTTTAGTTCATTTACCATTTCTGGGTTTGTGAATTTGGTTGTCCAGTTATTACAGGAACAATTTATCCGACACGTCCTGCAATAAAAAAAGGTATTGGCATAAACATGACATAAAAAGCCAAGCTTCTGCCATCTTGATTCTTCAAAAAAAGATGTAACATATAAGAGTTTAAGTGAAAGTGACACTTCATGTCAGTTCTTTAACAAAACACCTGTTACTATAACTTGAAGAGGACCTCTTCTGTCCAATAAAAAGAATGCCTTCCACAAAATCTGCTTTTATTTTCACATCTCCAGCTCCCTTCTGTCTCATTTATAGTTTGTAGTTTATGATTAAGACTGTTATGGTTATGTGCTTTCATTGTTTCATAGACAACCACGGAAATGAGAGGGGGAAAAAAAATAAAACCCAAAAAGAATTAATCATCTGTTGGTTGGAGAGAACTGAAACTACCTTTGATTGAATGCTTAAACAGTTTTTTTCTTTATAATGTGCCTGTTTAGTGCAGCTAATTATAAGACAAAAATGTGAACGCAAAAAAAAGAAAATTCTTGTTGGGAGATGTCTCTGAAATACCATCCTTACAACTAGGAGATTTGACTGTTTTGCAGGGAAATGTGAATGTTTTCAGTTGTTGCACTTCATTTAAGGGAATTTGTTCTTTCTTTGTTTTGCTTTTCATTTTTGTGGTTTTTTTTTTTAGCATCTAATGACCATTTTTTTTCATTCCTTTTTTTCTATAAATGTACTCTGCGCCTTAAGAGATTTTCTCTCCGAAATTATGATTCAGGAAGCACAATGTAAGCTTAAGTGTTTCTCATTCATCCTAATGATCACCCGTTCTCCTGTGTAATCTTATTCATGGAGCCTTTAGTGACGCTTGTTCTTCTGTGGTATTTTTAGCCTGCAGAATTACGCCTGAGTTTTGACTGCACATCCTTTCTAGTCAGATGTTATATTTTCAGTCTGTTTGTGTTTGGACAGCTGAATGCATCCCTGTGTCAAGTAAATATTCATGCATTAATGCCTTGCATTTAAAAGCAGCGTTGTTGCATTACCATCTCCACCTGACTGGAGGGAAATAGAGATTGTCGGTTCTTTGGTTGCCTTTCGAATCATGCTTTTGCAAGTAACCAACTAGGAATTATGCGAAAGGGAAACTGTCATCTAACCTAAGTCTACACTTATCCCCTGAGAAGTTAGCTACATGAGACCTGACACAACATAACGTGAATCACCATTGTTACTTATTTAGTCTTTATCAATTGAAAAATTGTCAGAACTGTTGAACTGTTTGGTCCTTCAGACTACCAGCTTCTCTAGACTGAAGGAATGTCCCTTTCTTCATCGACATTTACCAATACCTCAACATTACTACTTTAACCTTGGGTCTAAATCGTCAACTCAGAAAGATCCGTCTCTCAGTTCTGCCATTCATCGTTTTCTGTTTATCTGAGATCTGATTGTGGGAGAACAAAGTTCTCATTCTGGGAGTTTTCGAGCAGTCTCTTGCAGCAGGTTCTGGGTCTTCCATGTGGTCTTCTTGCAACATGATATGGAAGGTAAAATCAAATACCGGAACCACCTCAACTGACTCCTAGCATTATCTCTAAGGCTTAGACAAGCCACCCTATGAAGCTAGTTCAGTGTGGCTGCTTGTACCTGGGATTGTGTTCTTTCCATCAAGATTTATATCTTATGACCATAGAGGACTGTCAGAATATATACAGACCAGTAATTATCAAGCTTTGCTCTTTTTTGCCGCAACAGACTGCCACAGCCACCACATTGCATCAGAGTAGATCCCAATCCTTCTGTCAACCTCTGCTCCATCCTAACTTAACTTGAAAGCAAGGCATCAAAATACTTGAACTTCTCTCCCTGGGGTGGGGACTGACTTTTTTTTTTGGTTGATAGCCTCAGACTTAGAAGAGCTGAAAAAAAATTACTATTCAAATTTTCTAGGAGTAGTTGTAGTTTAAAAACTTTAAATTGCTACAATACTTGATGTAGATAAAATTTTTACCGGCCACATAAAGTGCAACGTGTTATCCTTATTAACTCAGAATAATGGATATAAAAATGAATTATTTGAAATCAAGCACATAGTTTTTTTTAAAGCCCTGCAACATCTAGTGGTGCGCTAAATGAATTACAAACGACCTCGCCGTTAAGTGCATAATAACTACAGAAGCCGTGGAGTGTCATGAATATGACAGTGTAAACATTTCCTCCATGTATTTGGTACCAAGCTACTGCTAATAGCTTCAGTCATCGTGTGAAATGGTTTTTGGCACTGTTGCCAAGTGCACTTGTTTTTCATTTTTTTCTAAAGTGGTTTGTAACTTCAGTGAGTTGCATTTTTTTGGGCTCGTGTCTGAATGTGCATTCGCTTATTTGGGCTCTAAGTGACTATAAACGCAGGAGACCCGCTTCTGCTGATGCACTACAGACAGTGATATCCCTACGCGTTTCTCTCCCTTCGAGGCAGACGAACAAACGAGCCGTCTCTACCGGGAGGACAGAGTGGTTGCTGCTCTACACTGCCCTGTTTCAAACATGGAGCCAAAATAAACATCACTGTTATATTGAATTAACTTACCTGTCCAGTAGAAAGCCTGCAACCTCCGCATCCATTTTAAATCCCCGCTCCCTCGTGAATTGTCTCCACCTGGCAATAATAGCTGCGCCGATATAGCCTCTCATTTCTCCCGGTTATTATTTCTTTTTCTATTCTTGGTTACTTTCTCTTCCCTCTAGCTGGTCAAAGAGTATGAACGGTCCTCCGTTTAAACAGAACAATAAATAGACTGATCTACGGTCGTCTTTGCTTGTTTATACTCCTTCACTGACAGCACGTCCTCATATAGGAGACAGATGGGGAAAACGCGTATGGCTGACAAGTTTGGCCCTTTCGGCTACTGTTATCAGAAATAGCGATGCAACATGGCGCCTCCCAGTGGGTGCACCGACACCAATGTATGAGAACGCTTTCATTTTTGATGTGAGGTTAAGAGATTTTGCCAGAATATCTATTTATAAAAGCAATACTGCATTTTTGCTAATTAAAAAACAAATTAGTTACACACCGTCCCTTTTAAAATATGTTTTATAGCCAGACCACAACCCACAGTCTTTTATGAAAACAGTAGACTTCTATTTAAATCTGATGCAGACATAGCTGTGGTTTAAAGGTTTATTCTTCAGGCGGGAGGTGTTTTAAGATAACAGCCTATGTGGTCTTGGTCCAACTCTAACTAGCTGTTAGATTTGACTTCTGGGAACTCCTAAAATGTATTTCCACAAAAATACAATTTATTACCTTTTTTCACCTCAGGTGTGTTTTAGACTGTTATTCCTTAAGTCCTTTGGTAATTGAGTGAAATTTTCTCCAGTTTGACTGACTGTTGAAACTGTAACAGTTTTATACAATCATATTGTCTTCACTCCATCCAAACCTGATAGAAATCTATTGTTATATTACATCAAATACCAGTGTAGGAAAATGCCAAATGAAAAGGCCAAATCTCTTCACCCTCAATCGTTGTGTTCTTCCCAATTCCAGACTTGCTTCCTTCACTGTCTGATAGACAAAGCAAACAGTGGAATAAGAGACAGAATGGTGTACATGCAAGATTTAGAGTTGTAGACTACACACTGGTGCATACCTGGTTGTGTAAAGTGTGTGCTGAAAGGTTATATAAGGCTCCAGTGGTCGAAGGTTTAGTGAGCCAAGACAGTTGTGATTGAGGCATCTGACATGCGGTACTTGCTGAAACATCCTCACACTGCTCACTGTCATCTGTATTCACCGTCTTAAAACAAGTGCTCTGAAATCAGCAGCATGAAAGCTTCAATGAACTTCCTCACTTAACTACCTGGATGCATTTTTAAAGAGTCGGAGGGGGGATTTTGCGTTTGTATAGAGGTTTTTAATTGATTCCATCATGCTCATTGGCATGTTTCCATAACCAATACCAATAAGTTTTTTTAAAAAGCAGGGTTTCATCCCCAGAGGATATAAAACTTCCAATCCCACTAATCACCACAAGCACAGCTCCGGTTTTATTACAGTCTCAGTGAACAGTATATTTGCAGAGGGAAGACTTAATTACACACAGTGGTGCATGAAAAATGCAATATTCACCCATAAACATCAAATAGCAGGATAGGCTTGTGTACATCTGGCAGCGTTGTGGCTGATAGGAATACAAATTAACACATCAGAAGGGTCCTAGTGATGATGGGGTCAAATAAGGCCAAATCCCCAAAAAATTATTTACCTTTAGAATATTAAATCCATGATGTCCATCGCTAAAAGTTGTTGATGGCTGAAGATCATTAGTTGGTATGATCACTGCCTTTAGGGGTGGTATTAAAAACGTTCAAATAAATAAATAAATAAATAAATGTGTGTGTGTGTGTATGTATATGTGTGTATATGTATGTGTGTATATATATATGTGTGTGTATATGTATATGTGTGTATATGTATGTATATAATCTACACACCTTCAACAGATGAAGACTGTCTTTAGTGTTTATTAGTAGAAGAAGCAAAACTGTGACACACAGATTGGATGGAGAGCATCCTTGAACTGCATATTTCAGTGCCAAATATTGCCGATTAAATTTAGGTCTGAACTTGGACTAGGCCTTTCTAACACACAAAAACGTATAGATATGTTTTGGGTTGTTTTCCTGTATCTGCGTCCAAATCTGGAGTCGCTTGTTGCCTCTGAAAGGGTTTCTTCCAGGTTTGTTCTGGATTTAGCGCCACTCAACTTCTCATGAACCTCGACCAGCTTCCCTCTCACTGCTGACGATAGGCGCAGATATGCCCAGAAGACAAATGAATAATTAAATTTGATTTGGAGTTTAAATTAAAATAGTATGAAAATAAGTGCTCAGCTTTAACCAGCCGTGCATTCAAAGGCAATGGTTCTGTGTGATGACCTGAGGGAGGAAGGGGTTCCTGAATGGGTTGCAGTGGAGTTGTAGCAATCTATCTGCAAAGGTGACGGAGAGTCCTGCTCCAACAAAGGATACCTAAACCACGGTACTTCTAGCTCTATGGTAGGAGGTTGTTTTTCTGGAGTGCTGTACTTGTTTTATAGAAAGCATATCCTTTCGTCTGGTGTCTAAATGAATCTGTTTCAGACTCATTCATCTGTAGAGCATAATTCCACAAGTCTTCAACTACATTCTCTTTTGCAGCCTCTTTCTGATTGTACAGACTTGCTCTTTAAAATCAACGTTAGAAAGAGCCTCTTTTAGCATCTTGCAGTCTGCTTTTAGGGTTAACTGCATTTGTTTGCCAAACCTGGGCATTTTTGCAGTAGGGCGGCAATGATGAGGCAACGTAATCAATATTTTTTTTTTATTCTACTTCTTCTTATTATTATTATTCATATGTGCAATAGAAACATGTCAGTTTTGTCTCTATAACTGCATCGCATCAAAGGAAGTTATGGGCTCCCTACTGTCTTTGTTGTTTGCCAACACTGCTGTCTGCTAACAAGCCACTTTCATACCGTGAAAAGCAGAGCGTGATGAAAGCACTGCTGCAATGCATGAGCGTCAACCTAAGTGTTGCGGAACTGTGTGCCAACTCTAGACGGGTAAGTGTCAATGAGATTGGGATCACCGCCATGTGGAGCATAACTTTACGTGTCATTTCTCCACATTGACAGGCGTTAGGCAAGTCTAAGCTTTTCTGTATTCTTAAAACTGATATTAAATATTCACATGTCCAGATATGTTAGAAGAACACACAGGCACAGGCTGTTGTGGTGTGTCCTAATTTGTACACATGATCGTGACACATAAGTAGAGCCAGGACTCTGGACAATCTTGACAAATAATCAAAGATCCCTCATCTTATACTCCAACCCTAAATGATCTTTAGACTCAAAAAAAGTGAGCAGTAGCTTATTTTTAAGTTAGTCTATTGGCGTATTTATGGAGCTTCCTCATTTTGGTGCAAGGACTTCAAATGTTTTAATAACAAGACATTCCTAAAGTTTTCTGGCAAATTTGCCTCTTTGCAAAACTCTTTCAGCGTTAGATGAAACATTCTGCCTACTGTGCAAACATCCTTCCCTGCAACATATCCAGGACACTGGCAGAGTGGGTTTTAATGTTCAAAGGGATACAAAAAGAAATTTCTTTGTGTGCATATTTAATTGCGGTGGGCCTGCAGACCAAAGCGTGTTGTAATCGGATACTAAGGTTACAGAGCGTTGCCCTAGAAGTGAAAGAACTTGTTATATGCTTTATGTTTTAACAACAAGCCCCAATGTTTCATTTATGAACAGCCTGACAGGGGAGTGGGGAGAAAAAAAGGACAGCAAATGGAAACGAGAGGCCCGTGGCTTGGATGGGAGCAGGGTCAAGCAAAGGCTGGAGTTGTCATCCTTGGAGCAAAGATTGTATTAAAGTTGGAGAATTAATGAAGATAATGAGTCAGATGGAGAAAGCCCCACTAGCAAGGCAATTAAGGCAGTTTGAGTAGGAGATTAATGTCAGAATAATTTAAACTTCTGATCTGACAGAATCACAGATCTGCTTAATTTAGATGAGACGTCACCCCAGTGTTCAAAGATGTCATCTTTAACATAATAGACATAAGAAGGAAGGAAAAGTTTAGGTAGATGTTTTTTTTTTTGCTACTTGAGTACAAGATGACTTCATTTCCCAACACTATCTTGTTACGTTTGTCGCTTGTGGGTGAGTGAGTAAAACGGCAGACTCGGCTTAAGGAGAAAGCAGAAAAGCAAGCGAGTCAAACACATTCTTGTTTTTACATTTTTCATGTGTCTTTCTTGTATTTTCTACCAGACCACTTAAGCTACAACTTCTCCTAAGAGTGGCTGCCATCTTCAGTCGCATGCAGCGAAGGTCATAAATGGAAGAAAAGGGATGTTTCCTGTTGAATTGTGCATGAACTGAAATTACCCTAGATGTTCTGTAGAGTGTAAAAGTGGTCAAAAAACCTGCAAGAGGGGACAACCTGGGGGAGTTGGCTTTTAGCTTTATTGTTGCCATGTAGGGTAAAACATCTTGAAAGAGCTCTTTGCTTTTATGTGAATTCATTCAATTTGCTTACACATTTTGTGTGAGTAATGAGTAGAAACTGAGGTCAGATCTCTCTAGTTCTGTTGGAGATTATTACACAGACCTTCATAAAGACAGGGTTCAGTGATCTAATGTAAAAAAGGAAATGGCAAATCACAGTAGTCTGGAAAGACATACAGTAGTATGTTATTCACTTAGAAAAAGTTCAGGCCCAAAAGGTCAAGAACTTGTCAGTATAAATTGTTAATAGAGTAAAATGTTTTTTTTTTTTTTTCTGATTTTTTTGTTGTAAGTTTGTGTTTGTATCAAAGAGTATCCCCCTAAGGCACCTGAAATGGTTGGAGCTGGAACAGATCTTAGTGAGTAAATATAAACATTTTAACCACTGTTCCGTGTTCAGGCTCGTAACTCAAGATGACCAGGAAATACAGTATGTAAAAAAAAAAAAGCAGAAAGCATGAAGCAGTTGACATTTGGTAAGGCAAACCTCAGCACAAAACATCCGGGACAAAAGTAATGATACGTTAACCTCCAGCTTGAATTTGAGTTTATAAAGTAAATAATCATGTGGCAATTTATCCAGTGAGGAAGAGGAAGTCAAAATGATTGTTGGTTGAGTGCAGTGCCTTCTAACCAAACAAACCTGGTGCCTGTAAGTCACCACTGTAAAAAATGCCTGCTTGAGACAAACTGTAGTTCAAAACACTAAAATTCTGTCAGTCTGTGTAGATGCTGTAATTTCTCATCTGCGTCTACAGGCAGTATTAACCAGGGCCTATGTTGTTACTTAAATGTTCACTATCATCAGCATTCCCAGCTCTCACAGGATAACCTTCATCAGGATACGTGCATTTGTTATGCAAGTCTCACTTTTCTCAACATAATTGTTCCAAAAACTGTAGTAACCTTGTTTCAGCCTGCTAACTGGCAGTGTACAGTAGTGGCATTAAGCTACTCTAGGCTCCAAATGTCCAGCATTTTCTGTAGTATTTCATTAAAAGTAATTTGAACCATAAGAATTCAATTCAATTTAAAACCATTGTATTAATCCCAAAGGGTATCATGGGGAAAAAATAGGGTTTTTAAACCATAACATTTGAAACTTTCAAGTAGATCAGTAACCACCCCAAGCCTTGGCTAAGTCATAATTGCTTCTGGCACAGAGAATATCCCACTGGTGTAAATTGGACCATTATAATTTACATTTGGCATGTACTGTAGCTGCACACAACAGAACACCGTCCAAAATAGGGAAATAAACCCCCACAACATGGCATTTCTGAGCGCAACATCATACATTGTCTTAAAGAAGCTCCTAAAGTTTTCCTGCAGAATTAAGCTGCCACAGTTGCTTCATGTAATCCCAAAATGGCTCCCAGAGACAACGATAAGCTCCGGGCTCTGTAGGGGCCATGCCAGCTGTCGTGGGACTCCTTATTCTTCATGAGTCGGATTGTATGTTTGGACTGCAGAATGAGTTTGGAACTGTTCAGCTGACTGATGACTTTGCATGAGGGATAAGGATTGAAACCTCTTTGGAGGAACATTAGACCTATGGATAATGACTTTTAAGCTGTATAGTTCTCCATTGCAAAAGGGCAGGAGTTTAAGTTACATTTCTCCAAGAATCTAAATCAATACAGCAGTATATTTGAATTGGGTGTTTATTGAGAATGTGTGGCATCGCGTTCTTGCTGACTGGTGCCTTGGTTAGATAGTATGGCCCGTGCCAGCTGGCTCGACTGCATTGTGTCAAGGTTTGACATATGATGCCGCAAAAAGCAACTTGACAACCTCAGTAACCATTAACTTTGATGCTAAATGAGGGTGGACATTTATTGCTCAGCATTTTTCAGCTCTTTGAAGTGTGGAAATACATATACAGGTGCAAGGACGGTTCATCGAAACCTCCTAAACGGCAATGGCGGTTATGCAAGAGGGTGTGCATTGCTGTGTAGTATATCAGTGCAAACCAGGGTTCAGCTTTTTAAAGAAGCTATTAAAAAAATTTGACTGTCAATGCTGTGTAATGACACCCTTCGTAGAATTAGTCATGACAAACCAATAAAGAGGAAGGTATTGTTTTTGTTAAAAACTCTGATCTGTTTTATACAACATTTCAACCAACTAAGGAAAAACACTTAAATAACTAAGCCAACCTTTGCAATTATCCCTACTTCTCCACTGTCAAGTATACATTTACCTTCCGCCTCGTAACAAAGCATTTGTCAGTACACAGTCTGAACAGTATTGAATGGGTCACATTAAACTTAAGGTTTCCCAGAGAATTAACTCTGATGCGCATTACTGTCAAAGAAAGGAGAATATATCGATAATGTTTCTGTTGCGAAGTTCACACACTATAATAAAGTGAATGCCTGAGAAAAATTGATCCCCTGAGGCAAAGTTTTTGAGAAACATGACTTGATCACCTTGATGGAAGAAGTCAGTATACTGCCCTTTTCTGCCAAAGCAAGTCTTAAAACATGGTACTAGTTCTGTTTATTTTGAGTGCTTATTGGATTTCTATCATGTTGAAGAGAAATGGTTCAAGGGTAAAATCCTAGTGTCAATACAGGAGGTTTGTCGTACTTCACATTTAGAGAAACACACCATAGTGGACTTATAGGACTTTTTTTTTGTAATATTAGATTTTTCTTGAAAGCTTTTCTTGAAAACTTGTCCGGATTGTAAGGTTTTGACAGCAGCTTTAATAAGCAACTCAACTACTCTAGCTGGCTACTTCAGATCCAGATGTAGTGAAGATGGCTTTCTGAAGTTCCACCCGGACGGTGAGGAAAGAGGATTCAAAGGACATTTAAGTGTAACTCACCCAGCTGTAAAAGCATACATTTTGAAAAATGCCTCCAAAGTGGGCAATGCCAAGAGACCCTGAAGGACAAGGCTAAGTGTAGGAATGACTTAGTGTGTGGGTTAACGGGGTTGTGGTCAGGATCAGTAAAAGTGAGATGTTTAAACATGGAGTGACCAGGGTGACACTGGTATGTAGGCCTACTGCTTGAACTTAGGGATGGGTACCGAATTCGATAGTTTTATAGGTACCAACTGAATCCCGTTGGAACTACCGTGTACCGATTCACGTAAAATCAAAAGGTACCGTGTCTCGGTACCTAAACACATCATTGTGACACTGAGGGAATGGAAGAGTGGGGGGCTTTCTTTGCCGAACATGAACACAGCATTGCACGCACAAGAGCACAATTATATCAGTAGCCTTTGGTCCAGGCAACAATGCAAGCATGGCTGATAGTAAGCGGTCAAAAGTATGGCTTCACTTTTCAAAATGCGTTGCAGATTACGCTTGCTGCAATATTTGTGACATGAAGTTCCATGCCAGGGACGGGAATACTTCTTATCTGAGGAACCATCTGGTCACTGCTGCCAATTATGCTAATTTGTTGCCATATTTAAGTGACTTTTCAAATCAATTCAGCGACATTTTTCCAAAAAAATGACAAGCAAAAAAATCTAGTGACTTTCTTCAGTGTTATGGGTGATCAAAAGCACCAAATGTTCTGCAGTTATTGTCTTGAGGGAGCTGCGAGTGCTGCTCCCCTGCCTGCAGTCTGCAAAGAGAGCAGAGAGGAGATCTACTCCTTTTCCACATGGCAAATTTATCCCCTGCCCTGGATTACAAAGTGGGATAAAATGTTTTTAATGTTGTCAGAAATCCTTAACACCATGTTATTTTCTTCAAGAACTGAGAAAAACATTGTACTGTCTTATTCTAAGCAGTTGCAAAGCTGCACATGGCAAAAACATTTTGAGAAACTTAAAATTGAAAATATGGAGAGCTATTTGTCTTTTGACTTTGTCAATAGCCCTCCTCAACTTCAATCAGAGGAGGAGGGCTCAGGTTTCAGTTCAAGCTTGGAACTTCACACTACTCCAGATATTTTGAATTGAGAAAGCTTCCTGGATGGGAAGTAAAACATCTTCAGCTTCACACTGCACTGTTTTTCTCACTTTCATCAGGGAAAGGATTCAGGAACATTGGATGGAAAACAGACTTAAAACGGCTTCTTTCCTAAAGCTGTAAGGGCCATCTGGGATTGTTCCATTGGACATGTATTTCAGAAGGAGGGGCCTTATCAAAAATCCTTGCCTATGATTGGATAAACCACATGTCTGTCATTTTTACTGGTGTGCTACTTCAACCACTCACATCGAAACCAACATCGAAACTGAAAACATCGTTTCCACTAACAAAAGCCTTCAAAGGCGTTTTTAGGTGTTCTTTTAAAGAATTAATATTCTGTAAATTGGCCAACACTGATGAAATAATAGCATCAATGTTACTGGGTGACCAGATTTCTCTAATGAAAACTGGGGACGTCTCTGAATTTGCTAAACAGGCAGACACAGAGTCTCTGTTGGGGGATTGGTTTGTTTTGCCCGATCGGCAACGCTGACGGGGCAGGAAGGTGCGTTCAGCTCAGCTCTTCTACTGGGACAGTGGCCGGACTGGGTGATTACCTCTTACTGCGTCAAACTTTTTTACTCAATCATGATGAACTGATATCAGGGACATTTCCAGGGACAACTTTTGCTGGGGACAGGTCATCCAAAACGGGGATGTCTGGTCCACTCTTGCTGCGAGCCGCCATTGTTGTCTGAATCCAAATATTCGCTTCTCTGTCACATCTACGAAAATCCTGCCCGGCGATCCTGATTGGCTCATCCATTTTATGTGGTATTGAAATTCCTCCCAATGGCAGCTCCACACATCCATCTGGCGAGAGTCAGATTAAGACACACTGGCCATTTGGAAAAGTCATTTGTGTCCTAGCATTAACTTCCTGGCTGATGTCTTGAGATGTAGCTTTAACATTTTTACATAATTGTCTATCCTCATGAAATCATCTATTAGTATATAGTGAAGTGCTCCAGTCCATTCTGTCCAATAAGATCGTGCAGCATGACGCTGAAACCCCTGTACTTCAAATAATCTCAAGACACCATCTCAGTTCTCCTCCTGATATGTTGAGTTCTTTCAAGTTTTCCATGATGTCACACAGGGAAGATGTGTGTTTGAGGTGTCTCCTTAAAATGCACCCAGATGTGCTTAATTTAAATGTTTTGAATTAATCTAACAGAAGCTTATAAATTAATAGCCTCTGCAATTTTGCACATTGCTTAAAGTCATAGTAATCTCGTATGTAAACTCCAGTCTGTGTGGACAGTTTTTAAGAAAAATATCTCATCTTTTTCTAGCATTTAGCAAATAAAAACATGTTTTGATAACCCTAACTGACCTAAAACAAGAAAAGTGTAGTTTGATTTCATTTCCAATATTGAAGAAACAAAGTAATGTATGCTTTGTGCATTTGTATATCTGGTTTCAGCTCTTTTTGTGTCATTCTGATCCATCATTTATCATGGCAGCTAGTTTTATAGTTAGCTAGCATGAACATATAAGGATGTTTGTATTTTACACATTTTCTTAATTCTATCTTTTTTTTAAATAAAGAAAAATGTGTCTTAACAGGTTCATGGAGGTGGACATAAACAATATTCATTGCCGACAACATATATAAATAAATATTTATATTGTATGTTGAAATTATAGGCATATAATACACACACTCACACACAGCTGGGTACACTCACACACTAAAATACTCACACACACAGCGTGGATTTGTTTTCTGTGTGATGAGAGGGATTATGGGATAAAGGAGGCAAGGCCGCAGCAGTTTAGTTCAGTTCGGACCAAAGCTGCTCTGAGCAGCAGCACAATGACAAATACAGATGACTGTCTGGCCGCACACAAGGGATCTGTATCACCGTTAACGGCGCAGCCGCTGGATATATCGAACACGAGAGCCTCTGATTGGGATTCTGGAGTGGTGGTGGATCTGCTGTCCCTACCCCCCCCCCCTTTTTTTTTTGTATCTTTTGGATCACTTAAGATGAGCAGAACCACAGGCGTCCGAGAGAAAGCCATGGATTGCAACAAAATGACGAGAAGCCCAACGGCGGTGCTTTCAGGAATGTGCTAATTTCTTAACGTTTTATTTAGCTTTTTTGTGTGCTTTTATTAATGGAAGTATGTGAATGTCGGTATTTTCTGATACAAATGATACGAGAATTTTTTCATTTTTGCCCTATTTTTATCCGGCTTAGTCTAAGGAGACCTATATTTCGTTTTCACGTTGGATTTTGTTTTCCGACTACTGTAAGCAATGGCATGACAGAAAGATGTATCCAGCCCAGCGACAGCACAATGTGGAAACCAACCGGCTGGATTCTTACGCTGATGACGTTCTTATATAGTATGCATTTTCTTTTTTTTTGTTCTACGGGATACTTTTCAAAAGCATGTTACTTTACATTGGCTGCCAGTTTCAGATTGCAAAGAAAACAACTATTTCTTATTCTTTCAATAATTATGCTTCAGTGATATTGTCCCTAGAGGACTGCATATGAAGTGTTTCAATATTTCTTCCGTCTCTCCGTCTCTATAACCAACATTGTTAGTATAATCCACAATGAGCGAGTTAGCTGTCACGTCAGGACTTTACTTCTCGTCATTTCACTTGTATAATTCTGGTGTGCGAGCGCCACAGCGGCGCTCGTATTTGCTGCCATTGATTGCCAAGCTACAGAATCAATGAGCAGTTGTTTGACTGCGGTCGATTGCACTAAGCAGAAGTAAACCACACGGCGTGCCTCGCCGAGAGACAGGCAGTCACAACAATTAGACTGAGTGCATTCTAACCAGGGTGTCAGAGAGTACCTTTATTAAGAGCTGCGGGTTTTCTGAATCGCCGACCCCAGTATAGAAACCTTTCATTGAAGCTGAAGATGTGTTGTGGCTTTCTAATAAACTGCATCTAATCCAGTGCTACGCTTTTAATATTGCTTGTGCTGTAAATCAATATTTAAAAGTCAGGAAAGGTGTGGAATTTGATTAAAACATTTTATTTAAGCAGAAATGTTTAAAGTTTCCGGTCTTTATTTGTACTTGCATACTTGCATTTCTTGCTTTTTTTACTCTCATGTTAGATCATGTCCTGAAATGTACATTGATTCCAAAACTGTGTGAATTTTACCTCTTGACTCCCCTGGACCTGGATTTCAAACTGGACCTGTGGTTCTTAAAGGTTTCCACAAGTTTCCGTTGTCTTTTGAACCTAAGACTGATATGAATTATGGCAACTCACCCAAGAATCTACTCACCTAATACTTTCAAAAAGTAAATTTTTTTTTTTTTGCCTGTACATGTGGAACCTTAGCACATTTCATTAGAGTTAAAGAGTTAAATTGCTATTTCCAAGCCAACCCCCTTTAACTACTGTTTCCCCATGAGGAAGGAGCTGCTTATGGATAGCATAACAAGAACTATTTGATTTTAAAATTGCCTGAAGATACAATTTTAATCCAATTTTTAAGCCAATACTTTTTTACGGGGCTGAGGGGCATGTTGGACATATAGGAATAAATATTTCCTTAAAGTGCTAATTGCTCTCCTGCATTATGAGGAGGGATGCGCTGGTTAGCCTTTTCCTGGCCAATCCTGATTTTGATGTTTTTGTTTTATTTACAATTTGCTGCAGTGTCATTGATAAGAGTTTTGAGTCTAAAAGAAAATGAAGGAATGAATAGGTGATCACCATTATTGCATCAAAGCATATATGCAGATTTTTATGAACCAAGAAAAAGTAAAAGGTTTTGCTTGACAGGTTTACAGACTGAAACTCGTGAGTTCTTATGTAATGAATGCATCTAAACGTGGTCATGAAGGGAAATAAGCATGGGAATTTAAAAACACATTTTAAACTGAATGTATTTTAGGACCTTGTATGTAGGACTTTTAAAGGTCTAAAACATGAGTGTTAATGTTTAAACTTTTTGGGACTTTTTAAGAACTAGTGAAGTCAATATTTTACACTTGATTTGTAGTTTACATTTTTATTTATTTTACAAAGTTAAAGGAATGGATCAACTCACAAAAGAATTGGTATTGAGGTGGGGTTAGTCTGTCCAAGCTTGACAAGAAAATTACAAAAATAAACAACTTTAAATTTGTCACGTAATTTTTTTTCTTTTTTCTTTTCCCAACCAAAACCCTGTTAGGCAAATATCTTCAAATCAAATGTCCAGATTTTAACAAAACCTGATGGGTAAACCTTGAAATTCAGGGATCTTGATTTGGAAAGTCTGTAGGAACACTGAGCCGATAAAGGTCAAATTGAGCAGAAATAGTTAATTGTACCTTCATTCTTGTGCTGCAAAGCAATCTCTTTTGGCCCATACCATCATTCTGGATGTTGCTGCTAATTTCTTTTCACTTAAGCTTGTTCACTGATATGTTTTATGTGTAGATATCACCTGATTTCCCTTTCTCTTCTTTTAGCCATAGGAATAAGACGTCAGGCTGGCCACCTCCAGGCCCAGGCTCGTGGGGTGGGTTGCAGGGCCCCCCATACAGTTGGGACAGCATGAACAACACCAGGGATGGCCGGGACTTCTTTACCAAGTATGCTTCGTCCTACGCATCCATCACAACTGCTTTGCTTCACCGCACAAAGTTCACTAGAAAGCTCATGCCATGCACATTCAATAAGTCATGATTTCAGTTTAAAAAGATCCTGCAATGGCAATTTTCCAGCTTTCGGTTTTAGCCATGTTTTCCTGATGATTCCTGCAAAATGAAGGGTCAAAACACAAAACTAAATATTGTGCTAGCATAAGCTAACAAAAAGAAATGCAAACACTTATTCATCAGCATAAGCAGAAATTCAAGCTTCCGAGATGTCAAAAACCAAGTAGAAGGACATTAAGTACATCAAACCTTAAACCTTTCAACATCACTCTGTCGAGTATGAGGTGCAGGGTTATTTTTTTTGTATGTTTTGTCACCAGTGCACAAGCTCGCTAGAACTGATGATTGGTGGTTAGACAGAACAATGTGCATTTTGTTTCCTACTTTTTGTCCAACTGTTTTCGGAAAGACGAAGCTAGTTTTTGATTACAGTAATGCCATTTATAGATAATAAATAGATTTATAGATTCCGGCCTGAGGTCCTTCAACGCATGTTTTCCCCCCTCTGTCAAACCCCCTTTACTGTCAGACTACTTTGAAAGAGAACCACTCACTAGTGCCAAAAAAAAAAAAAAAACAGTAATCTGAGCAACAGTAGGTTCTTACCAGAGGTGGGACCAAGTCATTACTTCCCAAGCCACAAGTAAGTCTCAAGTCTTTTAGACAAGTTTTAAGTCGAGTCACCAGTCAAATCAGGGGTCATAATCTTGTCCAAACATAAGTCAGAATCACAGCCAAGAGAACGGATACAGAAATGCTGAATTTAAATGTGGATCAACAAGACCAACGCAAGAAAAGGTTGTCTCTCAGAGCCAGTTTTTTATTTTTTCATGCTAAAATAAACAGTAACTTCTGTAATGCTTTCACATTTTTACTACAAAACAAGGTAAAACACAGCTGGCCTTTGCTGGACACTAGATGTCCATGTACATTGCTGTTATGGCTGTCTCAGGTCTGCCCCGTCTTACTTTTACTTAGTCCTGATTAATACGCTGAAAATGTGAGTTTTATTAAGCAGTTGGTTCCTGTTCAAATTTATCCCAAAAAATGTTAAGTCAGGCTTGATCCACCCATTTCAGTTGCACAAACATCTTTTAAACAACAAAAGTAGACCTCTTTATGGAGACCTCGTTTTGTCTTTCACTTAACTAAATTAGGCTGTATGACACGCTTATTGTAAGATTATGTAGCGCATCGCTGCATCCGCATGTGGTCTGAAAGAGTCCTGACAGGCTCGGAACTAGGTTGTGCTTAGATCATCATAGCAACGTGCTGCTGACATGTAAAGCAGGAGGAATGGTGCAAGATAGCACATCTTAGACACACAAAAAAAGTATGTAGCAAATTCTATGAAGATAGCAGAAGTATTCTACGAAGATAGCAGAATATTGTAACTACCGTGCTCTCAACTTTGTATTTAAACCTTTTTAAGGGACATGTTTACAAGTTGAAGTTGCTGAAATGTTCTCTGGTTTGATGTAATAGACTGTCAGAAGTGCTAATGAATAGTCTATATGCACAACTCCTCTGCAAACTCCAACTTTCAAGTTCAGAATTACAACTTCATGGGTTCTTATTGTATTTCAACCTGGGAACTGGAAAAACCCAACTTCCAACTGCCTGTCTTCCCCGTTCAGGACTTACAAGCTTCTGCGTTACATTAACGCACAGTTTACTGTGTATATAACTTCTGTAAATATATCTATTTTACTTTATTTTATTTTGTCTGCACCATCAACACCAAGTCAAATTCCTTGTAAGTGCAAACCTACTTGGCAATAAACTTGATTCTGATTCTTCAGAGTACACAAAATATACACCAACATATTGTATACATCATTGGTGTCCAAAGTACTTAATATCATCTTTATTGTCATTGAAACAAACATTGAAACATACATTACAATGAAATTTGTTCTCTGCTTTTAACCCATCCCCTTGGGGGGCAGTGGGCTGCCATGTGTGGCGCCCGGGGAGCAATCTGGGCTTAAGGGTCGTGCTCAGGGACCCAGAGTGCAGGCGCTGGGGATCGAACCGGGTACTTGCATCCTTCTGAGTGCAAGTGCACTGCTCTAACCACTAGGCCTACTTGACTCTTGGTCTGAGATTGTAGACCTGAAAGTACTTGCAAACTGCCAAAATGAATTTTTTTCTATTCCTCAAATAAAGGAATGCAAAGAATTGTGAATGTTGCTTATTTTCAATTCTTGATTGCTAAACTATAAACTAAACGTGTATTATTTTAATAAAGCAAGCCAAGTAATCTAATTGTTGTTGAAAAAGAACTGTAACTTATTGTATATCCAAAACATACAAGGTTTGAACATGTTTGCCTTATTAAAATATTTTGTCTACAGTAGAAAAACAAATATAGTCTATCAGCAACAAGAGCAGTTACTCGTTCTTCAAAAATTCTTGCTCTGTTTAGTCTGTTGCTGACTAAAGGTCATTGGATGTTTGGGGACCAGTATACTATAAAATTAAAATTAAATTAAAAAAACGTGGGAAAAAACAGATGGTGTATTGTTCCTAATGTTTTTCATTTTTTGATGATTTAAGCTCAGTAAAAATCTCACATTTGATAAGTTTAAAAAGTTGTCCATCTGCATTAACTGCCAGTGCTGGCGGGGGAAAAGTTGTACCGTTCTTGAATTGCAGTGCAGGGCCACTCAAAATTATTCCAAGGGCCACATATGACCCAGGGCGGCACTTTGGACACCCCTGATGTAGATTATCGAGATTTTAGCGCAGTCTGCCTCCAATGTAAAGAGGATCTTAAAGAGTAGGTTGAAAAGCCACTAAGCATTAAAAGTATATAGCCATGTTTTATGGGCTCGATGAACAAATATAAACATATATGGCGTCGTCTAGCAGCAATATCGCAGAACTATCATGCTGTCAGTTTGCTTAATTTATAAATCAATTATAAATAATGCCATACTGAGCCTGACCCTCCGCAATGTCTCACAGTAAAGCGCCAGCTCAGTGTGATTGAAGATCAACCGTTATTAATTAAATACGATCTACAGCAACTTTTAAGAGCCTTACATCAGTAAACTTTGCTGTCACATCTGAGCTTTGGCAGGTTTAGCGTCCGCTTCAGTGAACACCAGCGTTCATAATGTATTCCCAGCGACATTCCAGTCTTTTCCCTCTTGGAATAATTTTTTTTTTTTTTTTTTGCGTTTTTTTTTCACTGGATCTTGGACATTTCCTCATTGTTTCCACCGTTTGTTGGGAGATGCTAATAGCAATTAGCTGCTTCCTGCACATGCACAGTGTCGTACTTCCACTGTTATAAATTAACTCGAAGGGCTTTATTTTCTAACAAACTGAGCAAAAACAAAGTGTAAAACGCCCAAATGACAACTAATACGCTAGCTGGACGTGATAATCTTTCGTAAAAACGTTTATGCAACCACAGTGAGCTGCTGACGTATAAATTTAAAAAAATTCAAATTACGTAGCTATGCACCCTTTAAGATGGACAGAAACTTAGATGCTTGCAGACAGAACGTTAGTGCTAAAATCCCAGTTACCTTTAAGTTTTAGTTTATTTTTTATTGTTAGATTTTTCTATGAAAATGATTGTCATGCTGTTAACTTTTAGGACATTCAAAATGAGAGCTGTATAGTAGTGCAGTTGGTGGCATTGTTGCCTTGCAGCAAGAAGGTCCTGGGTTTAAATCCTGGAGTCTTTCTGCATGGAGGTTGCATGTTGCTCTGTAAATGTGTGGGTTCTCTCTAGCAGTCCAAAAGCATGACTGTTAGGTCAATTGGTCTCTAAGTGTGTACCCCGTCTCTCGCCAAATAGCCGCTAAGATAGGCACAGAAAATGCAATTAAACTCTAAATCAGTATAATCTATCTGGATATTTCTAAATGTCATAATATCCACTTTTCGCTGTTCATCTTTCTGATAAGCTGTGGAAAAGAAGGAGGTGCTTTACAGAATCGGTTTTGCTTTGGAAGTAGTTTGTATTTGTACTTGGTTCTGTGTGGAGTTGCTTCCCCAGTACAGTTAACATATTGGGTGTCAGACAGCTAAATATTTTAAGCGTGTTATATAACTTGCACTGCTTGATTCTTGACTGCATTAAATCTGTTTTATCTCATGTTATTCTAAAATCCTTTTTAATTGTCATGATTTATAATGCAGCTTAAACATCAGTTTAGACCTGATACTTGCAGACAAACTATTGTTTCTAGTGATCTTATTTTAACATTTTAATAACTCGGTTTAACAGTAATAAATTTCCATTGATTATGTTGAAACAGGAGGTGCTGCAGAGATGAGCAGCTGTTAGGGTGTGCATATTCAAATCCACTGTAAATAAGATTTAACCTCTTAATATTTTTTTTTTTACCCCTTGCCCTGACCTTGTCACTGTGGATCTGTCCTGCAGTGAGATTAAACTCCAATGAACCTAACAGAGGAGATGAGTAAGCATGGCAAACTGGAACATGCTTCATTACAGGCAGATTTAGTTTTTACTTTTGTCCCATCCACAATACAGCCTAATGGGTTGAGACAAAAGAATGAGAAGGTATCCAGTTTGATCATAAGGGCACATTTATGCAAAGTTTTATTTTTTAGACAGACATGCGTCATTGAGAGAATCGTGTGCAGAAAGGCCCGACGGTTTTGCTTATGAAAATAAAAACGTACAATACCAAAATCAAAAGACTGCCAAGGGTTGTTTTTGATTCATAAACAGCAAAAGGAGGGAAACGATTTAGAGGGACCGAGAGAATGAGTTACCTCCACTTAAACTGTGTATCACCCATTCAATAACCGACACTCTGCATGCTCAGTGTCGTTCAGACGGACATTTCAGGCTCAGGACCAAATGTGCAATTAAATAATGCATTTGCATTTTAGTGATTCCTCAAAGGTGATTGCAATGACTTGCAATCCAGGGAAGGAACAGGAAAATGTGAATCTTTATATAAATTAACTTATTTTGAAGTTGTAAAGAAGACAAATGATGGCATATGGCAACTAAAATATAAAAATATTAGGCACACTTTTTTTGTCAAGCCTGATGTGCCTCAATTGCTTTCTCTGGCCATGCATCACTTTTATTGCTTTATTCCCCCACGCATTGAACTGAAAAACGAACCGCCTAAGGGTTTCTCAGATCCACAAAGATAGAAATGCCCTTGATAAAAAAAAGAGGTAACTACGGCGGGAAAACTTACCATTCTTTTGCCAAGTAAGATGGCTAAAACATGTGGTTTCTCTTGTTTTATGTTGTTAAAAAGTAACACTATGACCCTATATTTAAGCAGTTTTCTACTTTAGCGGTTGTTTTTCAAAAGGCGACTGGTAGCAAATCTAGTGAGTTTTCGAGACTCCAACATAAAAGATTGTATAATTTCTCTTCTTCTCTAAGCAATGGGTGCTATGGTGTCCCCCCTCCCAAAGCACTCACTGGCGACCCTGTCTTCATGTAAGGGTCCCTTCTCACTCCATCATACATCATTTTTCAGGTGTCTCTTTTTGATAAGTTTAGATTGTTGTTGTACACTATATACAGTGTATTTCTAAACATATTTTGGTGTTCTGCGCATAGGTTTGTTCTTCACGGAACATCAATCCTCTCTCTTACAAAAGCTATTACAGTTACTTGCAAATGGCATATTATGCAAATGAGCTTAGGACATAACTGCAATCGTAAGGACCGATGATAAATACTTTCTTTACTGAGGATTTGGCAACACTGTTCAGTAATTCTTATGAAAATTCTTCAGAAATTCAACTCGTCAATTTCCTAATTTGCCAATTCCTCCGATTTTTATAAATGCTCCATTCTGATTGTAGCTGTAGAAAAGCATTTTTGTTTCTAACAAATGGTCATTATACTAACCCGTTGAGGAAGCGAATTTCAAACACATTGATTTATTTTGACAGGCAATTTTTTTATTTTAATTTTTTCCTTAACTGCAACTCTGACCAATAAAGCATCCATTTGTGTTTGTATCTGTCAGCTTTAGCCGCGCTTTTTCATCCAAACCTAGCCACATGACAAATTTCTGAAAATGTAAGCTTCAGCAAGTTGGGGATGTTTTACCATTTTCAGTTCAGTTCTTTTAATCTAAATAGGATTGGAATAGTATAACTTTAGTTGAACGTAAGTTTATTAGTACGATTAGCAATATTGTTGTACATGCTTGAAATAGACGGTTAAACAAGATTTTTAGACTTGGAAAGACATTTAAAGCATAATTCAAGGCAAGGCAGATTTATTTATATAGCACAATTCAGTACAAAGACAATGCAAAGTGCTTTACATGATTAAAATATAGCAAAATAAAACAGAATAAAAGCAAGTAGGAATAAAATTCACCCCGATTTCTAAAAGCATAACCCTGCCTCCAGACTTTGATTCCATTTTGAAAAATGGTATCAAAGTGGGCGGTGCCAAGAGACCCTGAGGGGCAGTGCTAAGTGTGAGGATGAGCGGTGGGGGTTAAGCAGGGCTGTGATCAGGACAAGAGAAAGGGACATGTTGAGACATGATGGAGAGTGACCAGGGCAACGCTAGCTATGTTTACATGCACAAGATTTCATGATCGGATATAAATGTATTCGGATTAAAAAAACAATTCTAGAGCTGTAGTGTTTATATGGTGCACACAATCAATTAATCTGATCATAATGTGCATGTATATGCATCTGTCTTCATTCGGAGTAGAACTACTCTGACATGCGCAGTTATCAAATTTCCAAAAAAAAAAAAAAAAAAAAAACACAGAAGAAGAACTTCAGTTTTGGCTGAACAACAAAAATAGTAAATAAAGCAGTATTGAACAAATTAATTTGTCTTCCGAGTGACCAAACTGGACTTAGAAGAGATTTTGATTGCGGTTGAAACGTTACTAAGTAAATAACAATTTTGAGCTCGTAATGTTTTGAATAGAAAGGTTGTATCGGGAGCCCCAACTATTTTGCTTCCACGACATATTTCCCCCACTCATATTCCGATAGGCTTGTCTACGTGACGTATTTTTATTCCGATCTGCTTTTAAATCCGATTACTTCTGTCTTTGTAAACGTAGCTAATGGTTTTGCCACAGATCTGTCTTTTGAGGTCAGGATTTTTCACCTCCTTCATCATTGGAGGATAATGGAGACTTTGTGGAGCCCAATAGGGCTGGACATTATCAGCTCGAGCCACTGGCTCAAGGCGCTGACTTAGCGATGTCCAAAGCCGGCGCTGCAGAGATGGTGGAGGACAGAATGGGTGCAGTTTGAGTGGTAAAGTGATGTAAGCAGCATAACATTCAAAGCAGCAACAAACACTACACTATCAGTCAATGCTTGAGATTCAAACTCTTAAGTCTGACTCGCTATGGGTGGAGCATGAGTCTGACTGAGACGATTTTAAACCACACATGGGGCTATGATGACGAAAGCATGTACCGTTTGAACCAATAGGAAAATTCAACAGCAATAGCCTCCATTCAACCCTAAGAGGGCAGCACTAACACGGTTTTAAGACAGATATTGCAAAACTAAACAAGTTAATGTGAAAAAAAGATTTGCACAGTAAAATTAAGGAAGCACCCTTAGGCACAGTTTATATAGTTAATCTGAAAAAAAAATGATTTTTTGGGATTAGTTACAATATTTGTGATTCAAAGTTTTGCTTCAAGATGCATAAATAAAAATAAGAAACCCCATCAGGAGACAAAAACTGCATTTGATTTCAAACTGGGTGTCCATTAGATGATCAAATGTTAATGACCATTAGTCTTAAAAAAAAAAGAAAAGCTTGAGCTTAAACGGGGCATTTTATGTAATTATTCGGTGTTCACACTCTCATGACTCCCGTATGGCATAGAGGCTTTCTGTTTTGCTGTGAAGATTAGACACAACAAAATCATTAGTGTAAGCCACCTGAAAGAGCTCAAAGGTTATCAAATAAAAACGTTAACTGGTAGACAGAGAAAAAGAAAGTTACCTACACTGAGTCTGAGAAACCAACGGGTTGTCCAAGAGTACCTGATGTTCACCCCAAAGCGAGACATTTACTGACGCTGCCCAACAACCATACGATGGCATCTGCAGGACAAAGTCTTCATGAAGAAATAATGTCTTTAAAGGACCGCGTGTCTCCCATGCCACATACTTGCCTGTTTGGACTTTTTAAGGGAGCACCACACATAAACCACTGAAAGGTGGAAGAAAGTTTTATTCTGTGATAGAAAAGGTAATATGGGTAGTCCTGATGGCTTTCAATGTTCAATGCACAACAAGGAGTGTTTCCAGTATGAGTTTTAGAATAATAAACAGCAAACAAAAATAGATTTTTTTTTTCACAATTCCTTTAAGTTCTACAGAAACGTCACATACTATAGATATACTAGAACATACGGGGGAAAAGACCAAGCAGAAAATGGCTTGATGACAAAACCCTTCAAAAGTATTCCCATAAGTCCACATGCACCTGCAGGTATCCACGCATATTAAGTGGAAAACAGATTTTTCTTTTGCATAAGTTTGCAGTTTAGTGACAGGATTAGAAACATCTAGAATCCACCTGTAAGTTGGCATGAAGGTCAAGTCTTGTACAGAGAATAAAATAGATAAATATAAGTTTGTTACACTTTCACCATGAATTATTGTGAGATGATTGAGTAATCAGTGCACTTTTAATCGCCCCACTCGGCAGAGTTTTATGTCTTCAGGAGGCAAATTGGTTCCAGACCACAAATCGGGGGGGTCTTATGAATGCAGCTGGAGAAATGGCCTTTAGGCTTAAAATGCTCTTCATGTGAGGCAAAAATGTGATTCACGAACAGCTAATCGAACTCTCAGGTCCTGCATTGTAACTTTGTTTTCTCTTTGGGGTAAAACTATTCCTTGGTGGAGATGAATTCATAAATCTTTCTGTAAGGCGCACTTACTCGTGTTCTTTAATGAATTCCCCTTTAACCAGTTGTAATCTGTATCCTAATAGCAGCCATCTTGCCCATTAACCGCTATGTCGTTTGGAAGTAAAAACATCTGCTGAATCATTGATGTCCGCCGTTTTGTTTCATTATCCAAATATTCGTGGTTGTTTCCTCCTGCTTTGCGTTTTCTAGCCAAGGGTCCCAGAGCAGCTCCCTGGAGGAGGTCCACCAGGACGGCCTCCCCCCCGCCCCTCGACTGGTGGAGATGAGACGGGATCCGGTCCTGGGCTTCGGGTTTGTGGCCGGCAGTGAGAAACCGGTGGTGGTCCGTTCTGTCACTCCAGGTCAGTGGAAATATCCCACAATGAAGTCTATCTGTGAAATATCACATGTAGAATCGCAGTTTATTGTCCTGCTGAAGGAAAGTATCCCCACAGCATGATGCTGCCCCCACCATACACTCTGTGTTCCTCGGTCTTCATTATGCTTCCTGTTCACTATGTTACACATGGTTAGACTCCATTTACTACTTTGACTCCTGAAGACAACTGGTTGCGCTGGATTTTGTTTAGGTGTAACGTAGTAAAGGGGCTTAATATAAAATACCTTTTTGAAACAATCTGAAACGGTTTGAAGTGGAAGATTGAAGCGACATCAGTGGATAATATATGTACCCTCCTTTGATCGAAAGCTGTTCACCACTAAAGACAACAGGGATGAAAAGAAATGTTACGTTTTGTCCCTCAAATTTGGCAGACAGAGAAAACTTGCCACAGCTTAAACAAAAAGGTGCACCTTGACAAAGCAATTTTCCTCCTCATCATCTAAAAGTCTGCTAATCGCTGCTTTCTCCATCCTGAAGACTGCCGGCTTTCGCAGCCAAGCACTATGGTCACGTGCTGAAAGGTAAATTAACTCAAACGATTGTTTTGGGTCTCCTTTCGTCCCGAAAGCATGTTAGTTGATTGGTTGATTGTGAAATTGCTGCCAAGCATCCTACACACTGCTCTCAGCCATCAACTCAGTCGGCACGGACGCACGCAGTCCTCCTGGTAATCAATCCGAACTGAATTCCAAGGAGACCGCTTCGCTAATAAAAATCCTGTTCCAAGTGTTTGGCCAAGGAAGAAAATTCAGATGCTCATACCTATTTCATGTGTCAAGAGATAAACACGCGCGATGAATAAGACCTATGCCAAAGCAGCACTGTGTGCACACTTTCTAGTTGGTTCAGTAAATCATAATCAAACTGAATCTCTCCAGCTGCGTCTTCAGCAGGGCTCTGTAATCAGCTGCATCCCAATTCAGTGTTTTTCTGCGTGCAGGTGGTCCGTCCGAGGGGAAGCTGCTGCCAGGCGACGAGATTATCCTGATCAACGATGAACCAGTCAGCTCAGCCCCCAGGGAGAGAGTCATCGATCTCGTCAGGTAGATGCGCAAAGTCGGCTTTGGACATAAATATTGGATTGACTGTGAGCTTGTGGTACTGAACGGTGGAATGCAAAATGTTAAATGTATTCATTATTTTATAGGGAGTGTCTAAGAAAGCCCTGAATGTGTTCAGCTGAGCGTCTCTGTCCTCCTGTGGTGTCATTATTCAGTTTTTTGCTGCTGTTCATTTATTTCCACCTCTACTCAGGCCTTTCCAATATACTGCAAGTTTCTTAAGATTTATATTTGCCAAACTGGGACTTAAAGGTTTTCCCATTCTGGGAGTTGAGTCTAATTCTTCTACAGTATATTTTACCTCCTTGGAAAGTTTGCATGCTTCTCCTTTCTTGGAAAGATTCCTGAAGACATCCATCCTCCTTTAGTCCCTTTGTGGTTTGCAGCTGCTGATTTTAAAGGTGTGGTTAAGCAGGCACAGGCTCAACATATGAAATTGTTAAAGCGTTCATATTCATCAGGTGACCCAAAATCTTTTCTTTCGGTTTCTTTACCTTTAAATAAAAAAATGTCTATCTTGAAATTCCTGTCTTTTGGAGATTACTTTGTCCTCCTATTACTTAACCATTCCCAATACAGTTACACTAAGATTAGGCTTAATGTATTCCTCTTTTATAAAGCTTTGAACCAGAAGGGCTTTGGTTATCCTGAAGCATTTATTTAGTTATGCTGTTGTAGAGTTAGACTGGTGGAGGAGTTGCCGACCGATTTTCCTTATTCTATTTTCTGCTACTACTTTGCATTTGCGCTCTATTTTCAATAATCGCAGTAATTTTGTGTTCGCTTTCTGTTTTTCTCTGCATAGAAGGTAGGCCTGTCTCAGTGTGGTTGCTCTTTGCTGCGTCTCTCATTAATGGAAAAACTAACAGAGCTATTGCTGTCATTAATTTACTTACAGATTTCTGACCATGTTGTTTGTTTAGCCGTGTCTCTTTACTAGGTGGAGCCATTGACGTGCTTTGTGTATCTTTGGCGTAGAACGTACTGCTGGCCCAGTGTTTCTTTGTTTATTTTTTTCTAGTTGCAACTTCCTATCAAAAGGGAGTGGTTCCTCTCTACTGTCCCCATATGCTTGCTCGGGATGAAGGAATTCTGCAAAATCAATAATTTGATGCAGTCAGCTGTTTTTTCTGAGATAGACAAACTACAAACTGGCATTTTATCTTCATGGAGTTTGACTGTATGTAATTGGATCTGGAAAAAAAAAAAGAGCCAAGCAAGGATTTTTCATCTGATTAAACGTGCAATCATTAACTTGCCATTAAAATCCTTATTAGTATCAGTCCAGTGAAGTTCTTGCAGTGTATTAGCAATGCTTTCCGGTCGTCTGCTTCATTCTTAATGCAGTTCTTTTCAAAAGATAGAAAATAAAAAAAAATAAAAACATTGCAAAGCATCTTGGTGTGCTCAGCTTACCCTGACTCAAACCCTGTTTTGCAAAATCACTTTCGTATTTGGGTTCTCAAATTAAAATGAGAGATTAATGAGTTTTTGGTTGAAAGCCTCTGGTTCGTACCGCATCAGTTCGGCCGTAGCTGGAGGCCTTTCGTTCCACCTCGCCCGAGCTAATCATATTCTGGGTGCACGTCGGCTGTCGTTGTTTCTCAGTGATTGTTTTGTCGTGATTTAATTGACTGTCTGGTTTCGCCATGTGCTTCCTGCAGGAGCTGCAAAGAGTCCATCATGCTGACTGTTGTTCAACCATTTCCTGTGAGTAGACACGGAGGATTTAGCATCCGTTTTTACAGTAGCCGATGCTTTAAAACCAGATATAGGATGTTTGTTTTTAACAAATGCATGCATTTGATGAATACTGATGATGTTTGGTCTGAGCTGAAATTGGGCAAGTGAGTCAAGGAAAGACGATCAATATTTATTTTTAAAGAGTCTGCAGCGTAGTTCTCCTGCATATACATTTTCAATTACGATTAAAGCCTATTGGCAATGTAGCTCAATCATCTGAGGCCCAGAGCATCATTATTCAGTATTTGCTGATGTTTTCTGTTTCCATGCGAGCTTAATCTGAATGTGACTTTGTTTGTGTCACTGAAGATAATTTATTTAGGATAAGGGTTTAATTGCTGCTTGTTAAATTAGTTTTAAATGCAGCTTTAGTCTATAATTTTTGTGATTTGAAATGTATTTTTTCAAATGCTGAGTTGATTAATGAAGGGAAGAAATCTTTATAAATCGCCTGGCATACGTGAAAAAGTAACTGCCCCCTTTCTTACAATTAACAGTAATTAACCAAATATTTTGGAAAGCTGCACTCTGCTCTGATTACTGTCAGGCCCGTGCAATGAAGACACAACATTAAAAAGAAAAAAAGTTGCATGCTGAAGTCCTGCACTTAAACTCAATGGAAATATGATGCTACTGATGCGTTTGAGTCAGTTTGTTTAGCTTTTTCCCTTAATAAATGAGATCATCTGAAATCTCAGAAACAGAAACAGATGATTGTACAAGTCAGCTTTGGTCTTGGCCCCAGTTGAGCAAACATTTAGCTTCAGCAACCAGGACCGGTTCAGCAGAATTGATGTCTTGTGAGTGAAGACATCAACAGAGTTATTGACTGGAGGGAGCATACAAACTTTGTAAAGCTTTTAACAGAATCCAACTTTAAAAAGATACATAACTTTCCACGTAAAGTTTTATCAGAGGTGGAACATAGTACCTGCAGAAACAAGAGAAAGGGTTTTTAAAGGAAGGGTAGCCTAAAAACAGAAATTAAAATATCTTTTCTAGCCCTCCAGCTTTAAGGTGTCACTGAATATTTATAGTAAGAGATGAACCAGCGTTACGCCGTATGAGCAAGAGAGCAGTGGTTGTAAAACAAGGTTTACTATTCTGAAACATAGATAGTGATTACACAGATGACATCTTAAACTGTCTTTATCACCTATATTAAATGAGCTATAAGTAAGACAAGTAATGCCTAAATCCTTCTCATTTGTCACCCTGGATGGAGGTAACATTCCCTATAAACAATCGGTCCTCTCCATCAACAATATCACGTTTTTCTCCTTTCAAACCTAGAGGTACGGTCTGGTACTACTTCAGTGCAGTGTGTGGCCCGCGTTTACTTCAGGGTTCCCAACACAGAGCGCAGTATTTGGTATTTCATCTTGGCAAAAGAGCAGCAGCCTGCAACCATGGAAGCCAGTAAGAGAAGCGGACCAGAAATAGAACAAAATACAACATCATATACCTGTGCTGTGGAAGTAAAAATTTACAACAGCAACACACCGTTTACAAACGGCATATTAGATTGTTGTGATTAGCAAGCTGTTGTACCAATTTCAGCCACAAGGTGTCAGTATTGCTTATAGCTCCTTTAATATTATGCAGCTTTAGTCTATTATGACGATTAATACTGTCATAACGATGATAAAAGACTATTTACAGATTCTTTCAGTCTTTTTTAGATCACTGTATGGCTGTGACTATATGTCACATTAATTGTAGCCCCATGATGTGCTTAAAATATAATTAATACATATTAAACATATTAAAGCAAAATTCAAGCTGGGCATCATCAGGACACTAGCTGAATAAAGTAGGGTGATTCTATCACTAAACCCCACACATTAATTGCAGTTAATTAGATTTTTTTAATTCATTGATATTTATTACTGCTCTCAAGGAACCAAAAGTGCAAAAAAAAAAAGTAAAAATTACAATACTGACAATACTGGCAGTTTTTTGGGGTTTTCAGTCACCACTAATTGGAATTTATCGTTGTCATGATAAAGCCAAATTCTTATCATAAGACATTTTTCACGATAACGATAAAACGACACGATAAATACCCACCCCTACCTGTAATCCATAAAGTTTCTGGATCACTACATTAACTCAGAGATTTCCAGAATGCTGTTTACATCTGAAATTCCAGCGTATTCCACGGTGAACAGAGGTTCAAAGCTCAAAAGAATAAACTGGAACAACTTTACCGTGATATGTCCAGCCTTCCTGTTGTCTCCTGAAAATCAGGATCTCTTACATCTCATGGCATGTAGTAGAAGATACAATCCCCTCTGAACATATTCGCAATCCTCCAAGTCATAGCAACTATAGCAATCTTAAATCTAAGGCAGTTTCACTCAGTTTTTGTAAATGCATTTCGACACCTATCCAGAATTTTCAGTCGATTCTGAAGGATAACGGCTAAGCAACCTAGTGATTTAAGCACACGGAGGCCTAATAATAATACATTTTATATAATCTCCTTGGAGCAATTCAAGTCAGATGCAAATAAACATCCTGTCAGGACTCGTTGCCCTTTTTAAGCAAGAAACCTACAGACACATATCAATGTCTGCATCTTGATTCTCATCACCCACTGGAACACAAACTGCTGTCAGAGGTATCGGGCAGACAACATTCCCACCAAAGCAGAGTAGAGAGAAAAAAAAAGAACACAGGCACATCAGACATCACTTCAAGCATGTGGTTATCCAAGCTAGGCCTTTGCAAAGTCGGCCAAAAAAAAAAAAAAAAAAAAAACTGGCAGAGAAAACAGCACAGATATGTGGCAGGAGTCTCTGAGAGCCTCAGGAGAATCTTTTCAAAAATGCTACATACTGGTGAATTTCAAACCTAACACCACCGTCAGGAGAAGAGAGGCTCATACCCAAACAGAAGCAGCGCGGCGTTGTCTGCTGTCCAGTGCAGCGAGGATCGCGCTGACTTCTACATCGGAGAAATCAAACAACAACTGCGTAAATGCATGGCACAGCGCAGGAGAGGCAGCAGCTCAGGGCGAGATTCAGCAGTCCAGTTGCACAAGAGCACAGGACGGACGTTTGATGACAGTGATGTTCAGATGCAGAACTTGGACTTGAGAGGACAGAGGGGTGAAGGAAGGAAGCCACGTTTGTCAAAAAGAGAGAGACTGACACTGAATCGAGAGGGAGGGTCGCGGCCTCGCCTTTCTAGCTTCTAAAACCCGCCGTTAAAACCCATTTAAAATAAAATACAGAAGCGGTCGCATCAAGTAAACAGCTCACACCAAACGATAAGCTCTAATTGACAAAAACTGAGCAAACGTCCAGTTGCCTTTGATTTAGGCCTGCTGTCAACACCTCAGTGATTCTGCACAGATGTTTAACTTTGAGTCTCACATTTACAACTTCCACATTAAAAAATAGTGTCGGTGAGTGCTCAGGTGCATTCACGGATCGATAAAAGGTCGGATTTATGAGTCTCCGGCCAGGCGGTCACCAGCCAGGATGAATCTAGCAGAAAATTGATTGATTGATCATCCGTGGATTCCTTGGAGCATCTGTAACATTTCACTGCGTTACCAATGGCTGTCTTTTCCTTATGTTTTTTTTTCTTCCTCTTCCTCAATCCATTCAATATTTAATCCAGTGTTGCTATTTCTCTTTTGGGTGTTACAAATGAAATTAAGGTAAAAGTCTGGTGCTGCTGAAATTCTGAAGTGATTAAAAAAAAAAAAAAAGATTTATTACATTGCAAATGTCAACATTATGGCAGCCTGTGATTTTTCTCTCTCTGTCTCTCTCTCTCTCTTCCTTCATTCGTGTGTCAATGCTTATTTATCGCTTTTTTTTCTGTCTCTTTTTGGACGACTGCCCCTTAGTCTCCTAAATCAGCGTTCATCAGTGCAGCCAAAAAAGCCATGCTCAAGTCCAATCCGGTCAAAGTGCGCTTTGCTGAGGAGGTCATTATAAACGGCCAGGTCCCGGTCAGTCCCACCACACACACACACGCACACACACACACACACACACAGACACACACACACACACACATAAACACATGCTTATGTATGACCTATATAGGCAATGCCAGATGGTTTCCGCTTAAGACAGACAGTTCACTGAATGCAAAAATAGATAAGACAATCACAATATGAATTCTGTGGTTGTCCTTTCACATATTAAAGGGACTTCATATGCACGGATTAAAAACGCCAATGATATTCTTTCTCTGCAGAATCCGGTGAAGGACAACTCTCTTCTGTTCATGCCAAACGTCCTGAAGGTCTACCTGGAAAACGGGCAGACGAAGTCTTTTCGTTTCGACAGCAGCACCTCCATCAAGGTGCGCGCTTTCCCTGTTCAGAGGATACAGAATCTAGTCCTCTTTGAAACCCACAATGTTCATCTGAGATGGCAAATAGAATATTCTCATTTATAGCCTTGTTGGGTTTTAATTCATTTTGCGTTCCCCCAATGAGTTGAACCTAAAGGGAGATGAAATAAAAATCCCTGCCAAAAATAGGAAATGGTTCTTTTGGACGCATTCTGCCTTATGAGGCTCATTTTCTGCATACAGTGATTATTCTAGTATTCTAAAAGAGTCAGTGAGGAAGTTTTTTTGTTTGTTTGTTTTCATAAAGAAAATATGTGCCAAATTATTGGGTGTTTTCCAGATGTCTTAATTAAAACTGGTGAAAATAAGTGTGCAGAGTTTCTTACTTTGCAGATCAACAGGACTTCCAAAATCTGAGCCTCAGCAGATGCAATTCACAATTAGATGGCATCCGCCGTGTAAAATCCCCATTATAAGGACTACTTGTAGGATTTGGGATTTACTATCAAAGTTGAAGAAATATCTGAAAATCGGATGCAGATCAGATTGACAGGCAATCAGTATCAAAATTAGGTTTAATAATCAAGAACCTTGTCTGTTTTTCAAAGAAAAATGCATTATAAATTGTATTTATTGCTTAACTACCTTAGTTAATCATTATATATTCATTTGTTAATCTGTTATTTAAAAGAAAGGTGGCTCTAAATCTATGTATCATTTGTTTAAGGTAATTTTAAATTCTTTATCGGTTTTATTGGAAAGAAAGGAAACAAGTTATTTTAACACAAAAGTTAATTTCAATTTAACAGTCTATCATGGGTGGAGCTTAAATTATATGTACAGCTCCGTGGATATTTTTGCTATAGTTTCTTACTTTGCTTTTTTTCAACCAAATATGGTCATTAAAGCATTGTTACGGACCTTTTGCATTCCTTGTGCATGAAACTCAGTAGCTTATCTAAAACAGATCTATTTATGTGCAGATTAGAGTCTATTATATTTTATGGAAGAGACAAAAAAAAAGGCTTTTGATCATGAGGTCTAATATACATTTACGGGTGGTTTGTTGATTTGTTGTTTAGCCTCAGTGTTTAATGGGAAAGATCCGGCAAAGCTTTTGCAAAGATGAAACAGTGTTTGCCTTTGAGATTTTACCCATTTCAGTCTTTACAGCTATTCCTGATATTCCTGTTAGTGGTCTGTTAAAATGCTTTCATGTCCTGGAAAACAAAAAAGGAAAAAAAAACAATAACCAAATCTGCATACTATGTTTTCTTTGGTTGGCATTTTCTTATTTATTTCATTTATTTACTTTTTCTTTTTTTCTTTGGTACACTTTTCCTTATTTTATTTTTTTAGTTAAATTTTAGTAGCTAATTTTTTTCAGTAATATCCTGGTTACCATTTTGCTCTGCTTTGTTCTTCCTTAATTTAATTCTTGTTTTTATTTCTGAGTTTCATTTTTACTGTGGTTTGGTTTCTTTTGACTGGCTTTTGTGTTGGTGTTGTTTAACTCTTCGCTTTGTTGACTTTCTGGTTTTATTTCTTTTGTTTGGTGTCCCTCTTACACATTCTCTTGTTCCCCATTATTCCAGGAAGTGATCCTGACCCTGCAGGAGAAGCTGTCGATCCGCTGCATCGAGCACTTCTCCCTGGTGTTAGAGGAGAGGACCGAAGGCTCTGGAAGCAAACTGCTTCTCCTGCATGAGCAGGAGACGCTTACTCAGGTCGGAGGCGGTTCTTTTTCCATATCCCTGCCCTGTTTGTTTTTTTTTCTGTCTCACGCATACCCACAGACCGACACATTACTGCTCAGTATTCAAACAGTACTTAGACCCGGGTGCCATTTATCAGCAGTGACACAGCAGGGGTGACAGTTCACATTACAGCTCTCTCTCCCTCATGCTCTCACACACACAAACAGCAGACCCGGCGGCATGGGCGGGCATTGGGGGGCCGTGCCCGCCCGCTGAGCCAGCCGTGCCCGCCCTGGACTGGAAGCTGTCTTTTTTTTTTTTTTACTTCGGAGTGGCCATCGTTCTAGTGGTACTATCTTTGATCTGTCAGTCATACAATTCAACCAATCAAATCAACGACTGAAGGCAACATGCTACCTAATCACAGCTGAGAGGGACGGGACACTGAGTCATACCTTCATAGCCTTGAGAGACGCTGCGTCTCGGCTGTGGTCACCGTCGGTGTCGGTGTCGGTAGTGCGGGATGGAAATTCGGTCTTATTACCAAACAATTACAAGAAGAGACAAAGAAGCAAACGAGAGAGCTGGAAGCAGCGCTATTAATTTCTGTGTGAAACGTCAGCATTGAAGTCAACACTGGAGTTAACATTCAGGCTATGAGGTTTAGCTAGGTCAGTAAAACTGCCAAACTGAAGAAACTTGGGTTACTTGCAGGCAGAAGGGAATTCTGCTTTGTTCTGATCCTTGTTCTCTTAGCTGCTGTGATTACAGAACCTCTGCTAGTCTGAATTTTTACTTCAGTCAGTGTTCAGCCTCACACCAGCCCTCATGTTTATCAGCGTGTGACATATGCTGGACTTTTGAGTCAAGACACAGCTCTACAGGTTATCCCACTGTTTATTATTTTCCTACCAGAGCCAGAACCATACGACAGTACCATTTCTCTTCTTAACTGTATGTTTGCTGAGTACGAGGAAGATTATTGTGACGTCTGCAGCTGCGTCTTAAAGAAGAAATATGTCATCGACGACAGTGACGTGATAGTCCTGTACCTGTCATCGTTAACCAGTCATGGGGATTTAAGATGTCCTGTGATTCCTAGTGGAACCCTTGAAATTCCTGTAAAAGGTGGAACCCTGTTGTACCGTCTGTCCTCAGTCATTTGCAGCCAAAGCCTGAGTCCAGAGGCTGAACACTTTTACACGTATCTGATGTGTGGACAAATGACATATAAGGCTGAAGATATCCAGGTAACAACTGCAAATAATGACTGTGTAGCTGATATTTGCCACAATGGGTTTATTTACATCTACGAGAAGTACACAGAAGGAGATGACGAATTTAGTGTTTGGATCAAAGCTACCCCTGAACAAGAAAATTGCAACCCTGAAAGTGCAGCAAATATGCCAACAACGACAAGATGTGGTAGGGAGGCTAAAGCTTTAACCCATGCATCCCCTCAAATAGATGAAAACATAACACAGAAAGAACTGAGCCCCCATTTGCAAGCTAAAGAAATAAACAAGGAATGTACAGCTAATATGACAATGTCTAAAGTGCTGGATGAGACAGATTGTTGCTACCAAGAAGAAGACAGTAAAGCAAATCAAGATCTTGATCCCACCTTGTTCTTTTGCAAGTTCCCCAACTTGTTCAATAACTGTTGGATGAATGCTGCAATACAGAGCATCCTGAACCTGAGCGTAGCCAGAAAGCTTGTGACTCAGCATCCCGAAGAGATTTTTGTAGCCTTGTCAGCAACTCCGTTATGTGCTGGCCTTCTCTGTTCTGCCATGCACCAACCAGGGAGATATTTCTCCTCAGAAGAAATCTACCAAGTTCTTTTGGAAATAACTGAAAATATGATGCTACGTGACTTTGGAGAGCAGAACGACCCACTATTCTTTTTGGATACTATTTTGAGCTGGTTAAATCCTTCTTGTATCCACACAGTTTGCACGGTGTATTCAGCTGCCACTTGTGAAGAATGTCAGAGACCCTACATTGACAGGCTTGAGCTTGGTCCCATTATTTTCCTACCAGAGCCAGAACCATACGACAGTACCATTTCTCTTCTTAACTGTATGTTTGCTGAGTACGAGGAAGATTATTGTGACGTCTGCGGCTGCGTCTTAAAGAAGAAATATGTCATCGACGACAGTGACGTGATAGTCCTGTACCTGTCATCGTTAACCAGTCATGGGGATTTAAGATGTCCTGTGATTCCTAGTGGAACCCTTGACATTCCTGTAAAAGGTGGAACCCTGTTGTACCGTCTGTCCTCAGTCATTTGCAGCCAAAGCCTGAGTCCAGAGGCTGAACACTTTTACACGTATCTGATGTGTGGACAAATGACATATAAGGCTGAAGATATCCAGGTAACAACTGCAAATAATGACTGTGTAGCTGATATTTGCCACAATGGGTTTATTTACATCTACGAGAAGTACACAGAAGGAGATGACGAATTTAGTGTTTGGATCAAAGCTACCCCTGAACAAGAAAATTGCAACCCTGAAAGTGCAGCAAATATGCCAACAACGACAAGATGTGGTAGGGAGGCTAAAGCTTTAACCCATGCATCCCCTCAAATAGATGAAAACATAACACAGAAAGAACTGAGCCCCCATTTTCAAGCTAAAGAAATAAAGAAGGAATGTCTCCTCCCGGTGGGACGTGCCCGGAACACCTCACCAGGGAGGCGTCCAGGAGGCATCCTTTTATTTAATATACCGTACCCCCACCCCGCAAGAAAACCCAAAAAACAGAGAAAAAAAGCTATCGGGGCTGCACAGCAGCACAGTTCTTAGGGCTGTTGTCTTGTAACAGAAAGGTCCCTGATCTGAAACCTAGCTGGGATCTTTCTGCATGCGTGGGTTCTCTCCGGGTGCTCCGGCTTCCATGTTATTTATCACTATAACCAGCTATAACTATACCTTCAAAACGGTATTAGATAAAAACGATATTCATATATATTAATTTGATGGGAAAAATAAAAACACCCGAGAAAGGATATCAAACAACCCACAATATCCAGCTTCTTAAAGAAATTCAAAGTATTAAGAAAGAAATAGACAATCTAATGCAACACTATTATGTGGGAGAGCATGTGGCAGAAAGCAGAGCAAGAGGCCTACAGACATGACACTCAACCCAAAAAACAAAACAAAAAAATTATAAAAAAAAAAAAGTATGTTTTTATTTATTATACTGTACCCCCACCCCGCAAAAAACAAACAGAAAAAACAGACAGAAAAAAGCTATTGGGGCTGCATGGTAGCACAGTTCTTAGGACTGTTGTTGACAGAAAGGTCCCTGATCTGAAACCTAGCTGGGATCTTTCTGTATGGAGTTTACATGTTCTCCCCATGCATGCGTGGGTTCTCTCCGAGTGCTCCGGCTTCCCCCCCACAGTCCAAAAACATGCATTTTAGGTTTATTGGGCACGTAAAATTGTCTTTAGGTGTAAATATACTCATGCTTTCTTGCATTTTTGATAATCTTAAAAAAATTACAAAGAAGTAACTCCAAAAATAAACCAAAAAGAGACAAAAATATCTACTGCATGGGGGTACCGTTGTTGAACCAAAATAAAGGGGGTAAAACAAAAAAAGAAAAAAACACAAGATGGGAAAAAAACAAAATTCCTTATTTTGTTTTTTTAAATGTAATTTTCCCAAACAATTGCGCTTCAGTAGGGTGAAATTCATCTTCAACCTGGAATAAATGTATCTGTAAGATATTGTGGCTGACAATAAAAAACACAATTTCTTAAACTTAAATTCTTGCTACTACATAAGAAAGATAAAGAAAAGTGAGGAAAAAAATAGTTTATTTGTTAATAAAACTTAATTTCTCTTACAGAATATAGCTCAATCAAACATTTCTCTTTCACACAGCCATGAAATATTTTTAAGTTTATCAGTAGAACTCAATCCCTCTTGGGCGTTTACATTGACCAATACGATTTCATAGTGACACTTGATTAACCATTATTCTTTTCTTGTTTTATTATAACAATCAATATTATTCATTATAACTATTATTCATTGATGATGTCAGATTCGACAGATTTGACTTATTTAAAAAATAAATTGACCAGTAAAATGAGTTCGAGGAGATGGGATTTTATTAAAATGGTTTTAGGTTTCTTCCAGACATTGACAACTATTTTGATATATTTTGTTAGTAATTCTTTCTAGAAGCCCAACAAATGTGAAAAGCTTCCCCAATCTTTTACAACCTCCCCATAAGCTATTTTTGTTCCAGCTCAATATGTTCAAAATACGGGTTTCCACCCCTAAATGAGTGGAAACCTGCCTAATTTTGCAACACTGACTACACTATTGCTTTTTGTTTGTTCGTTTTTTTAGATTTTGGGATTTTATTGAGTTTCTTTCTCAGCACTGTAAGAGTAGTCACAGAGCAACTGTTCAGCCTGAAGCATATACATTTTTTTTTTTAAAAAAAAACGTGTGCCCCCCTACAAAAATTGAATGTCCCCCCTGTAATTAGTTTCTGCAGCCGGGTCTGACAAACAGCACATGGCAAACGCCCAGTGACCGCTACTTACTAATGAGGTGGCTGGATCACAAGAGGACAATTTTGATATTCATGCCACACAGCACAGAACTGATGCTCTGTTTAAGCAATGTTTAATAGTCATCCTTCTCTGACAAAGCTGATAAACCATTCGAGCTGAGAACTTAACTAACGTTTTGACATTTACCACTACACGTGTGTTGATTTCTTTCCTTTTTCCACTCCTGCCAAACCCAGGTTACCCAGAGGCCTGGTTCTAACAGGATGAAGTGTTTCTTTCGAATCAGCTTCATGCCCAGGGACCCAGTGGAGCTGCTCCGCCGGGACGCTGTGGCATTTGAATACCTCTATGTGCAAGTAAGCTGGTGTGGAAGACCCAAAACTGAGACTTAAATCAGTAAAACTGTGGGTTCAAATAACCATGAATCTATTTGCTACCAGGCGGAAACTGGTGACCAGTAGCAGAATTAGATGATTTTGATGTCAATAATCTTGTCCAAAGAAATCCCGTTAAATGATAAACTGGTTCATTTTTCTCATTCAAGGGATCTCAGCCACTAAGGCTGAGAAATGCACAGTGTTTTTAAAAAGCATTCACACCCATGGAACTCAACACTTTTTCACACTGCAATCACATAATTAGGCATAATTCAGTGTAATTCTGTTGGAGTATATGTCATAAACCAAAAAAAAAGTGGTTCACGGACTAATTGCTAAAAGCAATTGGTTCTTACTCACACTCCTCCATAAAAGCTTGGTTTGTGGAGTGCACCCCTCATGGTTGACCTGTTGACAGTTTGTTCTACCTGAGCTTTGGATCTCTGCAGCTCCTCCAGAGTTACTATGGACTTCTTGGCTGCTTCTCTAATAAATGCTCTTCGTGCCACGCTCTTTCTGCTTCGAGATGGACATAACCGAGATCTTTGAGATTCAAAGCTAGGAATATTTTACAACCTAACCCTGCTTTAAACTTCTCCGTGAATTTCTCCCTGACCTGTCTGCTGTGTTTCTCTTAGCTTCATGGTTCACTAAGGTTCTCTAACAAGCTTCTCTGGCAGTAAATGTACACCACACTTTTTGGATTTTGATTAGCCAAGAAATCATGTATTATTATTTCTCCACTTCCTTATTAAGCCCTTCTTGGTATCCATTTATCACATAAAATCCTAATAAAAGATTTAAAAGTTTATAGTTTATTGTGTAACAAAATGTGTGAAGATCAAGATGTGTAAATGATAAACATTTAGCAGATAAGATTGTAGCCTTAAAGCCCTGAAATGGACTCTTGCATCATTATTGCTTCCTGCTTTATTGCAGTGTTGTAACGACGTGGTCTGGGAGCGCTTCGGCCCAGAGCTGAAGTACGATGCTGCGCTGCGACTGGCTGCTCTGCAGATGTACATCCTGTCCATGACGACCAGACAGAGTCAGAAGGTTTCACTAAAATATATCCAGTAAGTTGGGAGTGTGTGTCTGACCTTTCCGACAAGATCTGTCAGTTAATAAGGACAGCCGTATGAGTGTCAGCACTTTGAAATGTGTTTACTGTAAAAGTCTTTTTTTGTGTTCATAGAAAACTTTGAAAAGCAAAAACTGTCCTCCTTAGGGACTGTCCTTCTCTCCGACCTCCAGTTTGTCAGTACTAGTTCCGGGGGAAAGGCTTTGTTTTCCAAGCGGGGCTTCATGCTGAAATTGAATCTTCTGTCTGCAGAAAGGAGTGGGGTCTGTCGCTGTTCCTGCCTCCAACTGTGCTGTCCAGCATGAAGGAGAAAAACATCAAGAAGGCCCTGACGCACATCCTCAAAACCAACCAGAATCTTGTGCCTCCAGGGAAAAAGGTAACATAATCCTTTTGTCTTTCTTTGCCCTTGTTATTAACTTCCAACTCACACTCATACACACATATGCTCGCAAATGCACCGTGACTCTGATTTCTGATGCAATTTCCCCAAATAGCTCTGCTGCCATACTCGTCCTTGTAAAGGTTCTCACCTTTGTCAACCTAAGACCCTCTGCCAAGCTAGACCTTGAATGCTAATGTGAAAAACAAGCAACATGCATTGACAGTTTGTGCATAATGAGGTATTCATATTCCCTCACACATGTCCTGGTCAGGAGCAGCTATTCTGCCCTGGCCTGAACTTTTCAGCAGTTTCTGAAACTCCAGCTGCTCTTGTCTACAACATTCTTGGTGACTTTGGGAAGTCCACATTATCAGCAGCTTAAAACTCCCTTGAACTATACATAGGCTTCAAGCATTCTTAATAGATGTCAATGTTGCTCTATGGCCTTAAAGCTCACTGTTAACTGTTTGTTTATGCATTTGTAAGTAGGTTTATCCAAAGGCACTTACAAATGAGGATATAATAAGGCAGCTAGTATCAAAGCTAACGTTACGGTACTTAGAAAGTACTCCACTGGTCAGGTTTTTCAGGGGGGATGGTGTTAGAGCAAAGCAAAGCTTGTTGGGTTAGGTACAGCCTATTTTTTTATATCTCCACTTTAGCTGGAGATCATAGACTTTTATCCATGATGATATATAAGAGAGACAGTCCAAGATTTGTTCTGAGACTGTGTGATAGTCATGTCGGAAGGACAGCTAGAGCTGGGTATCATCAGCATAGAGTGGTATGAAAAGCCGTTTGCCTGGATGACCTGGCCCAGGGAGGTGGTGTGTGTGGCAAAGAAAAGAGGTCCTGGTATTGAGACTTGGGGGACCCTGTGGTATGGTGGATCACAGCAGAAATGTGACCGGGCCATAATACGTTGAATTGACTGACCAGAAAAGTAAAATTTAAACTAGAAGTGTGCGCTCCCTGTGATGCCCATACTAGAGAGACAAAGGATACCATGGCTGACGGTGTCAAATGCGGCTCATAAGTTGAACACAATAAGTACTGAGGACTTAGTTATCACTCTCGCTTCTTGTATGACTTCTGTCTTGAAAGTCTTTTTAAGGGACACATATTAAGGTGGAATAATTCTACAGATTTTTAGAAACTATCCAGCAAAGCTAACTACCGTAAGTCAGTGTGAACGGGCACCATCCAGAAAACTATTCAATATATGAGTCTAAAAACTATACAAGGTCACATTTTGTTGACTGCAGTAAACATACGCACTGATTTGACGGTGATCTCTAATGATCAGTGAAATGTGAAACTCACTTAAAAGGTAAAATTTGTTTTCTAAGCTACTGCATATGACACAAATTATCTCCTCGGGGTATTTAACGCCTAATGCATTATACACATTAGAGACATTTGAAGCAGAAATATCTAATCTCTCTGTGTCACGATCCATGCACTGTACATAAATGCTCACCGCATCAGTAGTCAACATCTGGCAGATTTCCCATTCCCCGTGTCCAACAGAGTCCTCCAATTGAAGAACAGGCCTTCCTCTATCTCAAAAGGTTACCATCACTTCATCACTCTGATTTGTGTCTTTTAACTAACTCATCTTTATTTAAAGCCTGCAAATAAAGCAAAGCAGTCATTTAGGGGAGACTTTTCCAATTGCCAGAGGTGAAAATTGACTGTAAATTTAAGAATATACAAGAATCTGGTGGCTTGGCAGGCTTCCCACACAGTCTAGAAAAGTGTGCAAAACGAAAATAAGAATATATATATATATATATATATATATATATATTTCCAGATCAAAATATTTTTTGCATTGTCTAAATGTTTTTATCCTTGTTCCTTCTTTGTGTACTTCTTTTCTTCTCACTACCTTTCTCAGTTACTTAGTTCTTTCTCTCCTCATGTCTTTCGTTCCTTGTTTCTGTCCTTCCATCCTTGTAACCTACCTTCCTGGTATCTGTCCTTTCTCCAAACCTTTCTTTATTCCTCCTTTCCTTCCTCTTTTTGTTTCTAGTATATCCCTATTCCCTTTTCTACTTTTCTATTTCTGCCTTTTTTCTGACCTTGTTTGTGTCTTTACATTCCTTCCTCCCTTATGATCTTTCTTCTTTCCTTCCCTCTCTTTTTCCTTGTTTTCCTTTCCTTTCTTGTTTCCTACTTCCCTTTTTTCTTCTGACATTTCTTTTCTGTGACCTATGTCCCTTCCAATGTATTTCCCTCCATTGTAACATTTCCTTGGTCTGTGCTTCCAATATTCTTCCCTTGTTTCTTTCTTTCTATCCTTGTGTTGCACGTCCATTCCTTCCATCTTTCCTTCCTTGTGTCCCTCTTTCCTTGTGTGTCTATCTTTCTTGTGTCCTACCTGCTACACTTTCCAGTATTCTTCCTTCCTTTGCTTCCTTCTTTCCTTCTTGCTTCCTACCCTCCTATCCTTCTTGCTTCCTACCCTCCTATCCTTCTTGCTTCCTACCCTCCTATCCTTCCTTCATTCTTGTCTTTTTGTGTTTCCTTCCTTCTTCCCCTTCTCCCTGTTTTTCTGTTGTTGTTTTTTTCAAATTTTTCTTTTTAAAACCTGTGCACTATAGAAATACATACCACAAATCTATAGTGAACTTTAGTATTTTAGATTTAGAATTTTAGATTTTAAAATCAATGTAAAGGGCTGAAAACTCTGTAAAGTTGTTTCTATTAAGGTTTTTAGGGGACAAATGTGTAGAAACCCTGTGAAATTGAGAAGAAATTTCACTGGTTTGCCATCTGTTTTCCTCCTCCCATTGCATAAAGGACAAAATACAGCTTAAAAGTTTTTACGCTGATTCACATTTCAACCATATGCTTTATCTTTTATTGTCAAAGTCTCCTTAAGTTTCACCTTTTACATGTCGGTTTTTTGCTCTGCCTCAGGGTCTAAAAACATACTCATTATACGATCAAAAAAAGGCATTTCAATATGTATTTGCACTATCCATACTTTTACAATCAGACTTAACAGGATCTGAGCTTTTTAAATTATCTGGTTAAAAATGCCAAACAAAGCAGTAAAACAGCTGAGTTTTAAACTTTGTACAAATGGGATTCATGTTTTCACAAAGTATGCTTTTTTTTTTCTTTTTTTAAAGGGCTTTAAAAATGTTGAAGACTTGGGGAAATAGCCCTCTACCACATGCTGACAAATCAGAGACCAATTTCAGCTTTGTGCTGTTTTATGATCAGACCTGATCATTATTATTGATTACAGCCAAGGCTAATTATTTTGTTCTCAAATGTCCAAAATGTTATTAACTCCCTAAAAACGAAATGTTTGAGTTTGGAAACAGACGAAAAAGTGAAACTAAAAGCACGTATAAACCCCCATTCACTGGAGAGCCGTATCACACGCAAGTGAGATATAAAGAGCACTGCAGTGGATCAGATTTAAACGATATGATGGGATATAATGGAAAGTCAGTGGTCCACATCAAAATGGCTCAACCGTGCTTTACATCCTCTAGAAGCATCTAATGCGTCTGCTCAGATTGAAGTGATTTCATTTCTCAGTAATTACCTTTGTATCTCTCTTCTATCTTTACAGCTAACTGCATTGCAGGCCAAGGTGCATTACCTGAGGTACATCAGTGAACTCAAGCTGTATGGAGGGAGAGAGTTTAAATCGATACTTTTGGTAAGACATTTGTCAAACTCTGTCTTGCGGGGTCGTTTCTGGAGCCTATTTATATGGTTTCCTGTCCGTCGGCCCGCAGCAGGGAGAGAAACAGACGGAGGTGACGCTGTTAGTGGGGCCGCGGTACGGGATCAGTCATGTCATCAACGCTCGGACCAACCTCGTAGCCCTGTTGGCCGACTTCAGCCACGTCAACCGCATCGAGATTCTCACAGAAGACGAGACCAACGTCCGGCTGGAACTTCATGTCCTGGACGTAAGAGTAAGTGTGATTGTCTTAGAAAACGAACAGGGGGATGACACGCTGCAGTGCAGAAGAGTCTTAAATCCCCTTTTTCTTTATTCAATACACTCTACCCTCTGTCTCTGTTTTCTCAGCCCATCACACTGATCATGGAGTCTAGCGATGCAATGAACCTTGCTTGCCTAACAGCAGGCTACTACCGCCTCCTAGTGGACTCCCGGAGATCTATTTTCAACATGGCCCACTGCAATAACACAGCAGAGGATGACACCAGTGAGTCATGAGTGTATTAATTACTTTTACACATAGATCTATGTCCTACGTTCTAAACACGTACTAATGGTTGTTCCAACATAAGCACACTTTGTGTGAACATTATGTTCAGATCTTGCAAGATATTTCACAGAGAACCTGAAAGAAAACTCCTTGCTCTTACAGTTGTGAGGAAAAAAACATGCAAAGTGAGATTAAATAAGTTAAAAATTGATGTAAAGCACTCAGAGGGCCACTGCTTTAATGTTTAATCAAAATAAAATATGAAACAGAAAAAAGTAATATTCGCTTGCTTGCTTGCTGCAGGTCAGGACCGTGTGCTAGAGTGGCCATACAGCACATCTTTAGGGGAAAATGAAGAGCCGTCACAGGGGGTGGTCTACAACAGGGACTATCCAGACAGTAGCCAGGGGGAAAACAGCATTTCTCCTTACTTTAACGAACCTCAAAACATGGATGGCGACCACAGGACAAGAAGAAGTCCGGTGCCCCCTCCTCTCCCCCCTCCTACCAGGCACAAAACTCAAGACTCTCCTCGCAGCGCCAAAGTTTCATTTATTTTTGGGGGTAACCCACCCTTGAACAGACCCAGGAACTATGACGTACTGCCAGAGAGCCCTGAGTCTTCGGAGCCCTTCCAGTTCAACGAGCTAACGCACATCTATAGCAACATCATAACTGAGGAAGGTGGTGAGGAGCCCTTGCTGAGGGAGCTGTTTTATCGAGACACGACAGACGATGCAGAGGACGACGAGGATGCTTCCTGTGAGGAAGACTCCACAGGGGGGACTCCAGTGGGGGATAACAGGGATGGTGGCGATGACTGTGGCGGCCAAGGTGCACGGGTGCCCACAGCGGCCGGCAAAGCCACTTTTCTCACTCTCTCTGAGTCCACGGATGACATCATCGATCTCACGTCGCTGCCGCCTCCCGAAGGAGACGACGGCGTCAACGAGGATGAGGACGACACTCTGCTGCAGACCCTCAACCTTGCAATTGCAGCGCCGCCGCCGGGCTTTCGGGACAGCATAGACGAGGACACAGCCCCGGAGGGACGGCCTCTAAGCACATGTGATAATGATGACATCCCTGTATCGCTAATCGATGCCGTCCCGACACACGGGGATGAAGGAGGAAGCAGGGGAGGGGAGAGTAGGTTAGAGAATGCGGTCATGAATTCTCTACAAGCACTGGAGGACCTATCAGTCTCTGAACAGAGACCTCCCCGTCCACCTCCCAGCAGTAACAACACAGGTTGGTGAGATGCTATTAAATCACATTGCTTGATCATTTTGGATTCATTCACAGTTTCATTTTTAAGCTAAACATAAAGAGCGGGTCTAGTCTTATCCTTGCATTTAAAATGTTCCTTGCAAATCTTCCATTGCCATTATTTCTGAATAGTCTGTGTGATTCTGATGTTGAACTACTACTGTTCCGTGCTAGAGGCCTGTGGTCAGATGAGCAAAGTAGCTTTCCCTGCAGAAGGTGGGCTACCGATCTCAACCTGAATGTATGATTTTTTCAATCTGCATCTCATTCCGTCTAAGAGAAACTGGCTGGTTATTTGGTGTGCAAATTCTGAGTAGATTTGTTAAGATTTGAAGATGGTGGCCAAACCACTTAAAACTTCAAGTGTTAATATTAGAATTTTTAAATCAATCGAGGAAACAGCTGGAAACCAAAGGAGAGAGATGAATGGATATGAGTAATCTTGCTCTTTGGTGCTGGTTAAAGTGGAACTGCAGTTTTGTAGCTAGCGGAGAGATGAGTTATCCCAACCAGCGTACACGGTATAAAATCTGGTCATAATCTATTCAAAGCATTGATCACTTTCACATTACAGTTATCTACAGATGCACCTTTAGTGGTTATCTAAAGTCTGGGACTGTAGCTTTATCGGGGGAACTTAATATTAGTCTTATCAAAAACAAATAATTTGAAAGTGTAAAGGGTTAAGTGTGAGAAAAGCTAAAACAATAGGCTACAGGGTTAGAGGTAACCCTAAAGCTCACAGATTAAACTCTGATAAATCACTGTCACCTATGAAATTATTATTGGGGTTTTTTAAGTGGAAAAAAATTAAATGAACACCAATGATTCCATCCACCTATCAACACTTCCCAATAAAACAGGAGTGACACACAGATTTTCTGTGATAATTGGCATTATCGAGCCATTGAGGAAATGAGGAAAATTTGCGTTTGGGTTATTCGTATTCTGAAAAATTTCCATTGAGATGTTTGTATTTAGTGGGTTCAGTGTGTATTGGCTGAACGTTTGTTACATGATTAATATTTCTTTGTATTTTCTTTAGGTATTTGCACATCTCAAGGATTTAGCCCAGAGTCGTCCTCAGATTCTGGCAATGAGACCAACTCCTCAGAGATGACAGAAATCTCTGAACTTGCCTCTCATAGACTCACCGAGAGCCACATGCGCTTGCTTGTAGCCACGAGAGAGGGTTACCAACCTTTACTTGAGGAGAAAACAGAATTTCCAGTCTCGCCCAATTCCTGCTCAACCACAGAAAAGAAACCCCGCAGTCCAACTCGACACCTTCACCCTCCAGCAGTTCCTCCGAGACGTAGCCCCCAGCTAGACCTGACGCCATCGGGGTCGGACAGATTGGAGGTGAAATCTCAGACTACTCTCTTGGTTACGCTCCAGCGCCCCAGTTCGACAACACCAGGAGGTAAGCACCAGAAAAAGTCTGCTCACTCGAGTGGAAAGTACAATACCTTCAGCACAAGGGAAGGACTTCGAAGTGAGATCAATAACAGACGCAGCTATCTTGATTTGAACCAGCACACGTTATTCAGTGAGCGGGAAGAAGGTCAGAGGAGGCAGAATTCTTTTGCTGCTTCTTCTTCTTCTGTAACTGAGGGCACTGGAGTGACGAGCCCAGCTCGAGAGCATGGAAATAATCTTCGCCCGTCTTCGACTGTTTCCGACCGCTTCTTAGAGGTGGTCAACATGGGAGGCTGTGATGCAGGCAACGGAGCTGCAGCCGCTGAGCAGGATGAACATTTAGTTGTAGCATCCTTACTGTCCCCGAGCAAGCAATCCAGATCAGGGGGTTCTGAGCACGGATCGGATACACAAAGTGACCATCAGCCGATTTCAAGACAACAGAGCGTTGCGCGGTTGTGTGAGTACCACCTGGCCAAAAGGATTTCGAATTTGCAAGGAGAAGCCCAGAGTTCGCTGCAGGGCTCTCTGTGCTCCTCACTGGATGCAGGTGGCAGCACAAACAGCAGTGCCTGTGCCACGCCGACCGACTCTCCTCTTGGCCCTAGTGCAGTTGAATCAAAACACCACCGCTTGCAAAAGCACCCACTTTCAAGCTCTTCTTCCTCCCTACTTAGAGTGCTAAACAATGAAGACAACAAATCTGGATTCCAGAGCCATAACACCCAAAGCAAAGACCTCCATCCCCATGCTGACCCTGCCCTCCTTCGAAAAATGCTGCCCAACATTCACCCCACTCTTGCCGGGGGGGAAACTAGCCGACCCTCCTCAGCAACTCCATCCAAGCATAAGGAGCTAGCAGGCGCTGGAAGCAAGAAGCACAACAACGAGATCCATGCTAAACAACAAGCCTGTTTTAAGGGGATTAACCCTAAGGAAGGCAGTGAGGCCTACAGGCAACTGATAAACTATCTTACAGTGAGCCAGATGCATCAGGGAGGGAAGTTACATAGTGCAGGTATGGGAGGGGCAGTTAAAAAAGACACCAGACGTTTTATCACAAGCAACCCTCAACTAGTTGAAATGGTTAAAAGTAGGGGGAGTACCGCTGCTCGTTGTCCATGTATGCCTTCGTCTCTGTCGTCCCCATTTCTCAGCCCTAATATCGTAAATCCTCATTCAGCCACAATGCAGTTGGCAAATAAAAATCCAAGGTCCTACCTTTCAGCCACACTTCCTGCCAAACTCAAGAGAAGCCCTGATATGCATGTCCAGAGACTGAATGACAGTTTAGACTTCAGGAGAGCTGCCACTGAACGGAGGAGTTCTTTTTCTGGTCTAGAAACTGAGCTTGGCAGGGATGGTATTGATCCAGAGCAATTTCTCTCGCACTGTAAAAGACAAGACTGCATGAACCGTGACGGGGCTTTGAATCCGAGTCGAAATCGGGACTGCGGAGGCAATGGTAACCGCCCTCCACCTCGCTCAAGAAGTCAACCTAGTGGCAGCACAGAGGAATGGTTGAAACCAGACTTGAAGTCGAAACATCAATCTCCTCCTCGACCTAGCGATTCTTTTTGTTTCTCTCCTGCCCCCAGTTTGTGTGGTCAGCGTGCAGACCTCAATGCCCTCTCACTAGGGCAGGGCGACCACCCATCCGCTTTTATCAGACAGACGTCTAGTCGGACTAGAACTACCATTTCATCTCCAACACCACAATCGCCACCTCCACCGCCACCACCTCTACCGCCACCTCCTCCTGTATCTCTGTCTGTGCAAGCAAACTCTAGCGCTGGCAACTCTGGATGCCCTCAAGATTCTCTTCACCCCATTCAGTTTCGGCAGAACCACATTCAGTCTGTTGCACCAACCCTGTCACAGGCAGACCAATTCAGCAGTAGCATGCAGCGAGGAAGAGAGCTCAAGCGCAGCTCAAGCAATGTGACAAGTTCGGGAAGTGTTGAGGCTTTATTTGATAAGCCCATTCGAAGCCGGAGCCAGCAGCCCTTGTCAGCGTCGATGTCTCAACAAAGTGACGCCAAAGTCCAACGTAGACAAGCAAGAAAACGCCTTTCCAAGAGCTACTCCCAAGGATCTGTGTCCTCACATGCAACCTGTTGGTCTACAGGCAGCGGGGTGGACAGTAGAAGGGCGTCTGTTGCATTTCCATTACACAAAGACTCTAAACATACAAAGGGCTCTCAAAAACTTGATACCAGTCCCTGGAGATGCAACGGCCCCTTCAGCTACTGTTTCTTTAAACGTAAAACTGAGGGAGAAGATGATGAAATCGAGTGGGAGAGGCCTAGGGGAAGCCGCGTTGGGAGCAATATTGACAATAACGGTGCTGTTGCATCCACTATAACCCCCTATGGCTCAGCAGTGGATGAGCAGCTATACGGTGAGGTCCTCGATAACATGAGCTTCAGTGACCGTCTGGCGAGAATCAACGCTCTCAAGGACCGCATGTATGGCTTCCCGTCTGGTTTTAACGACGTCCGTCGAGATGCTAGCGAGCTCATTGCACTGGTGAGATCCAGTGTGGGTCGGTGTGACCGTGGAGTCCAGATGCCTCTCCAAGATGTTTCCCAGTACAAGCAGCTCCTTTCTGTCGAATCAAAAGAGTTAGGCCGGGCATGCCGGAGAATGGCACAAGCCCACAGTAGTCCCGATGAAATGCTGCTAGCGGTTACATGTAGCTTTCAGGTGCTATGTTGTCTGTGTGAAGCTTGTATGTGTCTAGTTAGGGGGGTCGGAGCCTCGGCGTCACAGCAGCAAAGAGAAGTTGTAGCAAAAGTTGACGAGGTTGTTATGAACTATATTTGTTTGCTCAAAGCAGCCGAAGCTGCGACTGTGGGCGCCCCAGGGGAGCACAGCGTGAAAGCCCTGGTCCGCCACTCCAGTACCATGTCGGCTATTGCTAACGCACTCACCCGCTCCCTTAAAACGCTGCTAAGCAAGTAGAGGCTATTTCCAATGCTTTATAGTATGGCCTATGCAGTCAGTAGAAGTCTGTCTTTAGACATCTCACTCTTTTTGAGTTTTCTGAAAGACTCAGATGTTTTCCTGTTGTGTCTAGGTGGTTTTTACGTCTAAAGAGATATTTATTGCAGTTAAGCTTAACATTAGGATTACATATAATTGAAAATGCTTAATAAGAGTAAATACTTTTATTGATTACATTATTGTAATGTATATTTACAAAGCCATACTGTTACAAACCTTTGTAATAAATGTACCAAGTAGATACTATACCCTTTTATCTGTGCATTATGTAACTTATTTAAAATGTAAATAATGTACATTAATACTATGTAATTGTATCATTTGAAGTAACACTTTAGTGAAGCCATGGAGAACTTGGCTTGATTTACTGTAATATTTTGCAGGGATGAAGGGTCACTTTATGTTCAGTCATGTAAAGTTTTAATACAAATATAATAATTATAAGAAAAACTATTTTAGAGCTTTAAGTAATATTTGCAACTGTCAGATCGCTGAGAAAATTATCGCATTAAATTGTTGCACTTTTGCTTGTTTCAAAGACTAAAATAATATGCTTTACAAAGAAAAACTTAAATAAAGTACCATAGCATTGCATTACTTTGTCATATTTTGTATTATTTCTGATAATGATATAATATAATTTTCTGATATTTTCTGATATATCCTAAAGAGAATTGTGAAATATCCTCAAAAAGGAATATTTAAAACTATACCAATGTAAAATTAGAACATCTTCTAGGAATTTTTCTCACTTGCTTTGATCAAATTATATTGACTTTTTTCAAGTGATTTATTTTTTTGTTTTAGTTTTTTTCTCTGCTCACATGTTTCCTATTGCATATGACCAATCTGAATATCTCTACGGGGAAAGAATAAATTAAATCAGCTTATTTTTTTTTGCATTAATCCACAAAACTATTAAAATGTTTTACATGAATATACCCTTTTGTGAATTGTCTTTTAGTCTGATGTGTTCAGTGACTCCAGTCATGTCATTTTCCTAAAACCTAACTTAACTGGGTTAATATTGGAACTTTTTTTATACTGTATATGTACTATTTTGCAAATTATTTATGTCGTTGCCATAGAAGTTTGACGTTTTCTGTGATTTGAGGTAAAAATAACATTATTTCAGCACCGCATTTGATTTCCCATTCAAAAGGACAGACATAAAACTTATGGTGGTGGTTAGTGAGATTGAACCACATAGGGCCGTGTTGTTTGGATAGCTTCTTTCTCTTATTAAATTAAATACTTTAAAAAACAACACTTTTTATTTACTTACGATACCTACAGCAGGCTCTTTCCTCTGCTCATATGAAAGTGCATACCTGCGCAATCTACACCCCAAAAGGGGTATATCGTGCAAAATCCATCTTTCTAGCCTTGCAGTCTCTAGGAGTGCAGTAACTTTGGGTTCAGTCTCTCCAGGTGCTGCGTAGATATTTTTATATTCTGTTTTGGTCATATTTTTCAATCCACTCAGTTTTTCTCTATTTTCTATTACACCTTTTGAACAATTATGTCACAGTATTTGCTGCAGAATAGCTAAACAAGTTCATGGACTTCCAGGGGTGCTGTCACGAATTTTGGGACCCATGACAAAAAATCAAAATCATCCCAAAAGCTCACGTATATATTTATAACTTGTGAAGTGCCTCTTCTGCATTTAAAGAGACCGCACCAAAAGAGTTGCTGTCAGACGCACATCCGAACAGGGATATAAAGAGGGGCTTGTGGGGGTAAATAATTGAGGAATTCAGACCAAAGCATTGCAGTTCCACTTTATATAGACCACAACTGAAGGATTTAAATGTAAAAAAGAATTTAAAAGCATATGTTCCATTTAACTTAGCATGGGAAGTGTGGAATAGTGTCTTTGCTCATTAGAAAATTAAAAAGGCCATATTAAAGAGTCTTGTTGAACTTCTGCAATCATATTTGCGTACAAAAGTCTAAAACTGCATTAGCCTTACTTGGAAAACAGAACAGCGGACATGTTGTGCACCAAGTAAAAGCAAACAATGAAAAGGACCTCATAACTGTGAAGAATGGAAATGGTGAAGGTTTGGGGATTATATGCGACAGTGGGACCTGGTCAGATCACCAACATAAAACCCAACAGGAATTATAATCTGTATTAGAAACATTTTGAGAGAAATTGGTGCGAATAAAGACAAGGAAAGTCCCAGATCCTGATCTTGTTGAGATGTATAGTGAAACGGGCTGTACACGCAAGAAGTCCCTCAAATGGCTCACGGCTGAAAAGAGGAGATGGTTAAACTCATCTCCTCTTTTCAGCCTCTTGGCAGCTAAAAGTGGTATAGGTGTGTGTGTGTGTGGGGGGGGGGTATCCTGGGTTGTTTCAGATATGAAACGTTTTACTTTGAGGGATACAAAAGTTACGTGTAAACATTTCTCAAAAAATGTATTATTTATCAAGGGTATTTTCTCCCCACATCTTATAAGAAGAATATAAGAAATTTTGCCATCATTTAGCGCAACTTATGCAGCAGCATTCAGAATAAAAGATGTATGCGAGATCGTGCTTGGTGAAATGCTGACGCCTGGCCTGCTGCGTGTTTCCATGTCTCGCGGTTCCTGCGTGGCTTACGTGACGGTTTCTCTACCGTCGCATCAGAGGATGCGCGGGGGCGGGGCGTTGGAGCCCAGCTCATTAAGCATATTCGGCGTGTGCCCCACGCACGTCACAACGCCGACCAATCGGTCAGCGGCATGCAGATGCAAGCCCCACCCGCGCGGCAACTCGTGTCGCGCGCTTCTTGAAGCATTGTCCTGGCTGGCAGACAAAAGTTGTAGACCAAAACTTGCTTTTTAAGAAGTTTACTCCGGACTTGTAATGTCTCCCTGCAGCGTTTAGATCATCCAGGCAGGTTTATGAGACCCCCTAAAGGAGTAGCTGCTGACTGACTGTCTGGTTCTTCGCTCGCCGGCTGCCAAGGTGGAGAAGTATTTGCTCTGCACCCCGTGGGGTTTAAAGTTCTGGCTATATTATTAGCAGGTAGTTAGCCTCAAACCTTCGCTGATTTAAGTCCGGTAACGATGGCGGCGGTGTGTCAGCAACGACGTGCCTTGGTGGAAATACCTGCACCACAGCCAAAAATTGCAGGTGGGTCCGACTCAGACACAGAAGGGCTACTTATTCGGGGTTTAAAGCCTCCTTTTAGAGCTCCTTTGAGCTTTGCTGCCATGCTAATGTTACCAAGACGCGCGCGCCCTCTGCTAACAGGCGCCTGACTGCTCGTGTAAGAAACTTAATGTTTATTCTGGCTTAATTTAAATATTTACAAATACTCATGCTTTCTGCATAAACTTTAGTCTTTTCAAAAATGCAAAAAAAATAAAAATAAATAAATATATATATTAATTTCTGTGGTGATTTAAATGGATATCTATCTTTATTTTCAGCTCGGATGAGAAGGTCCTACTTAGAAATTCTCGGCGCTCGTTTCGCCCCTGCTCCGCTTCCAAGAGGCAGGAACCCAAAGCGAGCTCACTCCTGTAAGTACCTCCATTAAACTGCGACAAGAGCCCCATCAAAACTAACGCGCTGCTGGTTTTGCGTCACATGACACATGCACGGAGGCATAAGAAGGACTTGATCACATTTTCCATGGGCAGGCCTGTCGATTGCTTCTTTAATTCCTGTCTTAGTCTTTTTAATTTGCTTTCAAGTTACACAGCTGAGCAGTTTGGGTGTCATTTTGAGATCACCGCAGCCCCTCCCACTTCTGCACCATAAAAAACACAAATTGTGGCCATTTGGCCTGATCAAACCAGTACAGTCATCAATTTAATTCTTAAAGGTACACCTCAAGTCATGCATATGTGCTGGACTAGCATTGTTACTCATATTAGCAACGTTGCTATGACTTATTTACCTATTATCGGTTTGGTGTAGATGAAACGGTGATATGTGTGAAAGTCATAAAAGTTAAGACAAAACGAGTAATTATGCTACTTTAGAGTAAATAACTATTTTACTGGGATGCTGCGTCAAACGCAGGCAAGTTATTTGGAACGTCTTCTCTCTTTGAGTTCACCGAGTTAAAACTGCAGTCACGCTAATAACCTTTATGCACCAGCTTGTCTTTTAATATGTTCCTGTATTTTTCCTTTCTCAAAATGGATTTATGAAACAAGACGGTGAAGCCATAGTGATTCTGTCGCAATCTGAAAAAGTCGGGAAGTGATGGGGGGGTTGATTTAAATATCCTGGATATCGAACCGTTGAGACTTTTTTAACTTCATCTCCTTACAATGTTAAAAAAAAAAAAAAAAAAAAAAAACTCGAGTTGAATCTTGATATTTGTGGATCACCCTCCTTTCTGTTGCAGTGGATTTGTCCTTTGGTGGCGTGTGGGGAGAAAGGATGGAGGACCAGTGCGGAAAGATGGATGAGCATCCCGCCCAACTGTCTAAGCAGCAGCTTGTGCAGCTAATCAGAGCACTCATCTTGGTTGAACAGGTAATGGGGTAATTTAGCTCTTTAGATGGGTTTAGTGTGTACATATTGTGTATCTTCAGAGTGAAACATAGTTTTGGTGCTTACATATATGCATGTTGAGTGCACGAGACTTGGCCTGAAACCTAACGCGCGCTGCATTGTCTTTAGAGCCAAGAGCCCAGACTGGTGGCGACGGACCTCAAGTGTCTTCAGGAAGACCTACAGCTGAAGAAGGCCAACGTTTACAGGTCTATACCGTACTCGCGGTTCGGCTCCAACAGGGACGCTCACTGCTACAGAAAGGCCTATCCTCACCTGCTGGCCTTCAAAGTAAGTGTCAGAGGACCTTTAACCTCGTTCTGTTGAGAGGTTTGCAAGTTCACTTGTAGAGAGGATGGAAAAGAAGAAAAAAAAATCTGACTAATGTATAATTTCAAAACTTTGTCCATACATGATGCAACAGTCCTGCACTGTTCAATTGGGAAAACAATTGTTTTAAAGGAAAATATGTATGAAGGCAAAAGGCTCCAAATTTGTACACCTTTTAAGTTATTGAAGCGCTTTTTGATCCAGCTTCATCCTCCTCTGGTCTTTGAGTTCATACCTGCCATCAATGGGGGTGGGGGACAAAGTTCAGCTGTCTTGGCAGGAATATTCTTAGGTTTGCTTATTTCTGTCTATAAGCTGCGGCAGAGTTCACCACCAAAGAAGCGGCAGCTTTGTCCAACAAGTTTTGTGTGATTTGCGTGCGGCCGTGGTCTCTTGTGTTCTTAATATGTCTGGACAGGGAAGTGTTGCAATAGAAAGTTTCGCTCTTTGAGGAAAAAAAAACAAAACCTTTAGGGCTGGCTAAAAATTCAACAAACCAACCAAGGTTGGTGCGTGAAATGATTCCCCCCTAATACTAAACTATTTCTGGAGTCCTGACCTTACTAGATCTTTGTCCCTCTGTATCCTCTTTGGGAGGAGGCAAAGTTATGCCAGAAACACATAAAAAAACACTTTACATCACCAAAGGACCCCACAGTGAAACTTGGAGGTTGGGTGGCAGCATTATACTCTGGGTCATCTTTCTCCAGAGTAAATAGGTATTCGTCAAGGTGGAGGATGTTACAACTGCTTCAATGCCAGTTTGGGGCTGAGGGCTGTGGATTGAATAAAAATGGCAAGAAAGATTGTTTACTGTTCCACAGTATGGAAATTAAGGTGTACCAGCAGCAAACAGCACTTTTTTTTTATAAGGAAATAAGGGTTGTCTTCACAAATACAGATTTGGAAAACTTTGAAGGTGGAGTGGGAAACTGGTCAAGATGCTGATAGACCCTCCACCAGAAAAGGTTGGCTGGTGAAATTAAATCAAAAGGTGCTGCAGCAAAGTGTTAAATCAGGGGTGTGTGCTCGTATGCAACCAGGTGTTTCTAATTTTTTTTCCCTTAGTTTTCATCCCTTTCCTTAAAAAATAAAGGTTTATTTTTATTTTAATTATCTAGAATGTGTCACAAAGATGAAAAAAAAAAAAACTGGGTCCATTGATGTTGTCCAGATTAACCTCCAACAGCCGATTCGATCGCGTCGTGCTAAAATGGACCCACCTTCTGCCTGCCCCCAGGTGTCGTGTCAGGAGTGGGGCCAAGTGCTGCTGAGGAACAAGAAGTGGGATGCTGTGTTGGAGCACTCCCTCCTGGCGTGGCGATACACCGGCGAGTTACCGCAGTGGGACACGGCGCACCACAACGCGCTGAGAGGACAGTGTTACGGCATCCTGGCCGCTCACGGTCTCGCTGCTCTCGAGCACTACCGGCCAGAGCCCAGGCGGGGACGGGAACTGCTCAGGAGGTAACGATGGGGCTTTTAACGCTGTGCAAACATGCCTGTGCTCAAATGATTTTATAGGTTAGACTCATCTAAATGATCACGAGGCGAGTCAGAGAGAACGCAGGTCTCTTCTGTGGGAAAAGAAATGAAAGAATTAGGCTTTTTTGACGTGTAAAGATGTAGCATACAGCTACAGAGCCGGTACAGCCGGATTTTTACTTGTCCTGTGTGATTCTGTTGCAGCCAGACAGCTTTATGAGGTTTTAAACCTGGCATTAAAGTCGGCGCTAAACATGAAAACAAAGAGTAGCATCACAGGAGGATTCCTCAAAGGGTTTTATTTAAAAGTTTATCCACCTCTTGAATGTTTTTTTTTTTTTTTAGATTACCGTCAAATCGCTCTAACACCCAAACGGAGCAGACCCGCTTAGACCAGGGCTTCAGTGGGTCCTGTGGTTCAACGGCTAACAAAGAACTGACAATTTGTATTTATTTTTGTTTTGAGAACAAACTAAATGTATCACAGACCACAAATGGTGTTTTAAATAACATTGAGTTTAGACTCATGTAGTCCACAATAACGCTGTTCTAGGCAGTATTTTGTGCAAATATTCAGAGCTCAAACCTGATGAACACTGAAAAGCAGCACCTGTACGACCGACTAAATGTTACATAAATAATGGAGAGCTGCTGCAAACAGTCAAACTATGAGGTTTTACTCATAGCAGCCATCATGAATGCTGAAGTCGGGTACCATCCTGCTGCACTTTCTGACTCGTAATACCGACTTTACGAGCCGTTCCAGCTGAAATATCCGACACGGAGGTCGTAAACCCTGACTACTGAGGACAAATGGACCGCACTGTTCAGTTGAACTCTGCTGATTGGTTGGCAGCATAAACATCCAGCTGAAGGAAAGCCACGTTCTGCTGTTGCTTTGCAACCTATTTTTAGATAAAGAACACGCAAACACTGAATTCAGACTCAACCCTTTATTCAACCAACTTTTAATCAAAACCGTAAGTTTAAAAAAAACAACAAAGAACAGCTCTCTGAACTCTTCGAAGGGGGCGGAGCTTGATGACGGAGCATTCCTGGGTCTGTCTGATTGGTTGAGAGGATGTAGTACGGTATTAACCTACATGATTAGCTAGAAAGAAAAAAGAAAGGAAAACCGATCTGAATTTTTTTGACGTTTTTTTTTTTTTTTTTTTTATTGAACCACACGTCTATCGATTATGTTATTGAATTATCGTCCGGTCCTACATCCTACTGGAGTCTCATTTTGCTGCCTGCTTAATGTAAGTTCACACAGCTTTCAGGTCTATATTATTAAAACCCACACGTTTATCTATTTAAATGATTGTTTCAGTAAGTAAATAATACGTTATTAGAGCGTCACCATGCCATTTAAGGTTAGCAACTAAATGCCGACGTTCAGATGTGCTGGGTAGCCTCACGATACCTTCAGTAATAGGTCTGGGGTGGTCGGTGTCACAGGTAGAATGATGCTTTCCCACGGGAAACATGATTAATATTGTCACTCTTCGTTCTGTTTCTAGGTTTAAGACGGCTCAGCTGCAAAGCCAGTTAATAGTTCCCTGTATCGAGGAACTGCAAAGGATTATGGGATACACAGAAGACTTTTCCATGGATATGAAGTGATGTGGCGATACAGCTCAGCAGCGGGATGCTGTTGTATGAAAACAGCTTCGTAGTTGACGTGAATGATGTTTTAATGGGCCAAAAATGTTCTTTACTTGGTTGATTAACAAAATCCACTGCATTGTTCTCCGAAGGACTGATGATAAATTAGTTTTGCTTTAAATAGGAGAATCAGGTTAAAGGTGGGAGTTTACTTTGAGGAGCCTCCAACGCCAGTTTTCCATACAATTTAGCTTAGCTAATGCACTGTTGTTACAGCAGCTACAAGCAGGCAGCTGGGAGATAAAGAAACACAAACTTTGAGAAGTGTCTTTAATTGTAAAAAAAAAATGCAATTAACACCAGTTTAGTTGCTTTAATTTTTCATTGAAAATCACATTAACATAAATAATGCTTTAATTTGGCATCTGCATACGTTCTTTTCCAAGTATTTAAAATGTACTCCATTTCAGAGTATTGATATCCAGTTGTTACAAAGTAGTTTAAATAAATATATATTTGTAGAGTTGTTTAGAGAATAGTTTGTATTGAAAGCTGATTTGTTAAAGGAAATGGCTTTTCTTTTTTTTCCTGTTTATGTGTTGACTTCCTGTGATTGTTGGGAACCCTTGAACATGTCGCTGTCTTGTCTGATTTCCTGTATGTTGTTTTTCATGGGGCGCTTTATTGCACTGTCAGTGTTTGTCCTGAAAACTTGAACGTTTTTGATAAAATTGATTCTAATTTAAATAAAATTTGTATGAATTGCAAAGAAACTTGTCTTTTATGCATTACATAGTTGTTTTTTTCAGTCTAACTTAGTCTATCGGTATTAGCTGTATAAAAGAAAAAGATAGAGTTGTAAAGAATGCTGTTTTCAATACTTGTACCTATATTTTGTCTCAGATTAAAATTATCTTAATCTGTAAAGCAAATTCACATTCTAATAGTTTTTGTCTAACTTTTCAACGTTACCACGTTTGACCACTAGATGGAGCCCATGCTGCACAGTTCTGCGTCCAGGTCACTGTTAGGCTTGTGACTGAGTTTAAAAACATTAATGCCAATGAAGAAACAGCTGTTGCCACGATACTCCTAAGAGCTAATATTAAACAATATTTGAACGTTTTTAGGTTAAATAAAGAAGCCTGTTGGCTGATACTTAGACCTCCTGCTGTATGGACTTTAATTCCCTGTGGGAACAGGTAGCCTCTGATATCTATAGTTCCTGTAGGTTAGTTGTTGCTGTTCTGGAACCAGTTTTAACTCGGGCATTTGTTTCCATGGTACTGTAGTATACAACCTATTAATACTGCAGCCTGTGGTTTTGTGTAAACTTCACAACCCACTCAAGCGTTGCTTTAATTTGTTACCTGCAGCTTCAGTATGCAAAGCAGCCTCAGAGTTACCCACAATTTCACATTTCATGTTTTGTTTTTTTACTCTTTTGAGTCATGCTCTGTTTATCTTCTGACTAGTAAAGACTTCATATTGCAGAGGTTGTTTTTCTAAGCTGCCCCGCTTAAATATAGGTACCATGAGAGGAGGGAAAACATTTGAACGAAACCCTCAGATTTTATGGTGACAAAATATATTGATGTGATTTCCTTTTCCACTAGTTGCCGCCAGCTTGTTTGACCTTCACTTAAATTATTTTCTCCAAGCCACTTCAAGGTGCCGCCTTTTCCCCAAAATACGAGAAGCACATGAATTTACCGTTTGTGCACAAAACGGTTCGGTCCAGATGGCTGTCAGTGCGTGCCCAAGTCTAAATTACTATTTTGTTTGTTTTGAAATTCAGAAAACTTTGAAATAAGGTTTTAAAATTGTGTCAAATCCTGAATATGATCCTAATTTTGATTGAGCAAAATATATATTTGAATATATAATGTGAACCCAGCCCAGTGATTTACTGTGACTATACTTTTATTTTTGTATTTTCTTTTTATTTTTCATCATTTTGAATCTTAGAGAAATTCTCTATCTAAAGAACCTCTTTGGAAAGATTTTTATTTGATTTTTTTTATGCATTAGCTATTTAATGTGAAATTGTTAACAACTTGGGCTAGGCTCGCTCATGATTGGCTGATGTTTCGCTTGCGACGACTCCTCCATGAATGTAGATGGGTTTAACGAGCTGAGTTCTGATACTCAGACCAAATGGACTCCATTAAGAAGACCTGCCCGAATGGGTCACAGAGGATAGAAAAGGTTTTCCAGTCCTGGTTGCTATAAATGTTAGTTGTATGCGTCATACGGTGCGCTAAACTCATACATGTTTGTGCAAAGTTGTGCAGGATTTCGTTTCTCTTTAGTCCTTGGGCAGGTGCTCAGCATCGCTTAATGTTTCTTTCAACTCATCAAAAGTGGAAACCCTTCTGACGTTCAAAGTCAGTGCCAGAACTATTCAATTTAAAGTAGGTGTTACAGTTCGGTTCAATTGTTTTTCATTTGTTTTTTGAGGGACTGACAAAATCTCTGTATTTTAGCATTTAATCAGTTTAAATCTTTTTCTTCCGCTTATCCGGGGTCGGGTCGTGGGGGTAGCAGCTTCAGTAGGGAGGTCCAGACGTCCCTCTCCCCAGCCACTTGGGCCAGCTCCTCCTGGGGAACCCCATGGTGTTCCCCGGCCAGCTGACAATCATAGTCCCTCCAGCGTGTCCTGGGTCTTCCCCTGGGTCTCCTCCTGGTGGGACGTGCCCAGAACACCTCACCAGGGAGGCGTCCAGGAGGCATCCTGACCAGATGCCCGAGCCACCTCAACTGGCTCCTCTCGACGTGGAGGAGCAGCGGCTCTACTCTGTCCCCTCCGGATGACCGAGCTCTTAAGGAGAGCCCAGACACACTACGGAGAAAACTCATTTCAGCCGCTTGTATCCGCGATCTCGTTCTCTCGGTCACGACCCAAAGCTCGTGACCATAGATGAGGGCGGGAACATAGATCGACCGCTAAATCGAGAGCTTCGCCTTTTGACTCAGCTCTCTCTTCACCACAACAGACCGGCACAGCGCCCGCTTTACAGCAGACGCATCACCAATCCACCTGTCGATCTTCCGTTCCATCTTTCCCTAATTCGTGAACAAGACCCCAAAATACTTAAAGTCCTCCACTTGTTTCTTTAATCTAATAGAGATCACACAACTGAAAGAACAAAAAATTAAATTTGAATAGATTATAGGGCTGATTGGTTTCTGAACATCAATATAGCATGATGAATCTTAATATTGCTACATAATGTTTAAACTTGAGTTACTTATTACATTATTTTTTTTCTTTAAAATGGTGAATTGCAAATGCAGAAGTCAACTAAACCAGGAACCAGTGCCACTAATGTTGTTTTAAAGGAGTCTCTGATTTTGCCACATTAGAGAAAATCCTCTTTTAAAAGATCTTAGTGTCAAAGTCTCGAGCGCATCTGTTCTGACATGGCTGCAAGATGAAAAAAAAAATAAAACAAAATCTGAAGTTAAAAGCTTCCCCCTCTGCTGGAAATGTGTTTTCAAGGTTGCTGTAAATGTGGCAGGAAGATCAGATCAGTAGTCCTTAAAATTACAGAACCTGAAGTCTCTCTTTCTGCAGCAGAAAGTTCTCTACCTTTTTTTTACTCTTTGAACGTACAAACAGATTTTTTTAAGTGATTAAAGCTTAATAGCGACGGAATGTGGCATGTTTGCCTAACAAAGGAAAAAAGTCAACTCACCAGGTTTACAGTGGGACAGGAAACAGGAATTAGAGCAACATTTAAATAAGGATATCATTGAAATATTACTTTTTTTTAAATTAATTCATTTCAAACCTTTGAAACGTGAAAATACTACTGATTCATCTCACACATTGGGGTTTATTTGAAGCATCTGTTTTGGTTTCCCAGAAAATTAGTATATGAAGCCTAGGCGGAAATTCAACTAAAGAAACTGAATTACTTACATTCATCCAATCAGAGGCTCATCCGCCTCCGACGCAAGCCAATCAGCTTTGAACCACACCTCCACGAAGCCCAATCAGCTTCCAGAGTTCATCTTAAAAGGTCTTCAAATTCACGTCTCAGCCTGCTACCCGGCTAAGCGCAAGCAGTGGTTGCGCAATGTCTGATTTGGACTCAGATGACCCTGATTCAACCCACCTCCATCCCCTTCTCCACCATCGTAGCCAAGCTCCATCTGGCTTTCCCACGGTGCTCCTTCAACCTCATCCCTATCAAAGTGTAGTTCTTCCCGGACTCTTACTGCATTCCCTGTCACATCTCAATCGGTCCGGCAGAAGACCGCCATGTCGAGCCTGGTTCTGCCAGAGGTTTCTTCCCAAAGGGGAGTTTTTCCTCTCCACTGTCGCTTCATGCTTGCTCATCATGGACAGGTTCCATGATGTCCATGATGGGATAAATACAGCAACCTGTATTTATCCCAGCTGGACATCTATCTTTCTGGGTCCCTGAGTGAAGGGCTAGTATCAGCTCTCGCAGTCTACTGGATCTCACCAATACTGCTCAAGCAGATTGTCTCGCCAACCAGCGTCTATGGACTGAAAAAACTTCGTCTATCTCCACTCCACCACCAGTTTCAGGCCTGGGGGGAAACATTCCTGTTCTCATACACCTGCTTATGCATATTAAAGTAAAATTCAGCGCTGATGTTTCCTGCCGAGGTCTGAGCGCCAAAGTCTTAAAATAATTGTATCAATAAAATTCTTCTAATTGTCTTTTTCTTTCCGTGTGAGTTTCTCAGATTGAAATCACAGATCAATGAAAATGACCCAATAACGAGACGGGTTACTGACTTGACAGCCGTCCAGCTGCCAGGTCATTGCTAAAGAAGCATGCTGTTATCGTGGACATGATCTACTCCTGAGCCAGAGACATCAAAACCGTCTTACCCGAGCTAAGGGATATAGTGCTAAACTGCTGCTCACGTCCTGTTTTCAGATGAAAGCAAATTTTCAATTTTATTTGGAAATCAATGAGTTGGAGTCTGGAGGAACAGCAGTAAGGTACAAAAGAACCCAAGTTAGTTGAGGTTGAGTGTGAGGTTTCTACAGCCAGAGATGATTTTGGGTGCCGTAGCCCGTTTTCCATTGAAAGCCCCAGACTTTGTATTACCCTGGTAAACAAAAGCCTGAAGCTTTTGGGTTTTTCTGTTTCCATGAGCTAGGGGCCATCTATTATCCCAATGATGTATTTTATGGGCCTTAACGATGAAAAACTGCAGTGCCACTCCGGTCCAGCTGGTGGCGGCAAGAAGACAGCAGTCAGACAAAGGCAGAGAAGGCATCTGCTGGTGTTGGTCCCCTGGGTTTTCTGAAGTCCCTTCAACGCAGCCGTACAGCAGAAAATGTTAGAGCACTTCCTGTTACCTTTATGAACTTCATGTTAACAGTTGTCAATAGAGACAAAGGTTACGTAGATAATCAAAATTTACGAAGCGAAATCCAGCTGGCTGTTTCAGAGGCGTGCCATGAAAAGGCCTGTTTGCCACTGGGATTCCCATGTGATTTGGTCAGATGAGAGCTTTAGAAACCAAACCACTGTATAATAAGGACAGTAAAATAAACTCAGAATAATCAAAATATTAGAATAATAATTACGACTGCATAAAGAAAAAAAAAGCTGTCAAAACTAGCTTTTTTGGCTATGATTTCTTGACAAGTACTATGAAAGGTTCCCATACTTTTATATCAACATGCTTAGGTTATTGTTGTAAATATGCATTATAAATAGGTCATCACCTCTGTGCTGGCCTCAGAAACCTTTGTTTGTTACGGTATAGATTTTAAGTTAGACTTTGACAGACCGTCATTCACTTTCACTATGTACATTTAAGCGAAATTTCATTGCAAGGTTCTGAGTGAAAGAAAATGGAGAACCATGATAAACATAAATATAAATATTTGTCACTTGTCAGGAATGACAAATTATGTTAGTGTTGGTTTCTTAGTGATCTTGACCCTGTGGTATTTAACTGATCTTTAAAATCACAGAAGAGCTGATTGGGTTGCACTAAATTGCTATAACAAAACTTTGGAAGAATTCGATTCAGGTGATTTGTGCCCAAACTCCAGGGACCTTTAAGATGCTTTTAATGGCACACCGCTACTCTTCTCGCCGCTTTTGACTCACATGGATTCTGTCATAATTCTGTTAATGTTTTATTACGTTTCATCAAATGATTTTAGTTTCGCCTATCATCCACAATCGTTCTAGATGGATTAGGTGTGATAAGGTACCACCTGCGTAGTCTGAGGTATGGTGGAGGATCTGTGATGCAGTGGGCCCATTTCTATTCCAAAGGCTCTTGGAAGCTAGCCAAAAACTTAGAATTTAGAAATAACATAATAATGGCTGGCTTGTTTAGCTGTATTTAGCTATTGAAGCCAACCACCACAGTTTTTTCCTACATTAGCTCATGCAATGCTCTGTAATTCACTTATCTGCTCTTAGTATAATATCTTTATATTGTTACTTCTAACTGTGCTGTCTTCCTTTCCAGCTCTCTAATAGGCCACTGATTTACACCTGGGATGCCAGGTGAGCATAATGAGCTGTAATTAACTAGCTGTGTGGCTAGAGACGTGGCTCAACAGAGTTAAAGAAGGACTTCCAGGAGGAAACCTGAGGTAAGGAACACAGAGTGTTTGGACAGGGCTTAAATAGTCATTCTTAACAATTAACAATTTGGGTAAAGCCTCTTAGAATGGTGTATAAATTCCAGTAGCAAATATATGCAGTTTAAGAACATATCTGTGCTCTTAAAAAATTTAAAAAACCTGCAGATTAATTTGAGTTTGATACTTTTAAGAAGATGCAAACCAAGACCAACCAGGTTTTGATGCCAAAAACACAATTTAAAATCTATTTTCTGAAATTTTTATAGAACTGCTTATTAAATATCATTAAATAATTTGCATCTGACAACACATAAAAATATTCAAGTGTAATGCACTTGAATCTGGAGACCCGATTATTCAGCCGAGACAGGAATTAACGCTTCAAAAGGTTTATTAAATAAACTGGTGTTGCTGGAACAGCATCACAGTGTCCGTCGGACAGGGGAAGACCGATGATGAAGTCCTTGGTAAGGTGTGACCAGGGCTGAGATGGAACAGAGAGTTGACGCAGCAAACCTGCGGGAGGCTTCTTAGAAGGTTTGGAGCAGTTGCAGGAATGGCAGGAAGCCATGTACGCCAGGACGTCCTTCTTCAGCGAACTCCACCAGAACTGTGATGACATGAAGTCTAAGGTCTTGGTTTGTCCTGGATGGCAGAAGAACTTGGACTTATCACAGAACAGCAATGCTTTGAGAAAGATTTCTCCGGGAGAATGAAGTCCCCTACACCAATGACATGCCGGTCCAACCCAGATTCCTCCATCCGAGAGAGAGCGTCTGGCTTGACATATCTTGATCCGGGTTTAAAAGACAGAGTGAAATTGAACCAACTGAAAATATATATAATATATATTTTTTTTCCCTTTGGATTATATATATGTATATATACGTGTGTGTGTGTGTGTGTAATATATACATTATCATATTATTAAAAATTTGCAAAACTCAAACACAGCAACAAATAAAAAATAGATAAAAAATTCAGGCAGATGGAGCTGAAGTCAGAAACTATGTCATCTACGCCATGACAAATAATGACAGAAAAAGTTCAAAATTGCAGCATCAGTCTCGGTACGGATTAATATAATTCTCAATATATATACAGGCTTTCAAGGAAAATATATGCAGCCATCTGAACAGGTATTATTCAAGGAAGGAGCTGCTTATTTAAAAAAAAAAAAAAAAAAAAAAAAAAAAAAAAGCAATTGCCCAACATTTCTCTGCATGTGTCATAACACCAAGGCTTTGTGCTAAAAAGGTCCAGCTGCTGAACTGGACCCATTTAAATTACTTGGCTAATCCAGAATGTTGCTCAAAAAAGAGATTTCTCCATTGTCTGGAAAAGTATAGACTTTGTTATTAGTATTTTTTTCAGGCCTGTTTAAGTGGGGGGAAGAACATTTTAAGAAAAAAACTTTTACCTTTTAAGAAGCCCTCAAGCTAGCAAAGAGCACTCCCTCTTATTTGTGCACAACATATAGTTCTAGTTCCAAAATAGTTTCACCCAAAGGGTATATTACCTCTAAATCACATTTTAGCAACGTTATTACTCCATACAAAAGCAATCTCCTTCTGAACAAACACTAGTTTGATACCTAAATTTTAGGATTGACTTACAAATCTAATCAGTGGGCTCTCTTTCAGCCACCTTCAAAGCAGCCAAATAAGGATCTTAAATTGCATGTTTTTAAACCAATAACAGCTTTTGTTTTGCTACTCTTTAGGTCATTGAAGAAATGACTGCAGGCCAAGATTGGTTTCCGCTCTTAGTCGAGAACAGTTGGAGTTCCTCGCTCACCGAAGGGAAGCAATTGGTTCGATGGCAGAGGGTCAAGAAAAATGAGTGGGCTCTATCGAATCCTGTAAACCAGTCCAGCTGGATTCAAAATACACAGTATGGGTTTCAGGAAATGATTAGGGATTTGGCTTTAAATAGTTTTCCAAGTGATTTCTTTATTCTTCCTGTTCTGACAAGGTGATAAACTCTCCATTTGTTGATTGATGTGTTTCTCTGATTAAATGACCACATCACTCTACTGTCCAACCTAATCATGACTCATAAATGTTTGGCTCCAGTATTTAGACCTTCATCTGTGAAATGCAGGTTGATTCTGCAGGGCCCCTCAGGTCATCGGAAGCAGGTGCTCATGAATAAAGAAGACGTTAAATACTGTATGTGTGGGGTTATTAATTACCAGCCAGATTTTTTTATTTTTGTTATATACAAGCAGCTTCTATGTTTTCGCCTTTGCTATTTAGACACGGCTGTCGATGTATTTTTTCCTCCTGCTGGGTGTGCGTCATTTCTTCCTCTCTCACCTTCTGTCTCCTAACATGGGTCCCATTATGTCCTGATGACAACCTTTCAAAGAATAGTGTTCCTTTTTTTTTACCTTGTCACATAACGTTATTCCTACTAATATTTGTTATACTTTCTGGTCAGTAAGGAGCATTTGTTTTATCCTCAAATCCAAAAATGAGGAAATGCAAATGCGTTATGACACATTCAAAGCAGCCACCAAAATAAATTAGAGACCTATTATTTTTCCTCTGACCTTTACAAAGACAAAGTTTCTACACATTTTTTTTGTTTTTTCTAGGGTATTTCTTTTTTTTTTTTACTTGAGTAATTATACTTCTGTGAAAGTTTGTATTAGTATCAAATGGTCTGCTGTCTTGAAGTCCTCAGTAAGTGTAGCCATGACATTTTCCTTACATAAGCTGTTGACAGTATTCGATCAAATAGAAATATCTCTTGAGTTGCTACTGTGTTACATAAGGCCAAAAAATAGAACTTTTACCTCAGGAATGTCAGCTTTCCTAAACCTATGTAAAAGTACTGTACAGTACATGGACTCAACAGTTGGTTAGGGGTACCTGTGCCTGAATTACTGCATCAGTGCTGCATGGAGGAAATCAGCCTGTGGTTCTGCTCCTATGATTTGTAGGATCGTGCGTTCGCCGTCTTCGCCCTTACAACACCTAATAGATTATCTGTGGGGTTTCAGTCAGGCCAGGCTGCTGGCCATTCAAGCACTGTGATGGCAGGTGATATTGCTCTCCAAATCATCATTGGCTGTGGAAACTATACACTTTTGAAATTCTTTCTGTTTCAGGAGGAGCTTAACATAAGCAATCCTACAGTTTTTACCTCATGTCCAGTGTAGATCCATGCGTGCTGGCTCTGATGACTTCCACGTCTTGAGTCTCTTCGAATCCCTTGTGTGAACTTTGCTTCACAATCTCAAAAATTTGAGTATCTCGGATGCTTGTGCACATTTTCTACCACACCTTTTCCTTCCACCAAACTTTCCATTATTTTGTTGAATACGTGACTGTGTGAACGACCAGCTTATTTACCGCTTCAACCTACTTGTGAAGGGTGTTTGACTGTCTGCTGGAAAATTGCCATGCCATCAGTCCTCCCCATGATGTTAACCATCAATGGCCACTACGGTCTTATACAACACTATTTTTACTGTAGTATACAGGTTTTATAAAATAATTAAAATGGACCAAAATTCCAGACAGTCTGTGGCGATGGCTTTTTTTTTTTAAATGCCATGGGGGAAAAAAAAACCCATTATTTATTCATTGCTAATAAGGTTAAATTATGACATCATTCTACTGCAGCGTCTGTAAATATTTTGTTTGGTATTAAAAGCAATGACAAACTGACCCTTCAGCACCATGGACAGCAACGCCCCTAGTGTCAGGTTCAGTTTGACTCCTGCTGTTCAGAATGTCTCTAGACTTCAGGCATCATTTTAATACATTTAGAAATTGTATTTTCTGGAGAATTATATTGTGTTTAACACAGCAAAGGAACTAGCACTTCATATTAAATGTTCAGTGTTGTTTAGTAACATTTATATTTCTGGGAATGGTCAGTAAATCACATAAGGCAGATGCTTAAGCACCTAGGAATACTTAATGAACAAGATAAAAACAATGTTAATGGTTTGCATAGGAAATGGTGCAAATAATGATCCTTGGTTTTATATTTAGTTTCTATAGATTTTTAGGTTAAGACCTCTTGATATTATGTTCATAGCCAATTGGTTGTATTATATTACAGCACATCAAACAGTGGCCATTATAGAAGTGACTGGCCTTTAGGTCAGAATTTATCATTGGGTAACACCAATGTACAAAAGCAGAATATGCTAAATAGAGGGTTCCCATGGCCCTGGAAAAGCCTGGTCATCTAAGGATGCATGCTCTCCGCTCCAGCATGGCTGGCTGCCGGGGGAGCCCATGGGCTCGTCACTGCGGCTCCCGGGGGCTTCGGCACTGTGGCTGTTGGGGGTTTCCTGGGGTTCCTCTGCTCTTCCCTGGGATGGGGGACACAGCTATCCCAGTGCTGGACCCTCTTGGGCACCTTTGCTCTGGGGGCTCTTTTGGGCATCAGGGGTACTGGTGCCCCTGGCGTCTGCCTTGGCGCTCTGGGGGTCGGGTCTTTGGCTCCTCACAACCACTATTGTGCATTTTTCTTATGGATAAACCTTACATACATGAGTGCAGACTCGAAAACACTTACAGGTGCTTGGATCCAGATGCTTACAGATTCACTTCTATACAGAAAACCCTATAGTTAGCTTTAGCTTTCAACTTCTACATCTCATATTAAATAATACTTTGTATTTTTTAGTCATGTTATTAAGGCGTTGGTTGTTTGTACCTGTAATAATTTATCAGTTGGTTTTGCTGTTCTTTTTATATCTCTCTTTGCGGGTGTAGAAGCGGACTCTAAGGATGCTCTCTTATTCTCTCCTTTTCATCTCCTCTATTTTAGTCACCTTTTCTCCCTTTTTGCATTTTGTCTCATCTTTTTCTCTTATTTTTCCCCCCTCTTCTACCTTCCCGTTTTTGTGTCCATTGAATGTTAAATAGACCCAGAATAAAATCTAATAAAGCTATTTGCATATATAAATCAAGCAGAGTACTATGGTGAAAGCAGTAATGCTCCACTTGTTAAAGTAAATCTGCTGGGCTCTCTTTGGCATTTAGACATCAATTCTTAATGCTACACTGCCAGACAGGACACGTTAAAATTAATAATAATAATAAGGATGCATGTGATTCAGTACAAGCAGCAACAGAACAATTTTTCATCGTTCTGTCCCATTGGACTGGCTAGATGACAGAGATGTGAAAGGTCAGACTTTTTCTCAAGAAATGTGACTGCTGTGGTCCTTTGGTGCAACGTGGGCTGTGCGTTGAAAGTGTCCAGACTGCTGCCTCCGGACCTGGGAAATCATCTTCGGTTAGGTGTGGAAAAAGCCTCACTAACCGATTTGATCTACATTTTGTGCATGGCAAATGTTGTATACAATAAAAAAAAAAATCTCTAATCTTATACAAAATAACCCCCTTTATGTTTCATCAAAAAGACATGAAAGTTATGTTATCTTTTGATGTGATGGAACACATCCTCCAGGACACTGCTGTAACAGCTGGACAGTGTAAGATCTGTAGTCATTGGCTTTTAAATCTTTCCATTATGCATTTGAGTAATAGACTGCAGCGATGGACACAATAATTGTAGGTAGGAAGTGAGCCAGAGACCAGCCCCAAGGGGCCGTGTCCCCAGGTCATATGTCATTACCTCAGTCTGAATTGGTGGCAGACTGCAGTAAGGCCAAGCAGCAGGGATAGTGATACTGTTTTCATGGCTGATTGGAGAGCGCTGGCGGCCATCGCCTGTCCTCTTTGCTTCTTTCCAAGGGAATATAGGCTCCATCCAGCCAGCGTTTGGCAGGCAGCAGATTCCTCCCACTCCTTTAACAGCTTTGCCAGATGCATAGTGAAAACGCATATACCACGTTTGTTCTTGCTGTTAAACATGAGAAATGCTTCGCAGATGCATAAATGCAGCCCGATTCCAATGGAGTTCAATTAACTATATACATCCCACCGCCAGCCAAAATATTAAAACCAACTTTTCTGCATTATATAAACCCCGCAGTAAGAGTTGCAGTCTGCATGTGCTTGTTCATTCTTCCCACTCGTGGCGACAGTCCTGTTTAAATTTAGAGCGTGAGTCACGGGTGATAGGCATGAAAGATCTGGAGTGAAAGCTAAATTACCGCCACAGAACCTGAGCACAGAAGTGCTGATGGTGCTGGAAGTACTGCAGAACACAAAAGTAGAGAGCTGTCAAGCTGTAAAATTACACAGCAGGCTGGGTGAAGAGATGATTACGGGCAATTATGCGTCCGTGAATGCCCTCTGAGGGGAGACCTTTCGCATTTAAGGGGCTTAGCTGCAATGGACGTACCAATCGGAGTCCATCTTGGCATCTGCTGTGTGTTTCCCTGGCAATGGTGTTGACGGAAGATGCTCCACATGAGGAAGGCTTCATAATGTGGAGCTAGTTCAGATCCGTTAAGGTTGAGCGTCATTGATTCAGGAGGCAGCAGAATCCTTTCATTCTCCTGACCTTAATCATCACACAGCGTAGTCCTTTGCCAGTTATTTTGTCGAATTAGCTTTTTATGTGTTAATGCAAATTTGCGTGACGTCCCTTATGTTCGTTTCTAGGTGATATGCAGTCTTTCACACACTTTCTGGGTACAGATGTGTGTATGTGTCTGGCAAAACAAGGGCTGATCATGGTGTTAAATTAAATTTGGTGTAATAATGGAGGGTTTCAGTGTTTCATTCCTCTTGATTTTCCATAATTGCACATTTTCAGTTCTTTTAGTTACGCTTATCTCTAAATGGACAGAGCTAATTACTTGGTACCTGAAGCACATTTGGCTTCACAAGGAAGCCGACCGTTTTTCCTGGTAATAATACGGAAACTTCTCTATTCTTATCTCCTTGAAACATTAGATTTTCGGGCGCCTGTTTTTTCGAGGAAGCATCTTTTTCTGTTTTCACAAGAAATGTTCAATGAGTTCCTCCATAACAGTTTTCCTAAAGTCATTTTTCTATTTTTTATGAAAAACCTTTACCTGCTTTAGATAAGAAATGTTTTCAGTTCTCTCTCAAGATTGCTCTCCATTTTGTTGCATTTATAATTTAGTAAAAAAAAATTAAATATTTAATTTTGAAGTTTTATTTCTTTGAACTATTGTTTATCTATGGTGCAACTGTAATGGCTTTTAACAAACAAGAACTAGGTGGATAAATAAAAAGTTATTGTAAGTTGTTGTTTTAATCCACCGGTTCCGTATTGCACCTGCAGGCTCAAATATAGAATATAAATACATTTATTGTCCCACATTAGGGGAAATTCTGATTAAATACAAGTCGGACCTCGACAGTATTCCTTTAACAGCCATAAACATACTTCTGGGGTAATTTTGCCTGAACAGTTGACCGCTCTTTCTGGCAGAATTAATTATTTGAGTTTGATCCCCACAATTTCGATAGGATTGATATATTGGCGTTAAAAAGGCTTTTCTCGAAATTTTGTTGCTCCCTTTCTTCGTCAGCTCCAGGGCAAATGAAATGAAATGTCTGGACTTAAAGTTGTGATAATAGCTGCATGTTGGAGATCGAGTTGAAGAAATAGGACGTTGGCCTTTTCTTTGTCCTTATTAAATCCTCTCTGTGTAATGCCCCACTGGTTGTAATCAGGCCCGCCACATGTTGCTACCACCACCGTGCCTGACAATTGGTATAATTTTGTTTAAAAGCTTCACTTTGACTCCTCCAACGATGCCACTCGTCTGCTGTGACCATAAAAACGTCTTCCAGCAGGCATCTAACTTGCACATTTAGGCAGATTGAGGTTTTCTCAAACCCAACCCTATTGAACAATTGAACTACAGTTAAGGGCCGTGTCTGTGCTGAAAACCGAGAAATTTAAATTAACTCTATTAATTATGCCAGTAAGGTTGGTCAAGCATCCAGCCAGACTTATGTCAGAAACCCCTTTGTCCAGAAATAGTGTTCAGGCTTTGTGCAATTTGCAAAGAGATATTTTTTTGGAATAATAAAAAGGGGCACCTGCATGTGTTTGCATTTACTTTTGCTTTTACGTTTAAGCAAATACCTGTGTACTATGATTTTATTTGAGTCTGTGTAATTCTGACCATGTGTGGATTGGAGAGAATTAACCGTTGACTCTTTGTTTTTAAAGATGATTGAAGTTGTTTGTTGTATCTTGATATCATCCTGTGGGGGTGGGGGTGGGGGGGCGCTAACTCTCATAACGAGGCTGTCAGCATCATTTGACAGCAGAACTGCTTTTTTATGTACGGCGTTCCTTGGGATTTGGGCCTGAACAGTTCGATGTTTGTTTCAACTGATTTGAAGGCTTTGCTCGGTCTGAGAGCTCCTTTGTTGTTCTTTTGGGCTAATTCCCAGCAATATGTCTGGTGCTTTGTAGTAATGAAGGCATCTATCAGGCTGCCCATCCACCATGGCCTGATTGGTGGAGCGCCGTACCAATAGTTGTTGAGCTGTGAAATTCTCCCATCTTCAAAGGATCTCCTTCATAGTGATCGTTGGTGTATCGGTAACCTGTCTGGCTAAAGCTCCTTGTCCCTGATTGGTCAGCTAGGCGAGAAGTTTAAACTTCATCCCTCTTAAGAATAATAGTCTATCTTTTGGGGTTCTTTGTTCCTTTATTCTACAGAAACTTGCTGGGAGTAGACTTGTGTTGACTGCAGCCGGTGTCTGTGACTATAAGTGTGCGCACGTTGCACATTGTTCCTGCAGATAGCACTTTCAACTGCACTTTTCATCATTTCAGAGGCATAGTTTTTTGCCCTTCTTACATACCAGTCTTCCTTCCTAGACAGGAAGTCATTACAGGAGGGCTCTCACCCCATCACATATGGCCATTTAACACATCGCTGGCAACCGCAAATGAACCGGGAGCAGCAGCCGCTCGACTAGGCCCTGCCGACTTTGCTCAAATGTTTATCTGCCGCTCTCCTGCTGTGCCGGGCTGCATTTTTTAAACTTTATTTCTTTGCTTTTGCGTGTTTGTCACAGGGAGCACTTGCTTTGAGTTCAGTGTGATGGATTTAGATTTGGAGGCCCCCCTGTTCTTTCTTGCCTTTTTATTTTCAGACACTTTGCTGGGGAGAAATATGTGCTGTTCCCCGTCTCTCATTTTTTTTATTTCCGATTTTCCGCTTTCTTATTTTTCTAAAGGGAGCTGGGGAAAGAGCTGAGATATGGAAGTCAGTTTTTCCTTTTTTCCCCTTTTGAATCTTTTGCTGCCCCCTTGAAATTTGTAATAGCCATTTTGGCTCTGTCAAGCTGCCTTAGCCTTTTGGTGCACTTGGAGCTCCATTGGTGATAAAACAGATAAAGCCTTCTTGACAAGTTAAAAATGAGAAAGCAATTGTGGCTGACACCCTCGAGACAGCCATCGTCTCCATCTCCCTTCAGGCCACTTTCTCTGCCTCTCTTCCAGTGTCCTGTTTGCTCATGTTTTCTTCAAGAGGCCTGCTTGTTATGCACTATCTCTACAGACTAAAATATTAACAAAGCTACCTCTTGAGGATGTTTGCTTATTGCTGAGCGATGCGAATATTGCCGAGCTAAGGGAGAAAACTTAAGTGCTGCGGGATGTAAAAGCAAAGATAGTTTAGACCTCATAAAGTTGCAGCGTTTTGCCTCTGAATTAGGTTCACAATGCCTTGCCAAAGTATTCACATCCCTTGACATTTGTCAGCTTCCAACCACATAGCTGAATTTGTTTTCTCAGGATGTTTTGTGACAGACCGCCACAAAGTAGTGTGTAGTTGTTAAGTGAAAGATTTTTATTTTTTTATCAGAATGTAAAAATTGTGGTCTGAATTTGTATTTAGTCGCTACCATCTTTACACAGCCACGGACTGAACCTTTGCCTACTGATTCCTCCAATATTGCTCAGCTAAATTGGATTTATAAACCGCAGAGGGATTTAGGCCTGGACTTATGCCTATTTACGAGCTTTGATCTAAACCTATTTCATTACATCTCTGGTTGTAAGTTTATGGTCATTGTCCTGCTGAAAGGCAGCCGTGGCGGTCTCAGTTCATTACGTCCTTCATCTTTCCATCCACTGAGATGACCTTATCTCCCCCTGCTGAGCAAATGTATCCCCACAGCATGATGCTGCCACCACCATGTATCACTATGAGGGTGCTGTTTGTGGTGATGTGTACCGTTAGTTTTCACTTCAAACTGAACTCCCAATGGCCGCCGTTTTGCCACTCCTCCATGCATGCCCGACTAAAAAGCTGTCCTGAAAACAGCTTCTTCCACCTGAGCTGTCTCTTACTGCACCGCCTCCAGGGTTACCATGAGCCTCGTTTATTGGCCAAATTATTAAATTATTTCCCAACTCAGTCCTGTTTTAAAGGGCTCCAATACCTTCCCCCTGTCCTGCTGCTGCGTTTCTTGAACTTCCTGATGCTGTTTGCTCACTAATGTTCTCTAACAAACCCCTGAGGCCTTCACAGAACAGCTGGATTTTTACTGGGATTGCATTTACACCCAGGAAGACTCTTTTTAATAACTAGATGTCCTCTGAATGAAACTGGTTGCACTGGATTGGATGAAAAAGAGGCTGAACATAAATGTATTTAAAAAAATAAATAATTAAAACCATATATATATTTTTTAATACTCTGTATTGGTCTGTCATAAAAAATAAAATCCCAATAAAATACACTGAAGTTTGCAGTTGTAATGTGATGAGATGTAAACACAGACATCTGCTGCTGCAACTACGTCGCTGCGTAAAGGCTTGAAAATGTTAGGGAGGCGAAGGTCTTTTTATTGTGTGTTTTTTATGTCAGCGCTAGGCTCTGTGTGACAGAAAGTAAAGGCCTTGTGTGTGAAATATTCACGAGGGATGGGGGGGAAGAAAAGGGGGATTGATAGAGCCGTGCCGGCAAGGCGAGGTGTCTAAATCACAGTTTGGAATGGTCTGTCGGTGTGGCGATTGGCTGTCACATCCACAGATGGAGGACGGCGCCCACAGGAAAAGGATAAACTGTCTGATAAGCGCTCGGTGAGGTACAGGGCTTCTTCTGGCAGACGCGCTCTTGAGAGAGGTGTGTGTGTGTGGGGGGGGGGGGGGTGTCTAAAGAGATGGGAATAGAAAAGGAAAACGAGTCAAGAGGGAGCAGGCAACAGATGAATCTCCATCTGTGTTCACAGGCAAACGGCAGCAAGAAAACAAGCCGAACGACCACTGAGGTGCAGCTTTGGTCTCATACCTCTACGGGTTTACCTCTGTTAAGATATCCTTAAGTGCATTTCAGATTGTTCGCCTTTCTGCTGAGGATGGGCGCTGAGCGTCCTCCGGCAATAATGATCTGGGATGAGTGGCATCAATCAGCTGCTTCTTGTCAAGTGGGGAAGGGAACAACAGCTGCTGTTGTAACAACAGTTCATTTAAGCAATATGAAATCAGTCAAGCAAACGGCAACGACTTGCTGAGATGAAGGTAGCGATACTGTACGGCATTATGTGTTGTGTGACAGCGGCCAGCTCCGCAACAAGATGAAATGCTAAAATCTGAGCGGCTACATCAAACCACTGACCTGGGACAGATTGTGGTCATAAGAGCATGGACAATCCTCACCCCTTGGCTCCCGCGTTGCAAAGGTTAGCCAGCCTGCTGCACATCATCCTCGCCACTTACTATGCTTTTTCAAAATGTACAGAGTTATTTTTGCAATATACAGCTGTTTCTACGGATCAGAGACACCAAAACGGGATCAACATCAACACTTCCGCCTTTCATAATCTGCTTCCATTATATTTCACACGTCTTAGAAGAAAGTTCAAGGTCAAGAATCTTCATTATCGCCACAGGGGCAAACGATTGCGCAGCCATTAGTAAACCCTTTTTAAGGGTTCAGAATGTGGGTTTGTATGGAGCTACCTGTAAAAAGACCTTTTACAGCAAAACTTGTAAACTATCGCTGTTCAAAGAAACTTCTGCAATGCCATACCTGAACAGAACCAGTTAGTCACAATACTGTGGATGATTCTTTCTGAAGTTTCTTTTCTTCTTTCCTGGTGCTTTTTTCCAACTCAAGATACACCTGCCTTATTTGAACTGCAAGTTATCTTGTCTTGCCTTTTAGTTTCATTCATATTTTGTATTTTATGCTGTTTAGTTTCTTTGAAGGCTGAAAGGAAATTAGGGCGACTAACAAAATGGCTCTCCAGTACTGAAGTTTATTGGCAACAGGACAGTAAAAATGCTTTCTCTATTGATACCACATGATAAAAGGGAAGCCATGAATTACTATTTAAAACTTTATGTTGTAAACAATTTTAGAAGTGTCTAATTAAAGCAGTGGGGGACTTTTGTTCAAACCCAATAATTTTTTTTATGTTTGAGTTTTGCCTCAGAAATGTGCTCAAAAAAAGGAATATTTTCTACATTTACTTCAACATACGGTTTATCTTATTGGTATTATGACATAAATGAGCCCTGGTCACTCAACTGAAAGTAAAATGTTGCTTAATGGTAGATATGAATCCGAGCTCTGTGCCCAGTTAGCATTTAAGGTCTCTGACAGTTAAGACCATGGTAAGCTAAGTCTCTTGAGCTTTTGATTTAACAATCTGTTTTCTCTGACCTTCATGCTTTACTAGAAGCTCTCTTGTCTTTATCATTGTGAAGAATGGTTAAAACAAACAGCTCTCTGAGGCCAGATTATATTCAGACCCTGGGGAAAAGGTAAGCCATGGATTATTTATTAAATATTAGACACCCTCATACCTTTTTAAAGAGTAAAGTACAAATTACAAAAATGCTTCAGTGACTTTATTGGAATTTTAAACGTGGCCTTTCCTGGTGGTTCTCTAACAAGGATGTAATTAAGTAAAGGTTACAGGTTTCTTAAATGTTCAGTGTGAGTTTATGCTGCCGCAAGAAAGAAATTACCCCGGAGTGTGCTTTAAAGGTAGAAATGAATATGTAATAAAGTTGGCTAGCCAGGGAGCATCCTGGATTTATGCTGTCTTGTGTGAACTAAAAGAATTTAGGTTGTGGGAAATGCAGTTTTCCCACAACCTAAATAACTTTCAAGACAAAAAGACAACCTTTTTGTCTTGAAAGTTATTTCAGTGTCCAGTCCATGTACAGTAGTATAGCTGAGTAAACCTTTAGCAAAAATCTCCACCATTTTCCAAAATATGATTTTTCTAATCACCCTTTGATGTTGGACTGGTTTTTGCCTGCACAAATTAGGTTGCCTTCACAAATAAATAAATAAATGTAGATAAAAATGCCAGACATATTTGTAACACCTTGCAGCAACTGCAGACCAAACTGGTCAAATTAGTTACCTGGACCTCACTCTGAGGATTGATGATTGTTTCTGGGGAAAACTTGCACCATTCTGTGCTTTGAGCCGAACAGCAAAATGTCCTACCTAAAGGCACAAACAAGCCCACTTAGAGTTCACAGTCAACACCCAAATACCCGGAAAACTGAGACAAACACAACTTTCAGAGTCCATGAAAGCAGCGTCTACATGTTTTCTGCAATAATACATAAAGTCTGGGTCAATAAGGGTACTGTTAATGAACTGAAGAGCATAAAATGAAGTAAATGTTTTCAAGCAATGCCATGACTTAAAAAGTCTGCCACTTTTTAAGTCATGGCATTGCGTGCTGAAAATGTTTTTTTTTTCTTTAATAGCCCCCCATTCTACCCAGAGCTGCTGTGAAGAATAAAAGTTGTTTCAAAATAATGACTAGCAATAATAATAATCAGAGAATACAAACAAGTAGACCGGAGGAGACATTTTCTGCCAAAAGTACATCAGTTACGCTGTGAGCAAAGCTTTTGTTTTTTTATGTTTGTGGCATTAGACTGAAACATAACCAAATCTGTATGAAATAAAGAGGCTTGAAAACATCCACGCTCTGCTATATGGATGCACTATTTTTAGTAGCTCCTATTATGCCTGCATTAGAACTAAAGTATTATGGCCTTCACAAAGGCGAGTGCAAAGAAGGATAAAATAAATAATGCTAGCTCTATCCTTTGCTAAATATGAGTTTGTTTATAATATGTTTTTATATCATGTCTTTTGTCATAACATTCATTGAAAATGCATCTACATCAAATCAAAGAAGAGTTTAACCAAACAGTAAAGTTGTAGGCTGGTGGGTGGAGGGGATCACAGACAGATGCTAACATTCTCTGCACATTTCTGAAACTTTATTAAGATGAAGGTTGTCCTATTTTAGTCAGGAATGAATAACCTAGAGAATCCTCCACTTATTAGAAAAATCCTCAATATTAGCAAGTTAGAGTCATAAAGTTAGCTGACTCTTTACAAGCTCTCTGCTCAATTACACGTGTGACGGACCCACTGATGACTTCTGCGAATGTGGTGTTGGAAAAAATGAAAGTGCTCAGATTTTTATTTGAAGCACATTTTTTTTTTTGCTTTACATTGGTTGGGTGAAACTATATCACTCACCACAAGATACCAGACGTACCAGAAGGCGCTTTAGAAAGACTCCTTTGAGGCTCACAGTGCTGTCAACGCATGCACCACCTAGCTTAATGTTCTGACCAAGAGCACCCCTGGTAATTCTGCCTGGATATTTTCAGAAATGGTGCACCTAATTTAAATTAATTGGTTTCCTGACACAGGAGCTGGTTGTTAGCCTGCTTTATCCATTTCCAAACCAGGTTGAAGGTTTGTTTTGGATAATCGTCCGGCTGGAACGCTCAATTAGGCCCAATTTCCACCATTTAGCTTTAGATTTGAGGTAAAGTATAAAAACCTGGAAGTTGTCCTTCTTCCATACCCCACAGCATAGTGCTACCACTACCATGCTGCACAGCTGGTACGGTGTTCTTAGGTTTAATAGCCTCAACCTGACCCCTCCACATATATAGCAAGTTAGGTCAGCTTCAGATGAACACACAACTCTTAAAGCATTTGTCTTGTTCCAGTAACAATAAGTTCACCATAGGATGGCCTAAAGGTGACTCCCCGTTTCTGCCTAAACAACTGAAGAACATTTTTCATCCAAGAACGTTTTGGTTAGATGGTGCACTGAATGTGATAGTGGTCCGGGGCAGCACAAAATCATTTCAGGTGCCATAGTAACTCTACTGGTCTGACAGAATCACAAGGAGCTTTATTCGCCAAAGTTGAATTTCACTTCAGCTTCAAGTTCTCACATCATACAGGCATAATGTATAAATATATACATTTTTATATACAGTTTTTATGTGAAGAAAAGAAAGAAAAGGTAAATTGTGGTCGTGCAAATATGCTTATTTTGCTTTACGGCCGATTACCTGATTATTCAGGTTGTGAGATTCTCATTTTTTCATTAGACAGCCAGCCTGAGTGAATAAACTGAGTCTGTGGTGGCTCCACCTGCTGCTGTCAGTCAGGTTCCTGTAGCAAGAGATGTAGTTCAGGCTCCTCCAAACTGCTGCTGGGTCGTTAAATCAGACCCTGCTTTTTAGCTTATTGCTGTAGCTTTTTGTAGCTGCCCTGATCTCTTTGATGAGTTTGTTCCTGGCCTGCTTATAGGGCTTGGTCCCCACTGCTTTAAGCCTGTTCCTTGTTCCTACACAGCATCCTTAGCTGTGAAGTGTACCAAAGTTTATGGTTAGTGTATCTGCATAAGTCTGCACACACATCTTCACAAAAACTGATGTATCATCTCATAGTGTCAGTAAAAGAATTGAGGTCAGTGGATGAAGCTTCAAAAACACTCCTATATGTGCAGTCAAAGCAGGCCAATAACCTCTGCTTTGGGTACTTCATCTTTTAAGAGTGCGACAGTGATCCCTGGTGGGACACTTTACATGCTGTTAGTGTTTGGAGTGTGTGGGTGTTTTTTTTCTCTCCATGTCTATCAGCTCAGCGAGCTGTTTTTCTGATGTGCAGGCTTGTGGCGGGATGTAAACAGTGGCCAAAACAAACGAGGAGGACTTCCTCTGTGATTAAAAGGGTTTACAGTTCATAGAAAGTTACTCCACATGAGGACTGCATGTCTTCTGTAGTGCTGTGACACTGGTCTTCGTTTATATACAAGTAGATTTCACTTCTTCTTCTCCTTTTCCTCAAGAGCTCCACGCCGCTGTTCACTGGAAACAGGTGAAAGCCCGGCGCCAGAAGTACGCTGTCCGGGATGTGTTCGCTGAGCCTGCTTTTGGAGAAGGTCAGTGGCCTTTGTTTACGTTTTCTCCTTTCTCGTTATTTAAATTCACATCCTGCCAGCTGGCTCCACTATGGGATCTTGATGCAGACCTTCTCCTGGGTCATTTCCTGTATTCCCTGATGCATCACTTCCTGTTAAAGTTCTCCTCTTCTCCCGATTGGATACTCACCTTGATTGCTCCACCAGTCCTGAAAGAGACCTCTTCATTTAAACTGGCACTTCCTTACAGACAGGGCAGCTGTGTTTTGTTGTGCAGCTTGCCTCGTATACATGGTGTGTCTTCCATTTTGTTATGACCTTTGAGCCAGGTCGTAACAATTGAGGGCTTGTCCGGGAGTTTTGTAAAGATGGAAACTGTGTCAATTGAGTCTCATTGGCTCACTGTCTTGAGATTAATTGATTGCCATATGTTTTTGGTGCATGCTGATTAGAGGATGATGTCTAGCTGAGTTCTGTTGGACAAGGTAACCGCTTAAAGTGCTGTTTGTGTTTGCAAAATGTTGATCTGTGGTTATTTTGGGGTTACACCATGTGTTTGTTTTCTTTCGGTAATTAAGTATGAAGAGATTCCCTGTTAGGCTGCAAGACACTTCCTCTGTAGGTCGTGTCCGTTTGTTGTTTTGGTAGTGTGAGGTTATATGGTTGGAGCAGTTGTCTTGGGGGCACAGCCATAGATTTGGTGGGGTTGCCATAGTTATGGTCGCTTTCCCAAACTACTGGTATTTAGTGCGTAAATACCCACGGTCTCTGACCTCTGAAGACTCGGGTTGATTTGTAGTAAGGTCTTGTGAGGCAGTTAGTGGGAATTCTCTCAGCATTACTTAGTTGAGGTATAATTGTAATATAAAACAACATGTTTTGTGGCAGAGCACATATTTAGGAAGATGGAGAGTGGATGTTTTTTTTTATCCTTCAAGTAAACGGTAAAGGCTTCAATTTCAGGAAAAAAACAACAAAAGTTGTGATAACTTAAATTAGGTGAAATTGCATTTTGACTTATTAATGATAAACTTGTTTGTAGAGCTGTTTTGTATACGAGGCAAGCTGTTTGCGCAGCTTGCCTCGTATACATGGTGTGTCTCCCTTTTTTTGTTATGGCCTTTAAGCCAGGTCATAACAGATTGTTGTTTTTTTTGGTGGAAGGTAAACATTCTGCGCGCTTTTTTAAATTTTATTGCCCTGTTTGTTTCATAAGGAACCGTAATTTATAATATTTAGCGCTCAAACAGCACATTGAGTGAATTTACTTTCTCACAAACCTTTACTGCAGTTTTTGTTGCGTTTCTAGCACCATTAAATCAAAGGGAATTTTGGCCAACTGGCAAATACTTGTGTCTAGGAGTGGAAAGCCGACAGAGCTTATCCCAAAAGGCTTGCAGCTGTGATGTCATCCAAAGGTGACTCTGCAAAGTATTCACTCAAGGGGTACTGAAGAAATAGCAGGCATCTATGGTATTTATGCACTACTTGGGCTACCATACAAATACCAATAATAAACGTTAAAGTTGGCGTTCAAGGGATATTATTATTTGTGCGTGGAACAGTGTTAAATGTATCTTTAAACTGGTGGACTCACAGTTATTTAAAAAATAACTCCAATTGCTACTTTTGCATTAGCTCAAGTACACCATACTCCTGCTATATGCCCCGTTATGCTTCTTAGATGAACAGCAGATTGATGGAACCCCTGAGAAAATGCATCTTGCATGTAGCAGCTTTAACCTGGAGATATTCTTTAAACCCGTCTGTTCAGGACGGATTTCTGCGAGGAGATCCTGCTGTAACGATGCGGCCAAGCTTTGATGGCAAAGAAGTAGAAAACAAAGGACGTAAAGCCAGCTGTCATTCCCAAAATCCCAATCCATACCTGATTTCATGAGCGTAAATAATAAAAATAGAGCACGTTGGCAGCTTCTTGGGGTTGCAATCTTTCAGTTTTACAAAATACGAGCCAGGCATCCATCTGAGCTTTATTGTCAAGGGATGAAGGGTTTTCTTCTCCCCTTTTTTTTTTTATACCAGCTGTACATATTGATAGCAGAGAGACGCCTCTCGCAGCGCCTCAGCCCAGGCACTTATTCCAGCATCCCTCAGCTATATTGTATGTCAGAAGATAGGATGTGCAATATTTCGTGACCAAGAAATGAATCTGCAGAGATTTCTTTGTGGCTTGTCCAGATAATCACTTTCGGTCAAAGAGAAAGAACCTGCTGCTGCTTTCCGCTCGAGGCGTCAGGAGAGGATTCTCGGAGGGGTCCGTTTTCCTTTCAGTTGCAAAATCTGCTTGTGGCTCCTGTTTACCACTCTGTGATCCAGTTAACAGATAAGCGACGAATGGCTCAGTAGTTTGACTAAAGAACGCACTTCAGATCTGGTGAGAAAGTGTTCACCCCTTTTGCATTTTGTTACTTTTTGCTTTGTGAAATTTGCATATTTTAGCTCAGCCAGCACGTGTTAATACCAGACAGATAACCCTAGTAAAGATTTTTGAAGATTTTGTTTATTAAAGGGGGAAAAAAATCAATCCAGACTAACCTGGCCTATATGTAAAAATGTATTCGCCATGCTTTTAAACCATGAATTGACTGTGATTAACCAAAATGTGTGAACATCTGAGTTCGATTGCTTGCCCTGATTTGATTACTTAAACAGAGCCTGTCCTGAAACATGAAGTACACTCAACAAAAATATAAACGCAACACTTTTGGTTTTACTCCCATTCTTTATGAGATGAACTCAAAGATCTAAAACTTTTTCCACATACATGATATCACCATTTCCCTCAACTATTGTTCACAAACCAGTCTAAATCTGTGATAGTGAGCACTTCTCCTTTGCTGAGATAATCCATCCCACCTCACAGGTGTGCCATATCAAGATGCTGATTAGACACTATGATTAGTGCACGGGTGTGCCTTAGACTGCCCACAGTAAAAGACCACTCTGAAAGGTGCAGTTCTGTTTTATTGGGGGGGGGGGGGGTGTGGGGACTCAGGAAACCGGTCAGTATCTGTGCACTAATCATGGTGTCTAATCAGCATCTTGATATGGCACACCTGTGGTGATATTGTGTATGTGGAAAAAGTTTTAGATCTTTGAGTTCATCTCATAAAAAATGGGAGCAAAACCAACAGTGTTGTGCTTTTATCTTTGTTGAGTGTAGGTTAAAGGGTTCCGAAACGCATCGTTGTCATCCATCTGTCTGGAAAGGGTTTAAAAAGCCACACTTGGTGTAAAACTAAGAGAGCGTTTAAAAAAATATATAGCCCACGAGGGGACAACTGTGTATTAATATTGGGTGACAATTACTTTTTTGTGCATAATACGGGGTTTAGATAGCTTTTCCCTTAATAAAAAAAAAACTGCTTTTTGTTTCCCCAGGTTATTTATGCGTGATCCTAAAATCAGTTTGATGTGAAGTGACAAAAAAGGAAAAAAACAAGAAAACTTTCAGCAGGATTAACAGTGTAGTGGAAAACCCTGCTCTGCTAAATGTAATGTATTGATGGCTTAACTTCATTTAATCAATAAAAGGAGAAAAAATGACAGAGCAGAAAGGAGGCCATTCCTCCTGCAATTTAGGGTCCAGGGACGACTTAATTAAATATATATATATTTTTTTGAAGTTCCCCCAGGCTGTCTGTGAGATTTTAAATGAAAAAGTCATCCCCTGTCGTCTTAAGACCTTATTAAAACTGAAACCATTTCCTCGTCAGTGATGTTTTAATATCAGACCCAGTCCATGGGTTTCTGTTCATATGTTTGTGTGTTTATGCCTATGGGCGTGCGTGTTTGTGTGTGACAAGCCACCGAGTTGCTCCCATTCCTTCAAGCCCCCTCCAGGCACCGGGGAGCATCTGCAGCCCTCTGTTTTCCATATGCCCCATGCCTCTTAGTCTGTCTCAATCATTAATTCAGGGTGATTATGAATTAAGAAGCTGCCATTACTCCCCCCCCATCATGTCAGCCTGGTTTTTCACCCGTTTTTAGATGATTTTCAAATTCGAAGAGAGCTCATAATCAGAAAGGCAGAGCTGTTTTTAGTATATTGATGCACCAGATACAGTTGCTATGGTAATCCAGCTATTTTATTCAAATTTACAGTTTAGGGAATATCCTCAATCTGACTGTAGAAGTAAAGTCGTTCCTGTTTCATGCTGCTGGCCCAGTTTGATGAGCTGCCACCCCTCCTGTTACCCGGCATTTCTCCGCACGCTTTAGAGCGTCAGGAAAAGCTGAGCAGCAACACCTCGTCTCCGTTCCAACTCATTTCCCGCCCTCAACCTTAGCTGCACGCTGATGGGAATTCTCCATAAGCAGCAAAGTGAGTAGACACATCATCAGCAGCTGGGGTTTCGGGCGCACACAACACAGGGACAGATGCTTGCCAACATGGGGGCCTGAGCGCCGCATCCTGCAGGGGAAGGGCGGCCTCCTTAATCACCATGACACCCCGCCGCTCTGTTGTCTTGGCAAAACAACGCACAAACAAACAGACCCAGCTAACTTGAATAGATGTTTTCTGTCGGGAGTGAGATTTACAAACCTTGGGTTACTTTCTCTGGGAGCTCTGACACGAGGATCAGCATCACTTTATTATTGTTACCATAGGGAAACTTTTTCCTTGCAGCCAGGTGAAACGCATCATAGTTTCTGTTGCCGTTTGGGGATCCGACGAGGGCTGGAATTACCAAGGCCTGGATCGGGTGCTTTGTCTTGTAAATTGGTAGAACATATAGGCCACGTGCAACTGTGATGGAGAAATGGTTTGCTGTCCAGCAGAATTTTCCTTCATTTAGGACAGTGGTTCCCAACCCTGGTCCTCAAGGACCCCGTTCCTGCATGTTTTGGACCTGTCTCTGTTTCGGCTCACCTGATTCAAATGATTGCATGACCCCCTTTGCAGCCATCACGTGCGAAGGAGCCTTTTAATCATCCATTCATTAAAGTCCGGTGTGTGGCAGCAAGGAGATGCCTAAAAAATGCAGGTTAGGGGTCCCTGAAGACCAGGGCTGGGAACCACGGATGTAGGAGAACGCTTTATCACCATAATGTTTGGTCCTTAAACCTTAAAGGTTGACTGTGGTCCACTTGAAAAAGTGGCTATCAGCTTGCTTCCAAGTGAACCCTGGTGTCGTTTGCTTAGACTTGGAACATGCTGGATTCCTCACTTGCCTGCCTTTTGCTCACACAGGAAGGCTTCTTGCAAAAAAACACAGATTGGAACAGGAAATAAAACAGAAACCTCAAGTCCATTGCCCTGTCCCAATACTTACACTAAACCCTACGCACTTCTATGAAGTGTGCACCTGGCGGAAGTGCACTTAAGGGTTTGAGTGTGCAGGTTATAAGCATCCAAAACAGAAGTATTGGGACACTATGGGTTATGTTATCAACTTGCACCTCTGTGTCTTAACACCAAAAATGACGGGACCATCGCCGTTTTTGCAATCTTTACTGGTAAAAACGATTAAAATTGCAACAAGCAACGTTTTGAGGGGAATGAATTGAGAGGATTGGGCAGAGCAGGTATTGACACAAATGCGAAATGAATAGAAAATATTTTATATAAAATGTATATAACTAAAACATATATGTTGTGTGCCTTTCATTAATGATAGCACTTATTTTGTTACAGAAAATAAGCAAAAACTAATACACGTTTGATATTTTCATATCTATTTCTTTATTGTATTTTTTACAACTTTATCAACAGCTGCTGAGGTAAAAAAAAATTAACATAGCAGACAGCAAGCAGGTTGCTTAATTAAATAGACATGACAAACATTACTTGGTGCTTTCAGACATTTTAGAGCGCAAATACATCAAATGAAGTCAACCAAGGAGATAGAATAAAATTAAACGAGCTGCTACTATTTAAGGAAATTTCAGTTTTACAAGTAAAAATAACTACCATATTCGTTTTAAGAAACGAAAATTGGCGATTAGTCGTTTATTTAAGGTGGCAGTATGATTTTAGGTCTTTTTAGACCAAACATTTTCACCTTCTGGCTCAAAACATCACATGCAGCGATGAATTGTGGGTAATACACTTTAGTGAAGGCGGCATCGATACGGACTTCACTAAAGGGTGGATCGAGGATGCAAAGGGGTAGGGCGAAATACCACTCTGGAGAATCGGGACACGCTATACACTCACGCCCTCAGCGGGAGTGCGCACGCAGAGGCACCCTCAAAGAGCCGGTGTAACTGCACGATGTTGTCCTAGTAGTTTGGGTGACTTTCAAAAGTGCAGCCTGAAAGTGAACTAAACTAAATGAAGAGTTCAGATTAGAAAGTCTGAAGAGGGAGCTAAAGATCAGGGTAATGTAAAGAATCCTAGAAAGCCCCAAAATGAGAAAAGGAAGAATAAAAAATATCAGCAATTTTAGAAAGGTTAGATTTCCATAAAAAGGCTTTAAATCATAGTTGATATGATAGATTTCAGTGTAATTAAAAGAAAACTGCATTGTTTTATATATATATATATATATATATATATATATATAAACAACAGTTCACTCTGGTATAATATGACAAACTAGGACTACAGACCAAGCCAAAATTGACAAGTAACCATATTCTTATCATTTACTGGATAACACACACTTAGAATTATAATCTCTTCTTACTGCATGTAACTGAAGTGAAAGAAACATTTTTACATATTTTGCCAATGGAGTCAACTAATGTTGTTGATCTTGTACAAATATGCAGTTTGAGTGTGTGGAAGACCTGACTCGTTAGTGTGTTTGCCCTGAACACCTCTGTCCCTGCTGGTCACATGACTGACTGCCACCTGCCTGCACAGCTGTTACTCGTCTGCTCGTTAGCTTCATCCCAGTAAACAGCATCTCCTTCCACAGAACTCCTATCGCTTCATTTTCTGTTTTATCGGCACATGAAATTCACTTTTACATGTCTGCCCTTGCCCTCTTGAAATCTGCTGTCTTCAAGCTACAGCCTGTAAGTTTTTCTACTTGGTTGGGTCTCTTTAAGCTAAGCATTTGCAACATGGTTTCAAGTTTAGTCTTTTCAGTTAAATATATATTTTTTGTGGCCTTTAACTGGCCGAAAGACAAAGTATGAACCAGTGCGGGCAGGTTTTAGCTGCTTATCGGCCAGGCGTTTATTTTTGTGGTGCAACATGAAAACTTTCTAGGAGTTTCATACAGTCTTGCAGTCTCTCTTTTTAACAATGGTAATAGTTTATTTTTAAAACCATAAACATTGATAAAGACTTTTATCACCTCAAGCGTTTTGAATGTATAGTATAACAGTTGTTAAACATCAATTCTGTCTTTATGGAGCACTTTTTGTACAGCCAAGTTTCAAACAAAGTGCTTTACGGATATTAAAACCAGAAGGAATACAAAAATAACCACTAGACACTCGTTAAAAATGATTTAACTAATTACATGGACATAACGGAGGACAAAATGAAGAATTAAGAGAAATGGGTAAATCAGTCAATATTTGGCGGATAAGACACTGTGGAAACGTAATCAGATTAGTCAAAGTAACCTTAAATCATAATGTACAAAACATGAATACTACACAAAAAAAGATCAATAACATAAATATCAATATGATGATGTAGCAAATGGGTAACAAACTAGCTGAAATTGTTTTGCTAAAAGTGAAAAAATAAAATAAAAGATAACGGGTTTAAACTTGAACTAAATGCCAGACTGAATTTATGCATCTTCAGTTTCCTTTGAAAGACATTTAGGCTGTCAGTTTCCATCAGGTCTGTTCTACAGCTGAGAGTCACAACAAGAAAGAGATGCTTGACGTCTCATTCTTAGATGGCATGTAGAACAAAAGCAAGTCTGACAAATGAGGTGGCCTTAGACCATTAAGACATTTGAATACCAGTATGAGTACAATAAAATCAGTTGTAAAAAGGTCAAGAAATCTATACAGACTTTGTCATTATTATGTCAGCCTGCTTCCTGCTGCTCCTTAGCATTCTTGCAGCTAAAGTAGCTGCAAAATATATCCTAAAAGTTGGTGCTCTAGTCTCTGATTTGGGCTGGGAGAGAAAGGATGAAACTCTGGTAATGTTCTTCAGATGATAAAATGCTTGTTTTGGTAACACCTTAAATGTGGCTTGTGAAGATTCTTCTGCCAGAGGTGAAGGAAATTATGTACCTCCCATGGCTTTGTGTCTAAAGTGGAGTAAACAGTGTGTCAATATGTCTGTTTTCAACGTTAGAAACTATATATACACTCCTGATCAAAATCTTAAGACCAGTCAAAAATTTGCAAGAATTAGCATTTTGCAACACTGAATCTTAAGAAGGTTCTAAGTAGAGCTTCACAATGTTAAAAGGACAAATCAGTGCAAGAGACAAGAACATTTGAGCAGGGAATTGTCTGAAAACTGCATTTACACTCAAACATGATTTTTTCAGCTGATCAAAAGTTTAAGACCATAGTCTTTAAAAGCCAAAAGCTGTGCAAACATCTGGATTCCATGTCATTTTCTGTGAAGTCTTTACACTGTCAAGACCTCCTGATGGCAAAAGCAAAAAAGCTCACTGACTTTGAACGTGGTAGGATTGTTGAGCTGCATAAGCAAGGCCTCTCACAACGTGCCATCGCTGCTGAGGTTGGACGCAGTACGACAGTCATTTTGCATTTTTTAAATGATCCTGAGGGTTATGGAACAAAAAAGTCAAGTGGTAGACCCCAAAAAATTTCACCAGCTCTGAGCCGCAGGATCCGATTGGCTGTCCGTCAAGACACGGGACGATCCTCTACCCAAATTAAGGCCATTACTGGTGCTGACTGCAGCCCAATAACCATCAGACGGCATCTGCGAGAGAAGGGCTTCAGAAACAAAAAACGTCTTCAAAGGCCACGTCTTCTTCAACGCCACAGAATTGCCCGTTTGGACTTTGCAAGGATGCACCAAACATGGGACATTGAAAGGTGGAAGAAAGTTGTCTTCTCTGATGAGAAAAAATTTAACCTTGATGGTCCTGATGGCTTCCAACGTTACTGGCATGACAGGGAGATCCCACCTGAGATGTTTTCTACACGGCACAGTGGTGGGGGCGCCATCATGATTTGGGGTGCGTTTCCCTTCAATGGAACAATGGAGCTTCAGGTTGTGCAGGGGCGTCAAACAGCAGCTGGCTATGTGGAGATGTTGCAGCGGGCATCCCTCATGACTGAGGGCCCTCGTCTGTGTGGTAATGATTGGGTTTTTCAACAGGACAATGCTGCAGTTCACAATGCCCGCCTGACAAAGGAGTTCTTCCAAGAGAATAACATCACTCTTTTGGACCATCCTGCATGTTCCCCGGATCTAAACCCAATTGAAAACATTTGGGGATGGATGGCAAGGGAAGTTTACAAAAATGGACATCAGTTCCAGACAATGGATGCCCTTCGTTAAGCCATCTTCAACACTTGGAGCAACGTTCCCACTAGCCTCCTGGAAACACTGGCATCGAGCATGCCTAAACGATTGTTTGAAGTCATCAACAAGAATGGTGGAGCTACTCATTACTGAGTCCTTTTTTTTTGACATTTTGATTTCTGTTTTGGGGGGTTTTCGGGGTTTTTTGAGCTATGGTCTTAAACTTTTGATCAGCTGAAAAAATCATGTTTGAGTATAAATGCAGTTTTCAGACAATTCCCTGCTCAAATGTTCTTGTCTCTTGCACTGATTTGTCCTTTTAACATTGTGAAGCTCTACTTAGAACCTTCTTAAGATCCAATAGTGCAAAATGCAAATTCTTGCAATTTTTTGACTGGTCTTAAGATTTTGATCAGGAGTGTGTATATATATATATATATATATATATATATATATATAATCCACCAACATCTACTGCTGAGCTGTCAAGACGGTACCCCCTTCCCTTGACGAACCTATCTTGCAAGGTTTTGACGTTGACATGAGTGTCCGGGGAGAGGATTCAGTGTGTACCCACATATGTTGCATAAACTTTCCCTTTGCACCACAGAACTCTGACATGTCAGCCTTCCAGTCCAGTTTGTCGACGCTCCTCACATGTTGCGTCAAGTGTCGGACTTCCGGATGCGTCACTGTGACAGGTAAGAGGTTCTGTAGACAATTTATCTGTTCAAACATTAAACATAGTCTCTGTTAAGAGAGAGAACTGTTCTTTTCAGCTAATGGCAATAGAAGATGAGAAGTACAGCATTTTCCGGACCATAAGGCGCACCGGATTATAAGGCGCACAATCAACTTTTGAGAAGAATTTAGGATTTTAAGTGCGCCCTATAGTCCGAAAAATACGGTAGTCAAGTTTATTTGTATAGCACAATTTAGCAACAAGGGTCAACACACTTTACATCATAAACACATTGAAACGATCACTGGTTGTGAGACCAGAAGCAAACATTGAATTGTATCAAGTGAAAACATCAATACACATGAAACATGTTGGTCAAGGTTCCTGTTGTTATGGGTCGAAAGCAACTCTAAACAGGTTCTTGATTTAAAGGAACTCGGTGTTTGAGCTGTTTTGCAGTTTTCTGAAAGTTTGTGCCATATTTGTGGAGCATGGAAGCTGAACGCTGCTCCTCCATGTTTGCTTCTGGGTAGTAGATCTTCCTCTCCTTGCTTTGTCTGAGCCTGACGTGAAGCATCTACAAGCAGTCAGGGGGTCTCAGACATGGATTGACTCTAGATGCAGAATGTGGGAGGTGAGAAACTTTAACTTCTAGAGGACTGAAGAGAAATTCAGTAATGTAGTCAAACTATTTCAAAGTTTCTGAAAAGGTTGAATTACAGTAGTTTTCTTTCCCTATCTGGTTGAACTGCAGTCATTTTGTTTGTGCTGTAATGAGCTCCAGGGGTTTCACTTGAGTCTCTGCCTGAAACAGCAGCAGTGGTTGTGTAGGTTGTTATTGTTTCTGGGTTAACGTGTCAGATTGCAACGACACCATTCTGGTAGAGATGGCCTCTCTAAGCGCTGCCTTGCAGCGTTTCATCTTAAAGCCTCCCTGCACATCGACAGTCTTCATGTTAGGCACGCTTCTGTTTAATAAACTCATCTCTGGCACCGATTTTTCACTCTAATAATTTTGTTCTACTGGGATTTTTGTGAAGTTATTTCATAATTATTTGATTCTCCATGTATAAAATGAAATGGTTTCGCTGCATTTTGACAATTTTAAAACCATGAATAACAATGCCAACCCTTTTCTCACACAAAAAGCAACAATCTTACTGCAGCTAAAATGATATGCAGTTGAAGTGTTACCTATATTTTTATGTACAGGATTCTTCTACATATTCTGGAAAAGTATAGAAAAATACAATGTAATATTTATATTTTCTAGCTCAAAAATAGTGTGAAAAAGGCAGATAACGTTCATGAAAACTGTGTAGTTTCAGGTTTTATTACCTATGCCATTGTCAAAATGTTTTATTTCCTCTTAATTTATTCATTTTGTTTTATACGTTGTGGCCTCCTGTCATGCATCCCCTCCTTCTTTGTTGCCTTAAAGTACGTTTTACCCCAAAATACTACGCTGACCCTGTATTTAGGGTTGTGTTGATTATTAGACTGAAGCAGAAATATAAAACGTGTTGACTTTAGTAGCCGTTTTCAGTCACTCGTGGCTTATTATACCTTGCTTTTTCTGTTCATTGGGGTTTCACATTAACAACCGGATGCTAGCTTCCCAGGCTGCTGCTTGTTGGCTGATGTTTTAACAGCATCAGGTTAATAAAGCTTCACTTCACAGAACTTAATTGGTCATTTCCAATTTATTTGACAGAGCTCCAGGTTTAGCCGGTTGTTCCCATCAGAGTGTAAACGTCAGACTCTGATCAGTTTAAAACCATGGAATGACCTGAATCTGCTGAAGAAGTAGTGATGAATTTGGGCTGCTTTGTTGTAATCATGAATTATGATCATGACTATTTTGCTCATGTGAATTATTGAGCGTTTATTATGCTTAAATCGCCTTTTTTGGAACTAAAATTGATATTCCTCCTAGTTTTAGTTTGGAAAGTGCTTAAACAGCAAAATCTATACATGAAGATGGCAGCTATTTGCTGTAAATGTAATGCAGTGGCGAGTTGTGCATGTCACACCTAGGCGTTCAGCAGTGCTCCGTCGGAATCAATCCACCCCTGAATAACTATTTTAAGGCAATAAAAAACATCTTACTATGCAGAATTACATTATAAACAGCAGTTGCATTGCAGGTAACTCATATAATCAGAATGTCCTAATTACAGAAACAAACTAGAGGTGTACAAGTCTCCTCCTTCTGCAGCTAAAGCTGCAACACATAAAAAGGCACAGATAATAACCTCATAGAACTGCAATATTATAAAAAAATGGCAGCATTTCACTCACCAAAAATCCTGATTTATTTGTACCCAAAATCCATCTGCCTCTCTTTCAAGAGTTCAATCACACTGTTGTAAAGATTTTCGGTTCCATCAGGAAGTCCTTTTTTTATTGCCATCAAAGCTGATGCTGCCCTTTTTCTCCTTGACACTTGTGATCTGTTGCGTAACACAGGACCAGTGCGAGCTGCGCTGCACTACTTTTGTTGTTTCATCCGCCATAAAAGAGAGAAATGGTGTTTATTAACTTGCTTTCTGATCTCTTCTCCCATCACTCAAGCAACAGCAGTGATCAGGCAGGTGGTTTTGGATTTTGCCCGACGTCGCACTAGACGGCGTCTGTGGGCAGCCGGTAGTCTGGTCTGTGTTCCTCTCAGCAATGAAAGAAAGAAGCGCCGCATGGTTTCCTCTGCTTTTGGGTCCAACACTTTCATCCTGTCCCCAAAGGGAAAGTTTCTCCTCTCTCAAAAGAATGACACCGTCTATCAGTCTTTTTAGATTTTCCCAATTTTCTTCACGCTTTCACTATGTAGCTTCATTTCCTTGCACACCTGCTCACTCCGCAGTATTCGCTCTGGTTTCCCCAAACATTTTGAAAAGCACCGTTGCTAGCAAGCGTCCGACAGCGTTCAGGTGTCTCGTCGCCGCCTCGGATAGCCAAGTCTGATTTACGAACGTAGTGCCACACCAAACACCAGGTCCCTGCTAAAAGGCCTTGGTGTTGTCGGCTCAAAATCTGACTGACCCAGACCCATATTTTATGATGGTGTGGCTGCAGAACTGATTGTAAATGCCTCCAGGCAGATTTCTATGACCCTGACAACAGATGATGGCTAAAATGAGATTGGTGAAATGCTTAAATATGAAATGTATATCTGTAAGAAGCAACCAGGTGGACTAGCAATGAAAGGACCGTTTGAAATAATTCCTCAACAAATAATATCAATGTGAGTCAGTTATGTTTTAGGGCCCACCACTGTAGTACAGTCTAATCTATATAGATATGCCACCATCGGAGAATGTCTTTTAGACTGGAAAGCAGCACCCAGTAGGATCTGATGGACCATTTTCTACATGTCCGTCTACACCCAGCCCTCTTCTGCAGTCACTCACTGATGTTAAATTTACTCCTGCTTGAAGCCAGATTGCACTGAGTTGAATTCAGACAAACCATTAAAATTTTCGTATTGAAAACAGGGATCCAGTCCATCAATATGCCGCTCCTCAGGTAAGAGTCTGACCTTTTTATGCATTGAATTTTTCTTTTCTTTACGGGAAAGTGCAATTTATCCGAAGACCACTTGCCTTAAGGACATAAACTGCACTATATAATCTTTGTTTTCTTTTGTAATGATTTAAGGATTGTGATTATTTTTTTTATTTTTTTTTTACGTTATTGTTTCCTGCTCTGGCCCTTTTTGGTAAACTTAATTGGACAGCCTGTTCATACAAGTCTTCTTTTAGCAGCGTCATGGTCAGAAAACATAGCGATGAAACAAACATTTTTATCACATCAGTTGTAACTTCCAGATTGCTAAAGCAAAAACCAAGAAAGGAAAGATTCATCAGTTATGACTTTGTCTGCAATTATGACTGGATCCAATTTTAAATGTAACACTTTATTTTTCTGAAACAGCATGAAGAGTATCTTCTTTTAGCTGCATTTCTAAAGCATTTGACAGGAACAATGCATTCTTTTTTCACTGACATGAAAGCAAACTCTGGGTGCCGAATGGCCACCTGTTCCTCTTTAGGTTTACTGCAGTCTGAGTTCCTCCTTCTTAAACCACTGCTTGTTTACAGGAGCCTTTTTTTATAAAGTAATCTGGTAATCCATCTTCACCCTGCCCTCTCTCGCTCTCCTGGGTTAACGTAGGTGGATGTGTCGTAGCTCGAACATCATATGCATGAAGAATCTGCCGTCCCCGCACTTTTTTTTTTTGCCTCGAATGTTTAAGCACGATTCTTGATGGATGGATTGTCACTTGGTGCAGTGTTAAGGGCAGGTGGTGCCTTTTAGGAGATGGGAGGTTGTCCCTGAGAGTCAGGGGACTGAAGACCAAAAAGCAAAGTTCAGAGACGCGGCCGTTTTTCTTCTCGTTAAACGTCATAAACTGAAAAGGATGTATATATCAGCCGAGACAGATGAGCTTCTATTTTTTTTTTCATCGCAGAAAGGCTTGCAGTTTTAGCAACTACTTGGATGTCGGCAACCATAAAGGAAAATCTGATTGGACTAGAAAATGCAGTTACTATGGGGAAAAAGTGGAAATAGTAAACCTTTGGTTGTTTGAAGCTGAAGAACCTTGTAAGATCTAGTTAAAAGGGTTTCTCCTCTACCCTTCCTGTTGTTAGCAGTCATTGTTTACCTTAGAAACAGAAGTAAGGACACACCGTGTGTGTGAGGAAGAGATGGTTTTACTATTATTCTCGAGCATGGTATGACGTCAGCGTTGACCATCCATAATGTCGGCTGCTAGGACCAGCAGACTTGGAGTTTTTCCACAGTAGTGGCTTGACAATGACGAGTGATGTTGGCATGACCTGTTATTGCTTAGAATTAAAAGGCAGGTATGGTGTGGCCCGTTTACTGGTTGATAAGAAATCAGATACGCAGGTTTTCATCCAGATGGTCGCCATTTAGGGACAATTGAGTTGTAAATAAGGGGTTTTAACATCCTAAAGTTTATTTTGCCTTGGCAGAGAGCAGGGTTTAGGGAACCTGCACTGTCTGTGGCTTTTCTACCAAACAGGTTTCAGGGCTAAAGTGGTGCTAGTGGCACCTGTTTAAAAAAAACAATTATAGCGATCTATTGCACTGCATAATTATTTTATTTAACCCTTTCTTTTTAATATTGCTCTTAAAGTTTTGACAAATTTTAAAATCAGCCGCTCAAGATTGGAAGCATTCATGGATTTTAAATTGTTTAAGGTGATGATATCAGGACTTGTGTGGTTAAACTGCCTCCATGAACTGTAATCCTTCACAAAAAAAAACACATTGCGTAGCAATCGGCCCTAGCACGCCACCATCTTGGTAGTCAATCACTCCATTCTGTCCCTCTGATAGCTAATTAATACAACATTAGTAATCAATTGTCCAAAATTTTATTGATTTCTAATTAAATTTTTTAAACTCACTCTCGTACTGGTCTTCAGCTTATCTGGGACCGGGTGGCGAGGGCAGCAGACTCAGCAGCAGACCTAGGCCTAGACTTCCTTCTCTCTAGACACCACTGGTGTTTAAGTTTTATTTGTTCCTTTAATATATTGTTTTTCCTTTAATTTTAGTTTTCCTTTATATATTTTCACGTAGTTTAGTTGAAGGTTACTAATCTGTTTTTGAATAAATAGTATTTTGTCCCTTTCTATGAAACCACAGAAAAATATATTTAGACATGTCAGTCAAATAACATCAAAGCTTTTAGAGAGCCAGTTTATGGTGGTATGTAGAACAAAAATTAAGACTTGTTCAGAAGAGCTTGTCTTGTCAGCATATTTTAGGCAGAGGCACTGATGTTTTGTTACCAAGTCATCATATTATGTGAATATTTGTTTTTCTCTCTGACAGTGGGGCAAGCTAATCACTGGATCTGTTCTCAGGGTCGGGAGGTCACATTCGCCTGGTTGCGCTATTCTGAGCAGGCAATGAGCAAGGTGGCCTTCAGCACTTGCAGGTCCTGATATTATTTCAAAAGGGCTCTCGGTGGCGCAGAGAGTCATTGCAGTGGTTGAGAGCTAATGGGCCAGATGTAGGAGCCACCTGGCCAGTGCCAGGGCTCCGTATGCTCCTGCTGACAGAGCCAGTCATGCAGAGCCGCTGTCTGCTGCTGCTTCCCAAGCACGAGCCCTAATGTTGCTCATTTACACGAGCAACTGTGCTTATCACCGTTTTACCATTGAGTATGTATCTGCATGTGTGCATGTGCGTGCGTGTGTGTGCACTCAAGCACGGAATCTGCCCCGACATTTTAAGAGGTAATGCTTTTAATAATTATAACTCAAAACGAATCTTATATATATTTTTTCCCCCTCTATTGCGACATTATCCCAGCTTGACCTTTTAAAAATAGAGGTCAGAGTGTGGCGCCATGAAGCTAAAATCCATCACTTTGACTCAGCTGCAGGCAGCATGTGAACACAGCCAGAATTTTAGTTCGAGCACACCCCAACCCTCAGACACGCTGCTATTTCTGGTATGTTGAACGAGCCGTGCTTCTTTGGCTGCGCGCCCATTTAATTCATTTAACACCGAAGAAAACAAAGCACCTCTGGCAAGCGGGGCAGTGGAAAATAGAGCCGTGAATCTTGATTGTGGAGGTAAATGAACAGATAGGTCTGGAGGTGTGTCATCTGTCGGCGAGCAGAGATGCATTAGCCTGGATACACCCCGTCACTTCTGAGTCCTCGATAACCTCTCAGACAAAACGGCATCAGCCGCAGGTCTCGGTTTTAGACGCGCTCATCCGAACGTGTCTGGAATGACAGAAAAAATTATATATACATAAATATCAAAAATCCACTTTTCTTGACAAAAAAAAAAAAAACGTGCTTTTTCAAGTGTAACTCGGGGCAAGTAATAATATTCTAGACAATGTGAGGCGGCATGGTATGTATGCGTGTTTAAATATTCATCGTGGGAGGGAGGATGTGGTGTAGGTCTGGAGTTTGATTTACGCCAGCAATAAGTTGGTGTTGGCGCAGAGGTCGACTGTACCCCTGGGCAAATGTACACAGCTGTAAAGAGGATGAAAGCCCCACATAAGTGATAACCTTTTTACTCTGTTTGTCTATTCAAAACTCTTTGACCCAAACACCAGTGGAAACTAAAATGACAGAAGTTTATAAATATTTAACTTCACGGAATAACTGTCAGGAGTGAAACTAATAGTCTGAACTGCTCAGACGCTACAGTTTTGGTGATAGTGTCCGTATTGGTTTGCATTTAGACTGTTCTAACAGCTTACATAGGTAAAAACCTCCACATGTGATCAAGATAAAGTCTGCACTGTTTTATTATGCTGTTGATCTCGCGCTACATTCTTATCTCCAGATACTTAATAGAGAAGCGATATTTGCAATGATCGGCTTTCCTAATACTCGAACATTAAAGAAATGATGAGGTGCTGAACTGCTTTCCCCTGTTGGTAAACATGTGGTCTTAATACACCTTTTCACCTTGACACCACGTCCTATTCTATCTTTCCTTGGGGAACCTTTCAGGGCAAAAGCCTTGGCTGCTGGCCAGTAGAACCCCAAGGGAAACCCACTTAAATGCTGGGAGGGAAGGTAGAAAGCCATTTAGGCCCAGGCATTCACTCTGCTAACACACTTTTATATCTCACTGGCTAACTATGATCAGCGGGGCTCTTGAATTACGCGTTATACATTTATGTGCAATAACATGAATTCACTTGTGCCAGTAATTGCAAGAACATATACAGTATCCTGTATATTACATGATTTAGTGTTGACCGAAAGGATTCTCATCTAACATCAGTTGGACATAAACAGATTTAACACTGGCATTACTCATCAAACAATCTAGATGCTGCTAATGGGTTCCACTTGATCAATCGATCAAATGTGACCACCTCTATAAAAGATGAGGATTTGCTGATCTGGAGAATAAAGGATTAGTTTGGATTGTTTTAAGTGAGAGTGAAGGCCTGTGAGGTTCTGGTGTCTGTCTTCAGTGGGCATTAGGTGAGAGGGCAACGCATAGTAACGCTCCTCATACAAAAGGTTAAATTAGAGAGATCCATTAACCTTACAGTCGTGTTTCTGGACCGCAAGAGGAAGCCATGCATGCGTGGAAAGAACGTGCAAACCTAATGCAGAAAGGCCCCAGGGAGCAATTTGAACCCGGGACCTTCTGGCTGCATTGTAACAGTGCTTACCACTGTCTCCATGCAGCCAATACAAAATAATCACAAAAGAACTTCCAAACGAAATAAATGAATGTTTCGAGTTTATGAAGACGTTGAGGGGCAAAAACAGTTTGCCACTTGACGACACAGAAATTACTGAGCACAAAATATATATATATATGCAAAAGTCCTGTAAAGGTCTCAGTTAAATTATATTTATTTCAAACGAAATATAAACCACTTGCTGGCTTGCTGTCCCTGATCAACATTCATAAACACATTTTAGTTGACTTTAGCACTTTAAAACAAACGGAAAATGTTTACCAGTGAGATGCTAAAGGATATTAACATTTTACAATCTAACAACATTCATGTTCTTAGTGGTAGGAATAAAAAGAATTGAATATCATGAAAAAGCTAAAAAATTTTCTAACTCATTTTAGAATGTGAAACTCGTTTGTGATATAGCTTAATTTCGCGTATTTCAAGCCTTTTTTTCCTGTAATTTGGATTATCATGACTTACAGATAATGAAAAAACATTCAGTGTCTCAAAAATTTGACTATTGTGAAAAAGTGAAATACTGAAAACTCATTGTCACTTCCTAATCAGCAAATTTACTCAAAACCCCTGCAAAGGTTTCCTGTGCTTTAAATCTGCATCAGTTGGTGGCACAGTCATGGGGCAGAGTGCTGGCTTGACAGATGTCCAAAAGACTGAACAACCAGCTTCTTTAGCAACTACCTACAGCTTCTCCTCCTTGTCGAGGGTCTCTGAGTGCTGTGGTAAGCATATGCATAGAAAGTTAACTGGAAGGAGAAAGTGAAAAGAGCAATCATAATCTTATCATCATTAACTTAGTTGGTGGATACGTTTTTTTTTCCTAAGCTTTTGTAGTTTATTTGGCAGAATTGAGACATTTTGTCATCAGTTCTAGTTGGTAAAAACTGTGGTATTGAACATGATATGGCTGTACAGACTGCCCCTCTAATCTTGTGGAGTTTCTCAGTAAAGAAGTTAGCAAATTCATTGATGGCCTGGTTTAGTGGAGTTCAGAAGCCACAGACACAGGAGGGTTTGTTAACCTGTTGACTGTGGCAAATAAGGCATGAGTATTGTTAATGTTTTGCTGATGCTCTCAGAGAAGAAAGATTCCCTTTTTCAGCTTTGAGTTATATCTGTAAAGTCTCTCTTTATAGATGTTATGGTGAACCTGGATTCCACCTGTATTCAGCTTTTCAACACTTCCTTTTTTCACTTCTAACTGCTGGAGCACTTTTCCACAGGGATTTGTCTTACCTGGAACAACCTTCATTTTAATCGGAGCAATGCAGTCAATGATGTCTGTCCTGTAACTTAGTAGATGAACTAGTAAATAACTTTCAAAGTGGAAGTAAAAGAGTAAGTTTGGTTAAAAGTTTTATGATTTTCTTATGATGTCCCTTTGGCTAAATGAGTCACTGGAAATGATGCTTTCAAAGATAACAGAAAAGTGATCAGACAGGGCAATATCAGTTACATTCACCTTGGAAATGTTTAGATCCTTAGTGATGATCAAGTCTAAAATATGTCCCTGTTTGTGCGTTGACTGTTTAACATGTTGAGTTAAACCACATAGTTCTTTGCACCTCTGTCTTCAGGGTTGTCAACGTGAATGTTGTTGATGTTGGTTCGGGTTATCGGGTGGTCCACCTTTTTGTTCTATTGGGGTGAGTTCTCCTGTAGTAGTTGCTATCTTTAGCTAACCTTACCTGCAAGATGAAATCTCACGGTATTTGTGTGCTCACAAACACACGACAATCCATCTTGTACTGCTCCAGCTTCAAAAGCTAGTGCCTGAACCAAAAACAGTTCTGGCCAGTCACGTTGCAGTGTCGTGGTTTAAGGCGGGGCATACCAGCTGTGATGAAAGCAAGAGCTGCTGAGCAGCCGAACCAACATAAACACGGCAGCGCAAGAGGACGCACGCGTAGCTGCTGCTATCACATCTGTTTTGTCAAGGTGACAAGGTGTCGCTTTGCCCAGACAGCTTGGAAAGTTCTGCCGAATGTCCCGGCTTTCCCCAAACGGATTCGATAGCAGTCCCAGATCGATAATGTGGACTTTATCAATCTGGCTGGCCAGGTTAATCTTTTTCTTGGCTGTTGCAGACTCTATTGGGCTTATCGTCTGTTTGTGCTCTTGCTGTACTTTAAGGACAAAGCTGCTGGTGCATGGTTCACAGAATATGTTGGATATGACCTATTGAGAGTAACCATTTCTGTTCAAAATATCTTTTCTCCCAAAAAATATTGAAGTTGTCAATTAATGTCACAGATGTTTTACTGGAATTTTTTTTTATTATAATTTTTTTGCCAGTGGTTAAGCATCAGAATTTTTGAAAAAATCTCATCTCCACACTTAATGAGCATGTGAGGTCTGTGGAGAAACTATTTAGCCCCATTTCCATTACAAGCCCCAGGATTTAAAGCCACAGACTTTGGTTTCCCAGGTTAAACCAAAAAGTAATGCATAGCTTCTCTGTCTACGCAGGGACTGCAGTGGGGTGGAAGTTTTCCTTGTCTAGGTACGGGGTTCTACCTGTAATCTTCCTGGATCTTTTGGCCATGTGCTCAGTGTTCCGGGGGGCACTGCAGGGTGGTTTATTCCCATTTCCTTCAGTGATCTCTTTGTTGACTGGGTCGCTGAGCTGGCTGTCGGTGTTTGGAATCAGATGCAAAGTTGTCATTCTCATATCCAGCATTGGCCTCCAGAGTCACCTCAAGTTGGTGGATTTTCATTTCCATAACAGCTGTTTTCTGAAAAGGCTTGTCGAAGTCCTCAATGTTGAAGGGAGGCATCTTGTGTTGATTAGCTGACATGGGGTGGTTGTTATTCATATTCACTCCATGTTGAATTGTTTCTATAACAGCCTTTTCTCTGAGAAGTCTAACTCCTCTGGGGTGTAAAGAAGCTTCTTGAGTGGATTAGCTGACGTCGACTGGTCCTTTTCTCTGATGCGATTTGAATAACAATAAAAAGTAAAATAGTCCACACACGGAAAGCATTAAAAAATGAATAAATCCTTAAGAGTCGCTTATCTAAAATAGTTTAGTCCAACCTTTCTGTAGTTTTGGCTAAAAGCAAAATAATTCAAGCAAACGGGGAGCAGGGAAAAATGTCTGAGCAGGCGGAGAGGCATAAGTTGTCAGCATTTTTGCAAACTCCACTTCTGCAAAGGTCTACGTGTTGTTTTGACAACTCATTAAGTGTTTGTAAGCTTTACAATACCAACTCTATGCTACTACAGTGCCAGCCCTTCACCCTTGTGAAATATGGCAACAGCTTTATAAATGATAACACCTCCCTCACTGGACACGTCAGAAAATGTATGTTGACACCAGGGAATGCGCAGAACCAATAAAAACGGAACAACTACATCAGACTCCACAGAACAGACTTTGCGTGTTAACCACACTGCTGCTAGAAAAAGACCGAACAAACAGGACTTGTTGGATTTTGGGGAGAACTGCAAGAGCAATGCAATCTGAATAAACTGGAGGAGTTCTGGAAGACAAGACCAAATTACAGACGTTTGACCATAATTCCCAGCGCCATGTTTTTCTACCTCGAACCCCTGATAGCAATTGCCAAGCACATGGTGGAGGAATGATTTTTAATTACTGTTATTTTAGGCATGTTTGCCTAAATCAAGCAACAGAACCTGGGCATCTTGCAGTCATTGAGATCGCAAGGTATACGAACGTTTTATAGAGTCAGTTGAGAGGGCATCTGTCCTACAGCTGAAGCTTGTCCCAAACTGGTCCACAGTAGGGCGACGACTCCAAACTGCAAGTAGAAATCAACGTGGCTGGAAAAAGAAAATCTAAAAATGTTTTAATGGTCGAATCAAACAGAAACAAAGAAGACGGGATCAGCATTCTTTCACGATAATGAATGACAGAAAAAGTAAGAAAAGGACAGTTTAGATCACAAACTTATTCTATACATGGTCTTTCCATGTTGGTCCTAGTTTTGTTTAGACATTTTTTTACTTGATATCTTTACAGGCTACAGAAAGCCAACAATATTTTTATCGTGTTCCAAAATATAAAAACAGTTCATTTCACATTTAACTTGCAGAAATTGCTTTGTCAGAGTTAATACTGTGATTTATTTTAAGTCTAAGGAAACAAATTAATATGCTCCAACCTGAGCTGAGGAGCCAACTATCTTTTTACCGAACTCAGCAGCTGAAGCTGGACGCTCTCATTAAATAAACATGAGCGTGGCATGATTTAATATTAATTAGAAGAAAATTAGTAGACTTTGCTGAAAATGTCAGCGCTTTATGTTCCAGTTTTGACCGACCGACGGGTTTCAGACACTCTGAAAGTGCTCATGCCCTCTTCACCCCGTTGCCCCTCACTCAGGAGAACAACCTGTCCTCTACGACGGACGCAGAAAGATGTGAATGCTGAGCTACATCAGCACTGTTTGAGTTTTCCAGCGCTCCATCACACATCAGTGCTCGGGCCTTTCTCTGTCTTTAAATCTGGAGCGACAGGGTGTCACTAGGAAAACCCATCGAACACACTGCGGGGTTGATGGCTTCATGCCCTTCCCCATCACACCTTTGTTCCATCCTCCTCTCCGAGCAATGACAAGGTGGGGGACGAGTTATCACGCCCGTCAGCTTTATGAGTCCCTGTCTGCTGGAGCCGTGGTAATAAAGTCGAAGTGCTGCTTCTTCAAAATGGGGTGAGTCTGAGCAAGTGATGGGAAATTGGTCAGCAGAGTATTGTTGAGAGGCGGGAAGAAAAAGTGAATTCAGCTCTGGCGGCTTCTTTGTATGCATTGCAGGATTGATTAATAATGGTGTGAAAGTAAAAAAAAAAGTCATTCCTGCAGAGTTTTACTCTCCTAAGAATTTGGTCATAAAACCAAAAATAGTCCTGAATCCTTCAAAGCTGTCAAGAGAGTTTTCATTTGTTGTGAAAGCTGTTGAATAAAACTATGAAAAAGATTCATAAAGTGGCTGCATGCAGGTGGCTTTACACCCTTATACTGATGTGCGTATCCCATCACCAGTAGACTCAATTTAGCAACTTTACTGCAACTAGAAGTGCTCGTCTATATACAGCCATATTCAATGAATTAGAATATTATTGAAAAGTGTGTATTTCATTAATTCACTTCACAAAGTGTAACGCATTTCATAAAGAAATTAAAATTACGCACACTGTCTTCAATCTTTTATTTCTGTTAATTGATTTCCCACCTACAGCTAATGAAAATGACATTTAAGATGAAAGCAATGCATTAGAGCAATATTAATAAAAACCTGAATACAGAAGTGTGGGCTTAATGAAAAGGTTATTTTCAAAAGGTGATTTTTTTTTTTTTATCTTGCAAAGGAGCCTTATGAGAACACACATTCTAATTTACTGGATATGGCTGGGTATCATTGGTACCGGTGCCCTTTCACTGACCACGAGCAGTACTACCACTGACATTTACATGCATGTAGACATGTGAATTTAGCACAATGGGAAATTTTACTATGTGCAATTAATCAATCCCTTTGATCTTTTTAAACTTATGCCAGTTTTTCCTTCCCAGAGAACAATTTTCATCATGCATTTAATTTTGTCTTCTTTTTTTTCTCAGTGATTTAAGAGAGCACATCATCTAAGATTATGAGAAAAATCACAATTAGCGCTGAATGTCATCCAAGCTTAAATCTATATTTGACCTAATAGATATCTCAACTTCTTTACTAGAAAGACGGGTAACAAACTACTTCTACTATAAGAAAAAAGGGTCAATTTCTGATGCGATAAATCACAGTGAGCCCTAATGGTTCTTTAGACAGAATATGTCCCCGTAAATACAGAAGAAAAATGGAAAAGATTCATGATGGTCGCCAGTTTTAATGTCTTTAAAACCTGACATTTTAACTGAGTTATGTACACTTTGGAGGGCCACTATTTACTGCATTTTAATGCTTGAATTCCCAAGAAGTCTTAAAATTATATTAAATCTACAGAAAGCAAAAACAGTAAAGCTCAGGTTTAAATAAAGCCTGCTTTCTTACTCACGGGAGGTGGCCCTTGGGCCGCATTTTGTACATCCCTGCTTTGAGGACCCTGATATTACAATTGTACTTTTTTAAATAAAAGCAGTCGGATGAATATCTGGATACAACCTAAAATATAATCCACATCTGCTTGCAGGTGAAGTCGGTGTTTCTGACAGCTGAACCCACATCCTCACATAGAAGGTCTAAATGTGTCATATGCCATCATGGGGAGGTTACTGACAGATTAGGATTCACCTTCTACATATTTGTCACTGTGTGGCTGATGGGTTTAAAAAGTGTTTCATTCACCTGTGTCTGCATTAGTTTCTAATCAAACAGATAAAAAATGAGCCACAAAGCCAAACTGCATGAGCATATATGGCCTGGGACCACAGTTCAATAACGACCCAAGCACCGGCAAAGGCTGGAGGAACGCTTTCATTAACCACTTTCTTTGCTTTCATTTTAATTTCTTAGTAAATCCGACTACAAACATCTGGAGAATTCTCCTAAAGGAGACTTGGCTACATACAGCAAGAGCTACACACGCTTATCCTGTTCATCTGGTTGAAAATAGACTGAAAATTTTGACAAATTAACACAGATTATTTTGTGAAACTTATTTAAGATGAGAGAGGAGGTGAAAAGCTTCATCTTGACCATCTTGCCCTTTGCAATTATTTAAAATAGGGACATACTGTTTCCCGTGCCAGTCTTATTTCTATGTAAAAGGAGGAAAGTTGAAAGAAATTAACTGACAGAAACTCTTGACAGAGACTGATGCTCTTTTCACGCCTCAGTTAAAGAATTAAAATAGAACTTTCTCGGGCAATGAGAGGATGCACACTATAAGCAATGATTAGCCTGAGTGTGGCCTCTCCTTGGCCGGTTCGGGGAAAATACAACTAAGCATTCAGCTGGCAAACCCACGTAAAGCTGTTCTAACACCAGTTTACAGCTGTTTCAGGAAGAAAACACGAAAACAGCTCGACCAGAAGCTCCTGATCTCATCATCTTGTAACAACACAACCTGCCTGCCAACGTTATTTAGCTCAACTGTAATTTAGGAGGCATGTTAGAAAGGTTAGCATTCGCTCTCAGACACTCTGTAAATTCGTTTGGATGGGAAATGATTCGTTTAACCATTTCTTTGCCTTCTTTCTTTGGATCACCTGATTCTGGTGCATCACCTGGCACTACAAGATTTTTCTTCTCAATGCATTTGATTGACAAAAGTGGGAGGTCCATCAGAACGAGGAAGATGATGCATGGGCTGGGGTTGTTTTATTTTAAAATTTTATTTTTAATACAGAGCATGAGAAAAGGACACCAGTCAGGACTGCCCAGTGTTGCTGTTTCACATAGTTTTTTTCTTATTTTTTGATTAATCGCTGTAGTGCCCCCAGTAGTTAGTGCCCTGGGTAACCGCCAGCGGGTCAATATTTTCCATATCAAAACATGACATTGTGGTCTTGAATGGTGTGATATGTTTGTTTATTTAGATAAAAAAATAACCCCTTAATTCCCTGACGCCAAATTAACTGCGGTTAGTGCCTTGCAGTTTATTTCAAAATGGGATAACGTTACATATTTTGACAGCATGGCCATTGACAGTATGTTGTAGGTTTTTTCCTGGCATCTACGTAGCTCTGTATACAGTCTCATAAGGGTCAAGCAGATGCATTTCCTCCAGAGAGCAACAAAGGTGCCAATCCTGACTACCACTCGGATTTGTAGAAACTAGCTATTGTGTTTTGCTCTCGAGTTGATTTGCCCGTTTGTGGCTGTGGCAGCGGGGCGTCAGATTCTGCAGGCTCTGATAGGCCGACCCAGGCTACAGTGCAACAGAGTAGTGCGGATTAGGCTTGGCTTTAGAAGCTTTTGTATTATATCATCAAAATACAGGAGTGGATATAGTTCCTGAACTGGTCTGCCAGTTGACGAGTCCAACTTCTCAAACGGGTGTCCCCGAGTTTTCATAAGTAGTTGTAAAACAACGCTTTTTTCTTGTTTCCTGTTACCAATACCTGTTTCAGCCAACCTAAGCAACAACTGTACAATTTGGAGTTTTTTCCCTTAAAAAGCCGAATGTGACTTGTCTCGATGACCCCTCTGCTCTGGGGAGACCAGCGGGAGAGCTCATAATCACACTTAATCGGTCTCCCTGACCGGGGCAAAGTAGTGTGGAGTACTCTCAGCCCTGGGCGGACAGACAGAGAGGCATTTTGCTGGACAAGGAGTCCAACCGTCTTTGCCTGTCTTTTCCCCTCAGTGAGTTTGGCAGTCACGGTCTTTGTTTTATTCTTAAATGGGGACAAAGTGAAGAGTCAAAGGAAAGGTTTTCAGGATGGAAGGAACCATGATGTGGTGTGAATCACATTAGCATATTGACATGGAAAAAGTATAACACTCAAACATTTTAACATTTTATCACATTACAAGAACTAAAATGTCTGTTTCTATTTATAGGATAGACTAACAATGTTTTCAGTAATTAAGTGGAAGGAAAATGATAAATGTTTTTTATTTTTGGAGGCCTATGGTAACTCTGGAGGAGCTGCACTTCGGGTGAGATAGTTTGTCTACAGACAATTGCTAGTCCTGCAACCCACAATTTAGGCACTTTATAATCTAATCAGATGATACCAAAAGTGTAACGTTGAAAAAAAAAAAACGTGATAGGAAAACTACCCCGAATAAATGGGAGGTTTTATATAAATGCATGCCACTTTTTATTTCCAGGTTCTACTTTGAGAGGAAAAAACTCAAATCATGCAAATATATTTTGATATAAGTTAAATTTTTTTTTAGCATTTAAATGTTTTTGCATAGTAAAACAAAAAAATTTTTTTTTTGCATACAATAGAAGCACAAGAGTGTCTCCAATCTTTTTTACCTGTGGCTCAATACTTTGTAAGACAAACAGGTTGGTTAGTTTGTCAGCAGCAGCACTGACAAGCCACTGAAGAGAATTGACAATCCCATGTTAGTGGAAGTGGTCCATAAAAGCTCTTTCTGACGTGACGGCGTATCCTTTTTTTTTTAATCCTTAGCCCTGCATTGCTTGTTACACACTCAAGATCATACCGGGATGTTTTAAAACTATCGCTCCTGGCATTGAAACACAAATGAACCATCATTTGGATACATTACCAAATGGCTTCTTCATAGTTGAAAGTGTCTCAGGCAGAAAATAGGAACAGTTTTGAAGGGAACAAATAAATATGGCTTAATTGGCTCAAACGGCAAACGGCACGACGAGGCGACTATGATCTGGCACGCCTCCACGGCCCTTCACTGCACTCATTCAAGGAGAAGTACAGCACATATGGCCCCCTGGGCGGTGTGGATGGGGCTCTGCAGTCAGTGGGAGGACGTGAGCACAAGAAGTATCCCATCTGTCATGATGTCCTCGCTCTAAAGTTGATTTGTAATGCCTAAGAAGAGAGCCTAAATAAAAATAATCTACATTATATCTATTTATTAAATTACAAACAAGGTGGAGCCCATGCGCTGTACCGGAGAGGGAGAGGTCAGAGAAAATAGTTCACGATGGGTTTTATGTAGGGACATCTGCTTAAAAAATGGCTGAACACAATTCCATGCCACACTTTTCAGATTTTAGCCTTTAACCTAAGAATTATACACTACTTTATATGGTTTATCAGATAAAACACCGTGAAAGTTTTTCTGGGTAAAGCATGGAAAACTAAGATGCACTTGACTATTTTTCCCCAATACACTTATTTTTTATAATTCATCACACATGCAGAAATCAACATTTGGCATCAGGCTATAATTATTTGCATTAAATTCTTTTTGACTGGTAAATGTCAAAAAATGTATATCAAAAGAGGAAGAAGTTTCCGAGGCCTCTGTCCATCATTCCTGTGAGACCCTATTTTCTGTTACATATTCAAGCGTCAGTAAGTGACTCCTGCAGAAGAGGAAGGCAGCATCATTGCCCAACCATAACCCTTCATCCGTGACGACCAACTGCGCTCCACATATTCCTGGAAGTGACTCTTAATTCAGTTAGACTCGTAAGCAACGAGCTGCAACGCGAGCTTAGCTGTAACGTAATATGAAGAAACGGCCATTCAAACAGCTCAGACATGTTACGTTTGATCTGTGCTGCTCGATCTGCATCATCTGATCTATAATCGCACATTAGGCTTGATGTAATTAGACGTTCCTTGCTGCTTTGTGCCCTTTGGGACGCATGTGAGTAAAGTCGGTGGTGACTTTATGAAAAATGTTGTCACACTGATTATTTGAAATTAATCCTGCTTTAGTTGCTGAAGGAAAATTGTCATGTAGGACCATAAACAATTATCACGTGTCATTATAAGTAATTGCTCAGGACCTTTTCTTTGGGCAGGAATAACATCCCGTCTTGGTCTTCGTTGCAGTGAAGATGAGGAACTAATTGCCAGAAAAATTCTGTTTCCATTTTGAAAAAAGATGCAATGGTTTATTGAACTGAAATGTTAATGGCACATTTTTTCCCCCACCTGAAGCACCTCTCCTTATTAACTTATTCTTTACATAAACAGTTTCGGACATGCCTACAATCACGTTTGAATAACCTTGGCTATTCCTCAATAAACCCTTAAACTTCAAAACCCAGGCAGTTTCCGAAGAACTGTAAAGAGTTTGGAGATTTTTAGAACACAGGTGTGAGTTACAAATTAAGTTTCCAATACATTTCCTCAGTATTACACATTTCTTTGAAAATGGTAAGCAAACCACCTGAAATGACCTTAAAAATAAACTTCAGTAAAAATGGAGGAGCTTTTTACTTGGAGCTCTTTTCTGTAGCTCACCTGTAAGTGAGATTTAAGTACCTGTAAGAGCAATACTGACTTTAAGGTTAAAATATTTTTTCTGTTTTAGTTTTTTAATTTATTTAATTTTCAGTTTTCTCTTGGCTAAGAAATGAATGTTTTAGTGAAGCATCAAAATTCTTTACTTTGGAGGAGGACCCAAACTATTTTTATTGGTTAGGGAGTGATGTTAGTCAGGGTGTATTAAATTGTACCGTATTTAAAAGCATATGTAAAAAAAAAAATGAATATTGTGAAAAAAACAGTTCAGAATATGTTCTCACTTTTTTCAGAAAGTTTAACAATTACAGTAGATCCATTGATCATAGTGGAAACAATTTCAAGCCTTTTTCCTACTTAATGTGATGATCATGGCTTACAGATAATGAAAACCTAAAAATCAGTGTCACATTAGAATATTGTTAACATTATAAATACTGGACGCTCATTTTGTTACAACATAATCAACTAATTTACTCAAAACACCTACAAAGGTTTCCTGAGCCTCTAAATGGTCCTTCAGCCTGTATCAGTAGGCGACACAATCAGGGGGAAGACTGCTGGGCAGACGTCCAGAAGACGTTCACCGACCCCCTCCACAGGGAGGGTAAGCCACTATAGGTCATTGCTAAAGAAGCTGGTTGGTTACAGTGTTGTGTCCAAGCATAGTCCTAGAAAGTTGAGTGGAAGGAAAAAGTGCCCCAGCAACAGGGATAACTGCAGCCTTGAGAGGATGCATCTAGCAAAATGCATCTAATGATGTTTGGGAGCTTCAAAAGGAGAGGACTGAGGCTGCAGTCGGTGCATCAAGAGCCACTCTGCATAGATGAATCCCACACATGGACTACAAATGTTGCATTCCTCTTGATGAAAGTAAATGTTACATTTCATTTGGAAATCAGGGTCCCAGAGTCTGTGTGAAGGTTGTGTGAAGTCTGTGTGAAGTTTCCACAGTCAGTGATGGGGTTTTTCTGAGGTCCACGGTCAACGCAGCCATCTACCAGGAGATTTTAGAGCACCCCATGCTTCCTTCTACTGACAAGCTTTATAGAGATGCTGATTTCATTTTCCAGCAGGACTTGGCTTGAGACGTATTTTTTCCAAGGCGATGTCTGATATAAAAGCGAAGTGAAAAAGTAACAAAATCATAATGGTTTAGTAAAAGCTTGTGTATAAGATTGTATGTTCTTTTCTCTACATGTGTATAGAAACACTATACATTAAGGCAATTACAAGGTCGGCTTTCTATCACCTGAGGAACATTTCCAGGATTAAAGGACTAATGTCTCAGCAGGATCTGGAAAGACTAATCCATGCGTTTATTTTTAGTAGAATTGATTACTGCAACCGTGTTTTCACAGGTCTGCCTAAAAAGTGGATCAGACAGCTGCAGCTGATCCAGAACGCTGCTGCCCGCGTCCTCACTAAGACTAAGAAAGTAGAGAACATCACCCCAGTTCTAAAGTCCTTACACAGGCTCCCTGTATCTCAGAGAATAGACTTTAAAATACTTCTGTTAGTCTATAAATCCCTAAATGGCTTAGTACCTAAATACATCACAGACTTGTTATCAGCGTATAAACCCTCCAGACCACTCAGGTCTTCTGGCTCCAGCCTTCTCTGCATACCTAGAACACAAACCAAACATGGAGAAGCAGCATTTAGTTCCTATGCCCCACCTATCTGGAACAAACTTCCAGAAAATTGTAAAAGTGCTGAAAGCCTGAGTTCCTTTAAATCGAGATTAAAAACACATTTGTTTAAAATTGCCTTTGAATGTTCAAGTTAAACTGTTTTAAAATGTTCAAGTTAAACTGTTTTAAAATTACTTTTTTTTTTTTTTTTTTTTACATTCTATCCCTACTTGCTTTTATTCCTATATTTTAATCATGTAAAGCACTTTGCATTGTCTCTGTACTGAATTGTGCTATATAAATAAATTTGCCTTGCCTTGCCTTAAGGCAATATCTTGACCCCTCACATAAATAAATATCAGCTTTTAAGTAAATAACATTTCAATAAATGTGTTTGCTGGTTCATAAAATTGCTTTTCATCAGTGGCGGTTCTAGACCAAATTTACCTGGGGGGCCAGTATTTCTTTTTTTATGTGGGCACAAAGCAAAAGAATGAAACAAAACAACAAAACAGTGCAATATTTCATTGTTTAACATATGATGTGAGCCAAAGAGCCACTTGCAGCTCTGTAACTGCAGGTTGCAGACCCCTGATCTAGCAGATGGAAACTCTGATTTCTATGCAAATTGAGCTAAAAAAAAAGAGTCACATCTTAATTTTTAAATTGTAAAACTGTAAAGACAATAAATGAAAAAAGTTACAGTTTCTGTGCCATGCATATCATCATAAGAAACTGATTTTGGGTTATGTCTTTACTACAGGGGCCATGACCAGTTCTAGAGGTGCTCTGGCCCCTGTTGGTCCCTGTATAGCTCCGCCTATGCTTTTCACCTTTGTGACGGATTGGAGTTGGTTTAGAACGGTTGCGGTTCACTTTGGTCTTAGCCTGCTCTGACTAGCCCATTAAGCCATCTAGGCCTAAAGTTACCTACAGCAGGTAAACATAACCTCACTTACTGGTGAAGATTCAAATGGGAGACGCTAAAGATCTTCTCCACAGACGCATGGCTCAACACAGGACTCAGCCGTGCACCTACACCAGGATCAGGGACACTCCTTTGAGGACCGAAATGTTCATATTTTGAGCAGAGAGGACAGATGGTTTGAGAAGAATGGAGGAAGGCATTTACGACAAATGAGAAAACCCATCTCTGTACAGAGAAGGCCCCAGAATTTAGCATTCAGAAACATCAAATTTAGCTTCACGCCTAATGCCCACTCAGTTTCACCAATTCATGCCTCCTTGCATGTGACCAAACAGCTCAGTGAGCCAGGCCGGTGGCAATAAGAACGGCCTGTTATAGGGTGGCCAATCTGCATGTGAATTTAGATACGCAGAACGACACTTCCCAAACAGCTTGTCCCACACTAGCTTTGAATTGAGAAAGCAAAACGAGGGAGCTGGTGTTTTTTCTTCTTTTCTTTAATAGCTTCACTTAAAAAAATCTCAAGTACATGGTGGTCCCTTATGTCGGTAATCACTGATCTGTGAAGCCCTCGTTTACTTGCATCAAAAAGAGAAGGTCCTTGGTCTGCTAATCTATATGGAGAGTTGCTTACACGTATGAAGCCGAATTAATGTCAAAGTATAATGCAGTGTTTGTCTGTTTTCCCTTGTTTTTAGAGCCGTTCGACTCAATAAGGATTTCAGTCGATACTAAATTATACTGCTCAAACAAAATCCATTTCTCCACTTTGTACTGGAGTTTGTTTGCAGGAAAAATGTTAAACAATGTAGCTCTAGACCCTGGAAAAATGTGATATTTATTGATGAAGTTCTTATGTTCTACTTTTGTTTATCAGCTCAGGAGCGTATGCAGTTGTTGAATCTAAATTGGGAGGTTCTAATCTCTTATCTGCCTTTTAAATCAGTCAAGCATCATCCCGCCTAGATAACTTTTTTTTTTTTTTATTTAGATGCCAAGACGAAACCTCAAATGCAGAATTGCACATGGAGCTCCATTCCCAGTAAAGCTGCTGGGACTAAAGTGCATTGCTCCAGGATCAGCTTTGGGACAGAAACGATGCATTGTGCAAAATAAACTAAAACCAAAAACCATAAAACTATTTTGGTAGAGAGTTTCCAAAATTTTCATTAAGAAGGGTTAAAATAAGAACTAAAAAAAGTTATTATGACCACATGTTTTGTTGAGTGATGACCAGAATCATCAAAACAAGAGCCTGTACTCAGGGGGATGTCACAGCCTGAAGACTGAGGAAAAGATGAGCTACCCACACACCCATGAGCATTTCGGGTTAGTTGCACAGTGTCGGACCAAAAAATTAATAAATTAGATTACTTATTCTTAATTTTGACATCATTGCATTTCGCATTTCCTGGATGTGGGAAGCTGCCAACGCAAAGCAAACCCACACAGATGTGAAAGCAGTCATTCTCCCTTTCAAACATATTCTGCTTACAGTATCTGTCACCAAGACGAGATGTTGCACGCCTTTTTCATTATCAATATACTTGGTCTAAACGTTTCATGTTCTTTTATATTCACTCAAATAGTGACATGGCTGACATAAAGCATATTACAAGAAAATTAGAAATTAACAAATGAGACAAAGCCACTCTTCTATTTAAGTACATTTATTCAGTAGGGAAATGATTTCCATGATAACCATTTTTTAAATTTTGGTTTCATCCCGAACAACTCCTATGGCTGTAACTGAAGTGCTTACATCTCAAGAGACACTTTTTAAATTAAGTTAAGGAACGTTAAGATTAGTAATCTTCACTTTCTCTTTCTCTGCGATATGACAAAGATGTGACACAGAGCTCCATTTCCTTGTTAGAATGCTTAACATTATCAAGTGTTTACAAGAGCAGAGCATTAAAAAAATGATGGTAGGTTCTGCCTGAACACTTAAATCGGACCATCATTCAGTCTTTAAATAGGATTATGATCCAAAAACACACGGCCCGCTCATCGCAAAAGGGGTTCCACGTACGCGAACTCAACCTGTGCCACACATTTCCCTGTTTTTGTTTTTCCGTTTTTAGTGATTTATATCCCAAATTTCTAAATCCTACATACTTTGGTCTAAATGTGGTTGTTCTGAGTCCATTACACGTGCGGCAAGAGTCACAGATATAGACAGAGATTAAAAAGATTTTTACAGTAAGAGTTATTTCCTAATTATTTTTACATATTTCACGTCTTAGGGAGTTTAATTGAAACATAAAGTGTGTGTTTTTAGTTTTCTTTCTTTACAGGATCAGTTTCCAAAGCAATTCTCCTGTCTGTTTGAGCAAAGATGGACACATTTTAGCTTCAGTTGTTCTAATACTGCAGTCTGATTTTTTTTTTTTTTTTAACAAGCCAAGTAAGTTGTCGCAAAGCGGTTCTTGGTAAATCTAGTTGTGCTGTGTCGGCATGTGGATGATTATACCTTTCCATAGTGATGTGTACATCTTGTAATTAGCGGACATCCACAGTTGGCTCCTGTGAACAATCGGAAAGGTGTTTGGGGTGAAGCAGCAGCCCTATTTCTGTAAGATACTGAGTAAAAGATTGTTTTGTTAATGTATTTTTAAATCTGGGCACCATGCCACAAAGATGCTTTTTTTCTTCCTTCCATGTTGTTCTTTGTTGCAAAAGAAGTTTACCACATGGCCATAACTAGTGACAGCTTATGATTTAATGCAATATTTACAGTTTATTGAGTAAATTTTGAAAAAAAAAGAGAAAAGCTTGAAAATAAGGAAGGCTTGCTTTATTTTCCGTGATGCTCTGTGAGAACGTGGATTAGAGCAGAACTGAACAGCAGTTGGGAGAGGAATATATGAAAACAGGTGGTGACAGTGAGGGGTCCTGTGTTTGAATGCTGGTGTGAAGAAAAGACACCTGGGCTGCACGCAGCGCTCAGCACGACCAGACAGTTCTGAGACCTTCATGTCTAAAGCATCTCATAATGAGCAATGGGCACTGTCAGGGGAGAAACCTGAGACATAGAGGTAAAACGATCAATCTAGGGCACAAACAGTGCATGAAATGCATACATTTTAGTAAAAGCAACTCATCTCTGTTGTGTATTACAAGTAAAATACTCTGTTTGCCTGATATCCAGAGCAGTCGTACATCCTTTCAATTACCCTGTTCTTTGTCAGCTTTTCATCAGTACATCAATTTACCTTTAGAAAGCTTATAAATATGTTTATTTTATGATTACTATTATTTTATTTTAGTCTAGATTACACCATTACCCAGCTCTGTACACTAAATACTACCTACTTCATCAGGAAGATTGTTTCAGTTGCTCGTAAAACAAGATGGTGAATTAGCCAATCACTGCAACTCAGTGTTTTTCAGCATGTAGACGTGGTGAAGACAATCTGCTGGTGTTGTTGTTACTACGCATCAGAATGAAGAAGAGAGGAGATATAGGTGAATGTGGAATGGTTCTTGGTGCCGGACTCGCTGGTCTCAGAGTTTCAGAACTGATGATCTGATGAGGTTTTAATTTACGACCATTCCTTGGAGTTTAAAAAGGTTATGTTGATGTCAGAGATGAGGGAGAATTGGCAGACCTGTTCGAGATGACAGAAATGCATCAAATTCCCCATAATGCATTTCTTAGATCTTCTTTTACATTCTGTGAGTTGAGTTCACTGCCACTACATGCTCATCCAGGATGATTTATTTCTGCACGATGATGACTGGATGCAATCTGCTGGGTTTTCTTACATGTTCTAAATTGGCTCTATATGAATAAACTGACTTGATTTGATCCCTCATGACATCTATTTTGTTAAGTGCACCAGTCCAGCTGGAAGAAAACACCCTAAAAACATGACAATTTTACCCCCATATTTGTTGGGATGGTTTCTCCATTTTTCCTTCAAATGTAATGGTCATTATTGCCAAACCCAGAAAGTTTTGTTTTTTCAGACCACAGGTCTGCTCCAAAAAGGCCTTTGTCTCTGTTAGCGTTTGCAAACTGTAATCTGTTATTTTGTGGCGTGGAAAAATAGTTATCTGCAAATTAAATGGCTACCAAATAGAACAATAGCTTACATCAGTATTGGTAGGACAGCCATTTCACAGAGGGTGGGCCTATCATAGGGGGGATAGTATCAACTCTGTCAGAAGGTGGTCTTCACAGTAGCAGACACAAGCAAGAAGGATGGCCCCATGGGGATGAATGAATTAACAGTCTTGTAAAGTAGCAGAGATAAGGTAAAACAATAGGTCACATAGACTTAATTACCTTTCTTCAGCGGCAGATTAAAATTTTCCATCACAGTTGCTTTTGGAGTCATTGCTTCTTCCTCGCAGATCGGCCTTTCAGGCCACATATTTGCACTATAGCACATTCATCTCTGGGACACAGAACCCTTTCCCTTCCTGAACAGTGAACAGTGGTTATGGTGGCACCTTATGGTATTTGGAAACTGGTGACCCTTCACCGACTCAGATATTCACAGGTAACCTATCGGAAGCTTACAGAAACCAAATTGTTTATAGACATCAGTATGTGAACGAAAGTAATAATTATAAACTTATTCTGGCATTTTCCCAATAAAATAGTTTTGATAATCCTGGGTCGGCTATAACAGAAAATGGTTAGTCTGGCTAAATCTTAATAGCTATTTGATGCATATAAACATCTGGTTTCCACTGTTTAAACTGAAAGTTATAAATTCAGTATTACTGATGTTCCTCCTTTTTGCTTATTTCATCTAAGCACTGCTCAGTACGTCCGCCTGTTGATGCTCTGCCATTATGGATGCTGCTTACGTTTTTAGTGGGTTGACTCCAAGCTCAACGAAGTATAAATTAATTACCATCACAAGTGGTGCACCACCTCTTTGGGTTGTGCACACCTCTTGGATTCACATGGGTAATTAAATCTGTAATTAGATGATAAGAGAAAACAGACAAAACAAATGCAAACACGTGTTAGGCTAATTTATGCCGTTCAAACTGTACAGAACAATATATTTTGTCTTGTGATTTGAGTTCAATTTGTCGAACCTCTTGCTGTCGGAATTCATAAAGCTCAGTACATAACACAAGCTCAATGATATCACAAGAGCCATTCATAATTCCTTCTTAATGTAGTATAAAAAACATCCTAAAGCAATAATAATACTTTCACATTGAATGTTTATCTTTCAGGGCACTCAGCATAATACCCAGGCCCCAAATCGAATAATTTTATAAAATAGCTTTTAGATTAGTAAGCAACAAGGTGATCGCAATATCAGTCCCACTACAGTCATTGGGGTCCTGATTTCTTCGTTAAAACTTTTTATTTGTCCTCACAAAGCAGGTGATGTGCAGACTCTTTCTTACTTATGTTTCCACTAGTCCTATGGCCGATGAATTATAGATTACAGCTCTGGTTGGCCACGTTTGTGAAAGGTTAAAGGTTAAAAAAGAAGAAACACCGTACCAACCCACACACTGCGAGACACTGCTCAGTATAAACACTCATTAACAAGCATTCACTCCTCCTGAAAGAGCGTAGAGCCACAGTGGACAGTCGTCTGCATTGTCATTGGCTTTGCAGCAATCCCTCATGCTGAGCATGCATGAAGCAACAGTGGAGAGGAAAACTCCCCTTTAACAGGGAGGAAAACCTCCAGCAGAACCAGAACCAGGCTCAGTGTGAACGGTTATCTGCCTCGACCAACAGGGGGTTAGAGAAGACAGAGCAGAGACACAGAAGCACACATTGATCCAGGAATCCTTTCTATGTTATATGGTAATAGCGGATGATCTGCCTCTCCTGGATGATGTTACAGCTAACAGAACACCATAACAAACACTTTAGTTGCCTCAATCAAGTCTGTCCCATAAGACGTTTGCTTTTCTTTGTACACATGCAGCTTGGCTAAGTGCTGGTTTATGCTGGAGCCATCTGCAAGGTCCGCGTGGCCATATTATGCCATTTTGAGTATCACACCCTTCCGTGCACCTAGGAAAAGTCCTAACAGTGCGGAAAGTCCTGTGTAGAAAAACATGGCGAACGAGCAAGAAATCCTTCTGGTGGAGGTATGTAAATATACACATCTGGAGTATTCGGCCCATGAAGATCACCATGATCAACAAATTAACAATTCCTGGACAGCAATCGCCGTCACTGTCTTGGAAGAAAGGAAGAGGATTTAAAATGTTAGAAACGCTGCCCTCTAGCGGAGAATAGTGCTACTTTGGAGAAAAAGCCGCATGGAGCATAAATGCAGCAGACTTTGTGTCCGCACGTCTCATTTCTGCGCAGAACAAATGTGTGTCAAGCATAAACCAGCCTTAAGCCCCACAAAGGTTCTGGATGTATTGTCATCTTATGAGGTCTTCTATGTTTACCTTTCATCAGTGTAACATCACTAGTCTACTGATACACTTGGGTCTCCCACTCATATGCATCACCTTTGCTTGCTGTCCAGGTTCTTCATTGATCTTCGTCTCTGAATTGTGAGTTTTTCATCAAATATTCTTGTTTCTTGTCGCAATTTAAGTTTCTTGCTCCTCAAACTGCACCACTTCTTGAGATTTGTTTGATCTTCTTTTTATGGATTTGATTCCCTGTAACCTTAAAACACATGAAAATAAGTCTAACACAATGTTTGAAATGAAGAAAACTCACCCAGAATGCTACACAAAGATTGTGTATATATAAATCAGATCCACAATTTTGTTTGTCATTCACAGACATTAACAGTATCTGCTAACAAGGTTTGTTAGAGTCCGGTCAAAAGGTGTATTTAATGTTGGCCACATTTCGTGCATTATTGGTCCCACAAGGTTGGTCTTGAAATAGTTTTGCAATATGTATGAGGAAATTATTTACCAGTTCTGCTATTGATTATGAATAAAACATGAAAGATTATTGTCTCTCATGTGATGGTTCTGTATTTCCAGTCTACGTGGGGTAAACTGTGAAGTGTTGTAGATTCAATGTCCCATTCAACTGTTCTACTTAAAACACCTTTTTACTATCTTCGTAATAGCTCAACTTATTCATACCATTTGCTAGTTGTATGTTGAAATTTCAGCCGATGTTCTTAGAGACTTTAGAGTAAAAAGAAAACGCATGTTCCAGTTGGTCATCAAACTGCAGTTGTAGAGACTAAACTCAGACTTAAAGGCCCCGGGGTGCTGAATTAGTGGGGTTGACATGCATGCAGCTTTATTGATAAAATGCTTTTTTGCATTACAGTTTACAGCTCATCAATCTCATGTATAAGCAGTTCTAGTCCAGTTCACGCGTCGATGTCTAACAACCGCTCCTTCGTGACAGTAATTCAATGGTAAAAAAAAGGGTTTTGCTTTACCAAACAACTGCACCTGTTGCTTGTAGGCGGGTTCCCATCAACATTGACATGCTTTTCTCTACATAAAGTGACACATGCTCCAGCAGCAGTCATGTTATTAAAAAAAAATGTAGACCCAGTTTACATTTTAGGGTTTGACATATTTTTGAATGGTTTTGGGCTATGCTGATTATACCATATTTAAAAAACATCAAAAATCTTTTTACAAACAAACATTTGGGCTAGAGAGTAAGTTTGATTTAAAACATGCAAGAAACAGCATCAAGACATAAAATGCAATGTATGAATACTGTAAATACACGGCACCATTTATTTTACCCGTTCAGCCATTTTCAGCTAATTTCAGGCAAATGTGTATCTTGTTTTTGTAGGAAAACCTAATTCATTGCTTTCTCTAGACTGCGTTACCTTCTAATTATCCCCATGAGTGAATTACATGTTGAGCAGCGAACTGACAAAATTACCACATGGTTTCTGATGCAGCTTGTCGAAGGCACGGCTCCCAGATGGCTTCAACGGATAAAGGATCTGTAGTCTTGAGATTTGAGGAGACCATGAAACTTTCCGGGGGGTTGCTTCGCCATATTTACTGAGGGACTTATGTTGCACACATTTGGTGTGAAAGTCTGGGGGATTGAATGCATTTTTTATGTCGAATCCGGATTTTTCTATCAGGTCAGTTAATCTAAATCAGCGCTGTGATTTATTTCCTTTAAAACCCTAAGAAAACATTGATGAGAAGACAAAGGCAAAGTGTTACAGCTCATCTGAAAGCTGCAGGAAGAAACTGGTTTAAAATGCAGGCTCCAGGGTGGACAGTTGCCATCTTGCCTCTGGCTTTATCAGACCCTGGCATCTGATACTGGCAGCAGTTCTGAATCCTCCATTGAAGACAAGGAGAGCGGGTCACATATTTCCACTGTGCCCTTGGACATTTCTGACAAAGACTAAAATGAGATCCCGCTCACACAAAAAACGCCTGTAACCGAGGATGGAGAAACAGCCGCTCTGTCATATCTCTGGAACTAACAGCTAAGATAAACGGAATATTTTAAAGTTTTAGTTATTATTTGGGTAAGAATCAGAGAAACTCCATTCTAAGAGTCTATAAAATAGAAATGGTTGTAATTGTATTTTTATTTAACCATGCAGCAATATGCCAAATGAATGCTGCATTTGAGTTGAGGATCTTGATACAATTATAGTGTACAAAATGTTTTTAACTCAATGTTTGCCAGGTGTTGTGACCATGAAGGAGTAAAATAGTCCCCGAAGATGAAGCTCCCTCCACTATGCTCTGAACTGTAGATATGTCAGGCATATTAATTTTATGCATTGCCTTCTTATAATAACAAACATAATGCTCAGCTTAAATTATAAAGATGAAGTCTCTTGTTGACGAACATACTTTCACATCTTTGGCGCAGGGTATTTGTGTCCGTTTATAAACCAGATGGGGTCTATGTCCCTCTATTCAAGATAAACTTAAGACCAGTATAGCTCAGAAAAATCTGTCAGAATGTTTATTTTCAGTAAGGGCTGTACGCTAAATTGTGGCACAGCATGCTGAGCTCTGAGGCCAGTGCAAAAAGAGCTTTCTGGATGCGTTTGTAGCTGAGGTTTCTACACCATTTAAAGAGTCCATCCGTCGCTGAGAGAGCCTAGGAAACACATTCTCCTCCTTATTCCAATGACCCATGTTGCTTTGCTTGCATTTGCATGACCTCTTGGCCAGCTTTCCAACATGCATGCATAATCTCTTCCAGGGGAAATGTATATGAAAACGTGTATCGTTATTTTAAAGCTTAAATATTGTGGGGAGGAAAGGAGCTTCAGACTGCTGTGCCGATTTCGGACAGCCTCTAACCCCGACATCCTTACTTGGTGGAAACGCACATGGATGACGAGAGTCAAATCCGGGCCTACAGCCTTCCAAAAATGAACTACAAAGTGTGCGCTCTTCAGACGTTTTCGTTGATTTCCGTGAGGTGGCCCGTGCTTATACGTCATGTCACGCAAAGGATTGTGGGATACCTCGTAGCTCCTTAGCGCTGGTAATGGATGTCGTGAGGTTCCTAGGTTAAACTAGCACACAGGCTCATTTTCCAAGCTCCTTCCTGACGGCACTATTTGGACAGCACTTATCATGGCGACCGCTGACGCTCTCCCGCTTTAGCTGAAGAGTCCTTACTCTATAAAGGTATTCAGATGGTCTCTGAGTCTTTGGTCCTTTATCTGCTGCTGCTGTGCTGCACATCAGTGCCTCTGTACTGTCCTTCAGTCCAGCCTTGAGCCACAGGTAGGCTCTCCTTAATCTTCCAACCATACCCCCCCCCCCCCCCCCCCCGCACTGCCTTTTCTTTCCACCGTGGTTCCTCCTCTAGTACTTCAAGTTTCTGCAGTTCAAAATGTTCACTAAAGCTTCATCTCCGGAAGCCATCTTCCTGATCTACTTATGGATCTTTGCTGTTTTATCCCAAATAACAACTCTGTCACTTACTGACTCCCAGCCTCCCTCCCTCCACAGCCTCTGTATTTCCGTCTTCATCTTGCAGTCTCTTTGCATATCTATTCATCTGTATCTTCTTCTCGCTCTTTCGCTGAATCTCTTGTATAGGGAAACTGTGCAAAAAAGAAATAAGACTGTGAAACATTAAATTTGGCTCATTCAAGCGAGCTGTTGCTGCTTGTCAGATGCATGGAGGTGCATGTAAGGAACGTTACATTCTGACTGATTTGCATCTATATTTGTCCTTTATTGTTTCTCCTTTCATCTATGGCGATCTGTCATTTCGCTCCCACTTAGCTTTGCGCTCTTTCATTGTAAGCGTTTCTGGAGACTTCCCATAAATCTTTCTTTCTGTCTCCTGTTAAGGTATCAGCAGGAGTGCATCACTTAGAATGAATTATTGATCAGATGTTTTCATCCTGGCCACTTGCTCATTGGTGCTTTCTCAGGATTCTCAGTAAGAGAGTTTACTGTTGTAGGCCTGGGCAATGTGCACCAAAAACAATATCTTGATATTTTTAGACTGAATGCTGATATAATATTCATCTTGATATGTTTTCCTTCTCATAAAGTAATTATAAAAAGGCATCTCTGAATTAAAACTTCATCCCAAATGTCTCAGGCACATTTTTTTTAACAAACTGTAGGTAATGAGATACGGCGGAAAAATAACCTACTGGATTACATAAAAGTATAATTATAACGCAACGTAGTCCATCTCGATTAATGTAGTTTCATCCTCTATCGCTTTGTAGAAAAATCTCTATCTTTTGAATCTGGATATATTGCCCAGCCCAAACTGTTATTTAAAGGTCATTGTGCTGCACAGATTTTGTTTTTTAGCAAGTTGAAGCAATTGTTTGTTTTGAATAGGATGTCACTCAAATTCATATTTGAAGGCAGATGAGCGAAAATTTAGGAAATGTGGTGTGTCTCGATACCAACGTGTTTAAAACGAAAAGGAATATTGTCATCTGGATTTGGAGGTGGGTTCATGGAGACTAAAAGCCAATCAAACTCTGATTATCATACTTACAAATCCAGAAATTGGGTTTACACTTTAAATTCCTAAATAAATAACATGAATTAAAAAAAACTATTAGAACTAGAATGACATGAGCTCAATGTTATCACCTGTCACCAGGGACTGGCCTAGAATTAAGACAGGGCTGTATGTCGCCCGGTGTGTTCAGTACATGCCAAAAACATTAATCAAACCTAAATGCACTACATTATTATTTTTTTATTTGTGGAGCAAGCATGCTGACCTGTTACCTGGTTCACTTTTTCTTGTCTTTTTGTTGAGGAGCATCTGCCGTTTGCACTCAGTATTAAAACAGTTCATATTAAAAAAAAACATTCTAGCTAGTACTGAGGTTTGTCTAAGGTCATTATGAAAGTGATCTATTATTTCTAACGGGTTCTAAAATTATTTACGTCAACCTCAAGAGCAGAAAATCTACAGCTGATTTCACACCATATAGTGGGCGTGGTGGCTTAGTGTTTAGAGCGGCACTTACCTCCAGAAGGCTCCCGTGGGTTTCACATAGTGGACTCAAAAAAAGTGAACTAGTGCAGTTGTCCAATTTAACGTTTCATTTCCAGTTAACACATAAAAAAGGTGTTTTAAAAAAAAAAATATGCAATGTTAACTAGAAAAAAAAATCTATTTAACCTTATGGCTTCTGTTGAATTTCCCTCAATTTAGATGTTTTTTGTTTTACCCTGAGGAATAAAGCTCAAGCACACAGCTTCTTATGTTTGAGGCAGATGGGTGAAGAGGCTGGGACGAGCGGTGATGAGGGCAGTGTTTGTGGTTAGGATCCAGTCACATGCATGGTTGTGGAAGCTGGTTTGTTGTAAGGTAACATTTTGTCTAGTTAAATAAAAAAAAAACAAATAGGGAAACATAATTTGTAAAGCTGGGGACACCGATTTTGTAAAAGATTTTATGAGACAAATTTTTGTTTCACAACTGACAGCTTCCCCTGCTGAGGGATCACAGACCCCAGGTTCGTGGCTTCAATATAAAATAAGAAGTTATGATGATTTTGGAAAATATTATAAACCCTTCTCACAGTTTCCCTTTGTATCATTTATTACATTACAATAATTATCCTCCTCAACAACTCTGAGCCCTCAAACCTTAAACTGATTACCTGGAGCCTTCAGCTTTTTCATGATCAGTTTAACATTTGTGAAATTTCAAGTCATGATCTTCCTGTTTTGATTTCCAGTTCAGGGGTAAATTAAATCATAAGGAGGCTTGGACTTTATCTCCCCTAGGATAGACTCAACAATGAGCTCCATACAGAGCATCGAGCCACGCTTAAACATTTGCCATAGCATTAGTCCTGGGAGAGCTACTCGAGCGACATCACTGGTGTTTGCACTCATTTTACATCACACACCGTATCCTTGGCCCATAACATTTCATTTCATCAGATGCTTAAATTCCTGTTTTACTTTCTTCCCTTGGTCTTGGGACGATTCTTTTCTCAGCTGGCCTCGTGGTGAGGCGCGTTGATCAAATTGGAAACTGGACATAAGAGGTTTTGGAAAACATCAAAGAGCAAGCAGAGACAGACTACAGCTCTCTTGGCTCTGTTCCACTGTGAGGAAGCACGTTATTAAACCGAGCGATCCCGGGAGGCCAAATGTTTATTGTGATGCTGCCCACACAAAGAGAAGAAAACACAAAGCCGCTGTTGAATGCTTTATGCGTAGCATTAAATTATAAAGGTGAAGTTAAAAACCAGGCCATCCCGCTGTATCACTTCTGCTACCAATCCTCTGTGAAACAGTTTGAAGCGGCTTTGTGTAACCAAGAGATAAAAATGCTTTATCATTTGTCTGCTATTAAAGCATTTTTATGCAGAAATGCAAATTTACCTTTGCGGTACCCACTTAGTCCGGGAACATTTTGTTTTAAGCTGACCCAGGTGACTAGTTTGTCCATGTTAAATTACTTGGCTGCCTTAAAAATTCATTTCCGCTTATTGAATTATTTGTTTATTCTTTACCTTACTGAGTCAAAATTTTTAAAGCAGCTGCAGCTCTTTGTTTGAAGCATAAAGCAAACAAGGGAAAGAAAGCCAAGTCTATACACACATTACCTAATTTGCATCAGTCTTTTTATGCCTACAGATTCTCTAAAACAACTTTCTCCGAGCAAAACCAAGTAAATGTAGAACCCCACTTTCTGCTGTTGTCTAATCAGAGCTCTGATATATGATGGAGCTTGATTATTAAGGGCTTTATACGTTAGAAGACGAATTTTAAATTCCATTCTTGATTTAACAGGAAGCCAATGAAGCGAAGCTAAAATAGGAGAAATATGAACCCTTTTGTTTATTTTCATCAGAACTCTTGCTGCAGCATTTTGAATCAGCTGAAGACTTTGAACTGCATTTTGTTCTCAAGAGAATTGAAGGGACACTTTTTATTTTAAATCAGAATATAATCTCAAATCTGTTAAACTTCTGGATTATTGATCTGATAAGGTCAATAGTAGAGGAGGTTGTTAATCGGCATCGGCTGTTTTGGTGTTAATGAAATTAACAACAGGGGCAACAATGAGACCCTAAAACAGGAATGGTTTTGTTAGTGGAGGCTACAGATGTTTTTTTTTTTTCCCTCCTCATTTTATTTTGACATGTTTTCTTTGGTTTTGCATTCAACCATTGTTATACCTTGACCCTACAGAGGTTGCACAAGCAGCCCAGTCCGCCCAGCAGGTGCGGTGGGTCCCGGGAGCTGGCGCAGTGTGGGTTGTAAAACTTCATGATGCGGCGTCCTTTTGTTCCCGACACATTACCCACTTCATGTCAGTAAGGATGTCCAGCACGACTTTCTTTCCCCTGATTGTGACCTAATGTGTTTTCAAAGTGTTCCTTTTAAAGGTTTTGAGCAGTGCATCAATAATGGTCTCCTTTTTAGGGATTTGTTTTTTAATCAAGTGAAAGCTATGTTTTGTTTCCAGCATTTATATATTTTGAACATGACTGATGTGTATATAGTCTTTCCACAGTGTCAGTCAAAGATAGTTGTACAACACTTTTCCACTACTCGCCACAAACTTGTGGTGGACAAACAAAGGCGTGCATAATGCTGAAAATCAATAATCATACATGATTTTACAAAAAATAAAAACTGATCTAACATTATAGAACCAAATGTGTCTGCAGTTAACTACTACAAGGCTTTTGGTATACGTCTCTACCATATTTGCACATCCACAGTTTAGGCCTAGACTTTTACGAGGCCATTCCAATATATTTTCTTTTTTGCATGAGGCCAAAAAGTTACACCCTCTTCCATGTTTGCCATGCCCCCTACATAGTTTTTTCAAACTGCAAACAAAACTTATTATGGTTTTCTTTTAAAAATGGCTTCCATCTTGCCGCTCTTTAACAAAGGATAGATTTTTGGAGCGTACGACTAAAAGACGTCAGGTCAACAGATTTAACTGCCTGAGCCGTGGATTTCGGCAGTTTCTCCGGACTTACTAAGGGTGTCTTGTCTGATAAATCCTTTCCTTGCCCAGCCTGTCAGTTTAGGATGGTGGCCATGTAATTTTTCTTCCACTTAACAATTATCTGCTGGAAAAAAAATCCCTAAACAACAAATTAAGGTTTGTGGTTGTAAAGTTAGATTGCAGTCTTGCAAGACACTGTAATGTTAGTCTATTACTGCTTTTAAGAAGAAAACGTTTTGGAATTAGCTTTAATAGCCATGCTTGTGTGCACAACAAAGGAATTTGGGTTTGGCTTCACATGCTCACAGCACACAGATATCAAGTATAAATGTCATTAATACTCCTCTTGACAATCACTAGAGAGTGGTGGATGATTGCAAATACTTCAACCGAAGATTATGCAATGTTCACAATTAAATTAATATTTATTGCCTTGTGTGTTTGTATTGAACTGTGAGCTCTGCCAAGCCTGTTGTGAGCCTCAAATAAATTAATGGGTTTAAATCAAACATTTAATGTTGGCTCCAAAACAGATTGAAACCGGGTTTCAATCGAAAATTATTTAAGAGCCATCCCCCCAGTGAGCTCCTGTAGCTTGTATTGCTTTGTAAGGAATCCTTGACTGTCCGCAGAGCTAGGACTTAATCTCCATACGTGTGCTGAGCTGGGAACTGTCAGCAAAACGACAATAAAGATAACCAAATCTCCTGTCAGAGATTGTGTGGAAAGCAAGATGTCCGCAGATAATAAAAGCTGTGATTCTTTAAAGGACCTTCAACACAGAGGCTCAGTTTGTTTCCTGAATCTACAATAAACTTGCTGTTGCAACAAAGATCAATGACATCATGAAATGGTCCAGTATGCAGAAGCTTTTGAGCAAACTAGTTACTTGTTGCATCACAGTGATATTCCCCAGAGGGTTGCTTTCTTTGACCATTATTCGGTCACTCTTTGTCTTGGCCAAAACAATTGCATTGTGTTGTTTCTAATCCGACCACAAGGATTCAGTGTAGTTTTTTTGAGTAGATGATATCGGTTTTAATTCCAATGGGATTTTGATGCATGGCAAATAATCAACAAACATGCACCAAGCCTTGTAAAAGTATTCATACCACATTACAACAGAGGCCAGAAAACTGCTCACATCCTGGCCCACAATGCCAGACAATCCACTATCCGTAGTACCCTATCGTAGACCAACGCAGTTTCTGCTAGAATCAATGGAAAGCTATGATACAGATGCTAACTGTAGCTTTGTCAGTGGTTGAAGGGTTAGCCAGTCACCGCATTTTTGCTGCCACTCTTCACCACCTCAGATTTCATCCCACTGCAGTCAAACTGAGTGGATCAGTTAATGCCAATTGGTCAAGAGCTATCCAAGGACTTTGCAGCAATACCCCATCCTATTCAACCTAAATATACCCAAATGTCTCATATCATAAAACAAGTTTATTATTCAAAGCAGCTTGTATCTATGTAAAAAAACAAAACAAATGACTATCTGTGCTGAATAACTGATGGTGCCACACTTTGCAGCAACATATCAAGGTTATATGTTAAGCAGGAATTAGTCCTTTTTTATATTTATCAGAGAATGTTTGTCTCCAGTTCTATAATGGCTGTAGCAAAAAGCTCTCTAGACAATTCCGAAAAATCTTGGGAAATGACTGGACAGCTTTTTTTAAGTTCTTTTTAGTCAGCAGTCCCTTATTTTTGAATCTTGAACATCAATCTTAAGTGATTTCTAGGATTTTTTTGGGTTCCCAAAGCCTTAGAAATGGCTTTTCAATGCTTTCCAGACTACGACGTTGTTTGTCATGTGTTCTTGAATTTCTTCACATTAAAACTCAATGTGTTGCTTTTTGAGATCCTTAAGCCTACTTTATGTTGTCTGATGGGTTCAAGTGATTTCTTGATTGTTACAGGTCTGGTTGTGTGGCTGTTCATGTTAAGCTCATGAACGTCCATGAAGCCCATACCAACAATTTTAACACTTCAAAATTGTTTGGGTTTGGAGTTAAAGTTATATTCAATAATCAGTTAAGCCAACGTTTCAGCTGTTATATGCTTCTCCATTGAAGAAGGTTGAAATGAAGCTCCTGGGACGTCGTCATCTTCCAAAATAATTGGTATTACGGTTGTTGCCAATGTAATTTGCCCTCTTCCTGTCCGACCACCTGGGACACCGGCTGTCTCTGGGAAAAATGTGACGTCATTTGAGAAATGCCCCATACATTCCAAGAGATTTGAGGGGTTAGGTTCTGCTTATTTTGATGATGGCTTACAACTGATAACAAAAAATATATATACAGTCAGAAGTACAGTTAGGCCAAAGGTTATTCATACCCTGGCAGATTTAGGTTTAAAGTATATTTTTCAGGTAACGTCCTTCATTGGATTGGAGGGATTATTAATGATTCAGAGCAGCTGAACTAAGTGTCTAGTTAAATCTGATACAGTATCTGAGGAGGGAGTTAAACACTAGGGTGATGGTATGGAGGCCTTCAAATGTTAGATTTTGATTTCCCCATCAAAGTTAAATTGTCAAATTGTTACAGGAACAATGCAAATTGCTGGTGAAGAATTATAAGAGTCTTAAAAGCTGAAAAGTAAATATTTTTTTCCATTGACTATTGAAAAGTATTTAAATAATTTTGCATATACTGTTTTTTATATAAATTTTCAGAATTGATACTTCAACTTTGTTTTATCTTTTGATATATATTTGTCTCATTTCACATCAAAAGCAAACTTTTCACTCCACTGCCCTACTTTTTCCTTCTAATTAAGCTTTTTATTAATATGCTTGGATGTAGCACTCTGAGCAGCCAGCTTCTTTGCCATGACTTCTTGTGACTTACCCTCCTCATGGAGGTTGTAAACAAAACAGACAAAAGTCTTTCAGGGATCTTATAGGCCATGGCATTTCTGTATTAGTGACCCTTTTTAATTGCTCTCATGTAATATTCAGCTCTCCTGAAAAAATAATTTTGTTGGGTTTTCGTTAGCTGTCAACCATTAAACAAAAATTAGCCAGAACGTCAAATATATCACTCTGTACCCAGAAAATCTGAAGTTCACTTTTTGAATTGAATTATTGAAATTAAATTACCCTTTAATGATATTCAAATTTATTAGGATGCGCCTGAAGTTCACAGATTTATGTGGATGGTTTGTAGGAGTGAAGAGTGAAAATATTATCTTCTGAAAGCCTAGAGAATTATTCAATATAATAGTAAAATTGCATGTCAGTCCTGCTTATTAGGCTGAACAATGTTAATAAATGTAAATAAATAAGCAGTGGCTTATTTCCGGGAGAAACTGCTGTGTAGTGAGAGGGGGTATAGCTTGTTTAGTGAGAGGGGAAAAGTCTTTAGAGGGAACTTGTTGAATATTTCATCTAGGCGTATGTGTGCCAGAGTCAGAAGATGCTGGGTGCACGCAGCATCTCTGTGCAGGAAATATGCCATGATCAAGAGGGCCCAGTTTGGGGTTCTGATGTAATTTCTTTTTTTAAATGACAGCAAAAGATGACTGACATAAATAATCTGCAGCCTCCATAAACAATGTAGTTCAGTACAAATACAGGAATGTTATTTATGACGTTTCTAGGTCTTCTCTGTAGTTCTCCGACAAATGCACTGCTGATATAGCACAGAAACTGCAATGTTGGGGAAAATACTTACTGGATGAAGTCACTGTATCATCTGTCATAGATTTAGGGTTCCTGCAGTAAGTTGTGCTGGTTTAGTTAATAGTCTGTGATTTTTTTTTTTTATTATTGTTACAATGTCATCTTTTTATGTGATTTTCTTTTTGTTTTCCTACTTATTGAATGTTGCTCCATAAAGTGTTGAAAGTCGGCTTCAAACAGCCACAAGCCTTGTAAATACTTGAAACCACAGCGTTTCATCTGCTCCTCAGCCTGACAATCATGTTTGAGAGTGAAAGGTCAGAATTGTGTCGGCTTTGATGATGCTACCAACCAAAGCTTCTGAGAGAAGCTGTCCTCTCACCCCAAATACTGGAAGCCAGGTCTTTTAGCAAGTATTTTCAGAATCAGAATAATCTTTATTTGGCCATCGCTGCGTGCGCAATGAAGGAATTTGACTTTACTTAAATTGATCAGTGTATAGACATTAGGAAGTCAAAACAAGATACTGATTTATTTTATACTTTTATACTTTTTAATCTCCTCAATTCGTTCATATTAAGCTTATGAACGTCCATGAAGTCCACACCAACAATTTTAACCCATTTACTTCAAAATTGTTTGGGTTTGGAGCTAATTATAGTTATATTAAATCATTAGTTATATTCTTTCCATATCTGAAGTCTTGTCTAGAAATATTTCACCAAAAACAACAAACGTAAAAATATAATGGAGCTCAAAGGAGCTGTATACTCTGCCTAGAGTTCCCAACAAGGGTTGACAATTCTTAAAGAGCACTGAACCCGGGCATCAATGGGTAATACAGTTGTGCCTCTAAGCATTGATTTATAACAGATTATCACCCTACTAAGAGATTTAAAAGCACTCTTTGGTAGGCCCAGTCTGTCTGTAATTTGCCACAGTTGAGAATGACCAAATATTTTAGCTCATAATGAAGTTGCGGACTACATTCACATTGCTGTGAGCTGTACATTGGTTTATTAGTCAGAACAGTGGAACCCATAAAACCAAGTTGTGCAGTGATTGTGTATACCTAGTGGCAGTGAATGGAAGTAGCTGAAATTCCCACTTTTGTACATATTTGTCCATGTCCAGCCAGCCCCTTCAGGCTAATGTTACACATGGACATGAAGTGAAACTACTAACACAGTGAAACAAGATGTTGCCAATTATTATGGGTGAGCATGCACATTTGTAGAGAGAGGTTCTGTCCTGCTGATGTCAGCAGATATTTTGTACTCACTGAGGACACCTAAAAAGTAAAAACCACAGTAAAACCAGTTTTCTGCTCCAGAAACTGCATGCCCCAAAAAAATATTAGACTTGGACTTAGACAACTTTATTTGTCATTTTGTATGCACAGAGTGCGTACAGAACAAAATTGTTTGCATACAGCTTGGAAATTACAGTAAATTACAGGATAAGGTGCAGCATTGATTTAACAGTAAAACAATTGAAATGTAAACAGTGCAGGAGAAAGAGACAGTGTGCGATCACAGTTTACAGGTGAGTATTTTTGGAAGCCATTTGTATGTGCAGAAATGATTGTGCAAAGGGCATTTGTGCAAGAATGCATTTTAGGAACTGAGTTCAGCAGCATTTGTGATGCTAGATAAGGATGCAATGATGCAAATGTGCAAATGTGCAAATATGCGAATGTGGTACAGAGTCCGGTTTATAGCTTCAGCAGTTCAACAGTCTGATGGCAACAGGGAAAAAGCTTTTGCAGAACCTGGTGGACCTGCAGTGGTTGCTGCGGAACCTCTTCCCAGAAGGTAGCAGGGAGAACAGTCCATGGTGGGGGTGTGAGGGGTCTTTTATGATGTTACGGACTCGGGACACACAGCGCTAAGATGAAATGTCCTTAATGGAGGGAAGAGGGGCCCTGATAATCCCTTCTGCTGTCCTCACCACTCTCCTCACGTTCTTCCAGTCGGAGGCACTGCAGCCTCCACACCACACAGAGAGACAGCTGGTCAGAATGCTCTCTATGGTGCTTCTGTAGAAAGTCGTGAGTATGGGCAGGGGCAGGTGGGCTCTCCTCATCCTTCGCAGGAAGTACAGTCGCTTCTGTGCCCTCTTCACCAGTGCCGTGGTGTTCACAGACCAGGTGAGGTTGTCTGTGATGTGCACCCCCAGGAAATTGGTGCTGCTGACCACCTCCACAGCTGAACTGTTGATGAGCAGTGGAGCATGGTGAGGCTGGTTCTTCCTGCAGTCTACGATGATCTCCTTCGTCTTCTCCACGTTCAGGATCAGACTGTTGTCTCTGCACCAGCCCACCAGCTGCTCAACCTCCTCTCCGTAGTCCTGATCGTTGTCGTCTCTGATCAGGCCCACCACCGTTGTGTCGTCTGCAAACTTCAGGATGTGGTTGATGGTGAACCTTGGGACGCAGTCATGAGTCATCAGGGTGAACAGCAGGGGGCTCAGGACACATCCCTGAAGGGAGCCCGTGCTGATGGTGATGACATCAGAGGTGTTCTGTCCAACCCGGACGGACTGAGGTCTGTTGGTGAGGAAGTCTAGCAGCCAGTTGCGAAGGGGTGTGCTGAAGCCCAGATGTTCTAGTTTTCCTACCAGGTGCTGTGGGATGATGGTGTTAAATGCTGAACTGTCCAGGAACAGCATCCGCATGTGCGTGTTCTTCTCCTCCAGGTGTGCTAGGCTCAGATGAAGAGCGGAGGAGATGGCGTCCTCAGTGGAGCGGTTCCGTCGGTAGGCAAACTGGAACGGGTCTAGTGTTGGGGGGAGACTGGAGACGATGTGTTCCTTTACCAGCCTTTCAAAGCACTTCATCATGATGGGAGTCAGTGCAACAGGCCGGTAGTCATTGTAGCAGGTGACTTGAGGTTTCTTCGGCACCGGAATGATGGAGGGAGACTTGAAGCATGCTGGCACTGTGGCTTGGTCCAGCGAGGTGTTAAAAATGTCTGTGAGGACACCAGCCAGCTGACCTGCACACTCCTTGAGCACCCGCCCAGGTATGTTGCCGGGACCTGGGGCCTTCCGCGGGTTGACTCTCCTTAGAGTCTTCGACACGTCGGCTGTGTCAAGGCAGAGCACCTCCTCATCCTGATGGGGGACAGCTTTCACTGCTAGAGTGCTGTTTAGTGCCTCAAACCTCCCAAAGAAGTTATTTAGTCCATTGAGGAAGTCAGCATCAACTTCACCCACCGGGGGGGAGGGCGTGTTGTATTCTGTTATTGCCCGTATGCCTTTCCACATGCTCCTAGTGTTGCTGGTGTCATGGAAAAGCTCCTGGATTTTCTGACTGTGTTTTCGCTTCGCTAGTCTGATGGCACGGTTCAAGTTGGCTCTCGCTGTCCTCAGTGCCTCCTTGTCACCAGACTCGAAGGCTGAGTTCCTTGCTTTTAGCGCTTGATGAACCTCCACAGTAATCCAGGGTCGTTGGTTGGCTCGGGTGATGATTGTCTTGGTGGTGCTGACGTCCTCAATGCATTTGTTGATGTAGGCTGACACAGTCATGGCGTACTCATCAATGTCGATCTTGTCCCCATAAGTTGCTGCAGCTTTGAACATGTCCCAGTCGGAGCACTCAAAACAGTCCTGGAGCGCCTCCATTGCTCCCTCAGTCCACACCCTCACCTGCCTCACTGCAGGTTTAGCTCTGATCAGCAGGGGCCTGTATGCAGGAAATAGCATCACAGAGATATGGTCTGAAGAGCCCAGGTGGGGCGGGGGGCTGCTCTGAATGCGCCTTTTATGTTTGTGTAAACCAGGTCTAGAGTGTTCTCTCCCCGAGTTGCAAAATCCACATGTTGGTAGAAATGAGGGAGAACAGTTTTCATATTTGCCTGGTTAAAATCCCCAGCAATAATGAAAACCCCCTCTGTGTGTGCAGATTGCAGCTCGGAGATAGTCCAGTATAGACCACTCATAGCCTCTTTTGTGTTTGCGCTCGGGGGCACGTATGATGATTACAGTAAACTCTCTAGGCAGATAAAAAGGTCTGCAGCTAACAGTTAGCATCTTGATGTCCGGAGAGCAAAACTTTGTGACTATTCTAGCATTTTTACACCAGTTGTTATTGATATAAACGTAGAGTCTGCCTCCTCGGGTCTTACCGCTGAGTTGTTTATTTCTGTCGCCGTGGAAAGTAGCTAGCCCCTCCAGGCTAACGGCGTTGTCCAGGATTGATGAGGTAAGCCATGTCTCCGTCAGGATGAGAGCTCAGCAGTCCCTGAACTCCCTCTTAGCAGAGAGCTCCAGTTGTAAATGGTGTATTTTGTTGTCCAGTGAGCAGACGTTGGAGAGCAAGATGGTTGGGAGCGGCGATCTGAATGGGTTAGCCTTTAGCTTAGCTGCTAAGCCCCCACGGCAGCCGCGTTTCTTCGGCCGGCTACACCGTTTTCGTTTCGCTCTCCACCGGCGTGAGCTGCTCGACGAGTCCGCCACCTCACAGGCCCCCGGGGCTGATGTCCGTAGTACCCCGAAGCCGTGTAAACACTCGAGCGTTGTAGTGGTTACAAGTCCAAAAACACTGCATGACCGTAAGTCCGCTGGCGGTCAAGCATTGATCGGCTGGGTAGGTGAGTGGTTTCCAGCGAGTGTGGCGGCATTTTTTATGAAAATATCCGAAGTTGTACGGATCTATACGCCTAGCCGCTGCCCGGAAGCACAGCCGGGAGTGAGAGTATTAGTGGTCACCTCAATAGTCTGACTGATGATGGCAGTAAACCTCTGGGTCAAAAAGTGTTTCTCAGCCTCCAAAGAGTGCAAATGGAGGGTGGGGGAAAAAAAAGAATAATCTGCATTCACTTTTCTTGTATTCAGGCACTTTAGGTGCAGTAAGAGTGCTCACTCGTTCCCTTTATCTGTTGCCAATAAGCGTCCACACATCCATTTGATGCTTTTCTTTTTGAGAGTTTAATTTTTATTAAAAGATTTGGCAGACACGTTCTGCTGCTCCGGACAACATTATCTGTCCAGATAATATTTGCCCTTTGATGATTCTCCCTCGGAAAACTGAACTCTCATAGATGACATCTTACCTACTTTCTACTATTGTCTAGATTAAATGGTAAACGGACTAAAATTACACAGCGCTTTTCCAGTCATACTGACCACTCAAAGCGTTTTACACTATAACCACATTCACCCAATGGCATTCACTAACGCGCACACATTCAGTCACCGATGCGCAGATCGGTAGGCAACACAAATTATCTGTTTAACGGGCTCCGGCAGCAAAAATGTTAAGATGATTAACACAACTGTGCAGTCGTCGCAGGTTTTGGAAAATGTAACACGTTGACTACTGGGTTTCTTCCATGCGTGCCCTGAACAAAAGCTTTCACTTTTCTGATTAAATGTTAAACAGATTTTAACCCACTGGAATTTGAACACATGTGATTCAAGTGTCTAGCGTTTAGAGTTTTAGGGTTTCCTGTTTTTCTAACAAATGCATATCAACGTCATCTTTGGCATAAAAGCAATCAAAATCTAAAAACTAATCTGAAATAATCTACAAATTTCTGGCTTTTCTGATTAGACTGCTGACCTCCAGCAGAGTACAGGAAGTGTTAAGGTGACAAATGTCCGCGTGTAGAATGTGCAACAGTCTCAGATTATAGAGTAATTACTCTGCGGCACAAAATGGCAACAGCCGCGGAGCCCAGCTTGATTTCCAAGGCAAAATTAACTTGCACAGAGCACAGGTCAGAGTTTTTATAGCTTTGCCGAATATTTTGACAATACTCAATTTGCAGCGTGGAAACGGAGCAATCCATCATGCTCAACTGTTCTTTTTACATTTTCAGCTGCTGCCGTGCATGGTGGGTATTAAAAAGCAGAGCAGAAAGTGGTAAACAGCCAGGACCCAAGCCCCACACACAGTGTAAACTAAGCTGTAGGTTTGCTCGCTCCTCTCTGCAGCGCTGTGTTTTCACTGCTATCCTGAGGTCAGACAGATGTGTTCAGGTGGTTTCTCAGGGACAGAGCAGTAAGAGGATTACGCTGAAATGAGTTGTTGTACAATCTGACTGACATACTGTACCTTTCTAAATTAAATTATACCTTTACAGCAAAAAACCCAAAATGTTCTTTTAACAGAGCACAATCCCAGGTATCTGTGATCACACGTGATTATCATTTAAGCACACATGAGATGAGAAATGTAAAACATGTTATGAACATGGGGAAAGCCACAGTGTTCAATGTGGCAGCATGAAACTTTGTTAACATAAGGCACAGTTCCACTGGCCCGTCCCTACTCGATCCCCCCACCCAACCCCCCCACCCTCTCCCCTGCTCGGACACGCCTCCTGATCCACTATAGCCCCCGTCCCTCCATCTCCCCGCCCCCGACCCCCAGTTGACACTGGAAAGAAATCTGCAAGTAATGGTACATGATAAAAATACATCATTATAAATTAAACCTAGGGCTGGACGATAATTCAATAACAATATATATCGATCGATAGACGTATATCAATGATAGCAAAAAAGGGGTAAATAAAAAGTTCAATAGAGTAACAGTTTTCCTTCCTTTTGCACTCTAGCCTATCATATAGGTTAATATTACAGTCATTGTATCTTCCCAACCAATCACAACGCAGACCCAAGAATGCTCCGCCCCCTTCAGAGAGTTCAGAGAACACGCTTTCTTTTTTATGGTGGTGAAGATTCTCAGTCATCCAGGTCATGGTCATTCCAAAAAAAGTAAAAAACAAAGCAACTGGACTTGTTTTCCGTAAGCCCCCCTGGTGGGGAACACACCACATCACATAGAAAACTCCAAGGACTTTGCAAACAAAGTCAAACATTTAAAGATGGCACCAGGGGAAACTCTGGTGTCTTTCGATGTCACTTCACTTTTCACTTGCATACCTACATCAGAGGCAGTAGAAACAGTCAGGAAACGTCTTCAACAAAACAGTGACCTAAATAACAGAACTAATTTCACTCTGGACCAGATCTGTACCCTACTGGACCTTTGTCTTTCTACAACTTATTTCAAGTTCAGCGATCATTTTTACAGACAGAAGCATGGTTGTGCCATGGGATCTCCAGTGTCACCAATTGTAGCCAATCTTTACATGGAAGAAATGGAAAAGAGAGCTTTGGGCACCTTCAGAGGAACACCACCAAGCCACTGGTTTAGTAATGTGGATGACACCTTTGTCAAAATCCAGTTAAAAGAAGTGGAAGCTTTCACAAGACACATCAACTCGGTGGACAACAACATCAAGTTTACCACAGAGGATGCCAACAACAACAAGCTACCTTTTCTCGACTGTTTGAACATAGAAGGAGATGGAAACCTCAACATTGAAGTGTATAGGAAACCCACTCACACAGACCAATATCTTCTTTTTGACTCACACCACCCACTGGAGCACAAACTTTCGGTCATCAGAACCTTACAACACCGGGCCCAGCATGTCCCAACTAAAACAGAAGGGAAGCACAAGGAAGAGAAACACATCAGAGATGCTCTCCAAACCTGTGGGTACCCTAACTGGGCTTTTGTCAAATCAACAAGAAAATCCAAAAGACTCACTGCAGAACATAATGGTGAGAAGAATAAACGAAAAAACATTGTAATCCCATATGTTGCTGGAGTCTCTGAAAAACTCGAGGATTTTCTCCAAACACAAAATCCCAGTACATTTCAAACCAAACAGGACCCTCAGACAGAGGCTGGTGCATCCCAAGGAGAAAACCCCCAAACCTAAGATGAGCGGAGTGGCGTATGCAGTTCAGTGCAGTGAGGAATGTTCTGATCTTTATATTGGAGAAACCAAACAACCTCTCCACAGACGCATGGCTCAACACAGGAGAGATACCTCCTCAGGACAAGACTCAGCTGTCCACCTACACCCTAAGGACAATGGACACTCTTTTGAGGACCAAAATGTTTACATTTGGACAGAAAAGACAGATGATTTGAAAAGGGTGTGAAGGAAGCCATCTACGTTAAGAGAGAAAAACCAACCTTAAACAGAGGAGGCCTTAGGTTCCAACTCTCAAAAACTTACAACAGCTATAGGATTAATTCCTGTCAGGATGCAGCTTGTAGGCTGCATTCAGAGCTTTCCTGCCTCCTCCCTTCCCAGCGCAGCCTGATTGGTTTCACCTGTCAGGCTGCAATTAACCTCGGACTGTTTCCACCTGCTCTCACCACTATATCTACTCACCTCAGTCTGCTCTTGCTCGCCGGTCCGTAAAGGTTCAACTCCTGTTCAGTCCACAGCCAGTAACTCCGTTCCAGCTCAGCCTGCAGTCTAGGGTTCGTCTGCTCTGGCGCTCTGCCTTGGTCTCCAGTCATCAGCTCCGGCGCTCAGCAGTCGTCTCAAGTCACTAGCTCCGGTGCTCTGCCTTGGTTTCCAGCCACCCGCTCCAGCGCTCTGCTTTGGTCTCAAGTTCTCGGCTCCTGTGTCCCATCCTGGTCTCAAGTTCTCGGCTCCTGTGTCCCGTCCTGGTCTCCAGTCATCAGCTGAAATATCACTTCCTGGTCAGCCTCTCCGCACTACTCCTGCCGGCCAACTTCTGCACCCTACGACTCCGCCTGGTAGTAGACACTGTTTCCTCATGTCATCCACCATCCACATCGTACAATAAACTCTGTGTGTGTGCGCGCTGTGTCCGGGTTCATCCTAGAAAAATATCATGACAATTCCGGCCAATCACCACCTCAATTCTCACCCTCATATTGGTGATCAAAACATTGTTCCTTTAAGCCAGGCCAATAACAACCCTAGCGATTCCTCGTTACAGAGGAGTGGACCAGTTTCGGTTCAATCTGCTGGTTTAATGGCTTTACGACTGCCCATTACTAAGGGGTGGACCTGTTTCGGTTGAATTTGCATTTTATCTAAGCCATTACAAGGCCTTTGTTGGGCAGTAGTATAAAGCTTGGTACTCCACATTACTCCAGACCTTTTGAATTGAGAAAGCTTCCTGGAGAGGAAGCGAAACGTCTTCACTTACGGAAAACAAGTCCAGTTGCTTTGTTTACTTTTTTTGGAAGCTTTCTTTTTTAAAAACTTGGTTGAAATTCAGTGTTTGTGTGTTCTGTATCTAAAAATAGGTCATCAAGAAACGACATAAAATGGCCAGGGCTACACTTGAAATGTATGTTTTGAATTTGTTGATAATTATCGATATGCTTTTTTTCTGTCGTCCAACCCTAATTAAACCTAAATAAAGGAAAACGTATAAATGTTTCTATACCTGTACATGCAAGATTGTCTTGGATATTTTTAAGGAGTAATATCTGGATAACACATCTAATATTAAAATAGGTGGCGCTCCTCCTTCAGGCGGTTTTCAGTGACAGTTAATATTTACACCTTTATATGAGATCTTTTCTCTCAGCCATGGCGGAAGCGAGGAAAACATGTTAATAAAAAAAAAATTAAACGCAGTGAAATTATTTTCATTGGCTTGATTTCGCGGGACTCAGACTGCGGGCACCAGTGAGAGCGGCAAGTGTTGACCGAGCTAGAGGTCCCTGGAGCCGCTGTAGGTGCCGGGGACGGACCGGTCCTTCTTATGGCAGTTTTCAGAGACCCGGGCTGGTCTCTGAAGAAATATGCTCCTGAAACACCTGAAAGTCAGCGGAGCCATGCGGTGTGCAGCCATTACAAGCCAGTGGAACTGGGCCTATAGTGAATTATTTGAGACAGACAAAAATAAGATGCTGTAAACATCACTGGCATAAGCTTTAAACTAAGCACTTCTGATTGTTTGTATCTTGGTGATGGTTCACACAATGCTGTAAAAGTTCTGCTTGTGACCATTTTCCTTTTTGTTTGAAGGCATAGCAAAGAGAAACACATTGTCGGCTTGTATTGTCAAGAGAAGGTCGGAAATCCTGCTGTTTTCCCACCAGAACCGTCTCAATTCATGCAAGATGGGGTCCTCACCAGGATTTCTTTTTCCAGTGTTGTGTAGCGCAGCTCATAGAGGGCTGTTCGTCAAGCTAGTAACAGCTAGCATTTATAGCTGCACTGATTCACGCTCAAGAGCTTTATTGACCTTATTATGTTGCTCTCAAACATCCGTGTCGTACTGACTTTGAAAACTTTATGCGTAACGGGTCGTTATGCTGAGAACCCTGCAAGATATCCCTCCCAGCGCCGACATCTGATTTTGACTTGGGGCTTCCATATGCACTTAATTCACGCGTGAAAATGATCTTGGACTAATGTGTTACATATAGGAATTAAATCACCTAGTAAACATTTGTTTCACATGTGGAAATTATGCTGTGGAGTAACATGAAAAACAAGCTTTCCATGGTAAAATTACAGTAAATGTGGAAACGCATTGGGAAACTGGCCACATTTCACGCTGTTCTGCATGTGTTTTACATGGAGCCATTTCCCCTCATGTTTAATTCATGCTTTCCCTATTTTACATTTTGCACTAGTTTATATCTGTTTTAGTTTAATCATTCATATTTTTTGTCTGTTTTAGGTTTTAGAAGTGACCACTCAATTCCCAAAAAAACAAAATAAAACAGAGACATGAGAAAAAGCTGCAATAAAAGTTAGCTTTTATCACCCAGCCAGTGAGCTCCAGTGCTCCATTTTTTGATTTTAAGGCGATTAAAACTCTCTCTCCTTCTGATTTGTTGAGCTTAAACAGTTTTATTATTGCTCTCTTAACTTCACTGTAGTGTAGTTTGCACTGATGAGTGTCCTCTGTGTGGGTGTGTGAATGAGACCAGAGGGAAGACATAGATGCAATGAATTACCAAAGAGGGTAGCTAATTCTTCCAATTAAATTTAGCATCTCTGATTGTTGTAGTTTCTTTGTAATTTGTTGCTTTTACGGTGTGACAAATTTATAACAAGCAAACAGTTGTAGCAAAGACTGGCTGACAAAAAGGCCACAATGCTCTGCGGTGTTGAAAAGTGTAAAAGGGTAATTTATCCGATTAGGCTGGTTCTCTTTCTTACTTTGATATTTAGCGTCAGAACCATCTGTTGTTCGGCTTTCCAAACCTTCTCGGGGACCAAATGAGGAGAGTCAAGAGTCAACACCAGGAAAAAGCGTCGTCTGCAGGGAAACTGAGACGCAGTGATGTGACTCTGTGCCAAATGTTTACAGGCGAGCTGACATAGTTAGAAGATGGAAAAGGGCTGAAACGAGGCTGTCTCTCTCTGCACTCTTGGAGGAAAAGATAGGAAATCTAGGTCATCGCCACTGATGCATTGCAAAGCGAACTTCAAACAAACCTGGCCTTTAGCGTGATGGCTCTGCAAGCTCTGTTACACGCCATCAGAGAGTGATCGCCATTTTCTGCCAGGAGCTGCCATGAAGTGATTGATGGTTATTTTCGTTGTGGAGAATAGGCATAGGGACAGCAGCCACCGTGTCAATCTTAACGTCTTTTAGAGTATGCGTTTTACTTGAATACAATTAGTTCTTTAGTAGCAAAACAAGCCTCTTGTCTTGGAGTCCATCACTTTGAATTACCCAAGGGAAGTTTTATCTGTAATCATAGCCCTGGGAATACGGCTAAAAGGCTTTGCTCTCATGCTGAAGGCACAAACTTGCTCTTTCCAAGGCTGTTGATTAAAAAAAAAAAAAAAATAATAATAATATTATATATATATATATATATATAACCCTGTTGAGTGACAGTTCCCTCAAAGAGCAGGTATATACTGAGCAAACATTTTATTTACTCATTAAAGGAAAGCGAATAGTAGTTTGAAAAGTGGACTACATATGAAGTTTCAGACACTACAGCTAAAAAAATGTCTGTTAATTTCTAATGTAATGATCCTAAAAGAAGATAATGGTTAAAAAGGGTTGGTCAAGTCAAAAATCATAACATGACAGTAGAATTAAACGGAAACCTCTCTTCATGCATTGTTGCTTGCAGAGGATTCTGAATATAAAATGATCAATTGGCTAACTTCCTGCCGGGCACTGGAATGACATCAAGGTTTCTTTTTTAAAGATTTTTTTTTGTGGTTGGATTTCTAGTAACTATTAAAAGTATTTTTTCCCCACAAATGCTTTATTTTCATTTATTTTAAGACAAAATTAAGTGTCTAAGCTTAGAACCGTGGCCATGTGGGACAAAGGGACCTCATTACTTTGTCCCAGATTCCTCCAGAACATTTAATTATTTAATGATGACAATCACAAATCAGGATGATTTAAACAGAGGAATTACAAAGACTCTCTGGTTATCATAAGAATGGGGCGGGAGCATTTAAGTAAACATTTTATAACAGGTTTGTCTCTTTTAGTGCCATATTTCATGAAGGAAACATGGTCTGTTTTTTTTTTTTTTTGAACGTCACCTGGCTTGTGCCTGGGCTAGATTGACGTTTAGGCCCACCAATAATACTTTTTTAAAGATGTGAGGGAGTTGCATATATTTTATAAACTTAACCTGCTTAAAAATCTCTGCCCATGCACCTACGAATCAATATCTCATGGGCTAGATCCACACAGGTTGTGAATGACCGTGAGTAATGGAAGAAGTATGCTCCCCCCCCCCCCCGAGGAGCTGTTTAGCATACGTCCAAGTCATGCAGATAAATTAGCAAAAGTAAATCATATGTTAAATATATAGCTTTGTTTTGTGGATGAGAGGAAATAAGAGGTACAGAAAAATCTAACAGCAGAGATCTTTATGGCGTACAGAAAAACCATACACTAAGTAATGCAGCGAGATCTGTCAAAGGATGGAGTACATCAGCACGGTGTATTTATAATTCTAAAAGGTGTACGTTGTGTTTGTGATTGGTTGACTTGACCAATCATAATCCAGTCCATGTTTAGCTCAGTTGTTTTTCTGGCACTATGCGTTTCCAATAAGCAGAGTTCCAACAGGTCAGCGTGAGACAAAAGGGAGCATACATTATCTCTGAAACACAAAGTCAACAATAACACTGCAGAATCTTGGCAGGACCTTCACCATTTCCAAACTTCACTTCTGGAAAAGGGTCTACGATCTGGTTTGAAATAACAAGACCACCAATCTCTCCACATATCTTTCAAAGTGTTCCTGAGCTGGACTTCTGTGCTTCAAAGCAATAAATCTTCCTTCTTCCAAAAACAATTCTTACCAGAGTTTTCTATGGAAATAACAACTGCTTTCCTTATTATTTATTTATCTACACCATTTTTAGGTCGGCTGTGTATGGTTCTGTGTGGCAGGCTTACTACAGGAAGCTTACAACATAATTATAGAATTTAAAGCCAAAAGCTGGTGGCAGGGAACTATTGCCAGTGGTTAAATGTAATAAAGGAAAGCTCTTACCTTGCTGGTGTTAACAGCAGTGTTTCCCTTTATGTAGGACACTGACATATTTTTACCCCACTCGACACTGAACATCTTGTGTGCTTTACAGACAACACCAAGTATTCTCTAGATCGATGTATGGAATGTTCAGCAGCTTAAGCATTTATGTTTCTGAATACATTTGCTATTTGGTAACTGGTATGAATCTAGTACATCAATTAAATTGCAATTTCTTAAAAAATAAACAGCCAATCCTCCCTTAATTGTTTTCTCCAATATTTCTGCCTATACTGACACGCATTCTTTAAATTCCAGGATGGTCGATGGAACATTGTTTCCTTCTGTGTGAATGTCAATTAAGTTTATTTAGCTTTTAGTAATCATTTTTACCTGATTAGTGTATCAATGTAATGGGGCTTCATGTAGTTTATGGTCAATCTTTCTCCATCCCTCACTAAAACCTTTACAAAACCAGAATATGTTTAAAAAATGACACCAGCTGAAGTCCAGTGATTTTAATGATTTTATTTTGCTTTTATTCCTTCATAATAAGCTTAGAAACATCTGTAGAAACTTCAGCAAACCACAAATACAAAAAAATATGTTTGAAATGGCTCAATCACTTGAACTCAATGAAACTGGCGTAATCACGTTTTAGCAAAACAAAAAAAACCTTTGGGGTTGCGCATCATTATGCATGGCTTTAGAGTGAGTGGGCTCCCAACATTATTACTAGGTTTTAATGCAGAATATCAGCTATAATTACTGCTTTATGTATTTTAGTTCCCAGCAGAAGGTTTATCACTGCCTTGACTTCAGGTCGAACCTTGCTGCCATCATTTCTCTCTTTAGATTGAAACTGATTTGGGTCTTAAGCATGAGTAAAATAAGAAACAAAGCAATAGCTGTACATGCAACATTTAATTCTGTGTTAGCACAACGATTGGCATCCAGTGACAAGCACAAGATTAATCCTGTTATGGCTTTTGTTTAGATGCAGTCTACTCTATGGACTGCATCACCTTTTTATGATGCTTTTCACAGATCTAAAAACAAAGCAAACATTTTCTCCCTGATACAAAGGGCTAAAAAACTAATGTTCCATGACTGCGTCCCTCCCCTGTGGAATTTACCATGCAGCATGCAGTAAATGGACTCCAGCTGCTAACATGACATGGAGATTTCTGCTATTGGCGAACTCGGTCTTCATCGCGCCGAAATTGCCCCGCTGCTCTGTGTTAGGTGCAGCAGGGGTTCATTGTGGCTTAGTAACACCCGATGTGTTGCTTTCCCTTGCATGCTGAAAGAGACATTGTACAGGGGCAAAGTAAGTCTGCTGTCTAAAGAATGCTACCAGGATATTCAGCTGCAATAGGAAACTGGACTGCTTTTGCTGTCCAAAATCCTCTCCTGCTCTCCAGCGGATCTCATCCTTTGGAAGTGAACACCTGAGCAATATTACTTAAATGTCAAACTGCTAAAATATGTATGATTTTGCAGTTTATTAAGCAAGAAATTGATGCACAAATTATTTTGGGGTAATGTGCGTATCCATACAGGGTCAACACTATACTTGCTAAATAAAAAAATAATACTTAAGCCTCAAAATCTGGTTCAAAATCTTTTTAGCAAGAGGAAGAAGATTCAGTTTTTAAAGTTGGGAACAAACTTCTTGTCAAAATAGGTAAAGATGATTTAAATTGGCTAGTTCGTCAGGACTGTTCTGGCTTTCAAACAAGTAGCATAAATTCTCAGTAGGGTTGAGATCAGAACTTTAGAGGCCATTACTGAAGCCTAATGTTGGCCCATTCTATTCATTCTAGCAAGGTTCTGCCGTGATTTGTACTGGTTATTTGGCTATTCTTCTAAGCAGAAATAGTAGAAAACCAACCAATTCAGAAAAGCTCATCCATTTACAATAGGGCTTGGCCTTTGCAGAAGCTTATTTAAGCAGTATTTATCAATTCAAGCAAGGTTTGTCATAATTTGTACTGGAGATTTGCCAATTCCTCTGAAAGGAAATGGTAGAGTTCATCTAAAATGTTTGGCTTTCTACCACAGACCTGTATTCTGAATAGAGTTCATAAATATGCAATAGGGCTAAGGTCAGGGCCAATTTAAATTAAAATTCATATTATTCTGTGTGTTTTGTTGACAAGTTTCGACCGCCTGATCCAAACTGTCACACTCAGTTGAGAGGAAATTGCTTGGTAGGTTCAGCAAAAACTAAGGCTCAAGTTTGGCTTCAACTAGAAGATGCGTTAAACCTTTTATTTATTTATTTATCTATGTATTTATTTTTACATATGAGAGCAAACCAGTACAAAAATATAGCATTACTAGGAGTTTCTCAAAAATGCACTAAAACACAGCAAAACCAAAAAACAAATCTCGAGTAAAGTGATACTAATTGAAGTGAACGATCCAAAAAAACACACAATCCAAATCAGGAGGCAGAAACTAAAACCAGTGGCTTTAAGCACCAATTAAGTTATCCCAAATATCCTTGGGAACAAAAGTCACTAAATCCTTTTAAACAAGCCAAGAAAACCTTAGAAAACAGATCTGTTAGCAAGCAACCAATGGCATACTGCACATGAAGCACAGCAGCCATGACGGAAGGGCAGGGCTGGCCTTTAAATCTCCTGCTCATCCATCTGGCCTGATTGGTAGCAGCTGCTGGGTGGGCGGTGCTTTCCAAGTGTCCTCCAGCCAATTATCTTTGGACAAGCAACCTTGAAATCCCTTCCAGGAGGCTACCAGTAGAGAGAGGCACCAATCAGCAATTGAACATGTATTAATAGGAGGAAACTTCACCCCTGCAAAGGCAGTGCAACAGAAAAAAAACATTGGAGGATGGAGGCAGCACAGGCCTAGGGATGTAACACTCCCTAGGCCTGTGCAAAAACGAGTACTTTTCCATTGACATTGTGAATAGGAGGTTGTTAGTGAGGGATTTCAGTCAATCTAAGCAGTCAAAGTAAAGTGAATATTCAATTACATATTATTTATATAGCACCAATTCGCAATACATGTCATCTCAAGGCACTTTACAAAGTCAAATTCAATCAAATAATACAGACAGATTGGTCAAAAAGTTTCCTATCTAAGGAAATCCAGCAGATTACATCGAGTCTTAACAAGCAGCATTCACTCCTCCTGAAAGAGCGTAGATCCACAGGGGACAGTCATCTGCATTGTTGATGACTTTGCAGCAATCCCTCATACTGAGCATGCATGAGGCGACAGTGGAGCGGAAAACTCCCCTTTAACAAGGAGGAAAACCTCTAGCAGAACCAGGCTCAGTGTGAACTGTCATCTGCCTCGACCAAGTGGAGGTTAGAGAAGACAGAGCAGAGACACAAAAGCACAGCAGTACACATTGATCCAGGAATCCTTTCTATGTTATGTTTCTATGTTAGAGGGTTATGACGGATGATCTGCCCCCCTGGATGGTGTCACAGCTAACAGAATGCCAGACCAGATGTACCTACTATATATACCAGTAACATCCACTATAATCTTTGAAGAGTCTGAACTACTTCCCCTAATTGTTTGTTTCTGTTCTGTGGTTCTTCTAAGTGGTAAAAGTAGTAGTTTCTAAGAAGTTCCTTGTCTCATAGAGAAACACAAGTTGGGAATAAGACTCCTTCCTCTCACATTGTCATGTGTGAAATGATTGAGGCAGAAGGTCAGATGACTTTGAGCCAATGCTGGTACCTCTGGCCAATCAGAAAGTAAGCTGAAGCCCTTTGTAGATCTGATGATCTACCATCTGTCCAACCAGCTGATGAGAGGCTTTGAGAACATAAAATAATCATTTTGCATGTAAAAAACATTTATGCTTTTATTTGATGTGTCACATGAATTTTGAAGGCCACCAAAAAGATCTATTTGAGATGATCCACCATTATGTCCACATCTTGACTCCATATCTGTCATTATTTGGACATCTCCATCTCACATCCCTCCAGGTGATCCTACAATCAACAAACTGTTCCCACAAAGTAGGGAGCATGCGATTTTCAAATGCTTTCACTGGAACCAGCAAAACCAGACTCCCTCTACTGGGTTCTCTGACTGTCATGATTTGTCACTACAGAGAAGATGTCTCCCCTGCTCTAGAGTTTCTTGGATGCAGCTGCTCAGCACTGCAAACCCGTTCCATGAAGCTCTCTACGCACTGTTCTGAAGGCCACGTGAAGTCCGGAGGTTTGTAGATATTAACTCTGCAGAAAGTTAGTAACACCTGGACACTATTCATCTAAGTATCACTTTACATGGCCTACAAATTGGAAGCAACTGATTTTTTAGTTGTTTTTGCACAGGGATGATCTTGTCCTGGTACCACGCTGGAATCCACTGAGCTGCTTGAGAGCAACCTGTTCTTTCATTAATGTTGATACCTTTTGTCCAATGAGATCATGCCAACTGTTTGTTACCTCAAGGAAAAACGAAAAGATCAGAAGAAAAGTGGGGTCACTTGAGATTTCCTCACAAACTGACAGATTTAGGGGGTTTGAACATCAGCGTCGAAGTCAAGATGTGGGATGCTGGCAGACCAAACATAAATTAATAAGCTGCTTCAGATGAGTATCTGTTTATGGTTGTGCACATTTAGGCAACCATGTTATCACAGCTTTCCTTTTTTTTTTCCACACAGCAGATTTGTTATCTAGTTGAATGATATAGGGTATGAATCAGATTAAAGGTGGAAAAGTGTTGGAATGATTCATATTATTTTAACAGCGGTACTAGACCTTTTTTATGTCCACTGTATATTTCAACTTCATAGTTATACCTCCTGCTTTATGAACTCTTCAATACTGTGATGTAATGTAAAAAGTTTAGTTACAAATCCTATTTGTCTTAATTAAGTTCATCTGTGGATGAGCGAATGAGGCCAAGCTAAAAAACCAAGAGCCTGAATGCAAAAACATCAGAAAGGATAAGTATATAAGTATATTTAAATATTTTGCTCTTGGTTTATAAGTTGTACTTCCTCTAACCACATTGTTCAGAAAAAATCAGTTGCAAAAATTATTTTAAACATTTTTAATCTGAAAAAGTTTTCGGTCCCCCTCCTGGATGTGAAGCTGGTTTTTGGGTTCTTGTTTGCCACATTCAAAGTTAATGTCAAGTAGCGATCCATTAAACTGTCTTTGGGGTGCTGAGCTGAATAGCAGATCAGCAGTAAATTATAAATCAGCCGCATAGTGACATCACCTCCAAAAACAGCAGCATGTTCATCTCTACGCAAGAGGTTGTGTCCTTTTTGCTGCACGCTCCAACTGTAGCCCTTATAAGAAGAGTGCACTACGCACACATGGCGATTGTAAAGTGGCCTACATTAGTAGAGAGAACAATATTTTGCAAAGAAAAGCCAAACCAATTCTTTTGAAAATAGAAAGGAGACAAGTTTATTTTTTTTCTTAGGAACTTGACATTTCCAAGGTGGACGTTGGACAGAAAAGTCTGCAGAAATCAGATTTGAAAGTGACCAAGTCAACCGTTTCTCACCACCTGCCACTTTGAATATAAAACATAGTGACTGCCGCTGCAAAAACAGGATCTTGGACTTTTTATCACATAAAATCTTCAACTCACCGCCATAAATGGCGCTTTTGAGAAAATGTCACTAAATTCTTTTGGATATAATATAGATGTTAAAAAATACCCTTTAATTAGCTGCTATTGCTAAAAGTAGAAAGTTTGGTCCTTGAGCAAATAAATCAACACGTCCTACTGGTTTCCAAACTAGGAACTGGAACATGTTCAGATTCTTTTAGATATCGTTTCCAGATCAAACGTTTCAAAAGCAGATATAAATTGAACACCATTATGAATAGAAATCAGGGATTGCTTCAGTTTGTAAATGCACTAAAGTTTTAACCACTGTTTTTCTCTTTATTGGAGAATTTTTAACGTATCCCACTCGGTATCACCAAAACTACTTCGATTTGTGGTATTTCAAACTGTGGTCCAAGTAAAATACTTACAGCTGGATGTATTAGTTACTGTTTTTGCCATAACCGTTAGTCTTATTTAGCTATTTTTAGCAACATGTCCCACATCCATCTTCGTGTATAGATTATTTACTGTGACTCTCCTATCCAGCAAGGTTGATCCTGAACTGAAAGGTTCACCGTCCGTCCGTCTTCTTCCGCTTATCCGGGGTCGGGTCGCGGGGGCAGCAGCTTCAGTAGGGAGGCCCAGACGTCCCTCTCCCCAGCCACTTGGGCCAGCTCCTCAGGAGGAATCCCAAGGCGTTCCCAGGCCAGCCGGGAGACATAGTCCCTCCAGCGTGTCCTGGGTCTTCCCCTGGGCCTCCTCCCGGTGGGACGTGCCCGGAACACCTCACCAGGGAGGCGTCCAGGAGGCATCCTGACCAGATGCCCGAGCCACCTCAACTGGCTCCTCTCGACGTGGAGGAGCAGCGGCTCTACTCTGAGTCCTCCCCGGATGACTGAGCTCCTCACCCTATCTCTAAGGGAGAGCCCAGACACACTACGGAGAAAACTCATTTCAGCCGCTTGTATCCGGGATCTCGTTCTTTCGGTCACGACCCAAAGCTCGTGACCATAGATGAGGGTAGGAACGTAGATCGACCGGTAAATCGAGAGCTTCGCCTTTTGGCTCAGCTCTCTCTTCACCACAACGGATCGGTACAGCGCCCGCTTCACAGCAGACGCTGCACCAATCCGCCTGTCGATCTCCCGCTCCATCTTCTCCTCATTCGTGAACAAGACCCCAAGATACTTGAACTCCTCCACTAGGGGCAGCACATCCTCCCCAACCCGGAGAAGGCACTCTACCCTTTTCCGGTTCAAGACCATGGTCTCGGATTTGGAGGCACTGATTTTCATCCCGGCCGCTTCGCACTCGGCTGCGAACCGCTCCAGTGAGAGCTGTAGAACACGCCCTGATGAAGCCAATAGGACCACGTCATCCGCGAATAGCAGAGACGCAATCCTAAGGCCACCAAAACGGATCCCCTCAACACCTTGGCTGCGCCTAGAAATTCTGTCCATAAAAGTTATGAACAGAATCGGTGACAAAGGGCAACCTTGGCGGAGTCCAACTCTCACCGGAAATGAGTCCGACTTACTGCCGGCAATGCGGACCAGACTCTGACACCGGTCATACAGAGACCTGACAGCCCTTATTAAAGGGTCCGGTACTCCATACTCCCAGAGTACCCCCCACAGGATCCCCCGGGGGACACGGTCGAATGCCTTCTCCAGATCCACAAAGCACATGTAGACTGGTTTGGCAAACTCCCATGCCCCCTCAAGAATCCTGCTGAGGGTATAGAGCTGGTCCAGTGTTCCACGGCCAGGACGAAAGGTTCACTTTAATCCTTTTATAAACAATAACATTTAGAGTTAAAACAACCTTTTCATAGCTCAAAAAGGTTTGCTATGCATACCTCATAACATTTGATCTAAAATAAGTTGGATATATTATGTCCATGTACATGGTCTCTAGGTGTGTCAAGATGAATCTATGATGCATCTAAAAGATTTCCTGCAATTGTTGCTTTTTTCTTTCGTTGACCAAAAATTATAACATTTTGCACACAGATGATTCCTATAAAGGCCTATAAAAAGCCTCCTGAAGCCATTGTCTAAACGTTACAGAAACTGAACAATTTCAGATCAAAGGCACAAAGTGAGTTTTCCATAATTCATAGTTCTTTGTAAAAAGGGGGTTCCTAAGTCCTGTCCTCAAGAACTACTACCCTGCACCTTGTAGATGAATCACTGTTTCAAATCAATGGCATCAAATGGCTGAATTCCCTCCGCAGCAGGTCCTTCAGGTATGGCGAGACCTTGTACCGAGACATTTATTTGATCCATGCATGGTAGCGAGGGGATGAATCGGGTTGCAGGATAGTAGCTCTTGAGAAGTAAAGTTGGGCCCCCATGTTGTAAAAGAATCGGTTAAGCTCGATCACACTTGCAAAGGTATTGATGACTGAATGTTTTCAAAGGCCTGGCTCTGAACTTCTGCGTGTTGGTGGGAACGGACCTTCAAGTGTGACTTTTCGTCAGTTTGGGGCAACACTGAAATTTCAAAGCGTCATCAGCAAACTCTTGAATGCATTTACGTTGGTTTTCTGGCCTTTTTCCAGCCCTGCTCTCTGAGAACAGAAAACCACATTTTACAGGTGGATGCCCCTCTATATAGGTGGATGCTGAGATTTTAAAGCATTCTCTTTGAATTTCTTTCATTATAGATTTCAGCTTTGCAACTTGGTTTTAATATGTAATTTATTGTATTTGTCGGTCTTAGTAGGTTTTCTCAATGTTATAGCTGTAATTGTTTAAAGACAAAAATAATTAGCTAGCAGGTGAATAATATTTTCCCACATTATTATTATTATTAGTAGTAGTATACTTTTTACCATTATTATTAATAACACAAAGGTCAAACACAATAATAAAATATTTCTCCTAATAGTGCTGTGATGGATATAAATGGATTTCTAACATTTAAAAGTGACAAGGATACTATCATATAATTAAAATTACTTTCAATCATACCTACTACTCAACGCAGTAACAAAGTATGGGTGCTTTGCTTTGAACCTCTCGCAAAAATCGCTTGTAAGACATCCGCTTTGTTAAACATTGTTCAATTATGTCCTGAATCATCGTTCAACCGTAGGAACAAATTAAGACATGCAATATTTGGATAACACAAAGGGTCATGGTTATCCATGTGGTATGTTGTAATAGTATCGTCATGCTGATGTTCTCTCCTCAGCAGTTTAATTGGTGAAGGGCTTCAAGTCTTCCTCCAGTGACCTCATTACCCCAATTAAATTTGCAGCTCTCGCCTAAAACAGTTCATCTCCAAATGTCTGAATTTCACTCCCAGTTAAACTGAGGTTGACGTGGTTGAGGAGGGGAAAAAAGTGGCATAGTATTCTGTTCAGTTTGCTTCACCTAGGGTTTACATGGTGGAAAATAAAATATTTCAGGGATGGAAGACCCTAAATGATGATGTTGATCTACTGGCCTGTGGAAAACTTGTATGAACCTCTTAAATATTCATGGTTTTTCACTCATTTTTTGTTGCGTATCTCTTGAAAAAGTTTTATAAACATAATAAAACAACAAAAATTAACTTTGTTTTACTCATTTAAAAAAATATGTTTCTAACTAGCCTGCCCCCTCAAAACTAGTATTACCCCCTATGTAACTCCATGGCATCGGTTCGAGAAATGTTTACCCCACTCCTCACTTTTCACCTGCAAATGTTCGTGTTATCCTTGTGTAAAAGTGTGATCAGGAGCAAATTAAAGGTCTACGATGCAAATGATGCGTTTCGAGCAATGCGAATGGCATGAAGCGAAACTGCAAACCACATTACATACAGTACCTCGCTTGATGAAATCGAGGTCCGCCATGCTGAGTTGAACAGACTAGAGGAACTGGCAAGCGGATAGATGCTCCTCCAATTTAAAGATGCGGGGAAGCGAGCAGGGTGAAATTCTGCTGCGTTTTTCGAGCAAATATTTGCGATATGTGAAATTTCAAGGGACCAACAGCAGGCGATCAACGCAAAAAACTTGCCTTGTTAATGTTCGGTGTTATCAGACCTTGAGGTGTTGAGGGTTTTTTTCCCACATACTGCATCGCAATAAGATTAAGACTCTGGGCTTTGACTTGGTCCATGATATTCCATTTCTCAGTTTTCAGCCATTTCTTGGACAGTACAGTTCTACTTAAGCTTAGTTTTTTTTCTTTTACAGTACTCATATTTTCCTCGATCCTCCTCTGACACATGTTCTGTTGAGGCAAAGCATCCCTAAATTATGACACTTTCATCTCCATGCCTCATAGTTGGGTTGAACATGCCTGGACCGCCAGACCTGGGCATGTTGGCAGCTGTTCTGAATGGCTGATTTCAGTTCTCTTTGGATCTCATCATGGTGTTCAACAGTCAGTCACACAAAGCAATTCCCTCAGGTTTAAACAGGGTGAACGTCTTGCAAAATACTGAGTAATTATGTTTTATTTGTCTACATCGTCATAGTGATATTAGCCATTTGAAGTAGAAATATATCTGGCATTATCCTAATCTAGTTAATTATTCTTAATTGCAAATTTTTATAGGTCTTGTATTCAGTTTATTTGGATTTCTTGAGTTGTTCTGCCTTGTTAAAATTTATATGAAATGTCCACTTGTTATAAATATACATTACAAATGGGTGTCCTTTAAGTTTTTCACATGACTGTATTGATTTTAAACAAAACGGGCCAAAAAAACCACATCAGATTGTCTTCATGTTCTCCTGAACACATATTAAAAATAATTCTTCCAATGAGGGAAAAATCTTGTAACACAATGTGCCAAATCTTTTTTTCAGTCAAAAGCGGAGACTGTTGATGTGGTGGGTTGTTTTTCTCTTAATTAGCTGTTTAATCAGGTCCAAGCCTATATGTGATTGCTCTCCTGACAAATGTTTCTTTTGCTAATTTGCAGGAGTTCAAGACCAGTCTTTAGAATTCAAGTAAACTCAAAGCAAAGAGCAAGCCATCAGCTTACTAGTACTTTTAAAATAATTTTTAAATAAATTTGCTCCATATTTATCCCGCACAAATAAATGAAGACATGTTGATTTTTTTTAAAATGAACAGCTTTAACATAGAATTTGGAAAAAAGCACAAATTAGTGTAAAACTGAGGTTCCTGTCCACAGCCCACAAAACCTGAGACCTAAAGATGTACATATTTTAATATATAAACCAGATATTTGTTTAATAAACTGGATGAATGGATCGTTCAGAAACAATGATGGCAGAAATTACTTCGCTCACAACTGCTTTGTATGCCACTGACACCGTTTTTACAGATGTTTTTCATAAAATCTGGTGATGGCTTTTCTCACTGACACTAGTAAAATTGGGATGAAAAGCAGTTGAATAGTTAAACCTAAAAAGTTACCAATAAGTGAGTTATCCAGCCTAATTTACAGTTCAGTAATCAAATCTTATGCGACCATTTATCAAAGGTGCAAACCTCCCAATATTGATCAGCTGTAGTTTTTGCTATGTGTTATACTCTGGTCATAGAAAAAAAACCTTTTTTGATCCTAACCAGTCACAGAACTTTTAATTTACATTTTATGTTGCTCACATCTTATTTAAGTATGTTTTTCAATTTCATGTCAATTTCTTTGTCAATAATTCAATATTTAAAATAGAAACCTTCAGTTTTTAATTACTGGTCCAAGTTTAGCGTTCCCTAGAGTTGTAGATTTGTGTTAAACTGTTACTTAGTCACACATACCTTCATATGTCATGAAGTGATATCCAATAGGACCATTCCCTCTTTTCTCATCAGTCCTTCATCTTAATGCAATATTTAAGGTTCATACTGTATCTGTTTTTATCACTATGAAGAGGGCAGCTACTACTACTAGAAAATCATGACTTGTTTTTTTTTCACAAATTCACTAAATGTCTTTTTTTTTTTTTCATTGGAACAGTACACAACTTGACACTCATGCTGCCAACAGGAAATGGTGGCCCTGTGCTGCTTTTTAGAAGGTTATGAAACGGCCTTGTTTTGTAGGAGGTAATATGATTCTCGTGTTAAAGGTTGGCATTTGTAAAATAAAATGCTTGTATACAAACAAAAAAAAGTCCAAATGTTTTATAGAGAAGTTGCTCTGACATCTTGATTATTTTCCTCGGTAGATGCGGAAAACAGAACAAATTTAGGACTTTTCCTGGGTGTCCACTGGTGGTTCATTAAATGTGTGATGTGGCTCACTGCTCAGGGCACAGAAGATATAGGGGTGTCAGAAGCACAGTTTTCTCTTGGTTATTTATATAAGTGACCAGAGAATGGGTGTCCCCTGTGCTGCGTTGGACTGCATTTAATCTGCATCTCTGGTTCAAATGTCATCTTCTTTTTTGGGGCATTAAGATTACCTTAGATTGAGACAAATGACTAAAATCGTTTTACCCTGGTTACAGATTGAGCCGTTTGCCTCCACACATCTCTAAATGCTTCTGATAAGCTGTTCATCTGACTGGGCTTCATAGACTTGTTTAGGGAAGCAGAAGAAGGGGTTTGTCCAGGGCACAATTCACGCAAGTATCTGTGCAACTGAGTGCGCCACTCACATTTTAAACTACCTTGGGGGGGGGGAATAAAAAGGGAAAAGAAATTCAATGTTTGCTATGCTTTGCAAAGCTATACACTAACTGCTTGATTGAGTTGAGGGCATTTTGAGCAAGCAAACCATGAATGGAAAGGGGGAATCAATGAAGTGTTTGTCCACTTCCCTACTCATTAAGGAACTTCTATTCACATCAGGATCTATATATGACAAAGAGAGCTCACAAGTGCACCGTTTCAGTCCAAGAAGGGTGTCCTTTTTCCCCCCTCGACGCCCTCCCCTTATCGAAATTCGCCTCACAGATTCTCTGTGCCAGAGGCCAAAGTCTTGACAGGGGTGGCCCAGTGAGGGAGAAATCAAACGAGTCCCTTTTCACAGTCAGGTTGGTGGACAGCGAGGCCTGCTGCTTACCTACAAGTCCTCACTTTCTTTTTCTCTACAGGAGAAGAGTGAAGCGGTGTTAATGTTTTTTTCCTGATCTTAAGGGGTTTACATTTATCTTCTGCATCTTAGTTGTAGATCAAGATAAAAAATTTCAAGCTAGGTGGTTGAGAAACATTTTTTGTTTTTAATCAACTTTATAAAAATGCATTGGATCCACTCAGTAATTTTGCATTTCCTAATAAAACAGTATCAAATTGTGACATGGTCATTGTCCCCTTTTGCCTCTTTGTTCCTGTGATGATTGCTTGTTTGTTCTTATAAGCCTTTGAAACACAAAAGGAAAGATTGAAGTGTTTTAGCTCAGCATTGAATTTCTGTTGCCAGTAAGCGTATACTTTGTGGCAGGTCATGCATAACTACTATGCATAATTAAATGAGATTTTGTCAGCATGTTTTCATCAGTACGCTTAAATTATTGCACGTTGTTCTTAAAATAGTTTTTCTGCATTCTTATGAAACACTGATAACTACAGTTTAGTCTTCTTTGAGCATTTTGTCATCAATTTAACGTATTTTTTTTTAACAATTTAACAAATTTTCAAAGCTTTTGCACCGGCTTTTACTTGCATGCTATGAATATCTCTGCTGAGGATGTCCAGAGTGTCATGTTTATCAGGTAATCCTTACAGTGTCAAGTGACTGGCGGGGACAAGTTGTTTCTAAGTTTAGGAGTTTACTTGAGCATTGTGAAGACTAATAACTACCAAACATTTAAAAAGAACCTCAATTAGAACTCCATCCAGACATCTGGGATCAGATCAGGTCTTCCATTGCCAAGCATAAAAGATGTGTGGTTAATTCAGTTTACCTATATAGCACCAATTCACAACAATTGTCAACTCAAGGTTCTTTAAAAGGTCAGCTGTATCAAGTCATATGGACAGATTAGTTTAAAAGTTTTTGTTTTTACCTAAGGAACCCCCGAAAATTGCATTGAGTGAATGATTTGCAGCATTCACTCCTTCTAGATGATCATTTACCAACAGTGGACAGTTGCTTGCATTATGTTTTTGACTATGCCTCATACTGAGAATGCAGGTAGCGACAGTGAAGAGCAAAACTATTGTTTAAAGCTATAGTTGGTAATCCTGTTCAGAGACTTTTTGTTATACTGGGTAAAATCGTCCTTCCATCCTGAAAGTAGTTAATACATTGTGTTCACAAACAGGAGGTTAAAAATTGATTTCTGAGAGCTGCAGGCTCTGCCTCTACTAAAAACTCTAACCAATCTCTGCCGTTCGGTCCGAAGGGCAGCGATTTGTCAGTTTTGTTCTTGCTCTCAGCCATAGACGTTAAATACTCACCCTTCTCTGTCCCTCAAGTTCCGGAGGTATCACCTTATCTCTTGGTTGTCCCACATGACAATCATTCTGACGCGCTCATGTTACGCCAGTGAGTCTCTCGTTCCTACCTAGTTTCCACTTGCTGGCTGTGCATGTGCACTTCTAGTGTTTATGTATCTGGTTAGCTTAGTGGCTAGGTTAGTGGTTAGCCATTCATTGTAGCTCCACTGCTCTCACTGTATACTTTGAACATGGCTGACAGTTGACAGAAGCAAACCAGTACCTGTAACGATTCTAGGTGTGAACCCGAAATTCAGCCGAACACAGTTACGTTAGAAAGGGTTTATTGGAAATGTTCAATGCTGAGACAGACCAGGAGGTGCTAACAGAACCAGACTCGAGCAGATGCAGGTGGAACCTGAACAGAAAACTCCACTGAGCTGACTGGAAACTGAGGTGTGGACAGAGCTGATTGGGTGGTGGCAGGTGACAGGCTGGAACTTCGAGTCCAAAACAAACCAACAAAACCCTAAATCATGACAGTGGCCGGCGACGACTCAGGTGATCACCCCTGATGAGCACCCTTGAAAAAATCCCTGCAACAGACCTGGAGCTTGCCATCCGAGGTCGTTGGGTGGGCTCACTGTGAACCTTGGGCTGATAGCAAGCGCTCAAAAGTATGGTTCCACTGTTGAAAATGTGCTGCAGATTATGCTTGCTGCAATATTTGTGAGGCAAAGTGCAAGGCCAGTGGTGGGAATACTTATATTTTGAGGAAACACTTGGTCACTGCTGCCAATTTAGCAAATTTCTCGCTATATTTTCAAACCCATCCAGCAACCTTTTTTCAACAGAGTGACTAGCAAAAAAGTCTAGCGACTTTCTTCTGTGTTATTGGTGACTTCCCGTAAAAGTACCAATCGTTCTGCAGCTATTGTCTTAAGGCAGCGGCGAGTGCTGATGTGAGCCTCTTCACACTTCTCTTAGCGTTGTCTCATACAGAAAGCTGTCGCTGCCTTGTCTTGAAACCCGCCTGCAGTCAGAGCAAAGAGCAGAGAGCAGAACTTCTCTGCTCCCTCATTGCAAATGTATCCCGCCCTGATTACAGGGCATAATTGCCCCCCACAACTGTTATGGTAAAAAAAAAAAATGTATGTACTGTGGATTCTAGCAATGTATTAAATCATAAATTATTTCATAAGTTTTATTTGTAGCTCCAAACAAGTTTATGTATTGAGAAATGAATATGTCAAATAGAAAAATGTAAAGGTTTTACTATTAATTCATAGTTTAGTCATAAACACACAAAAGTACCAAAAATAGGTACCGTTGATTACTGGTATCGATTCACAGGTACCGGGTATTGGTACCGTATTGGTTGAAATGTGAAAGGTACCCATCCCTATAGCAGAGACACAAAAAAACACAGCAGCACTGATCCAAGAGTATTTTCTATATGAGAGAAAAGTAAGAAAAATAAATGATTGCAGCAACTCCTTCAATAGCTTCATCTATCAGAGAAACACAGCAAAGCAGATGAACTAGTTTTCCAGTCAATAGGATGGAACAGAGCAGTTGTAGGAAAGGCTCAGTCGATGGCTATGTCTTGGGGCGACACACCCTGAACAGGTCGCTAGTCCATCAGAGCATTTAAATGACATGTCTTGGTCAAACATGTTTTATGGCAGGAGGCCAACTTAATGCCATCCAGATAAAGTTATTGACTATGCACTTTCATATTCAAAATTGTTGGTCCAAAGATGAAAACTTCTGTGTCATCTCAATTTACAAGCAGAAAATTAGGAAGTCATCTGGGTATGAATTACCCCGTTTACACTACCCCTTTTTAACCGTGCCGAGACCAGTCCGAGCTCGGTAACCGAGATAACTATCGAGTGTAAATGGAACGCAAACTGAACTGAACCGAGCCAGACACAACCGGACCGTGCTAAATGCAGACCAGTTCCAGGAGTGGGCTCGGTCCGGTTTTTTTCTGGCCCGGTTTTCTAATAACAAAGAGCGTATGAGCAGACCGCGTCATCTCCTTACAGCCAGCTGACATTTCAGACATTCATAAAAATACTAGCTTCCCTACCGTGACACACGATTTCCAGTGATGATTCTGCTTAGCAGTGGGATGAAGAACCTCAGCGTCTGTCGTTTCTTGCGTCTGTAAATCCTTATTAGACGTTCGTTTGTCTTATCCACTTCCCAAAAGCCGACTCTGTCAAGTAAATTCACCAAAAGTTGCCGTCTTCGCCTGACTCTCCGCAAACAACGAAATATAACCAAACATAACTTCCTGAATGTTACGGGCGCGGCCATTTTTATTTGTTTGATTTTCTCCTTCCATCCTAGAGAGCAGTAGCACCGCAGATCGTCACTAGGAGGCGAGGAAACCAAGGAACCGAGATAGCGTGATGTGTAAACAGTCATCAGAACCAAGCTCGGCTTGGTTAACTGATCCAAGCTCGGACCGGGCTCAGCATGGATCGGTTTAACAAGGGTAGTGTAAATGGGGCTTATGTCTTCATGACATCATTGTAGTCAAACTGGTTAAATACATCAGGAAATATGGTTAAACCTTGCTGGGTTTTATAAGCATAAGAATTAAAATTATACCTATTGGAAGCAGATATGTTGTAAAGAGAACTGATCCAAGTACAGAATCCTGTGGTACTCCACAAGTAACCCTGGAGCATGAAGAAACTGGAATCTGTCAGGCAATAAGATTTAAACCAGCCTAATCCTTTTCCCTTTTTCTCTACAACAAGTTCAAGTCTTTCTAAGAGAATATTGTGATCAACTCCATCAAATGCAGCACTGAGATCTAACAAGACAAGCATAGATAGTCCATCATCTGAGGCCATGAGAATATCTTTAGTGACTTTGGCCAGAGCTGTTTCAGTGCTATGACCAGCTCTGAAGCTCGGGGGATTGGGTCTGACGTTCAATTTGACAGTTTAGTTTAAGCCAATGTTTCTGATAACTCAAAGCTGTGTGGACCTTTATTACTGCTGCTTAAACATAGGATGCATATATGAAAAATGTTTTATCAATCGGGATAAATTTGTGCTGGGGATGGGGCACCTGGAAACAATAAATTGTTGCACCTGCTGAAAACTTGAATTGCACAGAATTGCGTATCTGTTCATTTATTAAAGGCTTATCAGCTAAATAAACAACAATTACCTGGTTTTGTATTTAAGAATACAAATTATTTGCTGTGAATGTTGGGTTGAGAATTTCGAAACGAATTAAGTATGAAGGTTTCGGAGAAACGCAGAAGCAACATGTAAAGGTGAAGAAATAAAGACATTCTTGTCATGAGTTTTTCAAAGTAAGATAATTCCTGGTATTAATGGATACTTTAAACACAGAAAGCAGAAAAACAGAAGTGGACGAATAGGGTATTTTTTGATTCTCAAATTAATAAAATGAGTTATGAACCCTTACGTTTTTATTCAACCACACGCGTCCGAGCCACCCAGTGTTTATTTTTGTGGGAGGCCACATTATATCCGGTGCAGATTGGAGTCATTTGTGGCACATTTATCCACCGATCCAGCTGCACGCTGGTGGAGAGGGAGAGAAGAGACTGTGTCTTGTCTTTTTTTTCTGCCCTTCACTTCAGAATTTGGCGCTCCTGTGGTCGCGCAAGAAGCCCAGCTCATTTGCGCGGAGCTGCGAGCGTCCGAGCTCCTGCTTGAACTGGATAATCACACCAATACTCTATTTTTGTCCAGCATTTATTTCTTTTTCTTTTGCAACAACCAGTTTTCTTTAATCTCTGTCATGATTTGCTTCATTTTCTTCTTTGCTGCTGTTTGAAAGTGACCGGCTGCAGGAGGGGGTTTGCGCTCTAGTTTGCGCCAGCGGGGACTGGCAATATGTAATTTGGGGGAGAGACGGCGCGTTTTTCGGGAGAAGTGGAATATTTCCTCCTTAAACAGCCGCTTCGAGATTACTTTGTAAAGCAGAAGAGGTTCTGATACACCGTGATGGTCTGAGGTTATTACAACTCACTGCAGAGTGGATTCTATCATTTTGGAAACTGCTTGTGGGTAAGTTGATTAAAGATTCCTTCTTTTTGTTGCCAAAGTTGTACTGGACGCTCTGTATGTACGTGCTGGAATCCGACTGACAGTGTCCAGTTGATTTGGCAATTAGACTAACCGTACTGCAAATCTGCATCAGTTACCAGTGGATATTTTTTAAATATCGTGTTCTCCGTATATGCGGTACTATCACTAAATGCGCATTTGAGGAGAGGACAGCTCCCTCCGATTTACGCATGAATCTCGGTGGCTGTTTCTGCGTTTGTTGCGGTCGGGATCTGTGCTGGAACGGCTGCAGTACGGCGGTGCAGCTGGACTGCTGAAGTCACACAAATTTAACATCACAAAAGGGGGAAAAATCCGAGCGCAGATCGATCTGTGTGAGAGCAATTTTACGCATCGTTTTGTTTCCCTTATAATTGTATAACACTGCGTGCAATCACAAAAGGGCTTCTGTGCGTCAGCAGCGTGCGTGATTGTGTGGTGGATAAATACGAGGCGAGAAGATCCCGAGCTCAGTTTGCTCCAATCATTTCTGCAGAGTGATCCCTTCTTCTCCGTTGCATTCCCTCTCCTCTCCCTCCTGCTTGGACTGATGATGGATTATGATTGTCCATATGGATGTTGGAGTCCCCCCTCTGGCTCTAATCAGATTAGCGTTTGCCAGTTGAACATATTTGGGAATCAGCAAGTGACACTGATGCAAAGTTAAAACCTTCCTTCATCCACTAGAAACGGGTTATAGAGGGTGCTGTAGCCCTGCAAGTTGCGTGTCACCATTTTATCAGAGAACCTCTGCAGAGACGCTGTTTTAAAATGTGCCGTGCTAGAAATCGCCAACTTCCACATTAGGTTCTTTATTTTCCTGACCAGTCTCTGCTTGGACTCTGTTCTGTTTATAGACACGGGATTAAAATCATCTTGAGCTCTTGGTGTTCATCAGATCCTTCATTTCTAAAACCCGGGGTGAAGCTTGGCCACAGCAGCGCCCAACACCACATGAATTAATAGGTCTGTGGCAGCAGCCACTTAACGGCAGCCCTGCAGCTACATATTGAGCTGAGTCGAGTGCTCTCATACAGAAATTGATTTAGACAGAGATTATGTCATCCGGCGTTGCCACCCCCCCCCCCCCCACACACATTCTTACAGGTCAAGTTTATCCACTGAATCCCCCTTTTGTTCCCTGAGGTTTAAACTGCAAACATGCAAAGTTCTGCACTAGCATGACCTCTTTGAGTTACAGTGCCTTGCAAAGTATTCACACCCCTCAAGTTTTGCACCTCAAGCTTCAATGTGTTTTATTGAGGGTTTATGAGATGGCATGATTGCAAAGTATAAAAGAAATGATACATTGTTTTCATAATTTCCTGCAAATAAGAATTTGAAAAGTTTGGTTCGCATTTTGGCCACTTTACTCTGATCACCGTGAATGAATTCCTGTGCAGCCGATTGCTTACCGTCATCATCTACGTTAGGACTTTAAAGCTAGCCAGAACTGATGGGCACATATATTGCCACTACATACGGGTCAATCTTGAAAGATCCTGTTGCAGGCTGAAGGAAGACTTCAAGGGTGCCGGTTAACCTTCCTCAAACCCCAAACATGCAGTCGAAGAACCATCTAGACCCCGATGAAATTGGTAATATATGTGCCAAGAGTCAAAACTGATGTTCACAGATCCAATCGGTCTAAAACCGAGGTTTTGAGATTGGGTAGAAATTTTAGTCTCTATATGTGCAAAGCTGCTAGAAACATACCTCAGAGGACTTGCAGCTGTAAAATCAACAAAAGTGCACCGTTTCACTATTAAAATGCACAGTCATCAGCACAGTTTTAACATTGTTGAATGCAGTGGAGCTAATCTGTTAACTAACATACAATCTTCATGTCACAGACTGCTTACAAGCATAAAGTAACAGCCTGGCTTTTGAACTCATTTAGCTTGCATTGTTCTGTCTGCTGGACGGAAGGGTGTGAAAACATCCCACATTTGTTCTGCTCCTGTCTTGATTGATGCTTTTAATTTTCAAGGAGCTGTCACCGAGGCCCATTGGCCTTGGGTTGGCAATCAAGGGGCCAGACAGTCACAGGCTTTCAAATGAAAGAGTTCATTAATGCGGTGGGAAATAAGGCTTGTCTCACTGTAGAATATTGGCTCTGTGTGAGGAGTGATTGGAGCAATTGATGGGGATTTGTGAGCAAGATTGTCAGAGAGGAAGCTGGGATCAGGCTACTTCTATCATGGCCGTTAAATGACATTAATAAGACTTGAGGGAAAATGGGAAACCCCACAAGGCGACTGTGTTTGGATGTTTGAGAGCATGTGTGTGCTAGTATTCCAAATGTATTGACCCTGTTCATCTTTCACTGCTGCTTGGCACTGCTGAGCAGACTTATTGGCTGTTGTGAAATTTGAGCATTAGAAGCCGCGGATGACATGCATAACCGGCGCGCTCAGTTAAATCTTTTGAAAATCCAATTCCTCTGAAGATGAGATTCCTCCTTCTCCGTGCCCGGTTCCATTTTCCATCGCAATCATTGGGCATCGATCTGATCCAGACTCATTTATTTTTGTTGCAGCATTCATGTCAGGAATTGATAAGTATGGTCGAGCCTATAAATAACAATATATCTTTGCATGTGGCTTTGCTCGCTCAGAAGACTCAGGAAAGGAAATGGAGTGGGTTCTTTGATTTTTAGTAGCCGTCTATGGGCTTTTTTACTTTTCTCTTACTGAAGCAGCAGGAAGGCCTGAAAGTATCATGAAGAACAAGGGTTAGCAACCTTTACCACTCCAAGAGCCATTTTCCCTTCTGTCCAGAAAAATAACATTTGTTTAGAGCCTCAAAAGCAACATGACTCCTTGAAATGAGTTTGTTTTTATTAGGGATGCACCAATATGATAATTTGGGCCGATATGTTAATATTGTTGTTATATCCGATAACCAATATTTACCTGTGTGTGTGTGTGTGTGTGTGTGTGTATACATATACACACATTTACATCTCTGTGATGTTTAAATTTTGTAAAGGTTTGTACCAATTCAAAACTATTCTAACTGAATTTTTGAATGTGGATTATAGTCTACACTTGCACACTGCTTTTTAAAAAAATCTCTGCTTCATTTAAAAAAAAAAACACAAATTTGGCAGTGATGCATCACTGTCACTTTAACACGTAGGACCAACCCCCTCACATCCCCCTCTTTAAACACAGGCACAAAGGGCAGCTGGAAATAAACAACAATTGTTAATATCGGCCCTGTTTTACTCATCGGGTCGATACTGATATGTTAGAAAATGACTAACATTGGCCGAAACCTATGTTAATGCCGATATATCGTGCGTCTTTTCTAATACCCACGACAGAAAAATTTGTTATAAATATTTTCATAGCAAATACTCAAATCTCTTTTTGTTAATAGCTGTAATACATTTTCTGTGATTGGGACATTCAATTTTATTGCAAGTAGCATAAAACATCCCATGTTGTCTGCACCCTATTGACAAAAAACATGCAGCTTCTGGAGTTGGAGGTTCCAGACCCCTGATTCATAAAATATATGTGGATTGCTACAATGCTGCTCACCACCCAGGGTGGTATGACCTATAGGGGTGGCATTAAAACTAAACAAAGAAAACTGCAGTTCTGTTGTACACTGAATGCATGCCCAGTCAATACGGAGGAAAAGCACTGTAGTAAAGTATAGCTGTTCACGGTGAATGGCTAACGATGAAATGGATATTTTGGCGCGGGGTGGGCAAAATGATGATGATAAATTAGGAAGGATTAGAACATTTTGACAATATTGCCAAAGGTGAGAGCAATTTTTCCCCTCCTTCTCCATTAGCAACATTTTCTCTGTAAAAGAAATGAAGAGTTAAGAGAGGAAATGATTGCTATTGAAAAAAGGAGTGCTACTTCTTAGGTAGGGTTACAGTTTCAAAATGAAACTAATAAAACCATATTTGGTATACAATGCTATTAATCTTAATCCAGTTATCCTGTCCTGGACACACAAATTTCATTACAACTGAAAGGCTTTGTTATGCTGTGTACTGCAGTTTCTTTTGCTGCCTACTCTTGCTATATTTTATCATTAGAAAGATATTTTTGCAGATGTGTTCTCGGCGATGTTGGTGTGCAAGTTGAAGCTCCATGGACTGTTACGGTAGAAGAACCTCCAGTAGAAATACAATGTTATCCTTGTTAAAAACCGAGAGCACATTTATTTTCACTACTGCTAAAATAAAATGACTGTTATTAAGGTTATCTATACTATTTCCTTCGATTTATAAACAGACTTAAGCCTACATGTTGCACATCTGCTAAAGTTGTTGTTTTGCAGGGGTTATTGTGAACAATCTTAAAGCTTTGTCTTTCTGTTGATAGAGTAACACAGGGTTTCTCAGTTCTTGTCCTTTGGGTCCCCTCTGCTGCATGTTTCAGTTGTTTTTCTGCCTGCCTTAAATGAACGGGTGATTGAAGGCTTCTGCAGCCCTCGATGGCATGCTGAGGAGGGTAATGCATTCGCTTGATTCAGGTGTGCTGGAGCAGAGACGCAGCTAAAACACGAGGGACAATGGACCTTGAGGACCAGGGCTGAGAACCTTTGGAGTAACAGAAATCTGATACTCAGAGGCGGACTTAGCCATTTTTGGGGCCCCGGGCGAACTTTTGTGAAGGGGCCCTCCTCCACATGGCTTGATGTAACAGTAGGTCCTGAGTTTGAAAGGTTCTGTAGGGCTGCCACAGTTTTCATACTGCAGTACTGTGAACCAGACAGTAGCTCAACATTTTACTGTGGTCCCTCCCCTGGCTAAACTTGTCTGTAAGCTGACTCCTCATGGTATTTGTATGTTCACAAAGACATGCAAATCCATCCTCTCCCACTCCTGCTGTAACCAACAGAGAAGCGACCCAGCACGGGTCGGCCAATCACGTTGCAGTATTATGATTTAATACAGCTGTGACGAAAGCAAGAGGTGCCGAGCCCATAGCCGAACCACAATAAACATGGCAGCGCAGGAGGACGAACACATAGCTGCTGCTATCACATCTGTTTTGTCAGAATCCATGGTTTCTTTTTTGAAAGAAGAACAGCAAGAAGGGCCTTGTGCATTTTTGGATGGCAAAGATGTTTGTGCCTGCTTACATTTTCATTTGATACCGTGATTGTTCTAAAACCAATTTGTGGTAAGTGGGCAATAGGGCTGGGCAATATATTGGGATTTTAAAAATATTGAGATTATTTAAGCGATATAAGATGAGACTATATTGTTTATATCCAGATGGTCTATGTTGCACTGGGTGTCGTTTCGTCCAATCAGATTATCCCCTGCCCTCTACAGCTGAAGGATCAGACATCAGCCTACAGCGTTCAATAACAATTTTGCATATTCATCTGGAGGGAGCTGTCAGTCAACAAGCATGAGCACCAGCGTGCAAAATACAAAATGGGTGATCCCCTAAGTCAGCAATGTGGCTGCATTGTTTAGGAGGCGTGGCTTTTAGCTCCTTCAAGGAGGGGAGCGGAGGCAGGAACGCAGGGGAGGGAGCTAAAGTGGTTTCAAATATCCCTCTGTATCTCCTCATTTGAGAAAAGATATGGACTACTATACCTTTTAGTATTTTTGATATACCAAAAATAATCATAGTACTATATTTTTGTCTCGGCAATAAACACCTTGCTGTCAATTTGTGTTGCTTTAATGATTTCTAAAACTCTTAAATCGATCCATGTGCTCTGTACTGTGACAACAAGCATCAATCAAACTTCATCATGTGACTCATCTTTCTTGGCTTGCTCTTCCTCGGCACCTGCTTCCACTCGTTTTTCCTCATCAGTCACTAGTTCTTCCTTCATCATGCCCGGTGTCATGCCAAACTAGTTAGTCCCGCGGCCCCACCAGGAATCGTATGTATGTGATATACTATAACTGTATTTATTGTAAAACAAAACAGCCCAACGCAGACATTGGCCATATTACGTTTCTTTGCTTAACTTTTATTTAAAAAGTCCGAGCTTCAGAAGAGTGTACAATTTGTGTTCGTATTTTAACCTCACATAAACGAATTGAACGGAAATCTGTAAATTATCATAATTATTTCATTTCTAACATACATCAATAATGCAGAGCAACTGTCGGTGGTGGAAAAGGAGCGGGGCCTCTGGCAGTTGCCTACCTTTCCATATATGGTAAGCCCACACCTGCTGATTTTATCTATCAGCTGCTGTTACCTGCGACATGTCAGCTTGCTAACTGTAGTTTACTTTGTTTTCAACCGCATGCATGTCTCTTATATTTTGACGGTTTATAAATTTTTTTTAAACAGCCAAACTTGTCTTTCTTGTAGTCTTCTCCCAGCCAATTGATGTTAGGCTGTCTGTCAGTGAATGTTAGATGCTCGTCAGTAACTGACCAATCAGCGATCAGCGATCATGGGGATTTTACATTATGAACGTATTGCAGTTAGAGGGATTTCGTTAAAAACCATTAGAAAAAATGGGAAAAGCACAATTCTGACAAGCATTATGCTGAATGTTTAGAGGCTGTAATACAGTTGCAAAAATGCAAAAGATGGACATGCGGCCGACCTGAGAACGGGAACGGCCGCATGTTCATCTGTACGAAGGCAGCTCAATTTTTATTCATAATTGTATGCTTATTGGGTAAATTAACGGGTAATGCTTATCGCTAATTCTGCTGTGTTTTATATGTTCTGGATATATTTAAGTTGCAACTTCTGTTGCGTAAGCTGAATCTTTGTCAGCCATGATCAGTTAATAGGACTCCGATTATGCACAAAGCATTTAAAAGTGTTAAAATTAAAAATTAAAAGTTAAATCTGCACTCTAATATGGAATTTGACTGCAAATTCTTGCCATTGAGTTATCAATGACAAAATGAAAACGTCTACTGCAGTCTGCAGTACACGTTTAAGTTGCTAAAATATATTTTAAGTTGGGTATAAATTGGGCCTTAAGATTGATTTATCTGCGGTTCCCTGTAAATAACCTCACTGACGTTTCCCATTTCTTTTTTGCGTCAATGTTGGTGGATAAGGCAAAACTACATCTGGTAACACTGTGATTTTCACTATCACGTTCTTTGTTGTCGGGGGTTACAATAGCCTGGGGTACACTTCAGCGCCGGTGGAGCGATCTTACAGTTGCCACACGTCAATTAAATTTTAAGTAATTTTAATTAAGTTTTTGCACCTACATTTGGGAGAGAGGCAGGTCTGTGATACTAAATGTTCCAGTCATTGCAACATTTTCTTGAACCTCTTTAAAAGAAATGTAAACTGTGAGAAAGCTATGAAGGAAAATTTGAGCAGCAAACTGGGCTGAAGTAGGGCTGGACAACATGGGAAATAAAGCATATCGATAAAATGGAAATCATATCGATCGATATCGATAATTATCAAAAAATTAGGCTAGAATGCAAAAGTAAGGAAAACTGTCCTCCTATTGAAGTTTTTATTGACCCCTTTTATTTCTATTGAACCACACGTCTATCGATCGATATATATGTATATTGTTATTGAATTACCGTCCAGCCCTACTGGGAAGAATTACTATTTCAAATCTTTGGATTGGTAATTGGTAAAATCTGACTGACTCGTATCTGTGCTCGTAGTGATGCAAACCAGTCTTATGAGAATCCTTTGATTTTAAATGCATGTTTAGTGACTGGTAGAGCAACAAGGCTTTTTTTAGGCAATATTGATTTTTGGTTTTCTTTGAGGTCTGACCTTCTGATTATGTTTCTTGACCAATTTTAATGTATTTTTCTAAGGACTTTTAAGCATACATAAGAATTAAAATGCTATGCGGTGGAGGTAGTGATTTTAAATCCAACAGAAAATTTAGGAATGACGAAATTACTCCTATTTATTTAAGAAATTGGTTGACTTTCCGTCAATATCAGTGTGTTTGTAAACCTGGTGTTCTTGAAAGGTTCTTCAGAAAACCCTTAGGCCATAAACTTTCCATTAAAAAAACTCCATTAATATAGTTTGGTCAATACAAACTGACTTTGTGCGTCTCTAAGAGGTACATGCTATTTATTGCCGCATTGGTGGATGCCAGGGTTTTTTGAACGACTCAGCTCCTTTATAAATTTCAATCATATGTCATTGCTACTGAATCATGTCAATTAGTTCAGGGGAAGGTTATTTTGTTCTCTCAACGTTTGCCCTCCCAAGTAAGGAAATCGGCCCTTAAGCCCCTTTCATTGGAAGCTGTGTAGAAAAATAAATGGCCTTTAAAATTGCCCTCCCCCATTTGCTTTGAGGAAGCTGAGCTACCTACGCTCCTTTTTCCTGATGTCATTCGGCAAAAAGGTATCCTAAAGAATAGTCTTCCTTGCAAATCATCTTCAAGGCCGCTTTTTTTCTTTTTTTAAGACCTTGATGCGAGTACTTTCATGAAGGGATATGAATATAACCGAGCATCTGCTGCTGTTGTGCCAGTTTTATTTACTTTGTGCATGTAATGGCATTTCTGTTCAAGCAGAGCGATGCTTAATAACTTCATAAAAGGATGGTAATGGCATCATCTCCAGCTGTCTCTTTGCATTGCTCTTCTGTGTTTTGTACGTTTAAAGGTGTCGAAGGATGGTCATAGCATAAAGTGGATCAAAATAAAATGCTATTATCTCCCTTATTTTCGCGTTTGTTGCGTCGTAAAATAAAATGACTCGGGGGTTCACTTGCAGGGTTGCCGGTGTTAAAGCTCAGATGTTGATATGGGCAGTTGTTCTAGAGGGAAAACAGAGGAGCATACAATGAGATATTCATGTATTTCTTTTTAACACCGCTGTCACAGTGCCATGTCTGGAGGTGATCCTCTCAGACCCATTCGGCCTACAAAGATGAAGTCGATGTGTTTTTAGATGTTGCCGTCTCCAGAGCCGTGAATAGAGGATGGAAATTACATGCCGGGGGAAACAAAATGAACAATTTTTCCTCCCATTTCGCCTCCTCTCTCCGTCGCATCTGTTCTAACTCATTCATGAAGGCTGTGTTGTGACATTCCATACGTTGGTATGGAGTTCAAAAAAATGCCATTTGGAAGGAAAAAGACAACGTCAGTCAACGTTATACAGAGTGACGGAGGAGGAGGAGGCTCTCTGTGTTGTCAAAACCGCCACAACCAGCGATTCGTATTCACATTTTGACCTAAGTGAATAAGAAAATTCAACAGAGCCTTCAACGAATCCATTTACAATAGCCTCCATGAGGGCTTTTGGGTTTACACTGAAAGAAAAGGCTCACATTATTACATACAGTATTTACTCAAGTGGGAACTATGAGTATGCTCTGTTTGCATACTCTAGTGAATGTAGGAGAGTGCCTACACCAAATTCTCCTCTCCGAGCCAGGCAGGGGCTTAAATAGAACAGCTACATCAAGGGATTAATAGTGAGTGAAATCAAGGAGCGCTTCATTAGCAGTTCTTCATTTGTCATTAGCTACTTCACACGAGACCTGGGGCAACATAGTATTTACACCTAATTTTCTAGATACATTTCAGCCCGCCTTAAAAGCGAGATGAGGCTGGGAACGGGATGACAACAAAGAGCATAGATGATGAAAATACTTTTATTTGCTTGCCCTCGCTTTATAAATCATCAATTTTTAAGGGCTGCGTTTTGAAGTGTGCAACTGCTTAGTGCCTCTCAAACGTATTCGTACCCAGAGGTGTTCAGCTTTGACACAAATATCAAATTTTCCCTCATCAGAAGAATTTAAAATTTTGTAGAGACCCCAAAAATATGTATTTAGATCATTGTAGACGCTGTTGTAAACATTTAATAAAAGACCAACTCACCTTTGGGTGTTTTGTCGAACAGTCCTTTTTATTCAGTAAAGGTGTCGCACATTGGTAGTATAGAGTATTTTATTTATATCATTTTAAAATAAGCCTCACACATCAAAAACATTCTGCTTACATTTGCAAATAAATAAAAAATATTCTGCCATTACCATGAAAAACTGGACCTTTATCATTTACTGAACGACGAAATAGATTTTATTTATTTTTTTAGTTGATGTTTTTTTTTTTTTTTTTTTTTGTAAACCCAGAATAATTCATACCACTGGCAGATCTGGATTAAAATTATTCCTATTTTTTCTTACATGTTTCTTCCGACTAGAAGGAATATCATCTTTTTGGAGGGGCCTAGCCAGAGACAGCTTGAATCTGTGGAGGAAGCTAAAAATTAGGGTGATGGCATAGAGCCCTTCCAACCTCAAATACCTGGTGCTCATCCTCGAAGATAACAGTGGAAACGTGGAAAAAGCTGCTCAGTATTTATCAGAAGGGTTTGATTGCTGCCAAGGCAGGAAAGTTTTAGAAATTTTTTATTAAAAATGTGATTAGAAACAATGTTTTTTTTTAAGTGTCACTCCTTTTGCATTAAATTTAGGATCTTTTGAGAGATTCCAAGGCAAGGCAAATTTATTTGTATAGCACAATTCAGTACAGAGACAATGCAAAGTGCTTTACATGATTAAAATACAGGAAAATAAAACAGAATATAAGCAAGTAGAAATAAAATGTAGACCTATCCCATTTCCTATCAGAAACAAACTTACTTGTTGAACGAGAATAAGTTTGAATGAAAATCTGACCGATATGAATAATTTTTGACTTAACTGTAGGTATTTGAAACCCTTTTCCAACAAATGATTTAGGTGATAAAAAATTTACTCATTTTCAAATAAATTATTTTACTTGTATGTGGGTGGGAGGGGTGAGCGGATGATATTCTGGTCATGTTGACTTGAACTAATCAACTTTTTTTGCTGCTGTGGTTTTCAACACCAGAAAAAGTTTGAGGGGGCAGCTAGTGGCAACTGGAAGGACAACCGCTTACTCTCTGATGGGAACAGACTTATTTGCTGTAGGTTATCTGGGATGCACTAATAACATCAGTGCTGCCGTCTGTTGTCATGGAAACCATGGGTTCTTCTTTTTGTAGCATTCGGCAAGTATGATTTCTGTAAACAGCTGCTCTGGAGCTGGTTATTCCGGTGGTTAGTTTGGAGAAGATTGAAACTAGTTCCATGTAAGGAGTCTTTTTTCCTACATCTTTCCTCTTCCAGCTGAGACATCCCTGTGACAGAGTAGAATACGCTTGTCTTAAAGATGAGTACGAAGTGAAGGAAATGAGAAAAGATGCCATAAGTTCTTTTCAAAATTTTAATATTGTAAGTTTCCATTTTAGGTTTATTGTTATACACACAGTGAAGCATGTTTCCGTGTGTAATGAAATTATTGCATTGCTATATACTCTGAATGGCAATCAACAGATGTAATAATACAAATAAAAATGTACTGAGAAAATAACTGACAGGAAATCAGTTATTACACCAGCAATATACAAATATACACATATATGACATGTATACAGAAATGATTGTGTGAATGCTCTAAAACAGCAGCATGCAACGAGCAGAGGAGGACATGCCAAATAAAACAGTATGATTAGCAGAAGTGAGTATGTACTGGACATGATTACAGAGAACTGTCAGCAGTTTAGAAGCCTAAGTCTGCAGGTCCTGCATTTCACACTTTTGTTCCTTCAGCCTGAAAGGAGAAGTGTGAAAAGTCCATTCTGAGGGTGGGTAGGGTCTTTGAGGATGGTGACAGCTCTGCAGGGCTAGATGCTTTGCAGAGAGGGCAGTGGAGACCTGCTGATCTTCTCCTTTGTCTTCACCATTCTCCACAGTTGTTTGGAGTCCACTGCAGTAGCGCTGCCATACCAGGCTGTGATTCCCTGTCAGGATTATCTCAACAATGCCGCTGTAGAAGTTTGTGAGGAATCTCAGAGACAACGTGCCAAACTTCCTCAGTCTTCTCAGAAAGTAAAACTGCTACCGAGCAGTGCCGTGATGTTGAGTGCCCAGGGGAGGTCCTCACTGATGTGGACACCTAGATACTTGAAACTGTTCACCCTTCTCGAGCTCCCAAACAAACAGTGGCTCATGAGAAATCCCTTTACTCATCCTCACATCCAATGTAACTCCTTTGGCTTGTTGGTGTTGAAGGTGTCACACCAGACAAGCCTCCTCTCTCCTGTGGGCCGTTTCTTCCCTGCCAGTGATGCGTCCTATCATGGCAGTGTTATCTGCAAACTTCGGGGAGGAGTATGTCCTTTTGAGAGGCGGCACTGTCATAGGTGAACAAAGTCCAGAGGAAAGGAACCAGTCACGGAGGGCAGGATTCAGGCCAAGTGTAGTCAGTTTGTGCCACAACCCACAAGAGCCTGCCTAGAGATGTTATCTGTTCTTGTAGCTTTATGGGGGTCAATCCGTTTCAGGGTATTCCTCTCCTGGTCTGGTGAGACCGTTGGTGGAGGAGAGAGTGGTTGACTTGTCCTACTTTGTATGTGCCCTTTTTGGTATTGTGGCTGGAGGTCTCAAAGCAGGTGTACAAGGTGTGGAGGTCATCTGGCAGACCGTAGCTATTGGAAGTTGTCAAATTTTGCTGGTGCCATCTGTAGAGTAAGAGCTTTCCAGCTTTGCCCCATACTGTCTCCTGGCTGTTGTAATGGCTCTTCTTAGTCCATATCTTGTTTTATTGTACTCATGCCTAAAGTACTCTGTTAGTAGAGGACTTCTCCAAAGTGGTTGCAGGAACACATCCCAGTTTGTCTGAGCAAAACAATCCTGTAGGACGGTCTCTGTTTCTGGGGTCCGGCATTTAACTTGTTTGTTGATGGGGTTTGTTTAAGTCTTTGCTTGTAGGCAGGAAACAGAAATAAAGAGATATGGCTTTGATATAATTTAGTTTTTTATGTGATAGAAAAGACCAAAGTAGCATATACATTGTAAGGCTGAAAGAAAGCATACACGAGTTGAACAAGTTTAAATAAAAGAAAAGAAAAGTGCGTCATGGATGTGTTCAGCCTCTTCAGTCAATACTTTTTCAACCCACATTTCTCTTACTGTACGTTTGAAGATGTTGTTTTCCTGGAAAGGTTGTTCCCGTCTCTAATCTTCTCCAGCGTCTAACAGATTTTCTTCCTGGATTGATCTGTTTCGGGCTTTATTCTGCTTTCCATCAACTTTGACCAGCTTCAGTATCCCTGGCGAAGAAAGAACCTCTGCAGCATGATGCTGCCACTGACACCTGTTACCATGGGGAGCGCGTGTCCTAGTTTGCATGCAACGTTCATTTTAATCAAGAAAAAATCACTTTTGGTCCCCCAAAGCACCGTCCTCCACAGGTTTGTTTGCTCCCCACAGTATGATCCTCACACCACAGTGAATTGAGGACACTTTTCACTAAATGTATTGTTCTTTTAGCTTTCTTTCCCCTGTTTTTCTTGCAGCTTTTTGTTGAATCTGAAATACAACAATGCCCCCCTTTTATTTATAACTCGCATTCGTATGAATTCATTGGTAGGCTAGAGACACATATCTATACCGAAACATAACAATTCCTGTGATAATCCTGACCCCAGCTTGGCTAATGGTAGCAATAATTTTATGCTGCAGAGAAATTATTGAATCGTGGCTGCAGGGGTGCCTTTTTCCCTCTTGTCCTGGACCAGACCCACAGAGAGTGACTCTCAACAGGGTTCATGATTTATGGGCCACTTTACAGGAAGGGCCTGGGGACGCAGCACTCCTTGTCCTCGGATATTGAATCTCTGCTGCCTGGCGTGGAGGTGTGGGTCGTCTGTTATTGTGAGCAAACTTATTTGCATTGCGCAGTTTGAGCTCGTCATAGCTCTCGAGTTTGTTTTTGCTTGCAGGGTTTGCTGGTTTCAGATGTGTAAGAAGGATCTTCACGGGGAAAATCTGCACGGAAGACAAATGGCTTTCAGATTGTTGGGTTTGTGCATCTGCGAGTATTTATAATTTTGACGTATTACAAGTGTTAGGAAAGTGCTGTGGGCTCCTTTTTCTACATAAAGAGCTTACATTTATTCATATCATCAAATACCCTGCCTTGTAATATCAATCAGACCATTTAACAGCAATTTGTTCAGTGGATTACACAAAATTAAATAAAAAAAATCTCTACACAGAAACTAAGATCAACTGATTTATTCAATAACTCTATTTAAAGGCTCTGTTGTTTCCTTTGCTGTTGAGCTTTTTTCGTTCAACACATCCAAAAGACTTATTTGACCAAATAAATCTGCAAAGTAAATGTTTAGTGGCCTTAAAAATGGCTGTAGCATGCATGTAGGCGTTTCATAACGTGTGTAAGAAATTTAGCAATCTTCATCCCTGTTCCCTTAATCAGCTAACAATTCTGCTGCTTAGCAGAAAAATACTTTCAGCTGATATGTTTACCTGGACGTATTGTTTTATTTCGTAGGTCTTTACTCTTTACACTTAATGGCTTAAAACATTTATATTGGGCGATTTAATGCTTGCAATTAATGTGTTTAAGAGTAGCTGCAGAGCTAAATAAACGTTGGCTGTTGTATTTCTTTTAACTGAAATATGTTGCCAAGGAAATCTCTTCCTGCTGTTATCCTGTAAAATATGCATTTTTTTTGAGTCAGTGTTGAAGACTTTGATGCTCTGTACTGCATAGCATTAGCATACCGTGGAGTTAGCTGGAGACTCATCGGTTCAGCAGCAGATCAGTCTCAGTGTCACAGATTTAAATTTAGGTGCTGGGTAAAAATGTGTGTTAGAGGTTGTGTGTAGGAGAGATAAAGGAATGCTTCACCCTTGAATATTTAATCACAGCCATTGGAGGTCTCCACCTAAGCTTGAGGAGTTTTGACACTATTTAGCATTTCTTTGGAACACACCTGCTACTGCTGCTATGGTTCGATGTAGTCGATGTTGGACTTCAGAACTCTTGACTTGAATGTTATTTTGGCTATTTTTGAACTCCTAATTATACTTTGAACCATTAATTTCAGCGAGAAATGATTGAACTGCGTGCATCTTGAATATTTTTAGAAAACAAGTATTTGGTGCCCTGGTTTTGATTGTAGATCTTCTCAAATCCATAAATACATCCTCACTAATATCTGTTTAACTTCAGGAGATTCGAGATACTTTTTGGTGCCATCAACAGCCTTCTGGCACAATTATGGCTGGATATGTAGCCCTCATTTAAATTGGTTGGTTTGCAGACACAGTCTACATTTTACCTAATGTTACCTTGCTATATAGTTTAAGAAAAAACAGTTTTATCTGGGTTGTTATTATTGTCATGCTGAGGCTGTGTCCAGATTTCAGCCATCTGTGGATTTGGGGTGAAGTTGAACAACTTGGAGGCTGCCATCCTTTCTGTTTATTGAGGGACTCTGCTTGGAACACCTACAGAGGAAAACTAGACTGATATTCACAAGGAGATGTACTGCATTAATTTTCTTAAATATAAAGCTGCCATTTTAAATGCCAAAACCCATTACTTCCCAGATATCATCTAGTCAGCAGAAGGAAACGCTCTCTTCTCCACACTCAACATTGCACTGTACCCTCCTGAAACATTTGCTTCTCACGTGGTCTCCACTGTTCTTTGCAATAGATTTCTGGACTTGTGCAATGATAAATAGAAAAATTCATTATCAACTACCTTCTTTATGTAAATATGAAAACTGTGTAAACTGTTCATTGCCTGTTCAACCTGTGATAACTTTATTTTCTAGTTTCAGTCCTCCAATCATAACTGGGATGACCTCCATTATTCAGAAATCCAAATTTTCCACCTTTAAACTTGATCCACTCGTCAAACTCTGCTTTCCTTCCCTATGTACTATCATCGCTGACATCATACATTCCTCTCTCTCTCCTCTGGTTTAGTCCGAGATCTCCTCAAAACAGCAATAATTACAGTGATCCTCAAAAAACTTGGTTTAGATCCAAATGCCCTGAACCACGAATGACCTTCTAATGGCAGCAGATTCTAGACTTTCCATTATAATAACTTCTTGACCTAACTTGTGCTTTTGACAGCATCTCACATCATACCCTTCTAAGCCATCTAGCTTCTCTTAATTCTACTAATATAGTTGCCTCCTGGCTCACATCATATCAATCTAGTCAAATCCATTATTTTCAGTTAAAGAACCATCAATCCAAACCTTACTCAGTTAGGAATGTGGCCCAAATCTCTGTCCTGGGGTATCTTCTTTTCATTATGTATACTCTCCCAGTTGGCAATATATTCAGAAAGAATGGCATCTAATTCTCCTGTTATGCAAATAACAGCCTACTAGGTTAGATGCCAATGCTGATAGAAACCGGTGAGGACTTGATGATGAGAAATAAATAACGGTGATATGGGTAAACCTCAATATGTGTCAGAAGTAAGGAAACATCTTCCTAATGCTGTGCAGCTCTGACTTGAACTTGATGGGTTATTCGTACCTGAATTAAGACTTCAAAGAAAATAAGGTCCAATCCCACCCTGGTACCTATAAGGTCAACCACTTTTGTTTTTGAACAGCAAACTTTGCAGGAATCACTTTTGTGATACTAATACCTTTCTTTACCGTACACTTAAAATCCAATATGGTTACCACATATTTTGAGTAATTTACGTTTCATTTGCAGATCGGATGGTTTGAATTTGAATAAATTTTCCTTTAATGTTTATTTGGGCTCATTAGCTTTCCATTATGGTTGCTTCATTTGTCTTTACCTTGTTTATAGTTTATTGCAGCATTTTGAGTAACACTGAAGGTAGCCATGGTCCCGTAATACAGTGGTATTGTTGCTAAACTGGTTTTAACACTCAGAATCTTGTGTAGTCCCTCTGTGTGTCTAGGTCAAAGATTCATTCACTAAGATGCTGCATGTTAAATTATGCTCATTAAAAATTAAGCAGTTTGTGCTAAGAGTTTGTCGCTGTGTGCTTAAGTAACCATAACTTTAAAGTTGCCAGATGCAATACTTAAGAACTGAATATGATTTTTGAGAGCTTATTTGTCCATGCACTGATATTACACATTACATTATTTTATTCTGTTTTATTTTCCTATATTTTAATTATGTAAAGCACTCTGCACTGTTTTTGTACTGAAATGTGCTATATAAATTTTGCCTTGCCTTACACACATTTGGTAATGTGTCGACACATCATACTGCTTTCGGTCATTTCGTATTCACCAGTGTAAAGTGCTTACTGTTCAAAAGGAATGGACTTTCCTAAAATAAGTATATAAATAGATACAATTCTGACAATTTTAGTGATAACCACAGAGAAATATGTCTGAGCCTCATTGTTTTCTCATTTTTCTCTTTGCAAGAGTCAAGAACATGGAGGCTTGTGGTTGCCAGGTTATTAGATAATCTAAAATGGAATAATTCAGCAAGGAGAGCACAGACTTGTGTGGGTGGTTGTGTGTGCGTCAGCCAAGGGTATGAGGGCTTAAGAAGTGTTTCTCACAAATAGAAATGTTAACTCGCCAAGCAGAGTACATATCAATTTTTCTGCCTGAAGGTAGGAGGAAGGGGACATAAAGGTGACACAGGGAAGAGGGAGTGGGGTGTAATGACAGAGATGGAGAGATGGTATATTCATGCTAAAACATACTGAGAGCTACAGTTATTATAGCTTTAGGTAAGTCAAGGCATACTGCCTATAACAATTTCCACTTTTAAGATTAACTAACCGCTATTTTCGTTGGGGCTCATATCAAATAATTGATTTATTAACCTTGAGTAAATCTTGCAGCTAGTTGAGAGAGAGAGAGAGAGAGAGAGAGAGAGAGAGAGAGAGACTGTACTGCAGTAGATAGCCTTTTGTCTCTTGTACCTTGTAATTTCAAGTGCAGTGCAAGCTCTGCAGACTGTCCTGCAAAGCCTATCCAGCCTTTTCTGTGGCAGTTGCTGACAAGCCCATCATACCTCCTGCTCAAAGGCCTCCTTCATGTGTTATTCCCATGGCACAGTAATTTCCAGCATAACAATGCTTTTTGTTGCCTGTGACACCAGGACGATGTCAGGTCTGAGGGTGGTCATAGCGACCTGCTGGGGGAACTACAGTTGACGGCCCAAATCCACGGATAACTGGCAATCCTGTGCAGTGTTGAGAAGCCCTGATGTTGCTGTAGATGTTGTTTTTGGTTTCTTCTGAGCTCTGATTACGTTTATGGCTGGGTTTTGACCTGCGACAGCTGGCAGTGACACCCCAGATGCTGTCTGCGATGGTCTTGACGCCAGTGGTATCTGCCTTCCTCCAGAGCTTTTGGGCAACAGCTCAACATGTGCTTTAGGTTCCTCTTTCTCTGGCACAGGTGGTATGCTGGTGTATCAGCCAATCTCCAGCAGTGTAGGTTGAAAGGGCTGGGATGGACGTCACAGACAGCCTGGGCCAAGAACTTGATGTGGTTTGGGTCTGCTTGCCAGAGGTCGGTCCATGAGATCTTCCTCTCCATAACTTGCTTCCATCTGGTCCAGGCACCTTACTGTTTCATCATGTCTGCTCTGATGGTTCTCTCCTCCTCAAAAGTTTTTCCTACTTCATTCTGGTCTTGGTCTAGTTGCCTCCACTGTTTTCCCTGTGGCTTGTCAAAAACGGGGGGAGGAGGGTTGTGGTGGTTCCTAGCCTAGCCCTCCCTCTGGAGAGTTCAGTGAAATTTACTATACTGTACGGTTCTCAATCTAACAGAGCAATGTTAGGATGTGCATAATAGCTGTGGATCAGAAGGATTTGCAGCAATCATGTCATCATGGACCAAAGTCTCTGAATGTTTCTGACACTTAGTTGGATTTATGCTATCAAGATTTAAAGCTATAGTTGCTAATCCTGTTCAGAAACACTTTTTGTTGTACTGGATAAAGTTGTCCTTCCATCCTGAAGGTAGTTAATACGTTATGTATTGACAAAAAGGAGTTAAAAAAATAGTTCTCTGTGGGAGCTGCAGGCCTGTAAAAACTCTAACCAATCTCTGCCATTCAGTCCAAAGGGCAGGGATTTGTCAGTTTTGTTCCTGCTCTCAGCCATAGACGTTATATACTCACCCCCATCTAAGTTGTCCCACATGCCAATCATTCTGACGTGCTCACATAACACCAGTGTGTGTGTGCTCCTTCCTTCCTAGTTTCCGCTTGCTGGCTGTGCATACGCACTGTAGTGTGAATCGCTTTGTAGGTCGCCAAGACTAGTTAAAAGTGCTATACAAGTACAAGCCATTTACCATTTACTTCTAGTGTTTATATATCCGGTTAGCTTAGCATCTAGGTTAGCGGTTAGCTTAGCGGTTAGCCATTCATTGTAGCTCTGCTGCTCTCACTGTAGAATTTAAACATGGCTGAGAGTCGTAAGAAGCGAACCATATACATGTTTATGAGAAGAAAAGGAAGGCCTTAGTAGAAAGTAATAAAACCAGAGTGGATTTGGGAGATTTCTTTCACGCAATCCCCCTGAAATGCAGAAGACGCAGGTAACGTGGTCTTGCGCATGCTCAGTCATTCAAGAAGGGATTTGGGAAAACTTCTGGAAAAATTTCCAACCCAGGCTTTAAGGCTGTTTGGAAAGCAACAGGGGCTCCAACCGTGTACTAGTTTGGTGTTCCTTGGAAAGTTGTGATGTCTCTTTTGTTATAGCTAATGTAAAATAAGAAAATGCATATCATTTAGGTTCTGTAACAAAAGCATTCATAATTTATTTTTTACTCTGTCTTTTTAACTGTAGCAAGTCATGGCTTCATATGTTTGTCTACACGCAAAACTCTATGGAATATAATGAATACAGCAGCAGAACGTGGGCAGTACTGCTGAATTCAAATAGAATGTTGTTTTGAAAGGCACATAACACATGAATAAATAGGCCTTTTATCTCCAGTTTTCCACTCCAACATTGACATTACCATGTAACACCTTTAGAAATATGTAATTGTGTAATTTATTCTTTGGTCATGCAGGTCTGTGGAGGAAGTATTTGTATTGTGCAGCTTTATAAGCAAACAGAAAGAGTTTATTCAAAAAAAGTCTGTTATTGCTTCCTTCTGTCAGTTTATATATATTATTTGATATCAGGTTAACGGAAGATATGAAGAGCCATCAAAAAATATCAGATATGCTGGTGCTTCAGATGGAGCATGAGGCTCTTGAGGGTACACAGATCAAAAAATGGGTGACGGAGCAGGAGAGATTTGAAATGAGATCAGTAAAAAAAAAAAAAACGAAAAAGAACACAATCTCAATATCCATTTGGCAGGATGTAGTAAATAGGGCCTCAGTGGTAGACTGGTGGAAATGCTTGAGTGTGAAGACAGGATGCATTTCCAGGGCTAACTTCTCCCCGTCAGGGGGCTGAGAGAGCAACCCATTTCTCTTACAGTCCTACTCGAAGGTAATTGAATTTTGGATGAATCCGCCTTGGAGCAAAACCTCTCTGGGAAGGAGGAAGGTGTACGCTTAAAAAAAAAATTCAAAGAATGAGAGACAGGTGACGGCATCACCTTTGAAGATGGATCATTGCATTGGGTGACAGGAGAAGCTATCATAAACACTTTATTTTGAAGATTTAATATATTTATTGGATGTTTAGTAGCCATTCTTTTCCTGAAGGGAGATGACTAACCATGCTTTTTTGTATCCTTGTGATCATATGTCACAGATCAGCTGCTTGGTTAATCTTTCAGATCACCTGCTAGTAATTAAATCCTAAGAAGAATCATGATGGCTGCAGCGACACCTTAACTTTTTTATGATCATCAATAAGTTTTGGGGTCACAATTTTGAAGTATAAAAACCCGACATTAAATATCAACATAATCAAACATTCCTCTCTCTAAACCCCCCTCAAACTAAGCTATTCAAAAACATTATCGCTTATCTAGATTTGCAAAGAAAAATAGGTAAATTTTACTTGATTTCCCTATTCTTTTCAAGTCGTTCAATTATGGTAGTATAATTGTGCCATCCTGACTCAGAAATACTTTAATAATGCCAGAGGGAAATTACAGACTCCATCAGTTTCCAAGTTAAAGATTTGTAAAAAGCCTTTAAAACAAACTCATTTATTGTTGCAGTATCATAATCTCATACTGAAAAAGAAATGGCCCAACCATTTTAATTTCAGAAGTGTATTTAATCCGTAAAAATGCTTAAAAGTTTTTTCAGCAAAGTCACTGCTAGCACAATTGTTTCACAGCTCGTTTTTGCCAACTGCGCAGGTCTTAGTTTTCTCCTGTAAGATTGCACAAGATTCTCGGGTCCTTTCTTATGCTTCCTTCGCTCCAGTTCACTCCACAGCCTCACATATAGGATTTAGGCCATGAAAAAGGTTGATTTTTGTGTCTTAATTAAAAGTTTTTATTTTATTTATAATTTTTTTGCTGATTTAGCCATTTGTTTTAGATAATTATCCTGTCTATTTTGATTTTCAAATAGGAGGACACATGGCGTCGTCATGAAACCCTTTGAATAACACCATTTACTTAAAGACTAAGTCAGCTAATGTTACCATATTTAAAGTAAGCCTTATCTGTGTGGCTAGAAATAATAATTAATAAAAACTTCAATAAGTCTTTTATAAATCAACAGAAGTGACTTAAAAATTTCTGGAATGCAATATTGACAGAAATAATGACTTCTCTGTATTAGAAAGTTTACCTAAAACAATCTCGGCTCTTTTTGGAAGTCATACTGGACAAATACAACAATCTAAAATATACTGAGAAAACACATATTTTATTAATTTTCTTTCAGTGTAAAAATAAAAAGTAGCAGCCTTACAAAGATACCTATTTAATAAACAAAAATGTGTATAGTTCCGTCTTTAGTTTTCTTTTTCATCCTCCTCGTCTCCCCATCCCTATTTTGCAGAAGAGCGGATCTTAGTAGTCAGTTTTTAGTTGCTCTCCTTGGTCCACTGGCTCTGCATCAGTGAGAAAACCCTCTCAACATTTGCACTGTGAGATGGAAACTGTGCAATCATCAGTAATTCTGAGTAACATGTTATGCTTTTGGCTCCAAAATATGCTAAAAAAACACGTTGAAAATGCATCAGATCTAAATTGAATAAAATCATGCTGGAAATCCACACCGATATGGACTGGGTAATGTGCTGGGAAGAGAAGGACGCCACATCATTTGATGAAAATGAAATTTCCCAACCCTCAGAGGGTTTAATCCAAAGTCCCTTAGAAAGTCAGGTGTCGTACTCCACACGTCGCACCAGTCCATATAAGTACATGCCTATTGGTCCTGAGAAAAACAATGAAAACTGGACATTTTCATTATTTCTGTTAATCTCCCCTGGATACCTCTGCCCTGGACAGACCGTGAAAGGTGTACATGTCTGAGCAAAAGGATGTTTGGCCATCCTAGTTAAAAAAGGTGTCGATCTATTTTTTTTAACTCTGGCAGAGGCCACAAAAATTATTTAATTTAATTTAAAATTAATCTGGTATTGCAAAGTATCCATCACGTCACACACGCTAATATGGTTCTCAGGTTTGTTGGAGACCAACCTATCCTCACAGAATCGCAGATCCTCCAGCTGTTGTTTTTTTTTTTTCCCCAACATATTTATCCCTTCTGGATGTTTTTTTTTTGCCCCAAACAGCTAAAGTTCCAGTTCTTGTTCAGAAAACTTAACATGTGTTTTTTTGTATAATGGCAAGACAGAAAGGGCTTTACCGTGCTTCCAAACCACCCAGAAAATATATAGTTGGCATCTAATAGTTCTTATAGAGACTTCATGACCGCAATATAACACTTGTACAGTTTTTTTCTAACAGTGAGTTTCGGAATACAGTTTATATCCAGATTTACTGTCCCCCTCATGGTGTTTTGAGTAGTAAAACTTGGCTCTGCATTCAGCCTCTGTTGTTAAGAATTCCAGTAATTTGAAACTTTTCATTGAGAGGCTCTGAATACAGATATAGCTCAGTTTAGTAACTATTTTTGTTTATCCATTTCATGACTTATGGACACTAGCACACATCTGCTTTAAAGGCATATACTCATGTTTTTCTCATTTTGAAGAGCGACTAATACAAATGGTCCTCAGTGGGCTGTTATATTTATGCTCTGGAAAAGAAAAGGATGCATGGTTTCTAATTTCATTTCTTAATGAAAATATAGTGTGGCGTATCTTCGCATTTAGCACCCGTCACTTTGGTACCATCCATTATAACCTGTAATTTAATCTCAATATAAATCCAGCTGTTCTGTGAATGCCTCAGTGGTTTGTTGGAGAACATTAGTGGCCAAACAACAGCAAAAAGATCAAGGAGCATAGCAGACATGGCTGGAAGAAAGCTGTGGAGAAGTTTAAAGCAGCGGTTAGGCGGTATAATTGAACATCTCACATCATCATCAATCCATCATCTATAGATGATATAAACACCTGCAAAGTTACCAAGGCATGACCATCTACCTAAAAAAGGGAGACCAGGGAATTGGACTATTAATCAGAGATGTAGATTAGTGGCTCTAAGTAACTTCTGAGGGACATGAAGAGATTCACAGATCAGGTGGGTGAATGTGTCGGCACAACACGATTCATCATGCAATCCATAAATCCGGTCATTATGGGAAAGTGGGTAGAGCAAAGGTATTGTTATAAAAAAGGAATAAGAAGTCCTGATTGCAGTTTACATGAGCCTAATATTGAACCTGCGAAAAAACCTAACTCTACCCACCATCTTCAACACAAAAACTCCCATGGTGAAACATGGACAGAGAGACTGGTCAGAGTTGATGGGGAAGACTCATGGAGCTAAATATAGGACCATAATGGAAATAAAACACAAACATGTTAGACGTTACCTAATATTGTCCTTACCTTCCAATGTAACGATGACCCTAAACATACAGCCTGAGCTACAGCTGAATAGTTTAGATCAAAGCCTATCCATGAGTTACAATTGTTTTGTCAAAGCCAAGAACTAAAGCTAATTAAGAATCTGTGGCAAGACTTTAAATTGATAAGTTACGCAATCTCACAGAGCTTGAACTATTTAGTAGAGAAAGGGCAAACATTTCCTTCTGTTGATGTCCAAAGCTGGTATAGACATGGTCCAAAATGCTTAGAGTTGTAATCATACCGAAAGGTGGTTCAACAAAGTTTAGAGAAACACTAAGCAGAGGTGAAGTCATCTCTTATTTGTCAATGTTGCTTCCAAAATGTAAAACTGACAGAGACAAGATTTTTATGTTGTATTTTGCAACATTTCTGAGGAGGGATTTGTTGCATGACCCAAGCACTGATGACAGTAGGTCCTTTTAAGGAGGAGAAACTGGAAATATCGCCATCTTTGGCGGCTGTCCACTTCCACATGAGTTTCTCGTGGTGCTGTTGTGGCTGTTTAGGCATTCTGATGCAGCATTGTGAAATTTATGTGAAGTACCTCAATGATGCCTGAAATGCCTAGTGTCCTTGTGGCTTACATTGGCATCCTAATATGTACAACATGTAGCTTCTTCTTCATCTTCAAAAAAGACAGTCAAATGGAGCAATGTGATGAAAAATAGATACATTTTTTACCTCTTGCAAAATCTTAACATTTACTGTAAAGTTAAAACTATTTTTTTATGTAATGATATTTTTCCCCATTTTTGTTCTGTACCCATGGTAAAACAAGCTTGACCAAACACCTGGACTGTTGATGTTCCAGCTGCAGCAGGGCCTCTTGAGAAATGGCTTGTGTTTTCATTACACACAGCGCCCTTCAGGTCCATCCTCAAAGCAGCTATAAATACCTACATAGTGTTTGATCAACACTTTTGTTCTATCTTTGTTCCAGTTGTTTAAATCATACACACAAAAAACTCAAATGTCTGCCTAGTTCTTTTCTCATCAGTCTAGGAAGTTACTGTTTTCTGCTTGGTCTTTCGTCAAGTACGTTTTGGACGGTCTGCCATGGATAAATGATGGCTAGGCTTTTGTACCTGACCTTTGTAACTACACTTACGACCTTTGGAGCACCTCTTATTATACACATTGCTACACTTTGAGATTTGTCAGTAAAGCAGAGCTTGATTCTGGATGAAAATATGTTGTTTTATCTGCTACAAAGACTCAGTTCTTAGAGAATGGTGTCCACGAACGATAAATGACTGTATTTAAGTTTGTGGAGTTGATTAGAAGTGCAGGGACCTCACCAGGATTTTTCGTCGAGTACAGTAAATATGCCGCGGGGCGCTGGTTTGTCACTTCCTTGATTCATTATGTATTCATCCAGCAGAGAGTTGTTTGGTGCAGCTTGAAGGGGCAGCCCTGACCGACAGAACCCCGTCATTGGGCTCTCCATCAAGCTAATAACAGCTAAAGTTAGTTTATGTTGTTTGTGAGGTTTACAACAGATTGAAGAGCTTTAGCGACCTTTTTGTTGCTCTCAAACATCTGTGTCGTACTGTTGCTTTAGCACATGGAACAGCATTTTGTTTTTCTTGTCTGTCTACCTGACAAGGTTCCTCTGAACAACGCGTTTGTGTTTATCTTATCTATAAACAGGGTTGCATGTTTTCTTCTGGCTTTTCTCCACATTACCAGACTTTCAGCAACATTATTACTGTGGTAGAGGCGAGCTTGACCGCCGTTCATTACTAGGGTCAGGTGTGCGGCTGTAGGGAAGAGATGTATCTGTGTGCTGCTGCTAGTACCAGCGCGACAGTTTGGGCAGATGTAAATAGGTCAGTGGAAAGGGAGCCCAGACGTCCTTACAGCGTAATTTTGTCAACGCTAAAATGCGCTGGCAGGAACCCATTGTTTCCCACCACAGACTTGCCTTTTAAATGAACGTTAAACAACTAAATAAAGATCAGGCCCATGCCAGAAGTTGTCCAGTAAAGTGTGTTTTGGGGATCAATGTCCTGTTGAAAAACCCAATGGTGTCCAAGTTGATTTAATCTAGTTGCAGATTTGAGGGGAAGTTGAAAAACATGAAAATAATCTTTCTATTTTACTATTTTTTCTATGCAGCAATACCACTGACATACAGACAGACCCTTAAGATGATGCTGAAGTAGTTGCAATGTTCTTTGGTTTGAAAACCTTAGATTGTCTCCTGCAAACATTCTTGGTCTCATTGTCTCCAAACAGCCGAATCGTCTCGTCTCGCCATAAATCTTTGGCTAATGCATTTTGGCAGTTGCGAGTTTCAGAACATATCCTTAGTTAGCTGTTCGGAGTACATGTTGATGTTAAAGTTTATTGTAGACGATGATACATGTGTCTCAGCTGTTTCCACATCTGTCGAAACCACGGGAGTTGTTTGTGGATCATTTGATTACAGAATTACCCAGAATTACCCGTTTTACGACTTTTGTGGTTCCGTTACCTTAGCTTGTACCCAGAAAAAAAATTATGGTTTCCATGTACAGAATTAGCATCCCAGCAACCCACAAAAGTGCCTATTGAGTCAGTCTGTTTCTGTCTGGTTGTCATACAGCTCTTCTAAACAATTATTTTAATAGAAAGATACCTTGATCTTAGCCGGCACCTGATTATGTCATGTTGCTTAAAAGTGGAGTTGTTGGTTGTTCACCGAGCAGCAAAGCCAGATTTGCCTTGAGACAGATTGTTTTTGACGTGTGTGTCATAACTAGTCTTGGCCTGTTTATGAAGGGACAGTAAGTCTCTGCTCTCATTTGAATAAGCTAAAACCGTTTGAATGAAAATTTTACATAAAGATGTCAGATTTATTTTTCCAGCTGACCTCAAGGTTTTGTGAGTTCTGGGTGTAACTGATTGAGCTGTCAGAACCTTTTCTGACATCTTTTTACATTTACCTAGTGCCAGTGTGGAATGATAACTCTCACCTCTGTTCCCCTTTAGGACTGTTAAAAAATGAAAGCTTCCATCCCTCTTCTGATCCTGCTTCATGCGTTGGTGGTCCATTGCCTGAAAGTGGTGTCAAAGAGAGGTTCTGGTAAGTCCCAGCTCCTTTTTTATGATCTTTTGTACACACAAAGATGTTCAAGTCTACTCTCAAGATCCAACAGTTGTTAACAGTGGATCAGTGGATCTATGTACACATTATTGAAATTTTCATTTACAGGTTTTTTGTTGTCTTTTGCTTTGATTTAAAGTTTTTACTAACCTTAAACCTGAAATACCAGTTTTTGTGCTAGTAAGAATTTGTGTCAGAGTAGGCCTTACATGAATACTCCAAAGTTCTTCTGTCCAGATACAGGAAGTATTACTTTTAGTGAGATTGAAGCTGAAAAACATCCACATTCGCAAACACAAATAAAATCTTGTTTTACCATTTTTTTTTTCTTTTTTCTTGCATCCAGTGACTGCTTGCGTCTGGGTTTTTTATCCATGCATATTAGGCACAGGTGCAGCAATGGCCCGAGGCTCATCAAAGGATTTTTTGCTTTCCCAGCAGAAGCCCCAATGGGCTATCTCTTGCGAAGCTTCACGAGCCATTGCCTGGAGCTAGGATTTGAATTGTGTCCACTGATAAATGAACACCCCATTTGAGCCAGACCCCCATCCTTTGTTCCTTCCCTTTTTAGATTGTACGGCTTTATTAGAATCTATGCTGGTTTCAAGTTGGAGAGCTATTGTTTGAAATGGGTTTTGGGCAATGAAAAGCACATTGAAACTAGATTATGTTTATTTTTCTGGAGCAGAAAAAGAGAGAGTGGCCTAATAAGTGAGGTACGCCTTTTCCAGGGTGTAGGGTTCATTTGTCTGAAAATTTTTTTAATTCAATTAAAAGAAATCAGTCTTTAGTTATGGTCTTTTTGTGATGGAAAACTTTATTTTTTATTCTTTCTGCTTTTATGTCCTATTCCTTAGGCTACATAATTGATATTACTGACTTAATACCCAAGATAATATCCAATTCAAGCAACAAAGTGGGGAGGTCCCCATAGTAAACAAACAAACAAACAAAACAGCAACAAAATCAAACTTGGTTTCTTTTCTTTCTATTTTCATTTTGTAACTGTAATTAGTTAATATTTTGGTGTCGTTATATTGTCATAAATTATTGATACAAGTGTTCCTAAATTGCCCAAATGTCATGTATAGTTTGATTAGATTTTTATTAATATATTGAACAATTCACCTCTAACGATAAATGGACGACGACCCCACCCTCCACCCTAATATAACTGGCCCCTTTGGCCTTAAGGCTAGGGTCGGTGAGTTTTTCCAGAAGTGTCCCCAAGTTACTTTTTGAACAACGGGACATGTGCAAGACCGGCTTACCTCATTCTAAAGCTCTTCAGGGGGATCGCGTGAAAAAAAATCTCCCAAATCGACTCTGGTCTTATTTCTTTCGACTGAGGCCTTCCTCTTCGTTTCATAAACATGAATGTAGTTAGCTTCTTGCGACTCTCAGCCATATTTAAAATTTACGTTGAGAGCAGCGGAGCTACAATGAACTGCTAACCTAACTGTATACATAAACACTAGAAGTGCGCATGCGCAGGCAGCAAGCGGAAACTAACAAGGAACGGACACTGGCATTAAGTGAGCGCCTCAAAATGATCGCCATGTGGGACAACCAATAGATAAGGTGATACCCCTGGACCTTGAGGGACAGAGGATGGTTAAAGCAGGACCAAAACTCTGACCAATCTCCGCTCTTCGCATGTGGGCCATGAGTTGCAAATATAATGGCCTTAGCCTTGTAGCCATGTCACCTCATTTTTCTGAATAGTTTTACCTCCTTTTTTTCTGAATACATAATGTATTGATCACTTTCAGGATGGAAGGATGATTTTACCCAGTATAACAAAGTGTTTCTGAACAGGATTACCAACTATAGCTTTAACAGCTGCCTTTGACTGTCTTTTACATCACTTTTCTTTAAAGAATGGGATCAATTAAGCCACGTTAATAGGTCATTGGGTATGAGCAACTTGTTTAATGTCACCAGAGCCTCTCAGCCAGATTTAAGTGTACTCTTTGTCTAGGCCACCCCAAATTCTGTCGTTTTTAGCGATTCAGATGTGGACTTGCTGCTGTCTCAGATAATTTTCTTGCTGCATAACACAAGTGTGCTTGAGCTCAATATTCCATTAATTACAGCAGGGTGTCCAGGTCCTGAAGCAGCAGAGCAGCAGCAGACCACTACACTGCCACCACAATGCCTGGCCTTGTCTTTTTCTGAAATTATGTATTGGATGCGCTCTGTCAAAAAAATAAAAAAATAACCAAAAGTCTTGGGGATCATCATCATGTGTTTTGCAAATATGAGACGAGTCTTGGTGTTCTTTTTGGTCAGTGGTAGTTTTCATCTCGGATCTCTCATTTTTTCCCTGTCTCTTTCTTACTGTTGAGTGATGATGTCTGACGTTTACTAAGGGAAGTGATGCATGCCGTGTATTAGATGCTGAACTGGATTATATTGTGATCTCCCAGATTAGTCGTTGATACGCTTCTGAAGTCATTTTGGTTTACTGGCCACTCCTGGGTTGAATCACTGGTGTTTCATGTCTCCATTCGTGGATAATGGCTCTATCTGGGGTTTGCTGGAGTCCCAAAGCCTTACTGATTTCAGAACTCATAGACGTCAGATCAGAGTGTTATTTGTTGCTTTTTGAGAACCATAAACCCATTTCATGTTGTCAGAAAGGTTTTATTTAAGCAATTTTGCAGCACTGATCAGAGCTGAGTAAAATTGAAATCAGGTGTCCAAAAGATGTGGTTAATTAATTATTTTTTTAACAAGGAGGGTGATTGTGCTTCTTTTCATGTTAACTCGGGTTATCTTCATCTGATATTGAAATTTGTTACATCTAAAACATTCAAGTAAAAGCAAAAAAAGCAAAAACAAGAAATCCATAAGGGTTCAAATCCTTTTTCCCCAGCACTGTCTCTGCCGGAGGTTGATAGAACATTGAAAGGATTTCTAGCTTTTGCTGGACGTTGCAGCCGCAGTCGTTCATTTGTGATGTTAATTTTCCGGCCTGAGGCCAGACATTTGACATAGATTAAATTTAAATAATAATATTCAATTGCAAAGCAATTAGAAGTAGGAAATTATTTAAACCAACTCTAAACATGAAGTGTTTTTCATTTGCACCTTTAAAACTGTGTCAGCTATTAAAGAAAATTAAATGTCTTGATTGACGTCCTTGGGGGACTGTATATCCATCGTTTAAGTGGGTTTTCTTTTCTGCTGGCATGCACAATCTCTAGAAGCCCTTTCACAGCGCTGCATGTGCACAACAAAAAAATAAGTGGATTATTACATTGAAAACACTCATATTTGATTAATGCTTTGTCTGCTTTTGGACTCGGAGTGGAACAGTACAAACACATACAGTAAAATGCACATCTGTCAATCCTCAGTATGCATATGTGGAATGCATCCATTTGTCCTCTGAATTGCTTGAGAGCTGAATGGTTGGGCAAACAGAATAATTATGAAGATTTTGAGTCAATTCGGCACATCACCTCCATAAAATGGACCATTCTTCTATATACTTTGGTTGTTGTAGATATTTACTCTGTGCTGTTCAGTTAGGAGTCATTTTTTGTTCTGTGGTACTTTTTGAAGCGTCCTGAAGCTGTGTGGCGTTCTGGGTTATTTGGCTGGAGTGTAAACGCTGCTGTCCATCTGTTTGAAAGCTTCCATTGACAAAAGAGGCATTGGGCTGTCGTCGTTTTCTATTTGGCAGTAAAAATAACCTTGTTTGTGCAGTATTATAGACCGACAAGATATGTGGAATCAAAATCATCCTGGCAGTATCAGTGTGTGCTCCACTGCGATCACAAATGACTGCTTGGACGTAATGTTGAGCTGGATAATGTATTTCAAATTCATGTGTTCCAAGTTTTCGAAGGACTCTGCCCTTCATGCCAGCCCCTGTTGTCGATTGTTAGAAGCTGAGATGCTAAGCTCATGGAGAGCGGTGGAGTCATTATATTTGCACTTTGTAGCAATAGTATCGCTGAACTTTGAAGGCAGAGGGGTACCATTTACAAATTGGTAAAACCCAATACAGAATGTCAGGTTACCGTTACTAAACACTCACTTGTGATTATTAGTCATATCTGACTGAATATAATCTATATGTGGCCTTGTTTTGCTTAATTTTCTTGCAAAGGGATCCAAAACAAATGTTTCTTTTCTGGTTAAGAGATTAAACTCCTGGCATCATAAAAGAAAGAAAATCTTGTTTTCATTATTTGATTATGTGCAGAAGTGGGTAGAGTAGCCAGAAATATTATTACTTCAACATATTACTCCAAGGAAAGGCAAATTAATTTATATTGCACATTTCAGTACAAAGACAATGCAAAGTGCTTTACATGATTAAAATATAAGAAAATAAAACAGGATAAAAGCAAGTTGGAATAAAATGTAGAAACAAAATAAAATATGGGAGAATAGAAACTACAAGCAAATATTAAGAACAGTTGGACTTCAAAGTTGAACTAAGTATGTTTAAAACAGTTTAAGTAGGACAGTCAAAGGCAATCCTAAAAAAATGTGTTTTTAATCTCGATTTAAAAGAACTCAGGCTTTCAGCACTTTTACAGTTTTCTGGAAGTTTGTTCCAGATAAGTGGAGCATAGGAACTAAATGTTGCTTCTGTGTTTGGTTCTGGTTCTGCAGAGAAGGCTGGAGCCAGACCTTAGTGGTCTGGAGGGTTGATACACTGATAACAAGTCTGTGATGTATTGAGGTGCTAAGCCATTCAGGAATATATATACTAACAAGTATTTTAAAGTCTGACATACAGGGATCCAGTGTAAGGTCTTTAGAACTGGGGTGATGTGCTCTACTTTCTTAGTCTTAGTGAGGACGCGGGCAGCAGCGTTCTGGATCAGCTGCAGCTGTCTGATCCACTTTTTAGGCAAACCTGTGAAAACACTGTTGCAGTAATCAATTTGACTAAAAATAAATGCATGGATAAGTTTTTCCAGATCCTGCTGAGACATTAGTCCTTTAATCCTGGAAATGTTCTTCAGGCGATAGAAAGCCGACCTTGTAATTGTCTTTAGATGCTTTTGGAGGTTCAGGTCTGAGTCCATCACTACACCCAGATTTCAGGCCTGGTCAGTGGTTCCTAGCTGAAGCAGCTGAAGCTGTGTACTAACTTCTGATCTCTCCTCTATTGGTCCAAAATTATTACTTCAGTTTTGTTTTTATTCAATTGAAGAACATTATGGCACATCCACGTATTGATTTCTTCTAGGCATTTACTCAGTGCTTGAATGGGTTCATAGTCACCTGGTGACATGGTGATGTAGAGCTGTGTGTCGTCTGCATAGTTATGGTAGCTGATATTGTTATTTTTTATTATCTGAGCTAGAGGGAGCATGTAGATATTGAATAGGAGGGGAGCCAGGATGGACTCTTGGGGAACCCCACATGTGATTTTTGTCGTCTGGGATGTAAAGTTACCTACTGACACAAAAAGTCCCTGTCCTTTAAGTAGGATTTAAACCAGTTGAGTGCTGTACCAGAGAGGCTGACCCAGTTCTCCAGGCGCTCTAACAGAATGGAGTGATCGACAGTATTAAATGCTGCACTGAGGTCCAATAGTACCAGCACTGTGGTTCTTCCACAGTCTGTATTTATATGGATGTCATTAAACACCTTGATAAGGGCGGTCTCTGTACTGTGGTGAGCATGGGAACCTGACTGGAAAACATCATTGATAAGGTGTTTAATTGTTGAAACACAGCTTTTTCAATAATCTTACTGATAAAGGGGAGGTTAGAGATGGGCCTGTAATTCTGGAGTAGTAGTTTGTCTAAATTGATTCTTTTCAGCAGTGGTTTAATAATTACTGTTGGAACTGGGGGAAAACTCCTGACAGAAGGGACGTGTTTATTATCTGAGTCAAATCAGACGTTATGACAGGCAACTCAAGTCAAAGTAGAAAGTACAGTACCAAGAAATTACTCAAGGGTAAAAAAAAAATATTTGGTGAGAAAGTTACTGAAGTACTGAGTAAATATTTACAACAACTATTAAAAAAATAATGTAATTGGTCAGGCAAAAATATTAAATTTTGGACAAATTCTGGTATTTTAACGACTAACAAAAAATTTACAAACTAACAATTACAAAGTAACAAATTCAGGCAGAAGAAACACTCTTCTGAACAATAGCTTTCAACACAAAACTTATGAAACTAAGCAGTTAATGTACTGTATATACAGTAAGTTAGGACAGTGGAAAGTACTTCCAATGACAATATCTACTGTTTACTGCATGGTTACTTGACCTGTAAATGGCTCGATGAGGTCAGCAGATAGAAAATACCATTAAAACAACAAAGCTTGTGTACAAACAATAAGCCTCACCTTAATATAAACTCTAGATGTCTCTTTGGTACATTTTGTTGAAACAAGTTTGTTCTTTATTCAGTGAAGTTACTCGCAGTAGGTAGAGTTGCCAGAAATCTTACTCAAGTAAGAGTAGTGATACTACTTCATAATGTTTACTCAAGTAAATGTAACTAGTTACTACTCACCTCTGATTATGTGGTGGATATTCACCAGTTGGTAATTTTTGTTGTTTGAAACCAGACTTCTTTTCATTTCAAATGAGGTGCCTGACGTGAGGTGTTTCTTAATGACTATACGTAAAAACTCATATACACCTTCGAGTGTTTTTTTTCCCCTGACAGCCCCAATTGTCAGATGACTCCCAATGATTATGTAGCATCTGAAGCTCGATGGGTGTTTCAGCCTGATCAGGGGTCGTGATCTCTTTATTATTCTTAACAGGAAGCTGGGATTGAAGTTAAACTAAATATTAGTATTGTCTAAAATAAAATATTCTCAAAATTCCATCCAGTAATTTATGCAACCTTTCAGTGTTTTTTTGATTGTCCAATGTTGGTTTTGATAAACTCTAACTACCCCCCAAAAATAAAGTGATTACTGCAAATGGTTAAGCACCTGGGCATGAAATGGAAGGAAGAAACGACAAGGTGTGAGTTTGAATGGCACACTGATTGGTTCAGATTCAAATGGAGTTAGAGCCTTATTCATCTGCCAGATGTCTAAAGTACATAAACATGTGCAGCATTATATAGTATGTCCCTGTTATGGCCACAAATGTACTACAAGAATATATCTCTATATTTTTTCTTTCAAAGAAAAACGTTTTATTATTCAAAATGTAATTATTTTAGGGCTGATCTCTCTGTAATTTTTCATCTTGCCTGTTATTAATTAGCAATGGTTACATTGCAGAGATAACTAAAATAATTTTGGTTCACTTACTAGTGAGGTGAAAGAATAGCAAAATCTATCATTTTTCTTGTGATATGAAACAGAAACAGACAATCACAAAGATTCAATGTAGATTCCTTCGCTGCTTGTGTAGTTTTCTGAACACAGTAAACCACCGGAGCTTTTGAGAGAGCAGCAATAGTTACTGAGAACACCCTTTCCTACACATTTTCTCTAAAAATAAATAAATTCTGCGTTCACTGTAGCATCTGCACACCTACATCAGTGAAAGGCAACCACCTTTTGAATTTCTCTCTGCACTGATTGGTTGCCTCAGCAACTGAAGTTTGCCTGCTGCAGTGCAGTAAGCCTTCCAGTTTTCCACTCGCTAAATGTCAGCCCTTAACGTAACCGCTAACACATGTCCCTCCTGTACACGCAAATGTGGCTTCATAATGATACTCCCTGGCATTGATTGAGACAAATTTAGCCCGCCCCGTCTCTTCTGTGGTATACTCATTAGTCCCTGTTTTTCCATCAGACAATGATGAGCTCCCTGACAAATGACGCTTACCTTTCATGATGCTCGAAAATAAAATATTGCCTAAAACACTTCTCTCACTCCTGAACATGTGCGTGTTCTTCTCGATGAATTGCAAAATAATTAAGTTAATTTATTGCTGTAATTTCATTCAAAAAGTAAAACTGACATTTCATCCAGATTCATTAGAGTTTGACTCACAGCCAATGTTTCTCAGAATATTATAGGTTTTCACAAACCAATAAACTGTTTTCTATGCAGAAACACACATTCTGGCCTAAATAATGAGAAGACGTCTGACTTGACAGTAAATGTCAAGACTGTATAAGTACTTGCACTCTACAAGTAAGCCACAAAGGCCACTGCTATAGAAGCAGGCTGTTCACATTATTATATATCCAAACATGTTTATGGAAAGTTGAGTGGAAGGAAAACATGTGGTAGAAAATCTACTTGAGCAACAAGGATAACCACAGCCTTGAGAGGTTTCTGAAATTGACTGGCAAAAGGAACAACGCCTAGTTTAATGATCAGGGTTTCATTATCATTGATTGACTTTACACCTGAATGACTTAAAGTCCACAGGCACATTATGGAGTTTTTTTAAGAGGAAGAAGAGTAACCAGATCCAGGAATGCAGGCCAGCTGTAGGCGCTATTAAAGCAACCTGGGCTTCATTAACACCTCAGCTCACCCACTGGCTTGTCGCCTACACTGAGTAGAGGCTGTATGGTACATGGGGATATCTTTCTGGAATTAAGGCAACATTTCTGCTTTAAAAAGGCTTTTCTTTAGTCTTATAAAATATTTTCTTTTACAGAGAAACTTAATTGTAGAATCTCATTAGCTACCTGTCATAATCATTCACTTCAAAGAAGTAAACCCTTGGACGATATCACTCTGTGTGTAATGAACACTTTTTGAATTGAATTACAGAAATAAATTAACCTTTCAACATTATTCTAATTTAATTAGATCTACCTGTATCCCACTAATGGAGACAAAAAGCGCTCACTGCACCTTTTAGTTTTTATTTTTTGCAACGCATCTTCCAAAAAAAAGCCTTTCGGGTCCCTCGGAGAGCCGAGGCTCATCATCCTCCTCGTTTCCTTGTGTTAACACCGCGACACAAAGTCGGCAGCACCTTTTCTCCCATTATTCGTCCACTTTTTCAATCTGCTTTTGCGGTCTGCAGAATCAAGGACATCCTGACAGTCAATTAAATTTACAGTCCTCATAGCCGTTTCTCCACCGACTCTGGGAGGATGTCAGCATTAATACGTCAGTTGAAGGATAGCCCTGCCCCGTCCAACCATGCCCCGCCACATTAGAGAGGCCACCCACAATTTGGTCAGTAATAAGGCCGCTCCTAATTGGACAAGACAGTGACTTCTAACGGGACGTCAGCGCGCGGCACAGATTCAATTACTGGAGGCCACTTGACTTTATAATTGATTTTAAGGGATGCTAAAAATGGCAGGAAACTGTCAGCAGGAAATTTTAGGAGCCAAAGGAGAGCAGAGCACGCTGCAGAGGTGACCCCTGCTGCACAATATACGTTGTATTAGTTTTCAATGTCACATAATTGCAAGATAATGACTGCATTAGTGAAAAAGTTCCCGACGATCAAATGCACATGTCCCGAGGTTGTCAGTGATAAAGGCTTTTTCATGTCAAGACAATTAAAGGGTAAAATTAATTTTTAAAAGCCTTATTAAACCAAATTGAGGTGATTTGATCCGAGATTGAAAATTGGAGTTTGAAATGAAAGCAGTGAACGTCTCTCTGTCACCGGGGGCGACGCACACGCATGCATACCCGCAGTTCATCTTCCCTCGGTCAATACCACATACCTGCCACAAAAGCTGAGTGATAGCGCCGCACGCTCACAGCGGGGAGAGATTGATCACACGCATGGTATTAGACGTGGAATGGCTTACCGCTTGGAGTTGTTTCCCTTCTGCTACCCATGGAGGAGAGGCCGCTCAACAAGTGTGACAGATATAGGGCTCTTGACTGCTGGGGTTACTATGGATATGTGCTGCAGATTGGAGACACATGTCCCAGGCCTCAGCGTGAGATGGATGATGATCAATGACCTGATTGATGTGGACAATAGTGTCTCTGTTGCCTTTTTTTCCTGAACTGTAATGATGTTACAACAGCCCAACCGTAGAAAAAAATGGCAGAAAAGAGTCCAGACCCACTAGTGCTTGGATGAGAGATACGGTGCCTTGCAAAAGTACTTGTATCTCTTTAACTAAGTAAGCTTTTTCCACATAAAAACACTGTCTATTGTATTTTACTGCCCTTTTTTTTCTGATTGTACAACACAAAATAGTGGATAATTATGAATTGGAAGGAAAATTAGTCATAATGTAAAAACATTTTAACAGATAAAAAGAAGTGTGACATGCGTTTGTCTCCAGCTGTTGCAGCGTTACATCTTTTGTCATTTAGTCATCGAGTGTCCATTCTTGCAGAAAAGCTCAAGGCCAATCAAATTAGATGGCGTGTCTGTAAGCATCATCAAACTTTAGGTCTGGGCTTTGACCGGGCCGTTCTAAAGCATGAATATGCTAAGATCTGAACCGTTGGAGCTCTGGCTGTCTTTAGGACCAGTTCCCTGCTGAAAGGTAAACCTTTTTCTCAGTCTCAAGTCTTTTGTAGCCTCTAACAGGTTTTCTTCCAGGATTGCCTTATATTTAGCTCCTTCCACATTCAACTCTGACCAGCTTTCAGTGCAGGTTTAATTCCAGCTTTCTCTCTAAGTAACCCAACCCACAGATCCACAGACTGTGTGTGAGTGCAGGCATCTGTAAAAGCGCTGTATATATTCACGCCATTTACTCCGTCTCTGAGGAAATGCATCCCTACAGCATGATACCATCACCTCCATGCCTTACATAGGTGGTGGTGTGTTGGAGTATTAGTTTTATGTTCACATAGTTATCTGCAAGAAGGCCAAAAAGTTTTGTCTCATCTAACAAGAGCACTTAATCTAAATGTTTGCTGTGTTTCCTGCGTGACTTGTTGCAAACTGCATACAGATTAGTTGTCCTGGCTCCTCCAGAGTCAATCGCTGATAAATGATGTGCATGACTGGCCTGTTAGTATAGTTGTGCCGCCAAGTCTGGCTTGGCTTGCGATTGTCATGTTTTTTTTTTTTATACTCAGATGATGAACACTGTCTTGATTTTAGTTTATTCTAACCCTGCTTCAAACTTGACCTTTCAGCCGTGTTCCCTGATCCTCATGATGCTGTCTGTTCACTGATGTCCAAGGAGATCTGAAAGAAATTCCTCTATTTAAGGAAATGATATTTGTGACAGAAATCCATTCCCTGCTTTTCAGGATATTTGGGAAACATTTTGTATCTTTGCTTCCCCTTTTTTCACAACTACTCACACAGAATCCCCATGAAATGCACTGAGGGTTGTGAAATGTGAGAAAAGCTCAAGGTTTTTACATACCTGAGCTGGGCGGTGCATGTTGCATAACGGTTAATTACTGTAATTAACACACGGCCTGAGGAGCTCATGAGGCGTTTGCTGTGATTGGAATAAGGATTAGAGAAATGCAGATTATAGAAACTGGGTTGAAATGTGGGTGGAGCTAATAGGATGCACAACTAAATATACCCAACAGTGCAGGTGTTTTAGTATACGTGTCCTGTTATAGGGTCCATAGTGTAACTTTTAGTTTATAAACTTTTAAACGACTTCAGTAACTGCTGCCTGAAGCCTTTACTCTGTTTTTATTAGCTACACATGGCCAGTCAACAATGCACCCTCCTACAACCATTAAAGAAAACTAAGATCTTCATGGTCCCTGCTGGAGATTAGGTACAGCCCAGGGAGAAAGCCATGGAGCATGATGGATATATATATGTAACCTTCATTTAGTGACAAGTTTGAGCTTTTATGATTGGAAAATGATGTGTAGGATTTTTGAAAAATGCTTATAATTCATCCCGCCTAGACTTGACTGGAGGCATCCAACATTTGATGCAATATCTCAGTTTTAATATTTCTCTCTGAAAGATAATGCGTTAATTTCAGGCAAATTATGCAGCTCAGTCGAACAGCAGGGGCGTTGGGTAGCAATTTGAAAGATTATATGTGTGGATGATAATGAGCTTTAGTCCAAAAGAGGATTTAAACATGGTGAAGGCTGGCCAGTGCCCAATTTAAGAAAATCTGCCTCTCAGGTTTGGGAAAGTAAGCTTGGGGAATAAAACTTACCAGGCAACACTAGAGGAGTAAATGTAAATAAGAGCTCACATTTTTTTTGGTCCGTTTGGACAAAAGTTAGAATGATCCTGAAAATCATTGAATTTCCCCTTGGCTGCTTTGGTCTAACAATCCTGCAGGGAGGAACTAAAGCTGTGTTGTTTTTTTCCACTACTCTGCAAATGTCCTGAAGGCTGGGATTGGACTGTACCCAAAAATATCTAACACTTAACCAGGATCTGCTCTGCATATTTAATCTCCACCCGCACACCTCTGCATTCTGCATGAGCCCGCAGTCAATGCTCCTCCTTGTAACCTCAGCACAGTTTTCCTGTTTTGATGCCGTCTCCTGAGTTCCTCACAACCGATGTGACACTTTTCTCCTTTTAGTTGCTATCAAAATTCAGCACGGTCCTTCATCTCGGTAGTGCTGCCATCTTCTCTGATCTCCCTGCTGTTACTTTCCATCACCTCACTTGTTACTATGATTCACCCATCATCTCGGTTCACCCTCCTGTGAATAGAGGGGGAGGGTTATCGCCTCCTTTGATTGACTTCCTTTAATACTGTAATCATTAGAAGATCTGGCTACGACCAAAGTGATGTTTTGACAAAAGTCTGGTCTGTAAGATTTCCTTTCTGCCGAGGCATCGGTGATTTTTCTCTCCCCTCTGTAGTTCCCGCTTTAAAACAGCACCCTTTGGATGTTAAATCAGAGAGGAAATTCCATGTTTGTTAAATAACACACTTGCAGGATCTGTTGGAGTGAGATGAGATGGGGCTAAATGATAGCTCTCCCTGCAGGATGATAGGGGACCTGAATGCACGGCACTCTCGGCTTGGAGACCCTAAAATACTAAAGTGTTTTTCCTTTTGCATGTTTATTTGACTTGCGCTGTTGAATCGTCTCAATATTGATTGTTAGTGACATTGTTTTTAAAATAAAAAAAATTCGGATCTCTTCAAAGCCAGAATATTAGTTAAAAAGGCGGCAAACAGTTTGACGATGAGTATTACTGGATTACAGTTAAAGATGAAAAAAAATTACAGTGAGTAACTCTCTAAGCCATCTGTCTATACCAGAAGTCGTCGTATATCCAAGGACTTCTCTCCTTACTCTGCATTCATTTCTGTTGATTGATGGCTTGGAAAAAAAGGCTTTTAGTTGTTTGTTTGTTTTTCTCCCACTGTCTGCTTCACACAGATGAATGTTTGAAATGTTTCTCACCCAGCGCAGGAAAGATTGGCAGTAGTAAGGTAAGAAAATGTGCAAAAAATAATAAATCAAAGCACATTTACTATCTGAAGTCGCATCGTTCAGGATTGATTTGAATGACTGATGAGTATGCTTTACTTGAAAATGTTTTTGCATGAAATTCTCTTCATGGGTAGAACAAATCCTAGTTTACTCACATGGAGATATAGCCTTCTATATTTCATATTGTCTCATAAGGTAAACCTTCCGAATCGGGCATTAATTTCATTTATTAACAGGAGAAAAACCTAAGATGTCCATTCAAGCGTACAGTGAGAGTAAAAATAGGGTAAACGGGACATTGCATGTGCAGACCCATCGCAGTGTGACTTCATCAAGAGTTGCTGCACTCTCCGTTTCTCTTGTTACCATCGCTGCATTGAGGAAGGCTCAGAATATGGACGCTATATTTAGCCGTAGTTAAGTTTGCTCAGCAGCAGGACTCCACATTCTGCACAGCTTGGCTCCGCCATAAGAAAACAACTAAACATTGTTTAAATTGCAGACTTGTCACTAATAGTGATGGATAACTCCTATTGCATAGCTTTGTTGCTTGAATTGAACATTCAGTTAGCCACTCATAAAGTACAGTCAGTTCTTTAAGTGTGACTTTCTTCCTGAAGTTGATATGCATTAACTTGACTTTTTAACAAATGTAACATGAGCTAAGACCATTTGTACCGTTTTACAGGTCTTTCAGTTACTCAGTACTGGCCAGATTCTCTGCTGTGAAGAAACAAAGTTACTCGGTTGTTATCCTTATAAAAAGGTTTCTTGCTAAGAGGTTAGCTAAAACTAGCGGATCATATTAAAATCAGGCATGTTTTTTTGCCATCTGATGTCCCTAAAAAAAGACTAATCTATGTGCCTGTGTGTGGAGTCTCTTGGAGGTCCAGGAACCCAATAATAATTTTAAATTTCCCAATAAAATGTTTAAATTCAGTAAAGATATTGTCAAAGAAAATCCTTTTTCTGCCCATGTGTGGATATCTGGAAATACAGGGGGGTCAAATCTCTGGTCACCATTTGACCCCAGTCGGGGAATTTCTTGTTAGCAGTGGGTCGTAAAATTAAGCGGGCAAAGGGTCGCGCTCTGGATGGGAGGTTTGTTGTCTGCTTGTCCTCAGGTCCTCCATTGTGGATGAAACCTTCCTGGATTGTGATTTTTAATTAGACCTGCCCTCCACAATGAGGCTGCGCTCACTTGAGAGGTGAAGTTTTGTGCACGCAGGAAGCCCCGCAACAGCGCTGCGCTTGACAAGGCTGTCAAGCTCCTTCGATTCAGCCAGGCTCGCAGCGTGTGGCTTTTTTTTTTCAATGCGTCTTTATTGCCACGTTTGAACACAATCTCTCTGTGTTGATTCCTTGTTCAGTCTCCCCCATTGCCAAGTGACAGCTAAGAATAAAGAAACACTGCTCTCTTGTTCTCTTTGTACATTTTCTTTGGTTTCTGTTTCCTTTTAAACATCTTTTCTTTTTTTAACCACACTAAGATAGGTCAGAGCCCAATCAACCTATTTCTGCAACAAGCAGAAACACACTGATTCTTTGCAGCTCTCAGGGGAATCCTGCCAACTTTGGAGCTTTTCAGCTCTCCTCCTTTTTTTTCTTTGCAACGGGAGAAAGGATGTACGGTTGCTCGCCAAGGAGCAATGCCTTTGTTGGTTGGAGGAGAGTGACGCACTGCAGGCGTTTTGGAAACAACCCAGCTTGACTCTATTCTTCAGGCTTTGGCTGCTTTTCTCACCACTGTTTTTTACTCTGAAGATACAAGCAGGTTCCATTCAAATCCTGCCGCTTAGCATTTTTATTATAATTAGCAGGGAATTACCCGCTTTTCTTCCCACAGAAAAGTTTGTCATTACATCCAAAGCAGTGCACCTATTGTTTGTGCTACTTCAATTAAGACACCCCAAGCTTTTCTTTAGCAACATCTCTAAATTCTACTTTCTAAATTACCTTAAACTAGTTTTGCATAAGGTCGCACATATTTTTCTGTCATGTGTTATTACTTGTGTTTGATGTGAAACATGCTATTAAATATAAGACCTCCTATTTATGATCCTTCGGGGCAAAAAAAAGGATAAAATACTGTATTTGATTTCCCTGGAGTGCTATGAGTGATAAATTTTACACATTAATTAAATCTGTCATCTCGAATGCCTCTCTCCGAGATGAGGCTCTCCCTCATCGCTTTATTGGCCAATCACGGCTCAGCCTGGCTGTGAACGCTCTCCCCCACAGCTCCTGTGCGATTCTGACAGAAACATAAGAGGTGCTTCATCAGGAGTATGTGTTTTGTTCAGCGAGTATGACGGAAGGAGGAGGGGAGTAGCAGGCATCATCATTTGTAATTTACAAGAAGGGTATTTCCATTTATTTCTTTTTTTATTTGACATATAGCAGCAGCTCTGCAAATGTGAAAACTTCTCGCCTGTGGATCAAACAACCATGAAATGCTTTAACAGCCCCAGTGGCCTTCTGAAACGATTAGATTCTATTAGTGGGTGAAACGTAAATAAAAGAAAACATGGTAGATTTTAGTCCTCGGGAAGCTGACAATTTGCTCCTAATCCCTGGACAGAAAGTAAGAGTCAAAAAGAGAATAGAGGTGCCCTTGACTGTAGACGAGCCTGCTGAGCCTAAATAATATGTCAGGGGTATAACGATGGGTCCAGCTTGTGAGATGCGACAATGTACTATATTAAGAAGAATATCATTTCTTATTTGTAAAAATGGAGTACAGGGTTCACAAACCTAAAAGTTTGCTCAAGGTCGGGACACGCTCTAGTGCAAGCCACCAGAATTATCAAAGACCTCTGGATAGGCGTCGAAACGTTTTCACAAAAATACTGAGCTAGTGTCCGGTTGGCTCTGATTTCAGCCTGTTTGTGGTTGCCATAACGCGGATTACTGAGAAATTGCACAGGCATCTCTACAGTTTATTTCAGAAACTATGTAATCAACGTACGACCTGCCAGTTTAAAGTAGATCATGAGAAGTCCCTGGACTCAAAGAATTGCATAACAGCTTAGTGCTAAGAGGAAGCGCAAAAACAGATGCCAACTAAAGCATCACAACAGTTCCCACGGTGGTGCTTTTGTATTTTGTCTTTCACATTTTTCCCAAATCACAGCCCCATCAGTGATTTAGGTCATTAATTTGTATTCAGTGTTTATGTATGTATTGAACCCCCTAATTGGTTTAGCTTGATGGGAAGGTCTATAGCCACAGATGTTGCTGGTGTTCAATTTGGCCGCAACTTGCCAAACATGTGCTACCAGCCCAGTAACATGAATTAAAGCTCCAGTGTACAAGATTTACACAGTGGTGCACCATCTAGTGGTGCGCTAAATCAACAAAAGACCTGCCGTTAAGCTCATAACTACTACGGAAGCCACGGAGTGTCAAAAATGTGACAATGTCAACATGTCCTCCGTGTGTTTTGTACCAAGCTATTGCTAATGGCTAGAATAATATTGTGAAATGTTTTTTTGGTCTGTATCCAAGTCCGCTTGTTATTTCTAAAGTCGCTTGGAAATTCCATGAGTCGCGTTTTTTTGGTCTAGTTTCTGAACGAGCAGTCGCTTCTTTTAGAGCCCAATAAACACGAGTAAAGAGACCTCCTCCCGCTGCTGCGCTATAGACACCGTGAACCGGCCGATATCACTCCGCCCCTCCGCATACACACATACTCCCTGAGAGAGAGAGAGAGAAGACGAACAAACCAGCAGTCTCAGCCGGGAGGACAGAGTAGTTGCTGCTCTACCCTGCCCTCTTTCTAACATAAAGCCAAAATAAACTTCAATGCTATATTGAATTAACTTACCTGTCTAGTAGAAAGCCTGCAACCTCTGCAGCTCCACTCCTGGTAATAATAGCTGTGCCGATATAGTTTTCTCCCGGGTTATTACTTTATCCCTCTCGCTGGGCAATGAGTATGGCTGGTCCTCCATTTCGACAGAAACTGGCAAGTAGAATGATCTACGGTGGTCTTTGCTTGTTTTATACTCCTCCTCCACCGACAGCACGTCTTCATATAGAAGACAAATAGGGAAAAACATATGGCTGACAAGTTTGTCCCCTTTGTAATCTGAAATAGAATCAGAACTGTAATCAGAAATAGCGACGCATCATGGCGCCTCCCAGTGGTCGCACCATCACCTAAGTATTTATAAACTACTAATTCTAAGTAATGAGAATGCTTTCATTTAGACTGTGCCAGAATATGTATTTATAAAAGCAATACTTTATTTTTGCTAATTAAAAGCCAAATTAGTTACACACTGTCCCTTTAAAGAAACTTTCTACCATGGAGTACCTCAACAAGCTCCATCTATTGGTCTGATAGGGTGTTTCATTAGAACATGTTATTCGTGCAAGTCCGTCATCCATGGAAAACATTGCAGAAAGTCAAGGTTTTAGTTGTACATTAATTGTATGTTTTGATAAAACTCGGTGGTGCCTGTTGGTTTATGCTGTAAGGATTAATATGTTCATATTTGAATTGGTTTTAAAACTGTATGCTGTGTAGTCTTGTTTTTTTACCTTACGGTTGTGCTGGTGAGGGAGACTAAATATAGAGGGTTTAACTTTACAACCAAACAATAAATATTCCTTATTTTTTAGTTGTCCTTTAGTTTTAGCAGGAGTGTATTGGTTAAAGTTGAATTTATTTCTCTTTGTGGTAGTTTTTCTTAAAAAAATAGCTCAAACACTGTTGTTTCATCTTTGTTATATCAAACATAGGCAGCAGAAGTAATCTAGGTAGAAGATTAGTTTAAAAAAAAAAAAAAACTTTCTGAGAAATGTATGTTTAGTTTAGTTTCCCAAGTTAACCAACCTCTGACAGCTGAAATGGAAGGAATTACAAAAGAAAAACGTTTTTATTTTATAAAGAGCTTATTTTATATATAGGAGCAGGGATATGCTACAGATTGTTTGTCTGTGGCCTGTATCCTTGAAGTTCTTTATCTAAACTTGTAAAATTATGTTTGAGTAGAGTTCAATCCATGTAAGTTTCATTTTAACCAATACTGTAATCAGGTTGTGGCTAATCAACTCTATACATGAATTTGAAATTGCAGACAATTGACAAAGCTGGCTAATAATTTTTGATCTTTAGATAGAAACCGGTGTAGCAGGTGCCAAGTTTAGCATCACTAGCAGCTAACTGACCTGTTTTCTCAAAGATCTTACACATTATTTGGATCCTCTTTTTACTGCATGCCTAACATCTTTCAGATACACATCTTAAGTGTTTAGAGGTTCTTCATTGCTAATATTATCGAGTGTTGAAATAATGTTTTTTGTCGTTTGGCTGTGATAGGAGGTTACAAATATTTATACTAAGTTTAGTGAGTCGCTGCATTCTACCAAACCATTCATAAACTTTTGCTCCCTTTTTAAGAGTTTTGTTTTCTTCCAAGTAGCTAAACTATTTCCAGATAAACAATTTAAAAGTTGTGAATACTTCTTTATTAGAATAGAGGACTTAAATAGCCCTTTAGTGCTGATAGGAAGCTTCATACCAGATGCCAGACTTGGTGGCTACTTGTTAACTAGCACTACCAAAGTGCTGACAAATGTTTTCATCTCAGTTTAACTTTTTGGTTTTCTTCTCCTCCAAGTAAGTAAGATGCTGCCTAATAATCAATTTAATATTTGCAAACCATTTTTATTCATAGTCCAACAGTGTTAAAATAGCCCCCGAGTCTAGTGCTAAAAGCAAGATGTCGACATCTTAAGCTTAACAACTCTTTTGTCGCAATAAAACTACTGACGAACTGCTTCCTTTCTCACTTCAAAATAAGATCCTGAAACATAAATGAAACATAAATACAGCAAACTTTATGCACTTTTATCTGGGGCTCAGCTTACCCCTGCTTTACCACTGAAAGTTGCATACTGACAACAAATTAACAATAATGCAATTCCTCACAGCCCTAAACAATATAATTGAACGCTGCTAATGTACACAAAAGTTTCTTTTCTAGACAGTACCAATCCAATAGCATCAGGAAGACATGGGAAGTATTATACTAGTAGCCAGGTAGCCCCAATTTCTACATCTTCACATTCCCAATCACCTTCAAATGGTTATCTCAATCTCCCAAAAGTAATTAAAAAAAACCTTCTGTTGGAAAGCTTTGGCTAATGAATACATTCCTTCTGTATTCAGCCACAGATAGAAGTTTTCCTTGTAATCTGATATCAAACCACTTAAAAAATAAATTCAACATAAAAAAGCAATATTGAGGCAGCCAATTAAGTCAGGTTCTTGAAGTGTTACCCTCTGAGCTTGTGTAATGAGGGCCATAGCTCTGCTGTGAAGTCTGCAAGCTTCCACTGGTGCTTTTATTCACCTACATCCTAATGAGTGGACCCCAATGAGCAGTGGAGATGCTTCTGTCCTCTATCAAAAAATCTAAAGATGTTGGAGACAGATCAAATATTCTAATAAAAACTTAACACCCATCAACAAGAGGTTTTTCTTTCACCTGTAAAGACAATTAAATGGAGGGGCTTCAGGCATAGGCTGTCAATACATTTTGAAGTTCACTTTTAACCTGAAGCCATTTTATCCCTGACTTAATCAAATCCATAAAGCACAAGGGAAAGTCCTAAAAAAGCATCTGCCCCCGGTTCCAGTTCTGGAATGCTGTTGTTCAGTTTCAAAATAAAACTAGCCTGATCCAATTTCAGCAGTTTTCATGTGCTTGGCATTGAAATTTAAATGTGGCCTGATAATAATGTTTAACGTGTTTGCCACCCTCAACGTTTTTAAAAGGGTGTGATAAAAGAATGAAAAGGGCCTTATTTTTCTGTTCGCAAAGCTCTCAGAGACTTTCTGTTGCTTTTTTGTACACCAAGTGCTTGGTCTCAAAGAAACACAAGGACAGCTCCGGATTATGGTTCTGTATGCGTCTTTCATTGCTTTTAATATGCAAATAAAAGATTAGCTTTGAAAAGAAACTATTTGGCACTGAAATCGTTTCTACCCGGAGGTAAGTGTGAACCACTTTTTTTTTTTTTTTTTCTTTCTTTCCGTCTCAAGATTAGACTTAACCACTTCACTCGGACACGCCATGCTAAAAAGCTGTGAAGGACACCGGGGTACCACAGTCAAAGCACAAAGAGCCACAGCCTCTACGTGCAGAGAAAACTGAACATTTCTATAATGTGACTCGGTTTAACTTATTCAAGTCAAAGGCATGTCAGTATTTCATCTGAGCCACGAAATTTAAATGACGACTCCGTCTACACGGCTCAGGTACATCAAACAAATTGAGAAAACAACATCTTTGCATTTCATATCAGAAGCAAAATGGACCCGGGTAAATGACTTTGGTATTACACTGTCACAGAACCATTGCAAATGTGCCAGGGGAAGCAAATCCAGCGTTTCTTTTACAATTTAGTGCAGAGGGGCGAAAGAAGGATTAGGAAACGTTTCATACTATGGAACTCTGATCCTAGCATTAGAGATGCACAATGCACATGCAATGTCAACATCTATATTTGAGTGGTAAACACGTCCAAAATTTTGCATGTGAGCTAACACTGCAGTTATACGTAAGAAAATGTAACCCTTCAAACAGCTTTGAACAAACTGATTATAATATGTCCCCCTCTAGAATGGTTTAAATGGTTCTAGGACCTGCCTACACATGGGAGAAGCAGGAATTAAGGGGGCTGCTGCAGCGTATGCAGCAAAAAACAAGCAACACACACGGATTCTAACGCATCTGGTTTTCAAAAGTATTCACTCTTCTTGAACCTTTCCTTACTTTAAGTTACACCCACAAACGTCACAGTTTTTATAGGATGCTTTTTTGTGATAGACTAACACAAACAAGCAGGTTGTCGCATAGTGAAAAGACAAGGATATAATATTCCGAAAATATTCCAAAATCTACTAAAGGCGCAGAATGCATTGATAATCGTTCCCCACTCTGAGACCTGAAAATAAAAATCCTTTGCAATTAAGTGGTTTCAAAAGCCAGAAGTCTAATTAGTAAACACAGAAATGGCAAAATAAATGCACCTTTTTTCTTATATGCAAAATGCTTATATCTTTATCTCTTTATGTCTCTCTCCACCTTTCAGTCTTTGTCCTATTGTACCTTTCTCTCTATTTATGATGTATGTATTTACTTATAAACCTCAGTGTTATGAAGTAATAGGGAGTATTTCCCCTCCAACAGCCAAGCCAAGTCAAAACCTTTTATTTGATGAGGACTGGATTTCCGCTGCTAGACAGGAGCAGGGCATGAAGCTCTTGTGCTATTTTGTATTTTATATCAGAAGTAGGAGAGTTATTCCTGCTGCTACATACAGAAGAGTAAGTGTTGCCATCATCACGGAATTCGGTGCGTTTAAAAAAAAATGCAGCTATTCGTGTCTGCTTTGCAGGTGGTCATTCGGTCATTCGCAGACTTGTTTTGGTGGCGCTGTCTGCTCACAGGAGTGTATGTGTTCACCTGCGTGCAAGCACTGACTTGGTACATGGTAGGGGAAATGCTGTGCTTCCAACGGTGAAATATTAGCACTGCACATCACCCTGAATCCAATCCTTACGGTGAAGTATTGTCTTAGTATCCTGATATGAATTAACTTTTTTTGACATAGACATCTACTAAAACTTTGCAATGAAATTTATACTTTATGATCCTTTATTAATTGAGCTGTCAAGATAACGGCAACCTTTATTGTTTGAGGAATTGAACATGTGGACAGATGGAGATTCACGTTGGTGAAGTGCAGATTTGCCTGTCTGTGCGGAGGGTGTAGAATTGATCTGGGTGCATTATTCAAGGGGTTAAGTACCCTCTGGGCATTCATGGAATCACAGGCAGACTCATGGTGGTTAAGGATTATTGAGCGGGGGATAAGGGAAATGGAGAAATGTGCAAAGTGGAGAGTCACCAAATAATTGGATTAAACAAATAAATGTGTGTTGAATGTATAATCAGAAAACCGAAGCACCAAAATGTGTCCTTCCGGAACTGTTCGGGCCTTAAATTAAGTGTTTCCTGCTAATTTGGTAAATACTTGAAGATTTTTCCCGCATACTTTTCATTAACATTTCCACTCTTAAATAGACCTTCTTGCCTTTCAGTCTCTCTCCAAACGTCGTCAGTGTCTGTGTTGGCAAGCTGGCAAAATGGCACTGCATGTCTTATACGTTCCCTGACCTCTTTCGAGCCAACAGAATGCAGCCAGTTTGTGCCCGAGTAGCCTAATTGGGTTGACAGCACGGCGTCCAGCTCTTGCACACATATATGACGTCCAGTTTTCTGACAGTGTGTCCATCCTCTGCAGTTCTTTGGCTGTCGAAGGACATATCTCTTGAGGGAATGTTTAAACAGGCAGCCATGGACACCTTGATGCTTTTGGATTTACCAGACGGTATTCCAGTGTTTGCATATTTATTGTTGAACTACAAGCGCTAACACAAAAGCCATCAGCTAAGTCGTGGTTGATGAATAATGATTTTTACTGTTCTCCAGTCTACTGTTCTCCAGATTTGCATTGCATTACATTGAAATGACTGTTGTCATTTCAGCTTTTAACTCTTTGTTCTCTCTTTTTTCTTCATAGTAGGTACACCTGGTCTGACGTTCTGTTGACTGTGAAATCATCCAGGGAGGACAGATCACCGACTATTACCATCTAATGTAGAACAGATTACTGGATCAATGTGTGCTTCTGTGCTTTCTGTCTGTCTTGTTGTGTCTCTGCTCTGTCTTCTGCAACCCCCAGTCGGTCGAGGCAGATGACCGTTCATACTGAGCCCGGTTCTGCTAGAGGTTTTTCCTTCCCACTAACGGGTGTTTTTTCTTTCCACTGTCGCTTCATGCTTGCTCAGTATGAGGGATTGCAGCAAAGCCATGTACAATGCAGACGACTCTCCCTGTGGCCCTACGCTTCTCCAGGAGTGAATGCTGCTTGTCGGGACTTTGATGCAATCAACTGGTTTTCTTATATAGGAACATTTTTGACCAATCTGTATAATCTGACCCAATCTGTATAATATGATTGAACTTAACTTTGTAAAGTGCCTTGAGATGACATGTTTCATGAATTGGCGCTATATAAATAAAATTTAATTGAAAAATTGAATTGAATAGATTATGATGATCACGGTAGGAATGTGTTAATTTTTCTTCAGTGACTGCGCATTTCTGGTTTTCATGAAGCAGAAGGAAATGGGTAGCGAGTCGCTGAATGAAGTATGATCATGCTGAAAATGTTGTGTGGGACAAGCAGTTTAAACAAGGTTGTGTAGGTCGAGTGGTGCAAGAAAAGGAAAAAGAAAGAGAGGCAAAGTAGGAGTACATGTGGCTGGCTTCATGAATTCATTTCCCCTCTCCCCAGTGTCAGTGGCACCTCATCTGAACCCATAACAAGGTGACAGCAACTGGTCTTGCCTCAGGTTTCGACCTTTGGAGCTGTCTGGCTGCCCGTCTATGTTAATTAAGAAGGAGAATGAAAGAGGGCGGCATGGGCACACTGTTAGACAAAAAAAAATTGCTTAACTGGAACATCTTAACGAGAGACTTCCACAAATTTGCAGCTAGTAGCAGGAGTTTAATAGATAATGATTCATGCTGGAAGCTTGATTTCTCAATATAACTTGCGTGAAGTGCCACACACGCACAGATCACCATGCACATTTGGACCTCGTTAGGCTGGTTTTCTCATCATTCGAAGCTAGGGGCTAACAATTCTTCTTTATTTCAGAGTTAACCAGGACTTGGCGTCCCAAACTTCACAAGCACTTCACAGGCTGACTGAATAAACCTCCTTTGTGGCGTCCTCTTTCTGTGAGGGAAATGGTATCGGCGAAGTTCACTGGGAGAGCATTTTTAGTGCAAAGTAAGTGGGCGATCAGGAGATGTCATCAATTCCAATGCATGCCAGTTGCCACGGAAACAGAAGTAGAGAGGAGGCTTTTCTCAAGGATCCTGTTAAACATTTAGAATGTGCAGGCTCAGAAAAACAAAGAAAAAAAAACAAGAAATCTGTTCAGAATGGCTTTCTGCATTCATATTGATTTTTTTCTTCTTTATGCCACGTAAATATGGCTTTAAAAATAAATTCTATCTATAGAAACAATTGATCTTGGTTAAGTTTCTGGAACGGATCGATTACCCAGGTCCCAAACCACCCTCTAGCCTAAAATAATGCTTTAAGCAGCACAGTTAAATTTACTGATGGCAAGTTTTATGTCACTATCTAAATCACAACTGCTTATGTAACACACACATTTAAAGATGCATCACTTATGACAAACAAGGTGGGACTCGCTGATATATTTGTCGATTAACACAAAGTACAACACGTCGCTGCTTCTCATTCTTCCTCCCAACTTGGCCTTTATCTCCACAAGTGTACATCTCTGTGGCTAAGCTTAGCTGAAGAGCACAACAGTGGTGTGGCACTTCCTGATTGAGGATCCCCTCTCCGAAGGTAATCTTCAGTAGACAGGCCTTAAATGGGAAAGGGCTCTCACAGTAACGAGGTGGGCTCAGCAGATAGGAGCGCTGTGTAATTCCTGTTAATTACTGTCCTGGAGGAGATAAGGCCTGGTTGGAGAGGCTAAGAAGAGTGATAAGGAGGATCAGGGATATGCCTGGAGGATTTTCCAACCCTTGGGCAAAAACAGTTGGGTAGTCAGGTAAAGGTCTCGGGTTTGAAGTTACCTTGAGTTTGGAAAGCCACAATAATAACTTTCTTATTTGCACTTGGTTCTGAATTTAATTAAGTCTGCCACATAGTAGAGCAATCTCCGTTAGGGTATGTGCCGCTACATTGTTTGAATGCAAAACAACAGAAATCATACTGCATTCTTGACAGTAGAGACAATGAAAAACTTTTATAAAGGTTGCTGCAGGCTCCCATATTGATGGATCATCTTTAACTTCTAAAATGTTTTATTTGACAAAAAGTGAATAGAACTTGGACTCATCATGGGCATTCGTCCATTCTCTTCAAGTAGCCTTACTATCCCAGGGATGGCATCCATGGCAGATACAATAGAAGATATTGCAATGCCAGAAGTCACAATTGCTTAATGCACAAATGTTTCCAAGTCTTTAAGGAACATGTAACAATCAGATCTCAAGTCATTGAGGTTTAAACCGAAGTCACATTCCATCTTTACGGGGCAAATTCAAGTCAAGTCCCAGGTTTTTGATGAGCAAGCCATATCAAGGGACATGTCTAACTTAATTTAAGTTTTTGAGAGACAAACCAAGTCCCTAGACTTTAACTCAGTCAAAGTCAAATTTCTAGTATCTAAACACAGAAACAAACACAATCTATCTAGTCCTCCTAAAACTTAGACTTGGTTTTGATTCTGAACATCCAATTCGACATGGACAGATTTAACTTCACTCAATTCAGTGACAATAAAATCTCTGTATCCATTAGAAACATTAGTATGTGCTTAAAAAACGTGTAGAAATAGGTTAACACAAGCTTGTTTCAAATTTATAAATGCAACAAATAGTGTTTTTAGTTTGAGGAACTAAAAACACTATTTGTTCCACAATGGGGAAATTTGGGTATGACAGTTTCAAAAACACAAGTTAGTTTTAAAGAACTGCCTTTGCACAGCTAAGGCATGTGCAGGTTTACCTTTGTATCTTGGAGACACCATTTCAGTATCGGGTCAGAACCCATGCAACCATTAGCATGTTTGTAAACAGTTATTGAGTCTATCTTGAGCAGCAGAAATTATCAAGTCTAACAGCAGCCGAGAGGAACGACCTGCGGAAGCGCTCCTTAGAGCATCTGGGATACAGTAGTGATAATCATATTTTGATAGTAAGAGAATATGAGGTTAGATTTTCCATTTATTTTAATCTGTAACAACCCAAAGTCCATTAATACAGGGTTTAGTTTATGAGACACTCTTGTTCTGAATAATGTTTCCGAATAATTTGTTACAAATCCTTAATACCATTTGCAAACCAAGAACAAATGTTCTTGGTTTGCAAATGGAACACAAATATTTAACGGAGGAATATACAGATCAGAGCTACAGTATGCAGTGTACTTACTGTTAATGCTTGTTTGATTTTAATATTAAACACAGATGAACTTGGAAGCTGCCTTGAACTTTTGCTGGCACGTGCGGTCAAGAAACATTACAGAGAAGCCAGTGAGACTCACGCTACCATGACAACAAGCAATCACTATGCAGGGCTGTAACTCAAACGGGAGAGCATTAACTGTTTAGGCAATGATCCACATTGTTTTAATTTTTAATCTGATAAAGACTGTTCATGGGACTCGAGTCTTGAACATCGATTTGAAGTTAAATTTAGCGTCTATAGAGCGTGTAAGTCAAGTCTCAGGTCTTGAATCTAAGTTGGACACTTAAGTTGCACTTAAGTTGCAAAACCAGCCATAAGTGAGTACCTATAGAGTAAGAATATTTGTCAAAGGTACAAGCAAAAACTGAGCAGATTGAGCCATGTCAGCAAAAGAAGTCATAAGAAGTCAAGTTGAGCACAACACTGGATGAAGGTTGGATCTTGTTGGCTGATGCAGAAGTATAAAAGCAGATTGGCTAAAAAGGGTAGCAGATTTGGAAGTGTGCTTTGAAGATCCCTCAAAAATGTTAATATGTGAATATACTTGGTGAAAGCTAATTAGCAAGCTGAACCAGCATTTTACCACCATATGAGGGAAAACATATGTATTGACTTACACTGTAAAAACTTAACTTATTTCACAAAGAATGAACTTCATTATTCCTTTGCTTTAATGTTGTTTTCTTTTATGGCTCTGCTGGCTCTACCTGTTCCAAGTTCTTTCTCAAATAGTAACTAACTGAGCGTAAAGACAAGCAGCATCGCACTGGTTCTGCAATGGGATCAGGATTAGGAGGGATTTAGTCCCAACTAAATGAATGAAAGAATTTGCATTGACTATCTGCTGGCAACCTTATGTTTTCTCAGTCTGCAAGATTAAATTGCAGTACGTGCAAATGCTATACAAATTTTATACAACCTGCAGTTCCCAGTTGACTGCCGCCCTGAAACACCATGCAACTTTTTACAGTCAAAGTAATTGCATACAGCATATTGATCAGTTCAATGTTGTTTTTAATATTTCTAAAAAAGATCTTTGACTATACAAGTATATATTTAAAATATTTGTTTTTCACAAAACAAGGGCCAAATGAGAAGCAGTTAATGTCATTGACCCTTGGAAATGCAACACAAAGCTGGATTGGAGTGACACTGACCTATCTAAAACCCCTACAAATGTACTATAATTTACAAAAAAATTGAATCAATTTGAATTCGATTTGAATGCAATTTTTTTTATCCATAGTCCAATATTTTTGAGTGTCCATATTTTTTTTTGTATGGTAAATACTGCCTTTTGAATCTTAGATGCATATAGTTGCAAAGGATGAACAAGTGTTGGTAAACTATCAAGTTGGGAAGAACTCGTCCATAGAAATTCTTCAAAAAAGTCTTAAAAACCTTCAACGTTTTCATCTTTTAGATATTCCAGCAAAGACTTGCTCCTTTGAGACTAAATGTACACAAATGAGGGTGGCTGAGGAAATTTACTAGAGTGATGTAGGCATTGGTTGTTTGGATTTGCTTTTGCTTATGACATATAATTAAATAGTTAATCAAAACAAGCATTTGGCGCTACATTTATAGTGCACCTAAAAATATACCCACCGATGCTGCAGCATGTATCCTTGGCACAACTAGAGGGATTTTCTTTTAAGGAATATTCAAAGAAATTCACCACACACACACAAAAAAAAGAAAAAAACATGAACCCTAGGAGACCCAATTCATTTCTTTGGCATATTCCAATCCTCCATTAGCATGCGCTAGGGATGGATCTTACAAGTTGTCAGTCACCTCTGCTCTACCGTGAAATCAGACCAAATCCCTGTAGCTGTTTATCTCGTTTCTATACCACAGCTGCGTCATCTTTTCAAACCTCTGACCGGATAACAAATAGGGAGGTCGGTTTGTGTATGGAGAAGAACAAGTAATGGGGGAACACCCATTTGAAAAATAAAAGGATGAATACGGGGTGTTTTTTTAAGAAGAACTAAACACTTCCTGTAAATGGCCCTGACTCCCCAAGGCTTCAAGAACAAGGATATATATAAGCCAATATTGGGAGGAACAAGGCTAGTTGTCTAAATGCATTACTGTAATAAAACCTGCGAGGGAGAAGTAGTTCTGTGTATCTACGTGCTGACCTTGTTAGTATTAAATTCTTGAATTGCTCTCTGGGGTGTGCATGCTGGCAGAGGCACCGGTGGTCTGACTGTAAACTCCTAATTTCTTACTTTTGGCCTTAATTCCTGTCTTTGCGTCTCGCTTATTAACAGCTTGGGAGAGGAATTGTGTCTTCTTCACTCAACAGCTCATCATTAGCAGCTGAAGCATGTTTTGCACTTGTTACACACAGAAACACAAAGATCTTAATTACCTCTCAGGCACCAGTAGGGGCTGGTTATACCCACTACATCTCATTAAGCAGTCGCTACTGGAAAGAATCAGTCATTTATGAGGTGTCTGTAAAGAACATACGACACCTATTTATCAGGTTGAGAAATGATGCTGCTCACAATATGCAAGTGTGTGCCAGTAAATCACGTTATGTAAATTGTGGCTCTTAAGGACGAGTGTTTTGTAATTTTAGGTTCTTACAAGAAGGGAGTCGTTTTCAAAGCTTGCGCCAACTTATTTTCTTTCAGCAATACTACTGCAAAAGTGCATGGGATTGAGTATACGGGATGGTCCTCCTAAAACGCATGGGGCTGTGTGCAATTTTGACATTCATCGTCTGTAATGGAGTCTAATCTCATCGTATATTACAATTAAATTAGACAAATTAGAACACTATGCCTAATGAGCCCGCCATTGTTTAAGATATTAGACACCTAAGATCATTTAAGTCCACGTAATTGAATGATTTGTGTGATGATTACAAGAACACTTTGAAAATGTACAAGGATTTTCTGTTTGATCAGACATGATACACACTATCTAAAGCAATACTCTGTTGGCTTTTTTATTTTACTTAGAGGTGGAATTGAAAAATGCAATCAATTTAACACCCTGTTCTCCTTAATTTTTATCCTTTAGGATTAACTATAGAGCCTATAAAGGTAGCAAAAGTAGTGCTTAGTTGTCTGCAGTTTAGGTTGGGCCATGGTAGCTGCTGGAGTGACATGACAAGATCCAGTATGCAATTTATTAAGCTACATGGAGAAGAATATACACAACCTCTTGTGATAAGTGCCTTCTTCTAAACTAAGGTTAATCCTTTTGTCACATAGTATTAAAGAAAGCTGTTTACATTGCATCTCTGCTAAAAGATACGTCTAAATAGGCATGTCGAAACTTTAATGGGTTGATAGTGGTGAGATCAAGTTAAACAAGATAAGGAGAGAGGGGAAGAGCTGAGGAGCTTGAAGAGGCAGCAGAAAGGGTTGTGTTAACGGGTAGATCTGAATAAGTTAAGCTTGTGTCTTGACTCGAGAGGAAATGCAACCAGGATTAGCAGAAAAAAAAAAAATGCTTTTTGTGTGCATATATTCCTGAGTCTTTGTTTGTTGTAGAGAACATTTGGCTTAGTCTTCTTTAAGACATTTCTTAAAGACATTGCAACACCTTGATTCTTTTTCTGATGTATACGCAAATTCACCTGAAGCAACCTGTTAGACAGTAAGCGAGCGTCTGTGGCTTTACAACAAGCCCAAATCATTAGCCCCCCCCCCCCCCCACCCCTCGCTGTGCTTTATAATATTTACTATTATATACAAATATATGCTGCTACATTGTAACCAAGTATTACACTGTGCATTATGGCAAAAAAATTTTAACTCACCTTTCCAAAAGACATTGTTCAAGAAGTCTTGTGGCTAAGTCAGCTGACTTTAACTGTGGCTCAATGGGTAGATTCTTTGTCTCGGAAGGTTGTTGGTTCAGTTCCAGCTGTCCGGCGTCACATGTCGACATGCCAAATATTCTTTCTTAGAGTCAAAAGACTGTTAATCATTTTAAACAAGTTATACTTGTGCAATCTTATTCTAATTGAATGTAGACTTGTGGTAAAATTGGCCACTGCTGTTAATGTTAAATGTACTGAATTTATATGGCACTTCTGACCACTCAAAGTGCTTTAAACTAGAGCCACATTCACCCAATCACACTCACTGGTGCACACACATTCACCAGTGTGAATGCAGATCAGTAGGAAACTGCTCAGGCATCAACATGTGACAAGGGGAAGCTGGAATTTGAACCCGCAACCTTTCAATTCCAAGGCGACTAGCATACTGACTGAGCCCCTCTTGTGTTCAATGTTTTTTTTTTTTTTTTGTGGATAATCTTTCCACTGTTGAATGATGGTCGTTCGGATTTTTTGTAAATAGCTCTTTGAGGTCAGTGGCAGTAACGAGCGCTTCTCAGGTCGTCGTGGCGTTGATCAGTTAATAAAATGCATTAATTTAGCCGAACCTGGCTGTGAATTTCCCTTTTTAAATCCAGTGGAAGTGCCAATGGTGTACCTCTCTTTTTTTTTTTTTTTTTTTTTTTTTTTTTTCAGTGACTCTATTGACAGTTCTAGAAACTTTTCTTTTTTCCTGTGACCTAATAAAAAACGAAGGGTGTCATCCTGGAGAGAAAAAGGACATTGAGAGAGGACAGTTCTGGAATTAGGTTTCTGATAAAGCCACTCAGGCTCCACATGACCCAGTTTCTGCTAGACTACTGGTAAATGATACAAACAAAACCTGACATGTAGTGTTTAAGAGTCTGAAGTGTGCAGGGTAAACACTACACCACAAAAATTCAATTTTTGTGGTGTAGCATCATGCATATCTGCGCGTTCATCCTTTGTGGCAGGGGCATTCATGCAAGAGACCCAACTGGGGCAATAGGGAAGAAAAACACTACAGATGCTGATACTTGGTCACATCATTCCTTATCAATAACGACTGGAATATCTAACTCTGGGCTGTAATGTTTGCTCACAGGGTTGACCAACCTGAACTATAACACTTCTGGATGGAGCTACATCCATGGTATAAAAGGATATTCTGAATCTATCTGCATGCCTTTCATTGTAATTCTGCTTATATTGCTTGCTGAATCTTAGATATATTATGCCCGATTAAAAAGAAAATGTTCAGTATCCATCAATTTTATCATCAACTGCATCTGAATCTCGAACTTTTTTGCTATGTGTAAAGAAATTAGGTGTAGAGTTCTGCATTTTTTTGTGTGTGTGTGTGTTATGTGCAAGTAAGCAGAAATAGAATATTTTCCCACCCAAATTTTATGGAGCAACTGTAAAGTATATTTTTGACTTTTTACTAAGTTTGTGTTTATTTCACAAAACCTGAGGAATGGTGAAAAACCCGCTCCAATGTGGGGACATTTACAGTGCTGAGTGCTGCTGCTCCATTGAGATTCAGAAGTGCAGTTTGCTTATTGTACCAGCCCGGCATAAAAATGACTGTTGATGTGTTGGCATTTAAACAAGGGCAACATGGCCGAGCTTCTCTGACCCGACTGAAAACATTGAGGGGTTGCAGAAGATTGGATGCAGGACTAAAACGGAGAGCCGAAATGATTCATGACAGCTACCGGTGGTTTAAAAGTCAAAAGGATTTCATTTTTGGGGGGTTTAGTCTTGCATGCTCGCGCGAAAAACATCCCCACTGATGTGTCTAGAGCTGAAGCCATCTGCATTTGCATTAGTTTAACAAAGCGAATAAACCCGAGTACGAACACGCTGCAGAGCACTTTGCAGGGTAGTTTCCTTTTCATCCCCGCACTGCTCAGATTCGCTTGTAATGAGCAGCTCTGATGACCGGCACCCGGAGGTCCTCTATGCAGATGAGCGCATTTTGTTTGTGTTCTGCAAATACAGGGCAATAAAATAATGCAGGCAAAGACAGGAGAGAAGCACTGTTCACTCTACGGCTCCCTTGCCCCAGAGTGCTCGGTGAATTATTTATGAAAGTGCTGACAGAAGAGGAGCAGGTTCAACAAGGCGCGTTTCTCTGGGGGGCAACACCAACCAACACTCAGGTGGAGCTTGGTTTGTCTTGCGGCCTCTGGATTTTAATGATGGTCCACTGGTCTCGTTATGCGAGTGTAGCTTTTCTCCTGCGTCAGCTGAAAAGAGAGGTTGCGTATAAATCTGTAAACTCTGCTGTATGTCTATTTTACCAATATTACTCTAAAATGATGCGTTCACCCCATTGCTTCCTTTACTACATTATGCTCTCCTCTACCTTCTCTGCTTTATTTTCTATCTTATTTTGCTGCGCCCTTATTCAGAGTGTCTATATCTGAATTGCTTTCATCCCCTCTGTACGCCTACGCCTCACTGCCATCCTCTATGTCTGTTGTTTCCCCAAGCACACTACTTATACTATCACAGATGACTGACGGAGCATTTCACATAATGTAAATTATTCTTCTGAACCTAGATTAGCTAATGGAAGGTCTTGTTAATTCTGGGTTTTTTTTTTATAATGAAAAAACATTTAAAAAAGCCAGATGATTTTAACCTAAGCTGGCATGCAAACCAGATTTAAACGCAGAAGCTAAACATTTTATCAAGCACAAATTTGAATTTAAGACGATTATTGTGTTAAAAACATACATTTTCCAGGAGTGAACCAAGGTTTGTCAGTCTGTATGCAATCATGCAGCAAATGTAGCTTTGAAGTGTGGAAAAAGCCCCACAAATGAGTATGTAACATGAATATATGTCTCATTTAGGCGTCGGGGCACCTCTTCATGTGAGTGGAGTATCATAGAGGTTCCCAGCGCCGGGTTTGCGGGTGTAGTGGTTAGTGAGATTAGCCTGTGAACCCCTCAGGAGCCACCCACAGGGTTGTATCAGCACGTTGTGGATATGGCTGCTGCTGATAAAACATAAAACACGTCAATAAAACTTTCATCTCTTCAATAGCAGTTCCCAAAATGAGCTGTTCAAACGAAGAATTGAACAAGTAGCTATGTAAGAGAAGTGAATTCACTGAATTAATAATGGTTTATGTTGCAGTTTGCTGCTTTGAATATATTTCTACAAGTATTCTACTTGCATTACTTGGTGTTCCTGGGAATGTCGTTCGTTTCCTGCATTTTCCTCACTTCAGGGATATGCATTTAAGGTTTATTTCATCCCTACTGATTATGAGATGGAACATGACAAAAACCTATGTTCAAGAAATCAGTTTGTGGCGAGTTCAGCTTTTTCGACATGGGGATTTATTCTGCTGGGGGAAAAAAATAACATCAGACGGGCAATCGGGTAATAAAAGGAGGAAGATGGTCAGCAACAAAGCCCAGGCTGGCTGCAGCTTTTAAATGATGTGCTGAGGTGATAAGAGGTGTGTCAAGGAAATCTGACCCATAATGTTATACCACCAGCAGTACCCTGAACAGCTGGTACCAAACAGGATAAATCCTTGAGGTACTATTTTTGAATCATCTTGATCTAGTCCTCCTGTCTTCCTCTGACATCAGCCAGGCATGTTGGTCCCCAGAGTTGCAGCTCACAGGTTATTTTCTCTTTGTCAGACCATTCTCTATAAGCCCAAGATGTTGTGCCTGAAATTCCCAGTAGATCACTTAAATCCCCTCTCTTAGCCATTCTAATGCTCGGTTTGAACTTGAGCAAGTTGTCTTCATCTCATCTGGAGGTCTCAGCCCATTTAGTGGCTGGCAGGTGACTGGCTGATCCCCTGTTTGTGTGCACAAGCTCTTGAACAGGTGTACCTAATACAGTGGCTAGTCAGTGTATAACTGTAGTTTTTTTGCATGACTCAAATCTTTAAGAAGCTCATAATGCTGCCTTCAGCTCGTGTCATGACCAAGCGCTATATATATATATATATATATATATATATATATATATATATATATATATATATATATATATATATATATATTTTAGGGCTGGGCAGCGATTAAAATCTTTAATCGCGATTAGTCGCATAATTTGCCCGATTAATCATGATTAATCGCATTGTATGCGCAAACTCCAAGAATGAATTCAAAAGTAGTGTAAAGAGCACTTTTATTTTAATGTTCTGCTGCCATATGAACAAAAGTGTTGTAACATTTGTAGCACTTATCAGTAATACATATTTAGTGTAAAGCTCAACTTAAACATGTAAAACAAAAAATAGCAATAATAATAAATTAAAGCTTATTGCCACTGACAGGAAATTCTCTTTATGGGGAAAAAATCTACCAAAAACAGGCAATTTCTGAGGTAACCGCAGGGAGCAGCATTACCATTTTATGTTCAATACCAAAGTGTGAAGCACAAAAAAAGGTCCACAGTAGCTATCCACTTCGCCATTACATTGGTTAGCTTCTCTGAGTCATTGAATTGTTTGGTGATGTCTACGTGTGTTTGGCATTTAAGTGATATGTTAAGCTCAAGGTGCTCCGGTGATAAGAAAGTTTAACTTGGCAGTGGTTACAACCAGGCCAGCTGACAGCTTTGCTAGGGCCCGGGACAACGCAGTCTTTTTGGGCCCCCCCTCTACACCTGCCGCCACCACACACACACACACACACACACACACACACACACACACACACCAAAAAAAGTCAACTTAACTATATACTTCATGCCCTGGGAATCTCTGTATTTTATACTGGATATTTTCAACCCATCTATTGAATTTAGTGCACTAGTTGATCTTTTCTTCATAAGAGAACAGCAGCACTGCAGCCAGAATATGGCCTTTTTTGACCTGCTGTATATTAGCCAGTCCCTAAGCTTGGTGTATCATGAAACTGTTGACCTTTTGGGTTTTGTGGTTTTTATTTTATTATTACAATTAAATAATAATAATAATAACAATAATGTTATGTTCAGTGTTTTTTCGCTAATCCACCTCATATCTTTCAATCCTTATGTAATTTTGTCTGTATTGTGTGCACCTGCCTGTTGCTTTAATCCTATAAATTTCCCCGTTGTGGGATAAAAGGATTAGCTAATGTTATCTTATCTTAAATAACACTTCTTAATATATGTACTGGGTTCTTTCAAGGTCTTAATTACATTTTCTGTGTGGGCTCCAGTAACATATGATAGATAATATCTACTTTGAAAGTTAACATGAACTGCTGCTGAAGATGAACACTGATCTACCTGGATGTTCCCTGGAGGACTGAAACGCCTCAGTCAGTGACGTCAGTCTGTGGGTCTGTCGGGGCAATGACAGAAGTTTCGTCTCCTCTCTCCGTGTCTGTGGCTCGACGTTTTCTTGCTCATGTTTTTTCACGTGCTTAGATAAATTTGTTGTGTTTCCACTGAAATTAACCGGCTTTTTACAGAACATACAGCTTGATTTCATTTACGGTATTAAAATAAAGCCAAACGGTGCTACTTCCCCTGTTCATGTTTTTCCACTGCTGCGGTCTCTCTCAGCTGTTTGTGTGTTGAGTTTGTGTGAGAGCTGAGTGGGCGGGCCAGGCTGAGCCTGCGTGCTGATTGGCTGGCGCCGCTGAGCCATGTACGAGAGGGGAGGGGGAGCAGCAGCAGAGTGCTGCCGTGACACAGCGCGCGTGCTGACTGACACTGACTGAAAGCATGTGAGCAACATGCGTTAATGCGCAATAAAATAAATATCGCCGTTAATAGTCTAATGAATTAACGCGAAATTAATGCGTTAACTTGCCCAGCCCTAATATATATATATATAAAATAAGTCAGTCTCTCTGGGATTACATCTATGACCAAGTTCAAGACCCGACCCAAAGACAACATATTTACAGTCTTCCTCAGTATGATTAGTTTTTTTCACAGCATATTTAGCTCATTTTTGTCTGTACTTTTATTAAGTAGTTTTATTATGACTGTGTATGTTTTGTGTCTGTGTATCTTTAGTTGCTGCTTATATTGTAACTTATTATGAATTATCCTGCTCAGCTTGATTGGCCTAAGTGTCATATATGTTCCCCTAGTTATCCTCAAATGCAGTTCAAAAACATTAAACCGTGAAGTTTACTTCAGTATATTGCTGAGTGGAGTCCACAAAGCAGAAGTGAGCTGTAGCACTGTTAGAATCCAACTACCAACCCATGTCGACATTCTCACAGTTCTTGCAAATATTTCCCGTCTTCCATTCGTCTTTCTTTCTTTTTTTCTTTCTCTATCAAGTGCCCAGAGTTCTGCAGCAAAATGCTGGTGGAGTCTTTTTATCACTGATGTAACATTTTCATCCTGACTCTGTCAACACAATAGGGAAACTCAAAAGCTTCTCTCGTTTTACTTCAAAGAGTCACAAAGAGAACCGGATGTTGAGCTTAACGCATTCACCTTTCATAGTAAGAGCTTACTCATCTCACCAGGGGAGGTCCAGGCTGATAGCAGCTGGATAGCACTCCTTCAGACATACTTCATTCTGATGAGAAATACTTTGCTATCTTCATAGTCTTTTCCGGACCTTGGTGCTTCTTAAGTTGTAAAATCCTAAACCTAAACTCCACACTCATTTTAAGAAGTTCTAATTTTGACACCTAGAAGGTAACGGATGTAAATCCTGACCTACTTAAACACAAAATAAACCCAGCAACTATCTCTGAGTATGTACCGCTGCTCTCCTCTCCTGACCCCCGTGATGCCGGGGCCCTCCTTGGGGCAACAGCATAATCTGGCAGCACCTTCGCTTATAGGTCTTCTCGCTGTCAGTCTCACCTTTCCAGAGGATGAGCACGTCAGGTGTTTGCAGTGAAAATCTCAGCTACCGCCGTCTCCCCCAGGGCTCACTTGTCAGCTGGAGCAGCACCTCCGATGTTTGACCTCAAGGGAGCAGACAGAGGAAAAAAGGCAAAAGACGGGGTAGTAGGAAGCAATTATGGTTTATTTGTGGTTATTTAATGTCTGATGAGAATATTATGCTTAGCCTGTAAGTTATTACATATGTCAGCGCCACATACAATTGCAGAAATCTACGAGAGGAGAATGATGACTGAGACGTGCGTTTAGAGCGAGCTAAAGGGCCAGAAGACGAGGTGGAGTTGTGACTGAAATTGACTATATTAGTTATTTAGCTCAACCCTAGTTGTCATATTGTACAGTAACTTGGCTGGAAACCGGAGTTAGCCTGAATCTTCAGTGAGTCAGGCTAACTAGCTTGGATGTGTCTTTGATCTCCAGCGTTTTATCTCCTGTTTGAAGTGTCTGCCAGCCATTGTGGCACCCGACTCCTTGAAATTAGCTAGCTTCTTAAAACGTCTCTTTACATGTGTCCTGCTGAGTTTGCATACAGGGTGTTTATGAGCTGTGAGTATTTCAGCATTTCCGTCTTTGTAGATAAGTTTGAAAATTGTTTCAAAGCGTAAAAGAAGAGCACAGTTTTTTTTTAAATTCCTAATTGCCAGCATCCCAATTAGATGGCTGATAAAATCTGCTTGGATGGGTATATTTTTGAGTGGCCTGGCTTTATCTTCTTGCTTGTGTTTGTTGGTCATGTTTGTTTGATGAGCCTCAAAAAAGTAGTCACAGCCCAGGAATTTGTATCACAATTTTTTAATGTATGAAGCATGAACCTGTATGTAATTTAAGTGATATTTATATGAAAGACCAACATAAAGTAGCACACCATTAATAGTCAGTGACTTTAAGGATGGCACAGCAGCATAAGAAACTCCTTTGTCTTACAATAGAGAAATTCGCAGTTCACAGTTTATAGTAATGAACAAAATGAGCCAATTTAATCTAAAGTTGGTTCTAAAGTAACAGAGGATGCCAAAACTTAAAAGTAAAAATAAATACCAGAGTAAATATTGCACAATTATTGATAATATGGCATGCTCAGGTTAAAAAGATGAAATGTATAGATGTATACACAAACTGGCAAGCCTGGCAACGAGATCCTTAATCAGAGATTGCCTCTGGAGGAGCTGCAAAGATCCAAAGCAATTGGACAAGCACAGCAGAAATCCTGTTAAAGGCTGGAGCAGTAGAGGATGGAGCAGAGGTTTACATTTCAGCAGGACAATGATGGAAAAAAAAAACGCAGCACAAGCTACAGTGGAAGAGTTTAGATCAGTGGTGTATACACTTTACAACAAAGGGCAAGATCATCAAGCTGAAAGTCAGATTTTTAAAAATTAAAAATATATATATATTGTAATGCCATAAAGTTCTGATTTTAAATAGAACTGTAAAGCATCGCAGCTGTGAAATGTTAAACGGATTTCCTGTGTTTACCTGAGGATTGCAAATGGTCCCGTCAGCACTTTGAACCCCCACGACCCCACCCTCTTCTCGGTTTAAATCAAAGAAAGTTTTCCCTTGTAAGAATGGCCCAGTCACAATCCAGACCATAATTAAATTGGGAGTTGGCAATCACACTTGAAAATTGTTGTTCACACATCCTTTCAGTCCAATTCATCTGAGCCATTTCACAAAGGAGGAGGAGCAAAGTTTTCAGCCTCTAAATGAGCCAAGCTGGTGTGCTGACTGAGAGCGGCGCTCCTACAGCAGATTGACCCTGGGGAGATGAATACCAATATACACTCGTATTATATTTCAGAAAGATGCCTATGAGGGGCTGAATACAAATCCAAAATACATTATTCTTTTTTTTTTCCCAGAATAGTGAAATGTTCCTTTCACTTGATAATTGTGATATTTTTTTTGTAGGTCTATCACAAAAAATACATGCAAAAAGTTGTTTAATGGATATAACTTCGCTCCCAATATACTTTAAACTCGGTTTCTTTGAAAGTGAGATATACCGGAGCTGTTGTATTCACAGAAAACAGATTTTTAAATCCCGGCTGAACACAACCTGCTGCTTTTTGTTATCTGGTTTGGACTGAGCACTCATTCAGCCCCGCATGCCAGGAAGCAAAGTTTTGGCCCTCGCTCTCCCACCATATTCCACGCTGACACCAGCCTGAAATTAAAGTCAAGGCGACGCTACGAGCCGCTTCGTTCACCATTACAGCACACGTCCCCAGCTGATAAAGAATTGTTCTGCTGTATCACATTTCCAGCACTGTAGCCTAATCTGGCTCTCTGCGGTGCATTTTCACAGTCTCTATCCATTATTTCGGCACTATTCCTCAACAATCAGATATGGCACGTCCCCACTGAAAATCCCCAACTTTAACCTTGTGAAGAAGCTTGCAGATTGAACTATCTCAGCAGTTCCCAGCTTCTCTGAGCTGACAGAATGTCTTCATAGCGGCTCAGGGCTCCGTTGCGCCCATCTGTGCGTCATCTGAATTTGACAGTCAAGCATGCAGGCACGCACTCATATGCACGCGTACACACATGCATGAATACTCTCCACTGAGAAGCAGGGGGCCAATTATGGGATACCGTGACAGGGAATGGCTGTAGGGAAGTCACTGTCCCCTCAGGCGGACCAATAGCGCACACGGCACTCTGCCAGCATGTCCACCGACAGTGAAAGGAACCCTATGATGCCGCCGACTGAAAAACAAAGGCAGGATGCAAACCTTAGAGCTGTTGAAGAGGATGTGTTGCTGTTGTTCCAGCAGGCACTAAAATCAGATCATATTGAACCGCGGCGCTCCGTGTTCACTCACCCACTCACTGACTTCATTGGATAAAAACCAGCTCAGGTTTTCCATAACAAGCTCATCTCTCGGGTTAAAATCAAGGTTAATGCACAGGCAGTTTCCAATTCAAGTTTCTGCTGGCACGAGATACTTATCAGATCTTCTTCATGCACGGGCTTTCCTTTTAGAAGTTATAAGAAGTCATAAAAAGGGAAATAACAGCTGCAGTGACAACTTTAATATGGGTGGTGAAGTAATATGTATATGATTTCAGATGAGGCATCATGACTTTCTATCTAAACATAGAATGAACTTCTAGTTACCCTTATTACATGTATTCATTAAAAAAGTCTCTGTTAACATTCATGGGGACTTGGTGTTTTGATTTTAAAGACCTTGCTGTTCACCGCCGCATGCTTCTTCTAAACAAGCTCTTCATGGTGAAAGTTGGTAGTCTTTCTTTAGTTTGACAGCTATGTTCATACGCAGTCATGTAAAATAAAGATGGTATTCAGGTTCTTATCAAGAAATAATCACATTTCAATGTCCAGTCTAATGTTTATCGCAGGAAAAAGATATTTGACTGCACTTGGACATAAGATTAACTTTGCTTTATTCCTTAAATAAAACAAGATTTTATTTCCGAAGATGTTTTACCCTTCATAGTACCCTTCACAATTCCCACACTTTCTGCCAATGGGACGACGCAGGGGAACGGATGGTAAAATGTGTGATCAGCTAGCCGAGCACCTAGAGCCGTTTTGTTTCCAGCAGGCTCCCAGCTGTCAGTGAGAACAGAAGGACTGTGGTGACATGTGTCCTTGTGACCGCCTGCTTGGAGCAGCGCAGTGCATCAAGCTCGCTGTCACATATAAAACAGTTTGATGTAAAGACTTCGTACCGCCGAGTAGCTTATAGTATGACACCGTGTACGCGGTTGTAAAAACTGAGCTCTGCGCATACCTGACAGCGCAGAGTCCGTCTTGAGTATGGACGGACGTCTGCGGACTCATGTCTGCGCAAGTATGTGGGGCCTTTAGCTGAAATAACTTCACTCTGAGACTTGTAGCCATCTGACATCAATTTGGGGAAAATCTCTCCTCAGTTTGACTGGTGAGATGTTTAAAGGGGTTCCTTGCATGTAAAGCTTCTTTCATGTTTCCACACAGGATCTCATGGAGGTCAAGACCAGGGCTTTGAGGAGACCCATGATTTTCCATTTCTATGTTTCAGCCTGTCCCTGTTGGATTTACAGGTGTTTTTGGGGTCAGTGTGATGCTGCAGGGTCCAGTTTTGCTTACACTTTATTTATTTTTTTATAGATGCTTTTATTTTTCTTCAAACATTTAATTCCTCCTGGTGTCCAAATGATTACGTTTGAGACTCTACCGTTCAAAGATTATTGCAGTAGTCCTGGTCTTTGTCTAGATCGTCTCTCACAAATGCCAGTCTTGCTTTCAGGTTTTTCTTAGAAAGCCAAGGCATGCTGCCCGTCAAACTTAGGTTTTCTGATCGTACACGTGTATCCCTGCACATCCACAGCACAGTAGTTTAATTTATCCTAATGTAACAAACTCCTACCAACTAATATTAATTGTTTGAATCAAAGCTGAGTCTTATTTCAAATGACTGTCCAGAGTAATGAGTGAATGTTAGTTAATGTCAAAAATGGGCATCAGTATGTTTAATAAGATGCTTCACAGCTAAATGCATGCAAATGTCTACAGGGCCTTTCAAAAATATTTGTACCTCCACATATGCAGACATTACACCCATAATCTTTGATGCATTTTAATGGGGTTTATGTCTTGGACAAAGTAACAGATAATTGTGAACTTGGCCAAAAAGGATTTGATGTATTTTATAGTTTACAAATGAAAGTGGTTGTACTTTTTACCTGCTGGAGGCTAAACTTTCAATTTGGTTTCAAATGTTTTGCAACTGTGGACTTTGTTAAAACACCGACTGAACCGTTTTGATCTACCTGACTTTTATGGGATGATTTTATTTAGCTTCTTATGCTTCTTTTTACACTAGGAATAACTCAAATGTGATTTATGTTGTACAGCGCTTTGTCACTGTGCGTCTGTGAAAGACGCTTTATAAACAAACTTACTTGCTTCCTTACATATATTTTCTATTTAACGCTTTCCATCTTCTCATCAACTCTAAAATCACCACAGCATGATACTGGCACCACCATAGTTTATGGTGGGAACACCGGAGGTCCTTATGCCTCTCTAGTTAAAAAAATGATTATTTCTAGTATTCCTTTCAATACATTTTCTCACTTGAGCAGGGAGTCTCTGCAGCTCCTCCAAAGTTACCACAGTCCATGTCTGATTAATGCTCTCCTGGCCCAGCGTGCCAGTTTAGGCTGCCGGCCCTGTCTTGTTAGGCTTGCAGCTCGACCGTAGACTTTAAATTGTTGGATTATGGGTTGAACAGAGTTTGGTAAGATGTTCAAAGCTCAGTTTACCAACTCTTGGTTCACGAGTCCAAAATCCAAAAAGAGTTCATGTTTATCACTCTTTCTTTTCTCACTGCTGCTCTCCCCACCTACACATCAAAGCCGACTCAACAATTAACACAGGAGGTTTAAAGGTTTTGGTGCCTTTTTTAAAAAAAAAAAGGTTACCCCAAAAATAGGGTTCTGTCAAATCTTAGACAAATTGAAAATATTGCTTATAATAAAAATTGCAATCATCGCTCACTGTTTTCTAATATATTTTAAAAATAGCCTCATGAGGAGAGAAAAACATATTTTCTGTGTGCCCTAAATTATGTAAGGATATCACTGTGCACGGATGTGACTCACTGCCTGCTCGACTCAAATAATCCCCACAGAGAGAAAGATAATATTTGACATTTTTGTATAAAGGGAAGCCAGTGAATCAAGCAACAAGGAGGGTAATATTTCCTGACAAATTTGACAGCTGACAGCAAAATAAACATGAGAATCAAGAGACGGTGGCAGTTTCCCCCAACTCTTTTGATGAGGGCTATCGTGCTCTGGTTTTCACGTTGAAAACTCACAAAGATCTGCGTTTTAGTACACGGCCTGCTGCAGCTGTTCCAGAGTCTCCTGTCACAATGGCCAATAAGATCCCAAAGACACGGGGCATGTTTGTTTCACTCCCAGCCAATCAAGACTTGGCTTCAGCCCTCATATCCCAACTTATAAGTCTGTCCTGGCTCTCTCAGCTTATACGTTTCCTCTCCACACAGACATGAATGTTATAGGTTTGGCCTTGTCAGTGGCCCCCTCGCTACAGGGGCTCCGAGCTTTCTATCATCATCACTGTAGTTATGTGCTTGCTGTCTGCCGCGCACCCCGAGGAGCTCTGCTGCCCGTTTCTTTGCTGCATTGCACAGCGTGCTCTGATTTAGGACATTGCTTAAAGTTGATAAACAATGATAATTGATGGACCCCAAAAACTAACTTGTTGGGGTTGTTACATTCACCTTTTTTTTATTGTTTTGTGCTCTTGGTTCCACAAGAACGTTAATAAGCATCTATTGACTGTTTGAGATTATGATTAAAGGAGCAATAAGTGATATTTCACCACCAGGTGGCGCTTGAGCTTGTCTGTAGACCAAAACAAGATGTGTATCAAGCCATGCCTTTCTCTACCTAGCAAGCACCCATTCCCCCTTCTCCCCCATTGGCTGGTATGAGCCAATTTGCAAAGGATAAAAACACAGCAGAAAAGTATTGTTTCAGAGGAACATGTGAAGTGAAGAAGTAACTAACTCATAACTTTATAATACTGTTAGCAAGAGAACTGTTTGATCCGATGGGCATGCTCTACACCATTTTGTGTCTGGCATTGTATGGGCGGAGAGTGGGTAAGACCTGAGGGGCAGCTGTTCACTGGCAGGTGCGGCCGGCCTGGCTATGTAAACCAGAGATTGAACAACACAGAGATATGCTGTGTGACTTTTAACAAAAGTCCATCTAAAAAGATACCTTTAGTTCTTCATAAAACTATTGTTTAGTTCTTTCTATCTAAAAAATGAAATTTTGCTTATCGCTCCTTCAAATGCAGTTACAGTACATTTGGAGCTTTTTAGCGTTAAAGTTGCTCTAGCTAATGTGACTGATGTCTAATTTGTGTCTGGGGCTTTGACTGCAGTCACAGAGAAGAAAATCTATCTCCCAAAAATACTGTGATGAATTTTTAAATTCATCCTTTTTTTCACTTTTAATGTTATCTCCGTGAATACCACAAAATGTTGTTAATAAAATTTGGGGCCCATATTTCTAAACCCTTGTTGCGTGTTCAGTTGTTGGAGAGTTGTTGCCGAGGATGAGAGCTACATAGAATCGGCGTAATGGTAGTGTTGCAATTAACTGATTCTAAATTAAAGTGCTGACGGGACCATTTGCAATCCTCAGGTAAACACGGGAGATCCATTTAATATTTCACAGCTGCAATGCTTTACAGTTCAATTTTGTGCAAAAAAATCTTTTTTATGGCATTACAAGATAAATATTTTTTTCGTTTTTAAAAATCTGACTTTAAGCTTGATGATCTTGCCCTATGTGGTAAAGTGTGTACACCACTGATCTAAACTCTTCCACTGTCGCTCGTGCTGTGTCACTGACCCCCTCCATAAGGAGGGCAAGCCACAAAAGTGATTGCTAAAGAAAATGGTGGTTTGTCCAAGCATGTTAAATGGAAGGAAAAGGTGTGGTGGGAATAGGTGCACCAGCAATAGGGTGTTGTCAATCAAAATCCAAAGGATTTAGGGGAAGTGTACAAGAAATGCACTGAGGTCAGTGCATCAAGAGTGCATCAATGTTCAGATTGATCCTTCACATGGCCTACAGATGCTACGTTTCTCGTTTCACACAACTTCCTGGACCAGAGACGTCAGAAGTGTCTCATCAGGTTTAAGGAGAGAAATAACTGGACTGTTGCTGAGGGGTCCAAAGTCCTCTTTTGAAATGAAAATACATTTTTTTTATTTCCTTTTGGGGGGAAAAGGTGCGGAAAAGTGGAGAAGCCCAGTGAAGTTTTCAGGCTCTGAACCCCTTAGAGACTCTATGATGTGTTGTCAAGAGGAAGGTGAGAGACACCAGACCCAACAATGCAGATAACCTGAACGACGCCTTCCTGATCACCTTAGCAGTACCACAGGCCGATTGCCTCCATGCCACGCTACATCGATGCAGCAATTCAAGCAAAAGGAGCCCCAACCAAGTACTGACTGCATAAAAATGAACAGAGCCTGAAACTGTTTTGTTGGTCTTCTGTAATATTCAAAATTTCTGAGACACTGAATTTGGGATTTTTATTTTCTGGAAGCCATAATCATCAAAATGAAAAGAAATAAAGGCCTAAAATATTTCTATACTCTATGTATAATGAATCAATAAAATGTATCTATCTGAAACGAGTAACAACTAAATATTGAACAAAATCTTAATTATTAAATGTACTTCTAGTTGGGTAGCTAGATAGCTGGTGCGCAGTTGTTTCTCAACGCTTCTTTAGTCAGCACTTGTCTGAGTGTTTAAAAGAATAGACTTAAGGCTTCCGAGTAAAAATAAATCTTCCATAAAATGTTTCAGTGTATTTTAGTGCTTGGACGTGTTCCATCTCTAATGCATTAACCTCTTTGGATTAAAGCAAAGGGGTCAGTTGTCCATTTGTGCTCACTGTGATTGCTTCTGTGAGGCTAAATTTTCATTTCATGAACTGCTGCTTTTCTTAAAGGCCGGGTACAGCTGCAGGTGTCAGATAAAGTGAATAGATATTAGACAAGACCAAGTGGCCACAAATGGTTTCAAATCCCACTTTAGGCGGATTTTCCCTTCCTTTATCTAGCTCTGTTGAAAACGGGTATTTGTGGATATTTATGAATATGCCTCTTTGGCCTTCTAAGCTCAAACGCAGAGAGATCGCTGCTCGCAGGAAACCTTGTATAGTTCCCCTCTTTCCTTTAAGCATCTTTTTCATGGCTCTGCAGACATATTGGAGTGGGCGGCTGTTGCAGACATCAGGACGCGGCGGGTCTCAGCTGTCCAAATGACAGTCACACACTTACTTTGCTGTGACAGTCACACATTTAACACGTTCTGAGTTTAAATGATGCATCCATGCACACATACGGTACATGTGCAGTCACTCTGACGAGCTGAGTTAACCACATTGGACAGATCTGCTCACACAGAGCTGCTGAACTGTGGGCTCAAGAGTCCACTTCAGAGTAAACAACCTTTAAACTGCAACTAATGTTTCATAGTCGGGAGTTGAGGTGTGCATACCAGATGATTCTTGTAATAGTCCTTCCTCAGTAAATTGCTATTGGAGATGCATTTCTGAATGTGTGGTTTCAGCTAAAAGGATATAGCTTTAAATATCAGTGCTAATTTTCAGCTGCTCATAGACCAAAAAGCAGAGAACAGCATGAAGGCCGTTTAGTCGGTTGTCCAAGCTTGTGTCCTGCTTACTAGTAAGATCAGTCTGATACATTTTGTTTAAATACACCTAGCCTCAGTTTCTCCTTTCAGGATTATTATCGTGGTTCTAGCCAGACTCAGTGGTGGCGTTAAAGCCTGACGTAACCTTCTCCTCCTCCCCTACAAGATGTGTGCAGCTAGGAAAATGTTGTATAAACAGTCTTTTATTTTTAAGAAACTCTGCCAAATCATGCAAATATATACACAAGAAAACAGAGTTTGTGTTTTTTGGCCTAAAACTGACATGTTTATTTAATCACACCGTAAACGCCCATCTGTTGTCCCGCTCTTGAGAATTTCCGGTCTGGCTCCTATGCTTTGATTGTTGAGAGTTTTCTAAGCTCATCTTCTCCCAGGATTTCTGTTATTTTCTTTATGCATTGTTTCTTTTTGCAGCATTGTTTCCATGTCGACTTGGGTGATCTGTTGGTGAAGGTCCACTATCTTAGATATCTAAATCTGTTTTGTCTCTTGGAACGGACCAGTGACGTCTTGTTACCCATCTGGTGTAAGTGATGTAAAGGTTTTTGAACCTTGGCCTTTCTAGGGCTGATTCGACAAATACTCAAGTTCAGTGAGAAATTATAACAATAGTTTTAACTAAATAATGAAAATGTGACAAAACAAATATTAATTAAATCTGGGAAACTTTGTTTTTTAGATTTTGCAGCTATTATATTTGCATTAATTGGTTTATCTTTTTTTATAAAGAATGCAGAGTCCTTCTGTGTTTAGCTGTGTTTCTATCTTTCACACATTTACTGATGCCACTATTGCTGATATTAGCTTTGTATACTCTTTGGTTTTATCCAATAGAACATACTCTTGGCTCAGCGTTTTTTGCATATCTATTCCCTGGATGCAGTCATTGACAGAGCTTCTGCTGCCATTAACGGCGTTCTCTTCTCTAGAAACGACTCCTTGACCCTGTGTTGCTGTCCTTTCACTTCAACAAAGCCATAGTATGTCGTTCAGAGACAGAGGCATTTCAGTGTTTCTGTTTTTTTATGTCACTATTTTGTGAGTTTTTTTTTCCTGTCCCCTCAGTCCATTGCAGAAAAATCTGAACCTGGTTCTGCTGAACAGTTCTTCCTGTTGAAAGTCAGCGTATCCTCTCGACTGTCGCCACATGGAGGCTCCTGTTGACGGATCGGTACAAAGTCAAAAACGCAGTGCAATTAGTTTGGCTTCTTCAGATAAAGAATTTTTTTAGCAACGGACATTTATTGTAAAGTTGAATTTGACTGTATTTTATTGTTATAGTTTGTCTGATTTGGAATGCAATAATTCAAGTAGAATCTCAATTGATTTGTACTGAATTAGGAGTGAACAAGTTCATATATAACTAGAAAGAAATTAGAAGCCTTACAAAGTACCTTGAGATGAAATTTCTTGTGAATCAGCTACAATCAAATAAACTGAATTGGGATGATAACCCCTGGAAATATTTATGCCAACCTCCTCTGGAGCAACCAGGTCAGAATCAGGGTGAATCTTCCAACGAGCGATTAAACTAATTGAACCCAGGGGATTTAGCTACAGTGTGAAATAAAAGGGTCCAGATAAACTCTACATTGTGCAACGCAATGCTCTGTTTTATTTGACCGTGTGATATTTAAGACATTCCCTGCATTACATGACATTAATTATAAATGAACTTTCTCAAATCTTCAGTAGAATGATTTTGAATTGTATATGCTCAATATAAGCTCAGTATTTTTTCTGCTGGATGCCTCATTCTCTCCCCTGTTTACAGTGGGATGCAGCTGCAGCAGCAGTGTAGGAATTATGGCATAAATAGTGGGTAGTTGCAGTGTTTGTGAGACAGAGATAGTGTGGCTTTGGCTTTGGGGAAAACAACCTGCTGTGTAGATTGGTTCCAGTCTGCTAAAAAAGCAATCTGAACTTTTAGGACAGTTATAGCCTAATGCAAAAGGAAGTGCATTTGTGCTTAAAAGAGTACCATTTTAAAATTCCCCTGAGCTTAAGGCACATTCTACATGTGAGACCGGAAAGAAACTAGGATTTAAAAAAAAAAAAATCATTTTACTCAATATTGATTTCGTTAAGCTGAAAATTATTCTTTTGAGTTTGGTGTTACCGGTGGCCAGTGCTGAAATTTTCTGCAGCAGTCTTTTCGCCTTCTGCTGAGACTCTGCCAAGCTGTCACTGTGAATGAAGATGAGCCTTTAATCAACCTGTCCGCCTAAATAAACTTCAGGTAATTGCGGACCAGAGTCCCTAATTTTCTTACCTCCTCGTACTTTATTTGCTCTTCTAATGCATGTAATGCTTTGATCCTTGCCATCTATGAAGTAAAAACTGTGTTTTAAATTATTTGTTTTGGTTCATCTTGGCAGTTATCTATGTAACAAGGCTTGAACAGAGCAAATCTTGACTAAAAGATGCTTCACCCTGATGCAGGAGAGACTTCCCTGCAGTTTGGATGCATAGTCTGATGAAGGAAAGCTTTAATTAAAACCGTTCATGAAGAAAGAACATTTTAAGGTTTGCAAGATGATGATCATAAGGGAAATTATCATGCATGGTTTAAACTGTTTATTGTGGGTACAGATCAGTGGTTGGGACCAGTTGTAATCACTAACACATGTAACATACTCTGACACAGTGATGGTTCATGCATAAATGGGCCCACGGGTGAGCCCTTCTGTCTGCTGCACCCAACTAATCATAATTAAAACAAAATTTGAGGGCGGGACAAAGTGTGTTGCAGTCCTCCCATTTTCAGCAGCCACCTGTAAATCTATAATTCACTGCACGTGCAGAAAAGCAACAGAACCATTGTTCAAGATGCAAGATACAGATAATTTATAAATTTGTATCTGTCAATCTCCCTTCCCCTTGCTGCCCTGGGCAACTGCAAATATGACCCACATCAAAAACCACCACTTCTAACACTTGTTTCTGTTCTCATCAGAAGTGTATCTATCACGATCAACTGACCCAAATTTATATTTAATGTATACATGCATGATAAATTCTGGAAATAAACTGGCTGAAAATCATTTTGGCACACCAGTGCTACTGGAAAGTAAACAGACCCTTAGCATGATGCTACCAACCCCATGTTTTGCAATAGATGATCTTGGTTTTGAAAACCTTACTTGGATTTATTGAAATTGGTCAAAGACCCATCCAGTAATTTCTTAAAGGCTTTTTGGTGGTGGAAAGTATATTTTTGGACCTTAATGTTTACCCTAGTGCCCTTATGAATCAGGAAAAAAAATCACAGTAGATTTAAACTGTTGCCTTGAACATTCTTTTTGAGATTTCTTTGATAAATTGTATAATCCTAAAGATAAGTTTCAACATTTTTTAAAAGGCCAAAATCAACACCAACTGTGCCTGCAATGATTGTATGTAAACCTTTTGACCGACACTAAAAGATGAGATTTTTTTCTCTTTCTTGTACTCCAAAAAAACCCATTTCTTACTCTTTTAGCCTGTTTTGTCCAAACATTGTCACCAACCTGCTCCATTAGTACAATTTAGCTGAATTAAATGGTTAAAGTGTACTGGTAAACGACGGTGAAAGGTGGATAATTAATCCAGTCACCAGGAATGTATATTAGAGGGGTTTTGGCCCCTTTACATGGATCATGAAGCAGATGCTCCCACGTATCAAACCATCTGGTGCATCTGGTTTGGAAAATGAACCCCCTCTGATAAACCTCATCAAGCATCTTGATCTTAATGAGTTGATGGTGTGATCTGCAAGGAGTATTAGATCAAGGTATAGGCAGTAGAACTTTGTTCACTCAAGAATGAGTATAGATTTTTCTTTGAGTTAAATCGTATTCATTGTCCGATTTTTATCAAATTACATTCTGACTTAAGACTTTAGTAATTACATGAAGAAACACGTGTGTTGTTCCTGGCATAGTCCATTTTGTGAACTGCTTTCACCCAGCCCGCTGCCAGTCTAAAGCACAAACTGAGACGTATAGCCTGAGACTCAGAGCCACATTGGCTGGGTTTATGACACTCAGAGGGCAGAAGTTGCAGAAGGTCAAGACAGTAAGTGGCCTGATGAAAGTGCCACTCTTGGGAAATTTCATCCACGCATTGGAGGAGGGTCATAAGTGCCGGCTGGCAAATTCGCCCTGATAGCCTTAACTGGGAGATAATGTGCGGGAAGGCAGGGAGGAAGGGGGAAGGAGAGTTGATTGCAAATGCAGCGGATCATAAATCTTTCCTTTGATCACAGATAAAGATGTGGGTGGATTTGTTGTCTTTGCCAGCTTGCCTTTGGAAGTGTGTCATGTCGTTTGCCGCACATCTCCCTCCTCTTGACAATCGCTGCTCGGGCGGTCTCATTTCTCTGCATTGTTATCTCCTTCTTTATGAATAAAACGGATAAGACTGACTTTAAAAGGAGTGATGTCACAACAGCCTTTCTTTTCATCCTCTTCTTGTAGAGCTGACCTTTTCACTAACTATGGGTCTTTTTTTGCAGGGAGCCTGGTCGCTCCTCCAGGATGCTGGGTGTCCCTGGCCTTTTTGTGCGCAGACTTTCCACTCTAACAAAGGGTGAAGTCAAAGGCTACTCTTGTGATTAATTTCTCACGAGTGCGTCTGGAAGGGAGGCAAGCGGTCACCAGGCCCTTAACAAATCCTGCCGTGAAAGTTTCACAGCAAGACAAGCTATAATGAGTAGAGAAAGTTACTTGGTTCCTTCTCATGCTCGAGCAATTTAAGCCATTTCTGGACTTGCGGTTTTAAAAGGGAGAGGTGATTAAAACGATTGTCTTCTAACTATGCCTACCTTCAAGGAAACACTTGCTTTTTACTTATTTATAATTGCTTTGTACGAAGGGGACTCCAGAGGTGAGGATGTTGCTACTTGTAAAACCTTCAAGCAGAGACATCTAGGCTACGTTCACACTGCAGCCTGAAGTGACCCAATTCCGATTTTTTTTGCCCATATGCGACCTGTATCTGATCTTTTCATGACAGTCTGAATGACACAGATCAGATTTTTTCAAATGCGACCCAGGTCGCTTGGATATGTGGTCCTGAATCCAATATGTATCTGATCTTTTCAAATGCGACCTGTGTCTGTACGGCCAGGTCGCATTCATCCGACCTACACGTCATTGATACTTGAGAAACATCACTAACGGTGGACCTGGCTATGCCAAAGAGGTTGGCTAAAATAAAAATAAAAAAAAAAGAGGTTAGCTATTGTGCGGTAACAAGTACCTGTTGCAAGACAGTACAGCCCCACGGCAACGCGTTTACTCGCTGCTATGGCCGCCGAAGATGTGTGTTTTTACGTGATCGGCTAAAGAGATCCGTTCAGACGCACATAAAGGTTGCCTTTGTCATTCGAAAATTATGAATGAAGTCCGTATCAGTAAAGCCGCTCACATCACTAAAATTTGGCTCTCTTCCTTTTCGATCTTCTTAAAAAGATTGCATTGGTAATGTGCTGGCTCCGGTTGGAGAATAACGTAAAGAACGCAAGATACGCTGCAGCATTACGATCCATCGCTGCGTCTCAATTCGCAGGCTGCGTCCTTCGAAGGACGCATTTTAAGGCCGGTTACGTCACAAAGATGCGCGGACGCTGTCCCATTTGGCAAAAATTCTGAGGATGCTTAAAATGCAGCCTTCGAATGCGTCCTCCTTTTCTCCGAATTCTGAGGATGCATCGCTACCATCCTTAGTGGCCTCGCCTGCTATAAGATTTCCCGAGGGGCTTTGCGCGCTTTTTTAGTGATAGTGAAAGTAGTGATTTAAGTCAGTTATTTACAGGGTTTGTACACATTTAACTATTCAATTGAAATTACTAAAGTTACAAACATAACCTTATATCAAGTCTTACAAATAAATATAAAATTTTATATTTAAACATATTCGTCAATCTGCTGACAAGCGTTTGTTTAATAACTGGTATATTATGATCATTAGCAGGACCCTGTGGGTGAAAATAATAGCAGGTAAATGTTACCTCTCCACTGCGCTCTCCCAGCCTGAGAAAAATTTGTTGCCGGTTTTGCTGCCGCCGAAGCCTTCTAAGCTGACTGTCCTCCTCCAATAACAAGTAAATAAAAAAATAAAAATTTCCATATCCATTATCCGTCTGGCGCTGTTTTTCCCGGGCTTGGGGTAAACGTGATGACGTCGTGTCGCAACCAGGAAGTGCTCCAAAGGCTAGACCGTCCCATTTACCAACGGCTGAGTCCTCCTAAGGTTGTGTAGGCTGGGTCCTTCGAAGGACGCAGCCTGCGAATTGAGACGCAGCTCATGTTTACGTCCGCAAACAATGAGCACGCTTGCTACGTATGACGTCATCGCATCCTCTACTGCGCATGCGGGACACTTAGGCGTATGAATGCAGTTCACACAGGAGATCACATACAAGTCGCATATGTTTGGAAATCGGAATTGGGCATCAAGGCCTGCAGTTTGAACGTAGCCTTAGATGCCCTGAAAAGAAAGCGTCAGAGTGCACAAAAAAGAAAGCAAAATTCAGAACTGTCGTAAAGAGGTTTCAACTAAGCTTGTTCAGCAATGGATGCCGGTAGCTACAGGTGTTTCTGGTCTTCTGCTGGTCTTGTGTCAACAAGGGCAGCAAATAAGCAAACTCTAGGACTGGGTTTTAGAAGATTCAGGTAGTTATTTTCTCTGATGAAACCCACTTTAATCCATTTGGGACATACGTCCTTTGTCATGCCAAGATGGAAGCATCCCAAGACCCCGAGTGTGGTGTTGAACCTCGTCCAAGGAAGTGGGCTCATTGACTATGCTCCCTTAAAACACCGCCCTGATGAAAGAATGGCATCAGAACATCGTCCAAGAGGATAGTGAAGAGGGATCTTATTTTTCTAACAGAATACAGCAATGAGTCACAAGACCGAAACAGCTCAAAGAGCACATTTAGATTTTAGCTTATGACCAGAAAACTTCCCAGATATTGCATAACCTTGAAGCATTTCTCCTAAGAAGCCTTGGAAATGAAAGTGATATACCATAAAGGCACCTGCCAAAACGATCCAGCATCACAGAAGCAGGAACATTAGAGAAAAACGACATTTCTTAGTCTCAAAACCTTTGAATTTAACTGTATAACAGAAAACACAGCGGCCTAGGTGACGCCATTTCCTGTATATTACTTTTAAACCTCCAATACTTTAGGTCTATTTATTTCTCCAAGAAGACCACAGATCTTTGCTAAATGCTCAGGCCTCACACATTGAGGCAGGACGAAGACACTAACCGTTCTGATTATATTAGGTTTCATTATAGTTTGTCTAATGGGGTATTGAGGGCCAGAAGCTGCAATTAAACTCTAAATAAAATATTATTTTCCAGCCTCACTGAGTGCGGTGGGAGGAATCCAAATTCTTTTAGTAATGCCTCATTTAGGATCCATGGTTTTCCCATTTGGGTACTTGGGCCCATTTAGGACTGTGACACCCATCCTGTAGCTGCTGTCTTCAGCAATAAAAGCTGTAGTGTGTCGGATTGCTGGCCCCATATGAAAATGGCCTCTGGCGTGCATGTTGCGTGTGCTTGGAGCTTTATAGAGAAGCTGATGTCACGAGCGTGAGGCGGGCTGTAGGTTTATTAGGCAGAGACACCGGCTTGATTAGATGCATCCATGCAGAGGGGTGATCAATGCGCAGCTTGATGCCACCTGACCTAAAGAGTTCATCATTCCGGCTGACCTTTTTTCTGCCTCCACCGCTCTCCCTTCTCCCTTGTTCGTTCCCATCAAGTTTTAATTTTGTTTCATCTGTCCGCGGTAAATGGCTCGACAGATTAGCGAGCCCAAGGGAACACTGTTCAAATGATGAACTACACAGCACTTGTCCTTGTGCTCCTTGTCAAAGGGGGGGGGGGAAAAATCCATTTTATCAAATGTTTCCAATGTCGACGTCTGCAGTGAATCGTTACAAGTTTCTTTTTTTGTGAAATTCTGTTCATTTGAATATTTCTCATTAGCTTTTAGAATTTCTATCTGATGTTTATCAACCACCCTCTTTCTTCTCTGATAACCCTGACATTTTGAAGTGCTCAACTCTCTGCTAATGTACTCCATCCCATGTTGCTGTCATTAAACCTGGCAAAAAAACCTGCAATAGGGACACGCAAGGATGCGAGATGGACAATCAGAGCTCGGGTTGAGCATTAAATGTCAAGAGCACCCCTTAAAGCTCAGCGCAGTGTGTTGCATGATCAAAGCTGTGCCAGTGTATTAATTTTCAGTTTTCATTGCGGCTTCTTGTTTTAATGATCACATTCCCTGCTGGGGGGTAAAGTAGAAATATGTGATTGGTATCCAGATGCACAGATGAACAGACTGTTTGTTGGCTGCTATGGATGCTGTCTCTTGAGGTTAACTTTTGGATAATAGTTTGCCCAACAAGGTCTTAAACTGTACAGTATTCTTACCTTTGTTAGTGTGTTGTTGTTGATGTGGAGATGATCCTAAAGATAAAATACTTGGTTTGTTTGGTTCTGATACATTACTGAACACAAAGTACATAGAACCCCATTCCCAGCAGTGAAACACGCTGGTGGCAGCATCCTGGTTTGGGGTTGCTGTTCTTAAGATGGGTCTTCAGATTGTGCCAAGGCGGCTGAAGCTAAGCAGCGCTCAGTATAATTTTAGACCCGACACGTTTATGTATCTGCAAGAAAGCTGAAGGGGGGGCTTCATATTTCACCATTACAAGAATGGCTTCAGGAAGGGGAAATGTACGTTTTTGTAAGCTTTGCCAGAAGCCAGAACTAAATCCGGGTTTTGGCCGGGTTTTCCTCAGGGTCACCCGATGAGGAATGTAGACAAGAGATGTCCTTACAATCTGATAGATCTGGAGATCTTGGGGAAGCCAGAACGGGCAAATATTATTAAATAAAGGTGTGAGATGCTGGTAGATTCCCACCAAAAAAGGCTGAAACTGAACCAAACCGTTCTTCAGGAAAGTGCACCAAGGTTTTTGCAGGTTTTCTATTATTTACATTTATTTATTTTTTAGAGATAAAAAATCTTATGAGTCATTTCCTACCAACCTTAAAGACCATAAACTGGCTCAGTAAATAAGCCTGCTCCCTGTCACTCTAGTGCAACAAGCACTCATCTGCCTACTTTGTTCTTTGCTTTCCTTTTCAAAGCACAGAGAGGTCCAGTATCCTGCCTTTCACCACCTCCGTTCTGCTGTATGCGGGTGTGGAGGAATCCCCCGCTGCCAAGAAACTGAATAAAACAATGCAGTCAGTGAGACATAGCAGAGCTAATAGATTCACCGGTACCTCTTCCCTACCTTTGCTTATCATGCGCAAAAGTACTCATCGAGTCTTGATGCCGTTGGCCATGCGTGACACTGATTCATTTAAATGGCCCACAAAGAAAGAGGAATCTTGCACACACCTGCAGAGTTGGCAGAAAACAATTCATGAGAAATATGTCGAATCAGCGTGTTTTTCCCCCCTCAGTAGTGCAAGTGTTGTCTTATCATTTCAATGTGTCCTGTTGGGGTTCAGATGCTTGTTTTGTTTCTCTTTATTTTTGATATTGAGGTTTAAATTCACTGCAGTCGAGTTTCACACATGGATGCCTCTTTAACCTTCGAAAACAGCAGGCAGCATCCCTGTACGGTGAATATGCCTTTCTGGGTCCAGCCGTTTTGGTTACTTAACAAAATAGAATTTTTACGACCAAGAAGAACTGGATTCTGCAGACATTGTGTACTTTTAACTTCAGGTTTAAACACATTTCCAAAAAGTTGGTCAAATTCAACCTTTGGTTTAGTATTCAAACTCACTGGAGGCAAACAGATAGGAAAGACATATCTGCATCCGCTCTGCTACTGTGCTGCTTTTGTTTTTAAATTCATTGGATTCTACCATGCAGGGTATTGTTCTGTTTACATTTATACAGGTAATTGAGAATCAAGCTGTCTTTTCTGTTTAAAATGTTGTTATGCCACTACTTACAAAGGAGCTTCTTCCTCTAGTTTGGCATTAATTTACCCTGCTGAGCTCTACTGGGTAACTTGACCCATTTGTCTATCTTCTTGTAAGGGTAAAGCATAATTTTGTATTTTGAATGATCAAAAACAGTCTTTTTTTTATGATGGCCCTATAATTCCTGTTTTGTGAAACACCCATAGAGAGACGCGTCAGTACAGAGATCCAAAAGGGCCTAAATTAGAATGAAACTAGAGATTTCTTAAATCTCATTCATGAATGTTAATAAATGTCATTAAAAAGGTTTATATGTACAGAACATGTGAAGGAGTTCTGTTAGAGAAAAAACAAGCCCAAATAAATCACTGCACATTAAAAAAACTAGGTAAAACTAATCCCATGCGAATAAGGCTTTAGCCCTACCATCAATGTAGGTGGGTGGGACTACATAGACTGTACAAAAAGACAACCTTTTGTTTCCTCGCTGTCTGAAATCAAATCAAACGTAACATCTCTGGCTATTGGTAAGTTAGGATGACCCAAATTATGCATGTTTGCTACAAACATGAACAAGAATAATATTTTTAGTACTCTCTAGTTTTTTTTAAACTAAAATTACCATGCCTTTTTTTTAATGATTTGGCAAATTCCAAATTCACTTTTGTCAACACTTCAAACACACAGCCTCTTTGTACGGCATAATGGGAAAATGAAAAGAAATCAGCCGACATATCAGGAAGAGAAGCAGAAGGTACTGTGGCACCATACAAGTAGGTGTGAATGTCTATATCAGCTCTAGAACCAAAGCTAAAGACCTGGTGGTGATGCTGGCTAAGAGTGTTAGAATCCACAATCAAAGAAGTATTGACATGGGCTGAAGGGCCACTCGGACAAGAGGACGCTGTAGCTCCTAAAACAGCTTAGGAAGAGGAGCAGAAGTAGAGAGGGCGCCTTGATGTGGTGGGGTTCGGCGCACAAAGGACTGGGACGAAATAGATGGCAGTGTGTGTTCAGAAAAGGTACGTGGAAATACTGAAGCAACCTTTCAGGACCTCTGTCAGACATTTAAAGCTTGGTCTTCTAAACTGACTCTGACCCCAGCAATGGCAGCTAAAATATTCAATGGCACACTGTTGCACAAGTACCTTAAAATATTTACATGAATACTAAAATAAGTAGTAAATTCTGTCAAATGTATTTCAATGGATTTTGTATTTATTTAGTTTGTGCATAATTTGTTAAATACAATCTATAGTAAAACAGCACGATATACAAATTTGTCAAATTTATACATTTTGGCAACTAATTATATGATCATTTTTGATATTGTGGCTGAATTAATTTTTATATTTGAAATATGACAACTAGTCATTCAATGATTTATCATACTGCGGCACCTTTGGGTCTCTATACCATAGCATGTAATTTCCCATTTATTTGTGTTATTGTGTTTTCTCCTGGCTAGAATTGCTTACAGTTTCAAAAGCAATTTTTTGTAGTTCAATATGAACACCTTCTTTAACTCCTTGAGTGCTCGGGCTGTAATGTTAGACTGATCACACTGATTGCACAACCTGCAGCTTATAACCAGAGACTGTTCTAATAACAGAAGTGTCACAGACAATATCCTGTTTAAAGTACTTTATTAATGCTTAGGGTTTCATATAAGCTTCAAATTAAGCTTGCGTGGAGCTCAGTGTGTGTCACCTAACAAGTTGTAGAACTTTTATTAATGATTGTCCAGAACGATAGCGACTTGGAGATGATGTGCGCTGGAAGAAATTAAGAAGTAACATATTAATTTCTCTGTGAGTGACAGCTTTAGGTGTGATAAAAGCCAGAGTTGTTGCAGCTCTGGTTAACCTGTAGGTCGAATTTGAAGTGTAATATAATTCTGCTGACTGGCACTCAACCAAGCTCTGCCTGCGAACATCCTCAATTATCCAGGTCATGTCAATCTTAGGACTTGGTTTCGTGTTGTTTTTGTTCTTTCCACCCACAAGTTGTTGCCTTTACCTTCTCCCTGGCGGAGTGAGCTGCACATGTGCTTCGACATGTGTTGGACGGGCTTCCTGCTGAAGAGTGGAAGAGCTGCGGATCACAACGTACGAACACGTACAGTAGACTTCCTTTCAAGGGCAGCTTGCGTCTTTTGTAATGAAGACGCAGACGGTGCTTCTAATAACAAAAGACGTATAAAACCATCACCTGTATTCGTAGAGACTGAGTCGCTTCTATGCAGTGTGAATAAATTACTTTTGCTTCCCAAGAGTAAAATATAAATGGTCAATTTTTCAATTTACCTGGCTGTATTGTATTAACGGACCCAAAATACAGTGAAAGTGCTGAGGTAATTCGATAACTTGCCACTCGTATCAAAAGCTGATGTGCTGAATATTCGGTTTTGTGTAGTTAAGCAGCAAAATGTGCTTTATGGGTATATTTTCAGCCCAGGTAGGATTGTGAGTAAATTGCTTTGATAAAGGCAGTGTGTGGGCTCTTCGGTCCCTGGCTTTGCTTTGATGACACCCAACATTAAATGGCTGCTAAAATTCAAAGCTCTGCAGCTAGATTTTCTGCATGTCTGCTATATACTATTTTGTCAAGGTACTATTTATTTTTGTCACCCTTCGATCAGTCCCACGGTGATTTGACACAATCTGATTGTTGTCATTACTGTGGTGAGTTGTACTGCAGACAGGAAACCTACAATTCTTCTACTTTCTGTGCAACGTTTGGGTTTTCATCAGCATGTCTCAGTGGTTATCTCCATTTCTCCTCAGCATGTGCCAGTAAAAGGAGTTGACAGCAGCTTCCAAGTTAATCTGTTTTTATTAATTGCAGTCATCAAGAAACATTTACAGTAAGTTAGCCACAGACTGCAGCCTTGACAGAGATTTATATATTCTTCATTAAACGTTGCTTTTAGTTTATTATTAAGAGATATTTTTAGCTCACGGAATGGTAATGGTTCCTAAAACGTTGTTGTTAATCTGTTTCATCCCGTCTCGACATTATGTCAAACTTCATGTAGTTTTGTTGGGGTGCGATTTAAAAAATGTAAAATAAATTGTAACTATCGCTTGTCCAAGGGTCTTGGATCAAGGTTCTGTTCCTCTGCTAAGCTTGTGATTGGGCCTATTATCCAAGCTGTGAACATATGGAGTCAAAAAGATGTGTGCATGATTCTAACAATCCGTACATTGTACACAAAATTCTGCTGTCATATATGTATGAATCTAAAAGCTGTGGGTGATAAGTCTTACAGCTCTAATTTGTACGACAACAAGACTTGTTGTACAAATTAGAGCTTGAATTGACGTTTGTGGATACAAGTAGAAAAGTGTTGAAATGGCGTCGCAGGGGGGCGTAATCAAACGAGAAGTCTCTGCAAATTTGTTGTGGTGTGGGAGTAGTTTGTGTAAAATATGATTAGCTAACACGCCGCATAAGGCTAAGATACTTTTTTAATATGATTGATCTATCAGTTCACTCTGCTGCTAACACACAGCGTGGCGGTAAGACTCTCAACAAACGGTAATAACAAGCACTTACACGCTCATTGGTTGCTTCTGCTCATCAGCCTAGCAATTAGCCATCACGCAAATCCAGCTACTGTCCATGAACAGTTTGTACAAAACTCTGTCAGCATACCAACTCCTAACGAGTCTTTAAAACCTTATTACGTCGGATTGTCCCCAAATGTCAACCGGACCGCCGTAGTCATGCAACTATGGTCAAAGAATGAGCCCAGTGAACCTTCCCGATCCCATGGCTTCCCAGTCAGTCAGCGTTGTCGACTGACATTCAGGCACCGCAGAGACTTCCTGCTCATTCATTCTGGGATGTCATTTCAACACTTTTCTACTCATACCCACCAGCTTGAATTCATGGCCACACCAGTGAACACTTTGTTGTCGTGGAAAATAGAGTTGTGTTCACAAGACTCACAACTTCTAGTCATACTTGCATAAAAACAAACCTAACCCGCACAATTTCTCAGACTCACCTCTATGACATCATTTTATTGACATACAAATACGACTATGAATTGTTAGAATCATGCATGCATCTTTTTGACAGCTGTCTTACTCCATATAAACATACTTTTCCTGATTCAAGCAGCAGCTTTTGTATGTAATGAATCCTACAAATAAAGTGTCCTCCGCATTTATCAGCAGAGGTGGGAACGAATCAGTTACATTTACTCAGTGGCATTTACCTGAGTAAGATGTTTTAAATGAAGTATTTAAATGTTTTCTGCATCATACTTTTTACTTGATTAGAATGATCTTGAAGTACTATGAGTTATTTCAATGAATGAAAAGCATCCATGTTTTAACAAAACCTTTAAAAAAATAAAACCTGCAGCAGATAAAGACACATTTATAGTTTGTGCACAAGCTTTTTCTGCTAAACCTAGTGTGCCTTCTGGAAGTGATAATGATTCTCACTGAAAGCATTTTGCACTGATCTAACGTGTATAAAGTAATGCTAATTTACCTGAGGATATTTCTTGGCTACACTACCCACCACTGCCCCTTGTAAAGATTTTCTCCAAAGCCTAAAAGTAAATAATTGTTGGTTGTTTGTAACAGTTCTGTTTTTTTTTTTTTTTTGCTGACCTTTTAATTATCGATCCAACTGTAGATGTGAACAAGTTTAGCCATATAGATATTTTGTTGAAGTCATTTCCCGACACAAAAAGATCAATACGCACCTGTCCATTTGTTGGTTTAGATAAATGATCATTTGACCGTTTCTGTTAAAATATGAGTTCTAAAGTGTAGATATAGTAAATTAAGTCAATGGGATGTGATGAAGCTACAGAATCTTTGTTTATATAATATATGTAAAGATACTCCGTGTTGGAAATGTTATATATGCCTTCTCCTTACTGTCTGATGTATCTGTCTACATCTTCTACATCTGTGATAAGAAGCAAAGAATTAGTTTGGTTTCTGATGATCATTCCCTTGTGCAAAATCCCTGCCTCTTGGGTGCATTAAGACTCACAAGAGTGGAACAAATGGCACAGTTTTCACAATCATTTCAAATTAATGAGTCTCTCCAACAAAGAAATGCAAATTTGCAAACACCAGATTGCTTCCTAAAACAGCACTGAGGGAAGGAAAAAGGGGAACAAAAATCTTTCTGCCATTTTAGCAGCGGGCTTAACATTCCTGAGTCTGGTATTCCCCAGTCTCACAGAATGCTTCCTCCACATAATGAAAGCCTTATTGGCTTAGGGGGGGTCAGACCAGTAGGTTAGAATGCAGAAAATCTGCACAGTTGGGAAGGCATGCTTTGCTGCAGCGCCCGTTACACAACTTCCTGTTTGTTTCGCTTTGCTATCATTGCATAGTTATGTGGCTCATCTCATCTCCCAAAACAGCATCCAGAAGGTCAAAAGTGTCATCGACAAAAACAGCACGGCGTGATGCTTTGGTATTAATTGCTGCTGTTAATCCAGCTAAAAGAATTAGTGCTTTAAAGCAATGCAAGAATAGTGATTTGGTAGGTGTTGGGATAATTTATAGCTTGTTGTTTTTGTGTTTCTTAATCTAATAATTGCCGATGAGTACATGCCAAAGGTGTGCATCATTCGCGTGAAACACTTCTCTGCAGTGTTTAGAGTGCTTTCCAAAACTATTTGTACCCCATTAAAATTTTTCACAATTTGTAACATTGCAGTTACAAGCTTTAGTGTATTTTATTGATGTTTATGTGGCATATAACACAATGTTGTGCATATAGGTGAAATGGAAGGAAAATAATTGCTGTGAAAACATTTTTAAATATGTATTTTTAGCCCTCTTTAACCAATTGTTTTCAGAACTCACTGTATAAGTTAGTAAAATTAAATAAAATATAATCAAATGGAAACAACTGCTTTCACAATTCACCTATTTAGTAAATGGAGTCCTCCTATCTGTAGTTTAATCTCAGTATAAAACTAGCTGATCTATGAAGAACTCAGATGTTGTAAAAGAACATTTGTGAACAATCTACTGTGATACTGTGAAACATGGTGGTGACAGTATTATACTGCGGAGATGCTTCTCTTTGGTAGGGACAGAGTTGATTGGTTGATGGAGGTAAATGCTTCCTCAAGGGAAACCTGTTAGAGGGCGCAAAAAACCTGAGACTAATTAACAGGAGAAGCACCCTAAACATGCAGCCAGAGCTGCACTGGAATGGTTTAAACCAACAAATAGCATGTTGGAATGGCTTAGCTGAAGGTCTGCCCAAAATTCAAATATACCTGGTGTAGGTATGTCAAAGAAAATCCAAATGAAATAGACTCAAGCTTATAGCTTCCACGTAACAAAATAAAAATAAAATTCAAAAGGTACAGAATTGCAAAACATTGCAGAAAAACCAGACAAGTGATTCTTCTGTTGCTTTTTGTTATTCCAACCTTGGTGGTTAAAGAAAATACAAGAACGGTGCGTTGACAAGACACAGGTGACTTTGATGCTAAAAGTTTTTTAGAGGCCAGCCAGCTCGAGCTCCACACACTCATTTCCCATTTATTACAGAGAATACTGCTGTGTCAGTGTGCTGCAGCATCTGTGAAAGATGACTCTGTTGTGTGATTGGAGCCTGAGCCGCTGCCGGCTTCATGTCGGGCATCCAGATCTCCATGGGACTTGGCCTGGGCCCCAGAGATGCATGATGGGTGAGACAGAGATGTTGGATGTAAACTGTCACATTGCTCTGCTGGTTGTCTACCGCATAATGCTCCACCAGTCAGGAAAGAAAAAAGAAGGGTATTTGCCCCCCGTCCAAGGTAGGCAGCTTTTTCTCATGTAGTGATTAACCTTGAGTTGCTTTGTTCACTTTTAAGTAATGATGAAGCCACCCTCAGAAGGAAAGCCCTTGACATGAAGCCCAGCATGCCTTTGTGTAGTCAAAAAGCACGGCTCGATGACGTCATCAGTCTGTTAGCCTCCTGAAACAAGCAGATACTAGGAGTTGAAAATTATACAAGGTCTGAAGCAACGGGAAATCGTGTCACTGGCATTTGTCCATTAGGCAGCGAATCCACACAGAGCGCAGGATGGATCACTGATGGGGGATTTGTGGCGCTGCGTGGCACTGTGTAATCCGGCGCCTGCACTGATCTCCTCACCTGTTCATTAGCAGATGATAGTAGTTTACTACCTCCTCCCTCTGCTGCTTCAGCTTACATGTCCCACTGTTTAACTCCTAGAACTCTGTCAGTACAGAATTTAACAGTTCGCTGAACCTGTAAAACCAAGGCTGACAAATGTATTCATGCACCTTGAACCTTTTTAGGCTTTGTCACGCTGAAATAGTCCACTTTAAAGGTCTGGGCTTTGACTGGTCTATTATAACCATTATAACTCATCAATATGTTTATATCCAAACCATCCCGTTGAATCTCCTGCCGTATATTGAAGGTCATTCAACTGAAAGGTAAACCCCAGTTTCAAGTCTTTTGCCGCCTCTAACAGGTTTTCTTCTGCCATTGTCAAACATTTAGCTCCATCTGATCATGAACTCTGTCTTCTCTGATCTGCTGAAGATGAGCATCCCTTCGGCACAATGCTCCCACCACCACATTTCTTCATGGTTATGGTGTATTTACAGTAGATTATGTACATATTTATCTCCACACATAGTGCTTTGCATTAAGGCCAAAAAACATAATTTTTTGTGTAATCTGACTAGAGCACCTTGTTCCCAATAACTGTAGCATCCCCTACAGATGTACAGCATGCATTGCTTTGTTTGTTTTTTACAGTGGGTTTCTTCTTGCCACTATTTCATAAAGGCCAGAGGTGTGGAGTGGACCACCAATGGTGTTCCTGTCAACAGATTCCTCTACTCTCTTGGGAAGCTTTTCATTGGTCTATTGCTTAACATCCCAGTTAAAGGCATTCACGTTTGTGGTTGTAATGGGACACAATCTGAAGAAAGTTTACTTTTGCAAAGACGTGTCCGAGAATCAGGAATCTTTATTGTTACCATGTGCTACAATGGCAAAAGGACGTATACAGATAATATACAGATAACATATAACACACAGACAAAACAGACATAATACAGTAACACACCTTTACACACCTTTTTATATAAATGAAATCAGTTGATTGCACTGACCAAGCACACTCCCTGACAAGCTCAAAGCGTGCAAATAGTCTTTACAGTCTGATAAGATTTGTACCCGAGTCCAAAAAGTCCAATATCCGTCCCTTTGCGAACGATATGCACTACTGGGATGTTGCATGAATTAATCACTAAACACTCCCTCGATGATGCACTCATGCCGGCAGTAATTTCAGTGCAATGATCTTAAGCCTTTATTTACAGAACTGTGCAACCAGACATAACTTTAGTAGTGTTATTGTAACAAACGGCAGCAAGACCCCAAACTTCTCAGCTTGTAGACGGCATCCCACAATGACCTGTGCTGTCCTTACCACCCATGCTTAGTCCTATCCTGTGCTGTGCAGCTCTCATACCATACTGATATGCTGAGACACAAGATGCTTTCTATTGTAGCTCTGTAGAAGTTTATTAACAGCTGAGCAGAACGTCTAATCCGTTTCGGTTTTCTGAGGAAGAGGAGCCGTTTGGGCCTTCCTCACCAGGTGGGAGGTTTTCACAGTCCAGGAAAGGTCAGAGGCGAGGTGAATGCCCAGGAACTTTATGCTATCCACATGCTCCACCAACTCCCCCTGTATGCATAGAGAAGCGTGCTCAGTCTTCCTGGACCTCCTGTGATCTACTACGACCTCTTTGGTCTTGCTGGTGTTCAGGATGAATTTCAGGACCTGCTCGTCTGCTCATGTCATTGCCTGTTCAAATCCACTGCAGCTTTTAGATGGCAGCAAATGGGAGTGAACAGTGAGTGATGCTGTGCATCTTAATATTTGCAGTGTTTGGCTGGCGTTGTGTTATAGCGGATTATAGGAGATTTACATGGCACTGAAATAAGCAAGTTCTTCACCTTGGGACTTATTTAAATCTTAATTAATTTCTGATAATTCCTAATTAACACTGCTCCAGTGCATTGAAAAAGCACTCTATTTTTGGAAAAAATGACAAACCTTAATAAAAAGCAAGCAAAAAAGTATGTGTAAAAGTGTTGTTGGGTGAACTTGAGGGATTTTATTTGTCTTTCTCTACGTTATTGTGCTTAAGTCCACATATTAATTTGGATGAACTGATTTGGGAAGAGTAAATAATATTCTACATTTCTTCTCAAGCCTTAACTGCTCTGCAGATAGTTGAGTAATGACTAATGCCTCTGCATGACATTATGGAAGAGTGTTTTAAACAGCGAGAAAAGAAGAGGGAGAAGGAGATGCTCTGGTCGAATTAATAATTCATGCTCTGCAGATGATCTGTGAATAGCAGTGGTAAACAGGCTTTTATGGGTTTTAAATCAGCTGCATTATGTGCCTGCACCAGAAAAACATGAGAAAGAAAAACAGAAAATGACCAATGAGTTGAACGTCGGTGCAATTCTGATTTAACTCGTGGCTTGCGGAAAGAATAAGCAGGCTTGCGACTTTGTCTCTTATTTGTTTGAAATGCCTTTCATATCTGTAGATAACGGGAAAATTGTAAGCGGTGCATCATTAGGCGGCCGAATCCTTTCCTGCTTCCACAATAGCGCTGCTTTGATGATTGATGATGTGGAAATAGGGTCGTGGCATGACAGGCACCAATTTAATGCTGATTGTATTGTTTTTCTCTCATGAGAAAACTTCTATCTGAGGACTAATATGTGGAAGAAATTAGTTTGCACAGAACAATGCAGTAAACATTATGTAGATGGAGAAGGAGTGGGTATGAAAAAAGGATTAGAGATCTATGCAGCCAAAATGGCCAAAGAAAGCTGTTTTGTACTTATTTATCCTAATATTTTTTGTTACCTCCCTCTGCAAGTTATTTTTAATTTGTAGTTGCAGCTTCCAACAACCACCTTTCGCATTCCCCTTTCTTCTTCTCCTCTCCATAATAAGAACATGCAAAGTGTGAATTTTTTATTATGTTACATAAGAAGCCTCAGCACCCCCAGAGACCCATGTCCTGGTTCTGGTGTGTTCAAAACAAGCACACGAGAGGAAGAGAGTCGAGATGAGGATGGGGGGGGGGGGGGGGGGGGGTTTAGAGTAGATGGAGAGGACTAGAGAAGGGTAAGGATAAGGGAAGGAGTGGATTGCAAAAAGGAAAAAGTCTGAGCGAGAAATGGAAAAAGAGGAAGCGAAGAGAGGGGATTAAATGAAAGTAAGGCAGAATGCATGTGGTAAAGAAGCCTGTGGGGGGAGACCTTCCCATTAACAGGCATACTGCTCAGCGCTCTGATCTTGGAGTTGTGTTGTGATGCCAGACAAGAATACTCCAGGGCGACAACCACTGCCACCAGAGAAATGGCTCCTCTGCGAGTGATATGCAAATACTGTGTACAGCTCATGCAGGGAGAAAGAGGAGGTGCGCAGAGGGGAGTGAAAAGAGGAGTGGGATAGAAGGAACGGGAGCGAGGTTGGATACGACACAGGAGTGGATAAACTAGCAGCCTAGAGTCCCTTTTGTATGAAAAGCTTTCTACCAGGAAGCAGATGATTTTGAATGTTGAGTTTTTTGCCTTGCTCAATCAAGTTGAAAAAACTCTTCGTTGAATATAAGTTTCTCTAATTGTTATAGGATAATGAGGTTATTTATGCCTTTGTGATTCATGGATAGTTCTGATTAACATTTTCGTTAAGAAAAGGCAAAAAGGAAAGTTTCTTTTTAAGGAATTTCATCAAACTGTATGCTGAATAGGAAGAATTATGTTTGATTAGCCATTTCTGTTTGGGCCTCAGTTTGGTTCCAGCATAATCTCCTTCAGGGATAATCTGGAAACGCTGCATCAGGTTTACTGAACATCCTGGGTATCTGTTTGTATGCTCGTCACAATGAACCCACAAGCACAGCATTTTATTATGGGGCAGTCTCCAACACGGTCTACAATTTCACTTAATTTCACTTAATGATGTTAGTGAGAAATGTCTAATGACCAGATGTGCCCCTTATACGTCATTTATCTATTTGTAAATTGATTTGGGGTCTAACTCCCTGTTTTTTCTGCCTTTTCTGTTTTTAGGTTTTTATTTTATTTTTATATATTTGAATTGTTCTTCTGTTCACCACTTTAGTCCTATGTGTTGTTTTAAAGTGATTTATAAATAAAGCTGAATTGGAACTCAACGCATAGAACTGCAAATCAAATAGATTCCAGTAATTATGTATTACTTTAATAATGTATTAAAGGTTCCCACCTTTAATACATTATCAAGAATGTTTATGTATAAAATCATCTACTATGATTGTTGTCTTTCGGTGGTTTTTGATTAGTTCCCCTTATACATGTCAATAAGGGAGTTCTATTAATATTCATCAATTTTTGCTTTACCTGAATTATTACCAGTTTATGCTCTGACCTGTCAATGACAATGTTGTCTAATGCAGTTTTTTTTTTTCCAATTCAACCTTCAAATGTTTTCTCTATTTTCTGCTAAACTGCACCTGTCGCCAGCTTTTTATAGTTAGATTAAATAAACCATTTTACAACCAAACCACACAAGGTTATAGAGCAGTGGTGTCTCAACCTTTTGTGATGTGGGCCAACATCATTGAGTTGAAAATACTCTGGGGTGACAAGAAGGCTATTTAAAACTGAAACCACACACAAAAAAAGTGAATATTTTTTACCTCCAAAAAGACAGTAGTTTGATTTTTGTTGGAAAAAAATGTGGATTAGTCAAAGGGTTATGCACATTCCCGTATAAAGGCGTCCAGTTTCCAAATTATCATGGAGCCATTGTGTTCCCTTTTTCCTCAACTGAAAAATGTGTAGTCTGTACTCTGTTAAAAGAACAGGATTTGTGTCACGCTTTCTTTAAAAACACTTGCTGCATTTAGCTAAGTTAAAAAATGTATTTTTTATTTATATTTTTTTCCAGTGTCCTGTCTAGCAATAGAGCGCGACAGATTTTACTTTCACAAGTGGAGCAGTCAGCTTTCGCCATAGTGCTCCCCTTGATTTATGCATGTAAATAGTTTTATTATGATTCATGCAGGGAGTATTTCAAATTATGTGGACACTACAATGGGAAAGTAGGAGAGTAAAGGAGGAACAAGCAGAGAAAAAAGAGAAAAGGTGAAAGAAAGAGGAGATAAAAGGGAGAAAATGATAAAACGTCTTCAGTCTGCTTCATCACCTGCAAAGAGAGAGGTAAAAAGAACAGCACAACCAACGGATATAGTATAACGGATACAATAAAGTAACACCTTGATACCGTTGCTGAATTATATGTATTATTATTTAATCTGACATGTGTAATGTGATAGCTAAAGAAAAAAAATATATATATATGGGCTTTCTGTATGGAAGTGAACACTAAGTACCTGGAACCCAGCACCTGTAGGTGCTTGTGAGAGTGCACTTGTGTATGTAAAGTTTATCCAAAAGAAAAATGCTCAATAGTGGTTGTGAAGAGCCAAAGAACCGCCTCCCCCGAGCACCGAGGCAGGCGCCGGGGGACCAATAACCCCAGACCCCCAAAGGGACCCCCAAAGCAGTGCGCTCAAGAGGGGCCAACACAGGAAATCTGCCCCCCCACCAAGGGGAGAGGAGAGATGACCCAGAGGAAATACCCCAGCCGCCGCAATGTCAAGCCCCCAGGAGCTGCGGGGGCGAGCCCGTGGACTCCGCCGGCAGCCAGCTATGCTGAAGTGGAACCGGCCACGGGCCCCAGGGGCGCCCCGCCCCCCGGCGGGAGCCCCGACCGAGCCCCAGGGGGCCAGGCCCCGCGAAGCAGCTGCCAGGAATGAGCCGGCACCCACCCGGGAATCCGCCCCGAACCCGAGGACCGCCAATGCACCAGCGGGCCAAGGTGCCAGCCAGCGGAGGGGGGCAGGACGGGGGGGGATGGGCTCCGCACTTAGCGGAGACTTGAGATGTTCTTGGGAATGGGAGCGGTTCGGACCTGAACCTGGCAAGAAAAAAAAGAATCTCATTCACACCTTCCCACCCTAGTGCCCCACTCACAACGCACAGACTTTCAAAAAAAGACGACGCCATACACACATTTGCACATAACACTCACATCCAATAATCCCAAGTGGGGGACACCAAAATCCGACCTACCGGCCTCGGTCCCGACCCCCCATCCCATACCCGGACCAGACACCACCCGGCACAGGCCCCCGGGGACGGGGCCAACATGACCCGTACGGGCCACCCAACCAGAACCCCCATCCCCCCTAAATACCTAACAAGCCCACTCCCTCCCCCCCACCCCTTTTTTGGGGAGAGCAGAGGCGTCAGCCCCAGTCCCGGCAAGCCACCCGGGCCCCACAACAACCCTCCGCCAAGACCCCAGACCCGGTGGCCCGCTCCTCCTCCAGGCACCAGACTCCGGGCTGCAATCGGAGAACGGGGTATGGGAAAGACCCCGATCCTCCCTACGCCCGTTCAAATGTTGTGTTGTTGCATGTTGTTCTCGAGTGTGTTTAAAACTGGGAGTACCGAAGGGGGTGCCCGGCACAGTCCACCCCCCCTCCGGAAGGTAGCTGGTGCCAGCGCACCCCCTCTAAGTAACTGCCCAGAACCCTCAATGTCTAAATGCGAGAGGGGGTGGAGGGAGCCATCTGAGGCGAGGCTCACACAACATAAGCCCCCCCCAGATGTCTTTACCCCCCACCCCACCCCATACAATGACCTACATGTATGTGCGTTGTGAAAATGTTTTGAGTGAAAGATCAAGTTAAAAATGTATTTAAAACAAATTTTGGAGTGAAGTCTGGTCTTAATTAAAGGCCAGTGGATACTGTAGATGTGCTCCTATTTACAAAGAAATTAAAGAGACCAAACTAGTTGGTTTAAAAAATACAGATCTTTGTGTTGCACCAGAGATTTTTTTATTTGAAGATGATTTAAATTTGTCAGAAATATTTTGCCCTAATTAAAAATATGGGCCAAACTTGTATCATTCTTGCATTCGGGGGCCCAGGGTCCCTGAGCCACCCTCTGGACACTAATGTTACAAAGCTATCTTTCTATAACCTGACTTCCGCCAGATGCATATCGCTCCGCCTAGCTTCACTCACATACATCTGGGACACCGCCGGTAGAGAATGATTTCTCCAACCAAATTTATGGTCTGGCCAATCAGGACGCAGGGCTGGAGTTTCATAGATGTGACGTAGTGGAGACGCGACCATGACGTGAGACTGTTTTGATAGCAATGGCGGCTCGTCGAGGAAGCAAGCGTTAACATCGATGCTGCTATTTCTTCCGTGTTGTCCAATCTACCTAATATTGTTTCATTAAAAGAACATCAGAGAACGCCTCTGAAGGCTTTTGTTGGTGGAAACGATGTTTTCGCCCTTCTCCCGACCGGATTTGGCAAGTTTTGTTTTCCGGGGCAAGTCCGCGGCGGACGCGGAAGCGCCCCGGAGCGGTTAGCGGTTAGCGCGAACCATGTTAGGAGGCCTTTAGTCCTCAACGCGGTCGCCCCGGAATCGACTCTGACCCGCGGCGCTTTGCCGCCTGTCTTCCCCCCTCTTCCTGTCAGCTCACTGTCAATAAAACGCATGCCACTAGAGCCGCAAACACATTATTATTATTTTATTTTTTTTTTTTCTGCGTCGCTATCATCAGCGTCACGGGTTAGCTTCGGTGTGAGTGGTTGAAATAGCACGTCAATAAAGATGACAGACAAGTGGCTTATCCAATCATATGCAAGAATTTTTAATAAGGCCCAGCCTTCTGTAAAGGCAATTCCTATGGAGGTGTCCCAGATGTATGTGAGTGAAGCTAGGCGGAGCGACATGCATCTGGCGGAAGTCAGGTTAATCTTTCTATGCATAACTGGAAATCTACTACTAATTACACATATTGATAAACAGAATTAAGTATACAAATAAAACCACATTGCAAACAATTTAAAGATATCTCCTCAATAAGACAAAATTATGTCTCCAATAAAAATATAATTTATAATTTTTCCTTTAAACAGTGCTCATTCTTAAAGCTCACATCTATCCATTAAGGTGAAAGAAACTAGGAGAGCTGTTGTATGAGAGCAGCTGCAGACTAGGAATGTCCACTTGTCATTAAAAAGAAAAGTTATTTGAATCACTTTAACTCTAGCAAGGATTTAGATAGCTGCTGTAATTTCTGCTCCGGTTCTGACCAGCATTGTTACTCTGATGTGCACAGTCATGCTATGAGATGAATACTGTGCTTAGGGTCGAACAACGGGCTCTTTGTAGGCCTTAGTGCTGCTTTGGTGAGGTTGTTCCCTGGCCAGCTTATACAGGGCCCATTCCCCGCTGCTATAAGCCTTTTGCCTGTTTCTTTACAGCTTCCTCAGATGTGATTGTTTCATCAAGCTCATTCAGGGCAGTGAATGAAGCTTCAAACTCCAATCTGTGCAGTCAAATGAAGCATGTAACGTCTGTTTTGACTCACCAGTCCATTTCTTGAAAGTTCTTACCACGGGCATAGAGGTTTTTAGTTTTTGCCTGTAAATTAGGATGAGATCAAGCAGACATTGATCAGAAAGAGTTAAAGCTGCCCAAAGGAACTGTGTGGTGTGAAAGTCTGGGCGGTTTTTCTTCATGTTATTAATTTTTGTTCTGCAATATTTGTTTATATAAAAGGAAATTCCACCTCTGCTCTTTATCTCTGAGAGTTCTGCATTGTGGTCCGCTCGAAACAGCTGGCATCAGAAGTACGCAGTCCAGAGAATGTGTTCGGTGAGCCAGGTTTTGGCGTAACAGAGTACACCACATCCGCAGAAGTCCAAGTTTTAAGAGGATAGAAACGGCTCAATTTCTATTTTTCAAACTAGGTGGAATAAAGACAAGGGGTCTCTATTGCTGTAGCTTCATGAGCACACTAGCCAGTTTTCCTCATCTGCGTCTCTAGCAAGTCCCATAGAGTGCTGCTGTGCCGCCAACTAGGTTGGGGTCAATGAAGAATGGTGAAACAATGTCCAAGAAAGGACTGTTTGTGTCTCTAGTGAATGTACTCATTGATTGGTGGCAGAGAGAAGAATAGACACAATAATGTGCAGAAAAACAAGAAAGCAAAGTACTGAGGCTGCCATCCATGGCGCTATCCTGTGATTACTTAGATTTTTACCTTAACTGTGGGACTTAAAAAAAAAAGCTGCCGGAATTTTTAACTCAGCATGTTACATGACAGATGAGAATTGCAAAATTGCTGCTGGTATATGGGGCAATTTGTTTATTTCCAATTGGCCAATCAATTGCCAGAAAGCTGAAAATGGGCCAACACCAATTTATCTAACCTTTTTTATTGTATCAATAAGAGTAATTGTTTTTACATTTCTTTTACACAGTGTTGAGGAAAATAAATGTAGTCTTTCAAGCATAAATCCAAAGACCAAAAGGCAATCTGTAATTATGGTAAAATTGAATTGGGCCTGGGGGTAATCAAAGGGAAGGTCAAAAAGTGTAAACTCTTTCTGGGGTGCGGAATATACAATAAACAGAGTAAGAAGAATTTGGTTTGTCTCTGCCCATTTCGTATGCTGCACTGCTACATAGAGAAGACAGGCAAAGAACAGAGAAGACACAGTCTCTCTGGAATAATACTGTGTTTGTGGTGGGGGGTGAAAACCAAAGTCAAGCTATTTGGGAATGTATTGTATCAGTTTAACAGAAGAATGAATTCCCTAAGGAAAAGAAGAGCCAACATAAAGCAAAACATAGCACAGGTTTTATCACTCTTGAATGTGTCTGTTTCTGAATATGTAGAAGCAACTGAGGAAAAGATAAAATCAGAAAATTTACTGAGTCGGTTCATTGTATAGGTGGCATACAGTGTCAAAAAATGTTACCATCTTGGAGGTTAAACAACAATGCACCAAATAGTTTCAGTAACATGTCTCCTTTAATGCCATGGCTCCTGCTGCAGGTATCAGTAATAGTACTTGGCAGTGGCAATTAGAAGAAATTTAGGTTCAATTATTTACAGGGAAAAATGAACCAACTGATGTTGACCTACTGATGTTGACCTAAAAAGATGAGCTGTAGATCATTTTTTAAGAACAAACAGAAGCTAAACAGTGTTTCAGTTCCAAGTTTAAAATCCAGTGTCAAAATAAATGACTTATCAATCAATCAATGCGGAAGTAAGAGTTGTCCTGCAATCAGAAGGATTTAGGTTTAATTCCAACTTACTTCCCCATCACATCTGCATTTGCCCTTGGGCACTTGACCCCAGGTTGCATACCACTCCGTGTATTGGTGCATAAATATAAGTTCTGTATAAGTTAAGTCCTTTTACCATGTGCTAATTGACATGTATTTAGTTACCAAGCTAATTGCTATTTCATTGTAATAGATGTATATCTTTACATTTTAGCATCATCATCAAAGGAGGTTGTACAATACCGCAATTAGTTTAATGCTAACTTTTATATGCGGCATAGCCACAATGAATTTTGGGGTCTGGTTGGTAAGGATTATTCAAAAGGGGAATTTTGAATTTAAGAAGGAATTTTGTTAATTTTCCATTTTTAAATCTGTATATTTACATTTCTTAATAGAAAATGTAACAAGGGATGCAGAAGCATTGGATAAGGGCATTTTTGTTTCTTACTTCCTTCTGGTTTACCTTATGCAACAACGTCAAAGTTCTGATCTCTTTCAGCACGGTTGTTCATTTAAACCTGAGTGTTTACTGCTGTGGTAAATTGTCTTTTTATTTGCCAATGTAAATATCCATATTTCTTAATTTAATATCTACTTGGTTGTTTTCTTGCTTTCTAACACTTGATGAACTGCTGTCCAGGTCTTTGCGAGTAATGGCGTTAAAATTGCTTTATTATGTCCATTCTACATTCAAATGTGCAAGAAATAATGAGAGGATTTGATACGTTGTTGATAGCCTGGTATTAGCGACTTGTTTACTTTATTATTTGCCAGCTAACATTATAATGATCATTATGGCCGTGCCGCCCGCATGATCCCTACATGATTGCCCTGTTCCAGTTAATGAAGCTTGCTCGGCTTGTCACCCTGCCACAGCCTTGCCTCGACTTGATTACCTCTGGTCCAAGTAATTTATTTATTTTCATTAACAGAAACATTAGATGTCTTTTCTTACCGGATGCAGGAAATCCGTTAATGAACATGCCAGTTAAAATGAGGATGAAAGCAGTAGTTAATTATCTCCTGGAACATTCTGCAGGACAGATTAATTGTTATAAAAAAAGAGGATTCATTACCACAGGCTTGACTTGTCGATGTGTTGATTTGCGAAGCTGTTTGCAGGGTTCATAGGATAAGAAATTAAATTGAAATGTACCCCAGGACCTCATTACAGTTATCACACCCTAGTATGAAACTTTTTGGGGAAAAAAATTGTACATTGGAAGTTTAAATGAAGTAAAACTATCAACTTGTTCCTTTTTAAAATGTCCCTCTAAACAAGAGAATATTTTTGACTTGATGAGATAAATGACTCCTAGGATTGAGTTACTACATAATGCTCCTAAAGCAATAAATACACACCTGCAGGTACTCATAGCTACACAAATGTTGCAGTGTTGTTGGTACTTCAACACTTGAAAAACTGAATAAATGTTAGTAATTCTGATCAAAATCGGCAACTTGCTGCACCACCTAATTATCAGGAATGAATTGCCAAACAGCTCTGTCACTGTCAATTGTTGTTTTATGAATACCTGCCTGGTGAGCTGTAGTATTATAGAACAATAGATGGATTCAATTTGTGCACATAAAAACAACCTCTGTCCAAAATACAAGCGTTTATAACCAGAACACTTGAACTTCCGGTAACAATACTTTGAAACTATTTTACTGGGCTAGTAATGCTCAACTAAACTATTAAATATAAATTAAAAGAAAAACTAATAAACTACAGGAAAAAGATAATGTAAAGAAATGAAGCAGAATAAAACAACCAACAATTGACAAAATGAAGTAGAGATATCACAGTTCACTGTGAATATGCTTGTTTAAGAACCATGGTTTGTTTTGAGGAATTGGCCATTTTAACAACATAATGATTCAAATTCAGTTGCTGAATTAGAAATCAATATTAATTCGGATAGTTGATTCCTAATGTGTGTTAAAATAGCCATCAGGGTGACTAAGTGGTTGGACTGAAAGTTAATGGACTCACATTTATAGGCAAACATATTTGTTACAGGTTGGTGTGATGGGAGTAAGGGGAATCACAGATAAAGTGGAGCAAGCTCGCGTTACCAGACCAGTGTTAACACCATTCATTGAGATAAAGTTTTAAAGCACAACCCAAAACTAATTTTGTAGCATCAGGCCCAGTGGCCTCAAGCATTCTGATGGACAGGTGAGCAGGTTGAATCCAATGCTGTCTTCTTCAAGGCAGAGGAAGGACAAAAAAACGCTTTATAACTCAAGACAACCCATCTCTTCTTGGAGAACCTTTGGTTCAGATTCTTGCGTGCAGAAGCTCAGACAGCCAGTTTTAGTTGGCTAGTATTATTTCCGGGATACACAAGCTTCAGATCCAAGGTTTCTGCAGATGAAGTCTTTTACTCAGCCAGCAAGATCAAGGTGAACATGCATGTCCTCCCCAATGTAGCCTGTGGTTAGCTGCGGGCAAAGGGGAAGAAATTCTGCTACACGCATAGTTTTGTAGTTCTGACGACACGGGGATTCCAGCAGTGAAACCCCTCCTTCCTGGGCTCTGCCATGAAAACGGGTTAATACAGTGCATTCTGGGATTCAGAGTTTTTTTTCTACCAGTTTCTTTTGTTCTCTGTGTGTCTGTCCTTGTTCCCTCCCATGTTTTGATGAGGTAGAAAATACCTTACAGTCGTTGCTGGAAAATAGTCAGAAATAAGAGCATGATTGCTTAATATTTCAAACATTTATTACAGGTACATTTTATCATTTGCCCTAGCTAAAATAACTTGAACAGTTTTTAACCCAAAATGCTTGTTTAAAGAGCTGAGAATGTTTTGGAAATTCACTACACGTGAGCTTTCACGTGTTATCAGGCGTTAAACCTGTGAAACACATAAGATGAGGTTTACTGTTGTGGAAAGACCTGAGCCAGCATAGTTGAAGTTAACAGATCTCCTGTGATGATGATTAGTTTGCCATGGTTTTCTGTTGTTTCCTGCATGCTATTAAGAAGATGGATGAGCATCAAACAAGTTTTCTGGCTACTTTGGGTAAAGGAGCCATTTATCTCAGGATCTAATATTCTTGATTGTTTGTAAAATAGTGGCTAGGAGATGAAGTGGGAGGACAGATTGCATTTCCAAAGCCTCCTGACAGTCTCTAATCTGCATGTTTATGGCCTTCATTAGAAGATTATCAAGTGTAGCATCGATTGTGGAGTAGCTATCCAGTTTAAGAAGAAAAGAAGAAATTTTATCTGTCATTGTAATTGGACATTCCAACAAAATGTGTCTTCTGCATTTAACCCATTCCTCAGGGAGCAGTGGACAGCTCTGTAGTCATATTTCCCGATTTAGCAGAAAATGTGGTAATCCAAATTGAGCCTTGGGTTCACATGGTCTTGACATATTGGTTCTTTTGTGTGTAAATTCTAATTTAGCTTGTTTGCAACTCTTTTAGTTTTGTCATTCTTATTACTAGTCATGTTTGTAATGGGATGATTATTTTATTATAAGATGTATGTGAATGTACAGGGGATATAAAATGACTACACAATGCCTGTCAGCTTTTTGTATTGTAAAATAATTAGACATTACAAACTTTTCTATCTTCGCTGTGAAATTATAACCTTGACAAATAATTCAAATATAAGTTATTGTTGCATAGCTGTGAACATTCTTAAATTAGTAGTTTGTAAAAGCATCTTTAGTTTTTAGTCCAGTGCCCGGTCTTATTGGGTAGGTGTCTACCAGCCTGGCACATCTTGACTCAGCAATATTTACCTACTCTTTACAAAAACGCCCCAGATCTGTCAGATTGTCCGTGCATTTCCTGTATCTGGGGTCTTGTCAGGCCATATTTTTGGGTGTAATTGCACTCAAAGTCAAATTTTCAAAATTTTGTCAACATTGACTGGTATTGGGGAGCTGTTCATAAATACCTTCACCATGACTAAAGCTTCAGCTGAAGAAAATATGCTACCACCAGCAGGCTTCACTTTAAACTGGGTGTGTTGGGGATATGAACTGTGATTTTCACACTAAAAAAGACAAACATACTTTCTGGAAGCATGGTCATCAACATTGGTATCATCAGGTCCCAACAGAGCTTCCTACATGCTCCTGTGAGATTTGAATGTGTCCACTGCCTGCACAAGTCGGTGTGTGAGGCACAGCACCATTGAGGTGAGGCATGGGCCCTTTGTCCATGGATTTGTACAGACAATGTCTTAATTCAGCTATTTGGACAATTAAAACATTGAAATCACATTGAAAACTAAATTATAGAACATCCATCCATCCATTTTCCAACACGCTTATCCCCTATGAGGTTGCAAGGGGTGCTGATGCCCATCTCCAGCTGTCAATGGGCGAGAGGCGGGGTAAATTATAGAATAGTCAAGAGGAAAAATAGATTTTCTATTATCTTTATCATCATTGCCTATAATTTAGCTTTAAACCATTAAATCTTAAATTTAAAAAGCCCACAAAGCTCCCTTTTTCTTATTAATACAATAAAGATATAGATATGGATATTTTACAAAGATAATACCAATATTGTTGATTTTGTTAAACTGATTTGCTGTCAGTAATGACTATTACTCATGTGCATACCTTTCCAAAGTACCTCATAACACAGTGCTAGATGTCTCTTCCTCCAACTGTTTTCCCATTTAAAGACCTATGTTGTGCTGCATTGCATGCTTGTCTGGAGAATGAAGTACGATCCGGGTTGCCGGTCATGAAATTGAAAACTGCCTTTTTATGAGGTGAGCTGATTGAGACAGTTTAATGTCTTTGGACTACAGAGCCTCAGACAGGTCTTTAAGTTCCCCAGGCACGTCCATCATTTGTTCTAGATTTTTCTCCAAAGAAACTACACCTAATTTTACTGCTCTTCCTATCTGCATACATCCATTAAATGGTACATGGAGGGATATTTTTCTAATATATCTTTGTTGACCCCCACATTTTCCTTCTAGGTTTTTTGCAGGGTTTTAGTTTACAGTGTTTGACACTTCGGAAATCGGCCAGCAAAGCATGCAGCTTTAAGATGCCAAAGAGGGATGCTGTTGCGCTTGAAACATCAAATTCATGCACTAAAAACATAAAACCAGCCACCCAAGACAAAGGCGGTGATGACCAAATCTCTACCTCAAATGTCTCGTAGAGCTCTGCTACAGTTCTGACCTGCATTGTTCTTCTGCACAACAATCACTTTTCCCTTAACTGTCATGGTAATGTTGACATTAGTGAGCCATGCAGCGGATGTGTAAAATATAGTTTGTTTTTGTTTTTATTACGCCACTAGTGGCACGTTTTTTGTACAGTAAAGGGGCTACGAGAAAGGGGTAGAGACATGGGGCAAAGGACGACAGGTCGGAGTCGAAACTGCGTCAGCCACGTCGAGGATAGGCCACAGAGACATATATATATATTGTCTATGGATCAGTTTGGATAGACTGATATTTGCAGAGGTTATGTTGGCCCACGTCGAATGGGAAATCAGAGTCAGCGGCATGAATTAAAAAGTCCAGACAGTTTATGTGCGGTATGTGTGGGGTCTGCGAAGATGTCGGCTGCCCTTCTCTTGAGCCTAGACCTGTGCAAGTCCTGGATGGAGGGAAGGTCAGCCCTGACGACCTTCTCTGCAGACCCAATTGTTTGTTGCAGCCTAGAAATGTCCTGTTTTGTGGATGAGCCAAACCACATTGATGAAAGAATACAGGACAGACTGAATGCTAGTCTGGAAGATGACCAGTAGCTCCTGTGCAAGGTTGTACTTCTTGAGTTGTAGGAAGTACTGTCTCTGCTTGGCCTTCTTCTGAACAGTGTCTTTTTGTGAGAACAACCTGAGGTCCTGAGAAAGGGTGGTTCCTAGGAACCGGAAGTGATCCACAGCAAGCACTGTATTGTTGAGGATGGTGAGGGAAGGAGATGCAGGGGGTGAATTCCTGAATGCCTTTGAATCTGTTGTGTCAGCAACACAATGAGCCCAGGCAATCAGCATCTTGGTTGCAGCCCAATCCCTTTGAAGCAACACCAAACGGACCATTTCTGAGGCCAAGCAAGAAGCCACAGTTAGTCAGAAGTTGCCACGAGTTACTCGACACCATTCAAGACAGATGTGAAGCAGTTCTCAGAAACAGCAGTTCTGCATGTTCAGTTCAGTGACTGAAAGCTAAATCTTCTAGTATTCATCACATTATACAGAATATAGTTTGAAGAAGAAACCTCGAGCTTTCATGTTTGGATTTAAAGCAGAATATGCTTTTATCCGCTTTGAGAGGTCAGTATGACTGGAAAAGCGCAATACAAGTTCAATCCATTCACCATTTACAGTTCTTTCTAATGCATTTGTGTGAAAAGAAATAAAAACTATATGGTGTGCTAACTTTTTAAGCACTGTTATTTTAAAAACAGCTCCATGTGTCTAGTCTTAACTAGCTTGCTCACAGAGTGCTAATTTAATGTGTTGGCCTAAAATAGTCCATTAACAGCGCAACACGCCTAATGGAGGTGATGAAAGGGACTTGAGGGTGGCCCGAGGCTCCTACGGTTGGTCCTGAAGTAATCAGTTGACACCCGCCCTTGCTGCTTCTCCCTCTACTTTTATCCCCTACATTTCGTCATTCCTACCCACTGTGCTGGGAGCAGGAATAGAGGAGGTGAGGAGAGGTAAGAAACTCTGTCTTGTTGCATCATCACAACCTCCCATGTTACGTACGCCCTGTGAAGAATTCATGTATTCCTCTCGCATCCCACTGTAGCTGATCACTTAGTTGGTGGGAACTTGTTTCATTAGCGGCTGAGCCTGGACTTGGATGGACTCTGGGCGGGAGACGGGTGGCGAGGATCAAGGCCTTGTGGAGTGGATGGATGGGATGATGGGAGGAGGAGAGGAGGATGCTCTCTGTAATCGTTGGCCCGCATGTTTAGTCATGGTCCTGGTAATCTCTGTTGACCTTGGCTGCTGCCTGGCTGACTGGGTTTCTGCAGTGCTGCATTAATATGCACACAGTTAAGAGATGTGCACTCAGCCTGTCTTTGAATCTGTTTGCCGTCTGTCTGTCTGCCCACCCCCCCTTCCCCCAAACACGAATGCCCCAGCACACAAACACACCATCTCAGCCCCCTCTTTCCCCTCTTTCATACATTACTGGCAACCATCTCCCTCTCATCCATTTAGCTTGCCTCTTCCCATACTCTCTATAAAAGAATCACAGACTTCAAAATTTATGATGGCATCTCAATTAGGCTGGTGTCAGAATTTGGCAGGCTAAGGGGGTTTAGGGTTATTTTTATAGCATTGCTGCCTTATTAGATGATGTGCAGCTGAGCAAGATGGCAAAGACAAGAGAAATAGAAAGAACGGAGCAATGACGGAAAACATGAGCCCCGCGTGAACCTTGATATTAAATCCTTCCCTCATCTTAAACCCAAATGCCGTATAGTGCAATAAAGATTTTCTAAAAATGCCCTTTTTGTATCCTTTCAAAGACCATGCAGAGGTTGGGGTTGGCTGGTTTATATCAGGCATACAGAGGTAAAAGATGAAGAATAGCGATGCTCCATTTTGTGTTTATAATTTTCATTGCAAAGAGGTTTTGAAAATGAAAAGTCTCAAGTCTCATTGTATGACTTAAAACTCCTTTTTAAGGTTCTTTAACAAAAAACTTGTGGCGTAATGAGATCTAGCGAAATTAAAATGATAGTCGGCAGTGGACAGTGGCCAGATACCTTGCCTTGAGTTGTAAATATATGGAAAATCCAAGCGAACTGAAAAATATTAGCTGCATTTTTCTTTGATGTGGCTCACAAACATCTGTATAGGACACTTCCTGCTAGTCTTTTGGATTATGGTTCATTTTTGTTGTTGTATGGTGGCAGTGTTTGGTGAACGAGGCTCCTGTCTGAACAAACTGAGCTGACAAGTAACAGAAGTGAGACAAAGATGGAGATTTTGTTTGCAGTAACAGCGTCATCACTTTGATGCTTTGTCAAACTCTAAGACCCTGTAGTTATTGAGTTGACTGGTTAAAATTTTCAGCTGCAAAAATAGTCCCAAATGGCACGTTTATTTATTTTTTATTATATAGGATTTTTATAAGAGTTATATTTAGGTATGTTTTTTCTAATCCTAATTATTTTTGATTCCTTTGTGTGGAGAATACCAAACGAGGAAGACTAAATAACAACCATGTTGACAAATCCTATACATCTGATGATATTTAAAAATAAATGTATTGTAGTTGCAGTCTGTGACTAATGACTGCTTAACAGCTGAGTTGGTCTGAGGTTTGGTTTGACTGATATACTAGAAAGCCAGTTTTAGCATTTGATCAATACCCGAGCCACTGCTTTTTATCCAGTTTAGCTGTTGCACAGATGTATTGTAGCTGGAGTTGTTTTTCCTTGACCTTGTGCCCTTTCTAGTGTTATCTGTTGAAGTAGTCCATAGGTCGGGGCTTTAATTGATCATTTAATGTTTTTTCTCACTTACAAAGCTCCCTGAACCATTGTCTAAACAATCCTTTATTTTCAGCCTATTTAGCGGTAGATGACATTGGTTCATGCCCGTAAACAAACCATTTAGCTGCCATTTCTGTATTTCCTTTGTTTAAGTCTCACTACCCATAACCACATTTTCTTGCAGTGAACAGCAATTAATTTGTAAAATTGGTACAAGTTGTCCTGTGGGACAACAATTGATTCATCCCAAGGTAGGCTTTGTTTTCATACATGTGTAAGGAGATCACTAAAAAGTAAATTGACCACCAGATCTTTAAAAAAGTAAAATGAAATGGTCCAAAAAAATTGCATAAAGTTGGGTCTTTCTCGTGTTCATTAGCAGAAAAAGAATTTATACATTGTATAACTGAATTAGCACTTCTAAACTGTTGAGTTATATTTATTTCAGCATCATCTATGCCTATTTTCTCCTTCCCTAAGGATTTCTGTGGGCTAAATTCCTTTTCTGGCAGTTGTTTTCTGAGCTTTAATGTTTTGTAAATGTCGATTATTTTCAAACACAATAATATTAAAGAGTTGATGTTGTTGCAACTACCAGATTGTTTTTTTCTTGGCAATTTCTTTACATTATTGTCCAAAAAGTGTGTCTGAATGTCCTTTGAATGTCAAAGTCTTATCCCGTTCATATCCGATATCTCTTGCAGTGAAACATTTTCCATGTAGCTTCATAACTGTATCACTCTTAAATACCAACCTTTCTACCTTTTTATTTTGTGTTTTCTTAAAATGCCTCACTTGCCTTTCAGTAGCTACAATGAGATACGTTTCCAAGTATGAGTCAGTTTAAAGAGCTAAAAGAACAATTGGATTAATTCACTGTGCTCAACCACCTCTGTGGGTAATATTTATATTGGATTATCCATTGTTGCCTTGCCTGAACCTGCATTTCTTACCGACAAGGCCACTGTGCTTGGCTGGAGGGCTGCTTCTTGTGAGTCTCGCTTTGGTTTTAGCTATTAATAAAAAGCGCATTCTGCAAAAAAAAAAAACAGTTTTGCCCGTATAAATGTGCGCTGATGAGTCAGCGAGTTCAATTATAAGGATTATTTCCTTCGGTAAAATAAGAATCACCCTTTTGTTTAACCTTTTTAGCACTGTTCCACCACAGCTCTCCGGCTTCCCCTCAGACGGTCATCCATCTAAAGCAGTGAACCCTGGTTTAATTAATTATGTATATGCAAATGTATGCTCCTAGCGCCAGGATCTCAATTTTCATTTTCTTGGTCTTTTACCCTTCCGTGCTTCTTCTTTCCTTTTTCTCTCTCCTATTCTACAACTGCGCAAGGATGTATTTTTTTTTTTTATTCAGTTCACATGAAGTTACTAATTTGCTGACACTGATTTCACTGACACTTTTTTTTTTACTGTTGAATGTCTCTGCAACCAAACTGGCTAAAATACCGCATGCAATATTACTCCTGTTTGTCTGGACTATTAATGCATTTGGCGAGAGAGGATGGGATGTAGTGCATGGTAATGGAGTTTAATGCAGTTTATAATTGGAGCAGAAAAGGATGGCTTATTTCAAATCAGGAAAATGAACTGCTTGTTGTCAGCCAGTTGGCTGAAGGATCAGAGAATTACAGTTTTTGTATTCAGAGATTTGTTATTCCTGTGTGTACTAAGTGGAGCATATACCTCTGTTTGTTCGGTTTGAAGTTTGTCTGGAGGGTAACATAACAGAGAATGTAGCTTAAAATGACCATTTTGGCCTTGTTGTTTCTCTTTTGTTAATTACTTTGATAGTTGACAGCATTTCTGGCCCAAAACAAAAGCACTTATTTGATGCACAGTTATGCATTTAGGGTTGGCATCGTTCTCATTTATAACAATGTCAAATCCATGGAATTAAACATCTAAAAAAAATCTGTTTGCATGGCTTTCACTGCCCTGTATATCGCTAAGAAAACTATCCTCATGAATTGGCAAAGTAAAAAAAAATTCTCAGTATCAATCAGTATAGAGATTGGATCATATTAGTCTTGAGACAGAATCTGCATCTACTTCAGATCGATCTCTCTGGGCTCCTTTAATCAGCTCCATCACCTAGTGGGGGTGGAGGTCGATTGGATATGTCCCGTGGAGCATTGTGGCTGATGTGGGGGGTGTCCGGGTCTTGGGGGTCTGGTGGATCCCTGGAGTGGGGGGTCTGGTAGGTCTGGCACCGGGGTCTGCGGCCCCTGCTGGGGTGGGGCTTTGGGGCCTCCGGTGGCTACTTGCGATGCTCTTGGACAAGTGTCCTGGCAGGGCCTTGGGCGCTTGGGTCCTGTGGAGCATGTCACTGGGGGTTTGGGCTAGTGCATGCCTGGGTGCAAATTACGCAAGAAGGAAGTTTGACCGGATGTCGCAGCGGTTACTGGATCAAGCTCCTGAATTTCACAAGCAAAACAGGAAACATTTGGCACTAGACAGGATAAAGTTCTGGTGAATTTCTGAATAAAATCATCGAATCAACTTACGCTATCTTGACTAACTTAAACAAAATGTCAACACAGAAACACAAGGAAACCAAGGAGCTTTTGGGGGATGAAATAGGATATTTAAGCGCACGGATAATGAGTTTTGCCCAAAAAAAATTAAAACCATGGCTCTTTTTTAATAATTTAGGAGGGATGGCGACAGAAAGGACCACATGAACTGCTATTCTTGCCAGCGCCATTTTCGCAGCTGGCCGGTGTTTCCCTCGGAGCAGTGTGAGTACTGAAGTTGGCCCGTGTTCTCTCACTAGTGTGTCAGTGGTGGCAGAGACTGGGCAAAGTAGCCAGGTGAACGAGAGCACTCAGAGAACTCGACCCAAATCACTCTCTCATGAACTGACTAATGGAGCCTATAGAGGCAACTGCGGTAAATAGAGGAAAACTCATTTTACACGTCGGGCATATATGGGAAAGAAAAAAAATTACATTTAACCTTTAAACTTGCAAAATGTTCCTATAATGTACTGAAGGTATGCCCCTCCATTTGCTTTGTTATTGTACAGTCATGATCAGCTGGCTTGAAGAAGGCTAGTAAACATTTTCCTCACTTACTTGGATATATCGAGGCATAATTTAAATTTAAATTGCAGTCATTTGTTGTGTCCTATATATAATAAAACCCCTCAATAAAGGTCTATTGTGTTCAAACTTTAACTTGATTCTTTTTCAATGTTATCCTCAGCTGGGGGTGTTGGTGTTGAGGGCCAATATTCTTCTTCAGAAAGTAGTTCCTGCTCAGCATTGTGGAACCTCGCTTGCACAAATAATATCCAGAAAAGTCCCTGAAGAGAACTTTTATCCTATAGCCTATGTATCACATAAAACTTTACTCAGGCTTTTATTAACTAAGGGAAGTAGTCTCAAAGCAGTAACATCTTTTTTTTTAAACTGTCACTCTTGTCTTATTTCTATAAAGTTTTTTTTTTAGATATATTTATTTAACACCATAAGAACCTTTGAAGCTTCCAGAGTTGAAAGAATGCCACATTTTATAAAACTTTGATCACAAAAGCTGGCAAAGATATATTTTAATACCCTGTTTGTTCCATTTTTCTGAAGAAAATGCTTCAAGTTCCTCACCTCCTTGTAATAAGATGCGATCCCATTCTGAAAAAAAGTAATCCATCTGTTTGACTTGCAGAGACTTTGAGGTCAATGTCCTGTGCAGCAATGTGGGGAAGTAAGAAATACATCTGCATTTTCAGGAAACACCCTCACCAGCTGTCAGTCCTTCTTTATGTCACAGGCTTAACATTGTCACAGAGAATGAGTGCAGCGCTCCGTATTATCCAGTTTGTAATTGAATTGTAGCGAGAGGTTGGTTGGTAATCAGTGTACAGCAGGTAGTTTTTGTTTCAGTGTTTGACAGTAATGTCCTCTAATGGGAAGCTTTGGCTCTACTCTGGTTCCAGGCCACTAGGTTTTCCTGGCTTCCCATCTGCTTGTTTATATGTGTTTGTCGAAGTGGTGTTCACAGCTTACTTTATGTATTTGTGCTCAGTGAATGTAGGGCTACAGTGAGACATGTGCAATTTGTTTCGTATTGGTAATCTACAGTGTACATTTGGAGAACATCCTTCCATAGACCTCTGCATTTCAGTCAACAACAGTTAGTTTTCTTGTATTAATTTCAACCTTGACGACATCTATCCAGAAAGTGAGTCACCATTCACGGCTGGTAAATTATCGGCGCAGGCCTCGAGTGATTTGCAGCATGGATGCCCTTCCTTGTGTGGCTTTTAGGGATCTCTCTGTCCTTGCTGATGTGAAGCTCGAATAGTTTCTCAATCACAATACTGCTTCTCCCTCAACCTTCCCTCACCTTCCTACTTTTCCATTCAGGATTTAAATAGACGGAGATAGCGTATTGGCAAAGCAGAGGTAGAGAAGGGGATATGGTGATCTGGTAGTTAACCATGTGGGAGGAATATGAGACGGAACGAAAAACAAGGTCAGAGTTGACATAAGAGAGCTGACACCAGCGCCCATCAGAACCGTACCCTCTGCCTGCTTTGCTACAGATTCCTGCCATCTTATCATTTCACAGACGGCTGACTCAGTGGCCGATGTGACAAGGCTCTCTATCCATCTGGGCATGCTCTATTTTCACCAATGGTTATTTTGCGGGGGCATCGGACCACAACGCCCAAATGGTGTGTCGGTGTCTGTAGTGGACCGGTGTGGTCTGAGTCACCGGCTGAGGCACCCACACTGCCATGATGCAGCATGGAATAACAGGCTGGCAGCGCTGCCGGTGGAGGCAGTGTGGCCAGTTCTGCATGTGTATTTGTTTCTTCTCGCTCAGATTTTGTTCCTGTGTGGGTGGGTGAGAACGTTTGGGGGGGGGATAGCAAAAATCTTCTTATGTGCCCAGTCATGTCTGCAATGCAGCACTTGCTTTTTTCTCAGGAGTCAGTATTGTTTATATTGTGTGTCTCATCGCCTCCCAAGGCTGTTTGTTAGATGAGAGGATTACTGGCACCGTGGGGAACAGAAGGATGATTTTCTGATGATATAGTGCTCTCTCCAGAGGTGAAACCGTGCTCATAATAGGCTCTCTGTTAATTCTACTTTTTGTGTAAGGTTTCCATAAAATGGGTATAAAAAAGCTAACTAAAGATGTAAATAAATGTAGTTTCTTTTATGTACAATTTAAATGCCCATGAAGAATAATCTCTCACATAATCAACACTCTTAAGACTATATAGATGCAATTTAGTCGACAGTTTAGACAAGTTTAGATTGGCAAATGATGTTAAACTAAAGCCATTTCAATTAAGCTTCCTTATTGTTCTGTAATTGAATGGAGAGAACTAGTGTCACATTACTTTCCATTTAGATGATTATTATAGTTTTATTCTAAGTGCTATGCTGGTAAAGGCCTTGTCAGCATTAATGCAGATATCTTGCAATGCAAAAATTATTTTGTTTCCACCTTTTGTGCACATTCCAATAATAAACTATTAAAACTGGGATTTTTAAACATATTTTCCAAAGTCAAGTTTTTTTTCAAACTAAGTCTGTATCTGGATGGACAGGATATCAAGAGATTTTTAGAAACCTTACCTTTAAGGCCCACTGCATTTTGTATGCTATAAACTAATCCAGCAACACTATATTCACTTGCGTTGTGAAAAGAATCAACATTTCAATATGATCATTAGTAAAAAGAATGTTTTTAAGATTTTATGTTGTATTGAAATCAATATAAGCCCTACACATTTCCCAAGCTGGCACATTGAGACATTGGCGCTTGAGACACTCGGACTCTCCTTGACCCTCCTCCCTTGCAGCAGCTTCCTTAAACAATGATCAATATTCATCCCAGTAAGATGGTTCTTGAAATGTAGAACTCCAATCACATGGCAGGAATTAAAAAAAGTTCCCAAAGCACTGCTTTTAGTCTAAAATCTGCAAAGTGAAAGCATTATTTGGAAAGATTTTGTCTAAGAGAGATGACGAAAAAGTTGAGTAGCAGTACAAACTTGACAATTTAAAGACTAGCACTCGGGTGTGATATGAAATTAAAAAGGTCAGTAAAGCTCCCGTGTCTACAACAGAGCACCTACAGTACCTGAGCACAAACAGGTGCTTTCCTCATCTGTTTGAATGTTAGTAAATTCCTAAAAGGCGCAATATGGCTCCATCTGACTGCGTTTTTTTTTTTTTTTCCATCTTGATACCCTTTGTTTTTCTGTAAAGCACTTTGTGAATTCATCTGGTTCAAGTGTTGCATAAATAAAATTACCAACTCATGGTGTTAACATGCTGTTGTGCAATAACAAGTGATCTTCTAGGGAATCAGCGTGTATATTAAAAGTAAAATAACACATTTGTGCTGTTGCAAAAGGAACAATGAACTTAACACCTAATTAAAGTAAGCTCACTCAGAGTTGAGGTCCACAAAGCTAATAAAAAAGGCTTGTTATGTTCTAGGAACCGGATTATTGTAAAACTGAGAAATATTACAGACAACCCTGAGCATCCTTATCACATTGTAACACAACAATGTATTTTCATTCAGAGTCTTCTCCAGACGACGGTAATACTCATCAATTCAGGAGATCCTTCTTGCCCACAGCATTTACAACAACTCGTTGAGGAAACTTGTTGAATATGAATTAGAGCAAAGTATTTTTTATTGGATTCTCCATTGCATGACGTGTTGGTATTGCAATTTTTCAACAAAATCTAATTTTATTTTTAGAGCACTTCATACACCCAAAGTGATCAATGTGATGTACAGGTGTATAAAAACGAAAAAAAAAAAAAAATAAGCAATGAAATACAATATTTACAGCAAAACCAATATATTAAGAGCAGTTAAATGTATAGTAGATGATTTTTTTTTCCAGAAATGTAGCTTAGAAACGCTAGGAAATCCCTTTCTGAATAACTTTGCATGCGCAAAACCATCCAACCTGCTCTTCCACTCCTTAAGGGAACATAAAGGAATCTCCCAAATCCACTCTGGTCTTATTTCTTTCTTATTTCTTATTTCTTATTTCTTTTTTCCTATTTCTTTTTCTTCCTCCTCTTCGCATAAACTTGTAAGATGGTTTGCTTCTTGCGACTGTCAGACATTTACAAAATATACAGGGAGAGGAGCGAAGCTACAACGAATGGCTAACACAGAAGCTAACTGGATACATAATAAACACAAGTGTGCATGCGCACCCAGCAAGAGGAAACTAACAAGAAATGAGAGCGTTACGTGAGCGTGTCAAAATGATTGGCTTGTGGGACAACCAATAGATAAGATGATCCCCCGAAAAAGATCGTCCACTGTACCTTTAACACAAGTTCATGCAGAAGAAACTGTTCAAAAATTATTTTTTTCTACATTAAAATTGTGAAAACAATACCTACACTAGATAATGTCTGTCAATCACAACAGTGCAAAATCCTTCCATTGATAATATCTGCTGTTTAGAGTATATTTGTCTGAGCCAAGTCCAAATGGCACAGCAGGCTCAATAGATAGGAAATAAAACAAAGCTTGTGTATAAACAGGGAGTCCTAATTTAACAAGGAAGTCTCACTGGTTAAATAAGTCTACTTTTTAATTTAGTGAAGTTACCCGTGGTAAATAGAGTTGCCATAAATTTTAATCAAGAGTAACGATATGTACTAATAATATCAGTCAAGTAAAAGGTAAGATCACACGTGTGTGTGTGTGTGTGTGTGTGTGTGTGTGTGTGTGTGTGTGTGTGTGTGTGTGTGTGTGTGTGTGTGTGTGTGTGTGTGTGTGTGTGTGTGTGTGTGTGTGTGTTTTGCGAGTAATTTTATGAATGCAATTCTTATGGACGTTTCTGTATGTCGGGCTAAAGGTCTTAAACTTAATTCTTCATGGTCTTAAAAAGGACTTAGAAAGTCTTAAAGTTGAGTTGGTGATACCTGCAAACCAGTGTGATACTTTTGTTCAACTGAAGGTAAGTTTAAAACATGAGTCATTGAAAGAGATTTAAAAGTTAAAGAAGCTACTAGTCTAACTCCTCCCGGCCAGTAGGTGGTGCACTCGCCCACTCTCGTTCCGACCTTCAACTGTACTGTTTGCCAGCCGGCTGCCAGGTCTGGTAGCATTAGCATAATGGTTAGCATTAACAAACTTTTAAGTTACCTGTCCAGAGTGGAACTGGCAACCTCCGTGTGGCTTCTGAGCCCCTAATTGCTTCCTTAAGTCGGCATCAGTGCTGAAAAGCTTGACCAATGTTAACCCCTTTGCTGCTTTTATTTTGGTCCGCTTTCATCTGAGAAACGTAACGCCAAGACGAAGCCATTTCTCAGTGCTATCACAGAGCTTCTATGATCTGGCAACACTGGAGCTCCGTCTCATGTGACTTCAATCTACTATTGAAGAATCCTTTTGTGTCAAAAATAGCATTGTAACCAGAAGTAAATATTTATATATTTTGGACCCATCAAAAAGGAAGAAATAAAACTTATTTTTCAGTAAAATTTATACTTGCATTTTGCGCCACCCTAGATGTTCTGTGGATGTATTATTTTTGAGAAATGTCATTTTGAGGAAAAGTTGTAGCTATGATCTTTAAAGTATTGGCCATCCTGACAGTGAGAGGAAGATCATTGCTAAATTTGGGAGCTGCAGCAGAGAAAGCGGTCTCCTCGGCTCACAAGACGAGTCAGAGGAACATCAAAAAGCAGCGGGTTACCTGACCTCAGATTTCTACAGGGAACATGCTATTGGAAGCTCTGATAAATAAGGAGGTGCCTGACTGTTTAAATATGTAGAACCCAAAAGTAAAACCTTAAAAACAATCCTAAAACATACAGGCAGTCAGGGCAGGGAGGACAGTATAGGTTGTAATGTGCTCATGTCGCCTTTTACCGGTCAGCGGATGGGCAGCAGCGTTTTGGACAAGCTGCAGACGACGTCGAAGAGATTAGAATCCTTTTATATGTCCTCCATCTATAGTTAGGCGATAGTTTGTGGTTTCCGGTCGGTTCAAAAAACTTTACTGTACTTCGCAACAATAAGCTGAAAAAGCTGGGTAAATATACCTTGTTTTGACTGTCCCTGTAATTGTCCCACATTTTCTGTCCTGCAAGGATCTAGCTGGGGAAGTTTTCCCCTTTAACATCAACTACTTTTTGTGTTTCCTGTTTCCATCAGTGTTGAGACTTGTGATTACAGACAGCAGGTACATCTCTGGACTTCACGTCCAATCAAGGGAGCAGAATCCGATACAGAAGGGGGAAAACCTTGAAGACTGTGACCAATGTTTATTTGGTGATTAGAAGAAAAAAAATCCTCTTTTATTCTCTTTTTTTCCAATCAGATATTAGTATTTGCATATAAATAACAGCCCAGCGGCTGTCAAAAAAAAGAGGGCATTAGAAAGAGAGAGGCAAACAAGAAATGAAAACAAAGTGTCATATAAGTAAAGTGAAGGCGAGACGGGGAGAGATTGATCTGTTTTATCTGGTTGTGAGGAACAGGAAAGCAGATTGGACGTAAATGTCATTGCAATCATTTAATAGGCTCAGCAATCACCAGGAAAGATTATTTTTCATTGGTATCAATTTTTTAAAAAAAAAACATGTTTTGAACAAATTGAGAATCCTGCCTTTATTATAAGATGTTATGAAAATCTAAAGGTGTAGTTAACTTTCTTTTGCGAAACAATTAGGAACAACGGGGGTGTCAGGCAACCACTTTAACTGTCTTGTCATTGGGCTTTTCCAATTATCATGAATGATCCAGTTGAACACAATTTTATTGTCTAGACTTGCGTGTTTTGGACTCTTTGGGGGCGATTTTAGAGGGATTTAACAAGGTGTGCTGAGGTATTCCATTATTTAGTCCTTGTCCAGTTTTGATCTGACTATTTTTATGGTGGAAATCTGAGCTTTTGCTCAGTAAATAGAAATGACTCAGGCTCTGTTTGGGTTGATCTTTTCCTACTCAGTTTTAAGTTTCTTTAATGCCTCAAAAGAGTAATAAAATACTGGAATATTTGTTTAGTTTATGTGTATAGCACATTTCAGCAGCAAGGCAGTTCGAAGTGCTTTAAGTCATGAAAACATAAAAACATCATAAACACATTGAAACAGTCACCGGTTGTGAGACCAGTAACAAACGTTAAATTGTATCAGGTGAAAACTTCAACACACATTAAATATGTTGGTCAATGGTGCTGTTATTATGGGTCAGAAACAACACTAAACAGGTGGGTTTTCACTCTTAATTTAAAGGAACGTAGTGTTTCGACTGCTTTGCAGTTTTCTGGAAGTTTGTCCAGATTTGTGGAGCATAGAAGCTGAATGCTGCTTCTCCATGTTTGGTTCTGGGTAAGTAGAGTAGACCAGAACCAGATAGATCATAAACCACATTTTATAATCTCAAGAGCCTCACAAGGAGGTTCTGACACTGAAATCTGACAGAAACACTGGTAAGGAAAGAGGCTGGCAGCTTTTCTCAGTCATGCCGAGTAAGCCTGGGCCCTCGCACCAGGACCAACTCCACAAGGCAAGCTTCCCTGGAACTGATGCCTACCAAAGTCTACAGCGCTGATCCATTTCACTTCTTGCTGCTGTGGTCTGCAGGGTTGCCTCTGTACCCAAGAAATGAATGCATGGTATTGCTGGATCTTTACTTAAACACCAGCATTCATATACAGTGCACTGCAAAACTATTCATACCCCCTGAACTGTTCTGTTGATTACGTTACAATCCCCAAACATCAATGTGTATTATTGTGATTTTATGGGAAATTAACTTCAGTGTGTTTAGTTTATTATCACCATATTATATAAATCTAATTTACAGCCAGTTTAACTACTCCTTCCCTTCATTGCACCTGTCCTCTGCCTTTGTATATGTTTATGGTTCACTGTTCACGTCCATGTTGTTGTAGATTCTCCTTCATGTTTCCATACTGCCCATAATGGGAGCCATTTGCAATTCCTTGTTGTGGCATTTCCCATTCTACCAACAGTATACAGCCCTTAATTACCTGCCTACAATTTAGCTTTCTTTCCTCTCTATGCTTCTTGCATCGGGTCTTATTGTTCCAGGCACCCTATGGTGTGCGTCTAGCTGTGATTGTGCATGCATATGTCTGCAAGACGGCCTTTGCTGATTGCTGCATTGGCCGATGACTCACTCCTTTTTTTTTTTTTTTTTTTTTTTTTTCCAACCTGCTGGATGTACTTCAATCATGCCGGGTAATCTTCTCCTTTGCCCACTGGCAGCCAAGAGGTTACCGTCCCCACACATCAGAGCTATTTTCCTCTTAATTGAGACCCTCACTGCTGCGACAGCATTTTCACAAGGTGGAAAATGGCAGGTCAAGATATCAGGACATCCCTCTCCTCCGAGCCCCCATCCCTTTGGCAAAAGTGCCTGTGATGTTGATAAGTTCCTTTGGGGATCTTGGAGCCCTTCCAGCACAGACGCTACACTTCTTAAGGGCATGTAAAGGTTGGTGTCTTGCCACCTCTTAGATTGTATGTGTGTGCAGATGTGAGCAACGGCTCTTGTGTGTTTATTCAATCTGCCTAGGTCTAATATATGCATGCTGTTCTGATTGAATTACACTGGAGCTTTTATAGAGAAAAATAGAGGTAAACCATCTTGTTGAGTGCTTATGAGAGAGCACACAGTTTGAGGGAGTCTCTGTGGTGACCTGAGTCAATCTGCATCTGATTACCCCACAGCAGACCTGTAACCCAATTCATGGGCTCGTCCCCTGCTCTCCAGGAGCATCACATATACAGCTGCTTACTCTTACGTGACAGTAAAACATTGAAGAAACAGAGTGACATAGTGTTTCACTTCATTTCAGCCGTCTGTAAATCAGCTATTTTCCCCTCTTCTAACACGTAAAAAAGCATTGTGCTCACATATCTCCTGCATCTTTTTACCAGTGAAGTCCACTTAGTCATGCTTTTTTTCTTATGGTCCCTTTACATGCTATATATATATATATATGTATATATACATATGTGTGTGTGTGTGTTTAGTCAGTATAAATAGCCTTGCATTTTAAAATGACAGTCTAATTTTTACAACTTTTCCTCTTCAATCAAGTTTGTGCTTTTAGGTCCAGATAACTACATTTATGTCAATATGCAAAATCAAGAAATAGGTTTTAAAAATAAAATGAGCACAAGGCAGCTGAGCATGCAGCTGTACGATGCCAATGAGTGATTAAGTTGACTGTATTGCTGAAAACTGAACTTTGACATCATTAGGAGAGCACACTGGCTATCTTAGAAGAAAGTTGTTATGGCAAAGTTTTTTTTTCTCATTGGAGGAGGAGTCGGTGTTATCTTAGAGGTACCAGCTTGAAGACCTAACAGACCAGCCTCTCCCAGGGATTTGAAGGTGCTCTGGGATGAGCCCTGTCTGCCTGAAATGGCAACGATTGAGAATGAGCACTTGTGGCAACAAAAATGTATCAAAAAGTTAAAGGTTCTGGCTGTATGCACATTGACACGATTTCCATTAGACGTCAGATGTGTGTAAGAAATCTTCTACAAAGAGCTGTCACCAGAATACTGCATCTGACCAAACCATACAAGTGTTCTGCAAAACAATATCAGTAAATGGAAGCAGCTTGGATGGTTTAAACACACTGTGGTAACGTAGCTGAAAAGACCTTATTCAAACGATACAGTGTGTCACAGTATTTCAACTCTATATGTCCGTCTGCTGTTGGCTTGCTTATAATGTAATGTTGTTGGGCTTTAAAAGGTCACCTTAAGCAAATGCTACCAATGTGATTGTAGTGGATGCCTAAATATGGGTAGACAATTTGTCATCTTCTTACTTGGTTTCCCCAATGGTTTCCCCATTCTGGGAGAAAATCTCTCTTGGACAGTTAAACAGTTTTCGACATAGAAGAACATTTCTGAAAATCACTGCAGTCGTGCTGTGTTGTTCCAAAATGTCCTACAGCTCCAAACATAATTTTGTGTCAAAAAAGTGTGTTTGAAGGCTGATTGGGATTTATTTGTTGCATATTTTGCGCGCAAAATCAAAGGTTTTCTGGATCTAAAATCAAATTTCTTTGTGATTGCAAGGTTACATCATAGAAAAACCTAAAGCTGCTGTTTTAAAAGTTTCATCAAATGTTTCCATCTAATCTATTTTGATCTTTTGGCAAATGATGACTGTCATTTCCAGTTACCACTTTACTCTTATACTGAGACTTTTTTTTTGTGGGTCATAGAAGTTTCTATTTTTGCTTAGTCCCTAAAACAGCTGATTGGTGGTGCGAGTTGATTCAGAGCTGCTGGAGTTGTTATCTCTCAGCAGATTGGCCTGTTCCCTCACCAATTGCTGCGCAGTCAAATGGAAATGTGTCGAGCCGGGAAATGATAATCGAGTTCAATTAGGCTTTGTACCATGTTTGTATTCTGCCAACAGATTATCCAGAATCCCTACCCTCTCTGAGAGAAACAATAAACCTCTGTCAGAAGTCTGAAATGGGCAATTTCAGGATAGGTGCCGATAACAAATATTGGCACTGCCACGCTGCTCATGGTGTTATTAGAGACAAATAAAGCAAGGCCTTTTGAAACAGTTTGGCTGGAGTTCTCTCTTGAAGGAAATTAATTTCCAATTTTTGTTTCCTTTTGTGCTTCTGAAACCCCTCGCTGTAAGTGAATGCCTCACGCTTCCATGGAGCATTTTAAATACGCCAGACCCAGAGTTAGATACTTTGAACATTTAAAAAAAGAAAATTCCCTATTAGCTTTTTCTAATCAGAAACCCAGCGATGTATGAAAACTTATTTTTTTACTTGGGTAAAAATAGTGTTTCTAATATGCTCCTCTTACTTCAACTTTGCCTTGTAAGAGGCAAAATGTCTGGAAAAACTAGTTTACCTCATACAAAGTCCTGCCGGCTCTTTATGTTTGGCTGCATCCTGCTTGTGTGACCTTTTCCACCTTTCTTCTGCTGTTTTTATTAGTGGCGAGAGTAAAACACTTCAGAGTCTCAATTAGCACTCACAATTAGAAGTGAAACCGTCTTGGCAGCGCTCGCCTTACTTTAAGCCTTCAAGTTATTATCGTCCACAAACTAATTAGCAAGTTCTTGATAAGCGAGGGGTAGGCCCTCTGTTGCCATAGCAACAGTTAATCACAATGAAAGGATTGTGCTGGTGGGCAGGTCACGGAGCACACTCTGGCTTCCCTTGCGTTTCTCTCTGCTTCATTTCGTTCCCAACTCAAAAAGCCTCGTGCAATCTCCGGGCTGTTGAACGTTGACTTGCCTCAAAAAAACATACATAAATTTAAATGAGAGAATTCAGAACAAGTTCAAAGGTTAACACACAAGCATTGTATCTGATGAACAAAAAATTGCTGCTGCTAATTTCCCATCATACAGATACCTCTCAGGAGGGTGCATCACCGGAAGTTGGTTTGTCTCTGTGGTGAAAAGACCAAACTAATTCTTTACATACTACAAATCTATTAATTGCATCATTTATTCTTTGATCGGGAGTGTTTCAATGACACAATTCTGTGTTTAAGGTTTGTAACAGTCACCACAAGTTTTGTTGCTGAAAGGGCTTTCTGTCACCAAACTAACTCTATTGTTGAAGTTGAAAGCTGGATGAACTGTATAGTAGCTACCTGGTGAACAGAAGTTAAACAAGCAAATTAAGTACAAAGAGATTGAACCCCCATAGCTGCAGCTGAACTGATGAAATGGTTGAGTATAGTGCCAACAGTGTGCAACATACAAAGTGCATTTTTCTTCTAAATAAGAAGGCATTTGCCAATAAAACGGAGAAGCCCATGTTTTAGGAGAATCTGAAACTGGAAATGAATTTTCAATTTGCACCAGAACACACTTGTTTCTCTGGTATTTGTCCCCCTCTAGGCTAAAAAACAACAACCTGCCAACCAGCAGAAGATATTTTGAAAGGACCTACATTATTACTGCGTTGCATTCTTACTTCTTTAAGCTGTTTATATTCTATTCACATATGGCAAATGTTTCTGTAACATTATTTTAGTCTGATTAACACCGCAATCTGTTATTTAATCTTTTTAACCAACAATATGTACAATTCCAGTCAGAAGGTTCTGTTCACTCATGTTGGCTGTAAATATAATAATCATTTTTGGGCTATTTATTTATTTAATTTATTTGAACTTATCCTTTTCCCCGGATACTGTACATTTGCAATGATTTATTGAAATAAGATTTTTTTGTACAAATCTTTGTATTAGAGAAAGTTTGATCTAAAAACCTTTCTTACAAAAATATGATTTTTGTAGCTATAAACAGGTTGTTGGCAAAGTTCCGGTTGGGATGTTTTACCACAACATATTAAAACTGGTTGGTTTCCTGGCACAGACCCAACCTCAAATTATAGTACCCTAAATGTTAGCAGAAACTTAAAGGTACATTGTTTTGAAGTTAAATATTTATTTTCTTTACCCTACATGCCCTTACAATTGCCCGACGTGTAAAATGAGTTATCCCCTATTCACCGCACTGTCCTCTATAGGCTGGATTAGTGAGTTCATGAGAGAGTAATTTGGGCTGAATCCTCTGGACGTGCACGTGGGTACGACGCGCTGTGCGTTCTCGTTCACCTGGCTACTTTGAGTCTCTGCCGTAATTGATGCATCGGCGAGAGAACATGGGCTAAGTTCAATATTTATGGCTTCTTCACCTCAGAAGACATCACGCCTCTGAACAAAAAACCTGTGCAGTTGCAGCGGCAGATGCTTTTCTGCTTCTCCCATGCGCATGCACAACACTGGTGTCATTTCAACTTGTCGCCAGAGGGGGCAGACTTCTGCAAACATCCTGGAAGCTGGAACTACTTTAACATTAGCTTGCTTTATCCGTTCCAGAAGCATTTTTATCTGTGTTTTAGTTTTGAACCTGTGCTCATGAGAGAAAATCGTCAGCAATCCCAACTTGGGCGTTCAATGTTGTATTAATTATCCATCCTGTAAATAGAAATGTTCAAACAAACAAAGCCAAAAATTATGGATATTCATGTCTATGATGTTTATGTGACTAAAACTATATCCACTACTTTTCATCTTAAAATGCTCTTGCTCTAGAACGATCCGTGTCATATTAAGTCACATTGTTATGCTTCTGTCCTGTATTTTTTTCACTTCAGCACACAAAACACCAACCTACGTCATTCTTGCCATTCTCAACATGACATTTAAAATCCCACACAGAACAGTGCACTAACATAAATACTCAGTTAAAAACCACTTCAACAGTAACGCCCCAATGAATGGCTACAGTGTGCAATCCCCCCCTCTGATTGGCAGGCCAGTAGCCTGTTTGGTGAATAAAATATTTATAGAAGCTCAATTATCAAAGCCTGTTGTGTCTGACGCAGCAGATGTTTTATTTAAAGGAAGAGCCATGGAACAAGGGGAAATAGGGGAAAGGGTGTTCAAAAACCCTGTCTTGCTTAGCGCCTTTATTCTATTTTAGGTGTGCAACAACTATCTTGTAAACATGATATATCTCAAAATAATTACAGTTTATTAATAAGCAATTTTGGATAGATTTAAAGCTTTTGCTTGTGTTGCTTGATATTAATTAGCTAGCCTTTTTTTTGCATTCAGTCTCGATTACCATTTAGAAAATTACAGTCGCCCTAGTAATGTCCTGAATTAAAAGGAAGGGAAAAGACTGTTTGGCTGTAAAGAGTCATTGGGAGAGCTCATTAAAAATTACAACTGACACTATTTTTCTGAACTTGTCAAAGCTTTGAGTTTCTCTAATTAAAAATCAAAGGAACTCTAATTGTTTCCCCACCTTACATTCTGTGATTTGTGACAAAACCAGAAGCTGAAGTGTGCTTTAAGTTTTAAAATCAAGACTTTGCATTGTTTTTTGGCCAAAATGGGATTGCTGCTGCCATTGTTGAACCCACTGGATCATGAACACCCTAAAGCTCTACCTAAGCTATGTTGTGGTTGCAGGCCAAAAAAAGGACAGTCAACCTTATCTTATGTACTTTGTGAACATGTTTTATTTATTTTCATCTCTGGGGAGGAGTCCATTGTCTTGCTTTAAATGTGCTTCATAGTTTATTTGATGCGAACAAAACAAGATTAAAAACAGCCATATAACGGTTACTAATGTGTAAACTCTAAAACAGATTTTACAGTCTATGTGCATCCATTTTTGAATTCTCCCAGAACAGGGACTACATTTTTAACGATCTACTCGGTTTGTATCTTTTGATCTGGTTCTCCAAAGTGAACCATCTCTGGGGCAGGTTGTGCATGTGTAGGTTACCATGGTGATTGCTTCCCAGTTAGACATGGGCCAGCATTATGATACCCGAAACCTATGCTTGAGCCTGGGGCTATTAGCCGAGGTCCTAGTCTTACCTTGTAATACACAGCACAGGAAATCTTGAAGCCGTTTCTTTTTGGTCTCCTTTTTTTTTTTTTTTTTACAACTGTATGAACCCTATCCTAACCGTTTTGGACACTTAACTGCCTGCGGAAATATCAATCAGCAAGTCATTCAGCAACTGTGAGTTTCCGTGAGTGAGTTCTGCAAAGATTAAAGTGGGTATTTCTCACCTTATGATGGAAAATTATCAGGGAAACTGAACCGTCCCCATGCCTGCTTTGCATTGCTAATTCAATTATAACTTTATCTTCAAAGTATTTTACTATTAGGCTTGGGCTTGTTGAGATATTCTAAGATGGAGAGCACCTGTGGCTTTGAATTTATCTGGCCTTTGGCATACCAAAAGATCAGACGGTGCTGGATAGTCTTGTGATTTTCAGAACGGAACATGATGGAGGGGTGAAGAGGTTAAAAGTGCCATCAGAACCTTTTCGAAATGGGAACTTAGGCTGGTTCATACAAATGGTAAAATAGGTCAATTCAATTGAATTTCATTTGATAACTGAGGTTGGTATTGCATTTGACATTGGAGATCATTTTGAAGCAATTATCAGGTAAACAGAACACTTAAACAGCATGATAATACTTTAGATAAATATATTTTCATAATCTTATTACTTTAAAACACACAATGAATCCTTTTGGGCACTCTAAACATACACTTCTTTAATAAAGCCGGCTAAGGAGGTGTTCTCGAAGCGTAAGGAAAAGAGCTCTGTATATAGGCATATACATAGTTTTTACACTTTCCCTTTCAGTTATGTTAAGGCTTGTAGTTCATGATAATTTTTATCTCTGAAGATGAGATGTATGTAAAAAAAAATCCCACAGCTGAGGACAGAGCGGAAAGTTGCTGAACATTAATGATGTTTCTTAGCCATCGATGCACAAAACAGCTGTCATCACTACTTGTACTAACTGCCATGAGAGGATTTTGCATAACATAGAAGCACTGAATGGAAATAGCTAAAAAAAAATCCCTTTTCCTATACATAACCAGTCAATGTTTTACTTGTGAAGGTTTAGCCACATGGTAATACTATCAGTATCAATATGTTATTCCCAGGACTTACTCTTGTCACACGTCTGAAAGTGATTCATCATATTTCACATATGTTGGTGCCTTTTTGTTTTAAGGAGGCCTCGCCAAAGGCTCTTTCTTTGCCAGAAAAGACTTTAAAATGACATACCTGCTTTAAAAAAAGACTATGGAGATCCTAACTGGGATTTATGCTTCATACTTTCTGTTTACGGGCTAATGTATTTGTTGCCACATCCTTTCCTGTATAGTTCATTATCAACTAAATGACTTGAGAACTCTTATTTAAATGTCTGTTTCTCTTTTTCCTTTCCAGTGGAAGGCTGCACAGACTGGTCCGTGGACTACCTGAAGTACAAAGTCCTTGTTGGGGAGCCTGTCCGGATAAAGTGTGCTTTATTCTATGGATATATCCGGGCGAACTACAGCCATGCACAGAGCACGGGACTTAGCCTCATGTGGTACAAAAGCGCAGTGCATGGGGACTTTGAGGAGCCCATAAGTTTTGACGGCACAAGAATGAGCAAAGAAGAGGATGCCATATGGTTCCGACCAGCTGAACTGGATGATGTGGGGTATTATTCCTGTGTTTTAAGGTATGTGTTTTTCTCACAATCCCAGAGATAAACAGCTTATCTCTTTCCTCAGCTGAAAATGGAGCAAGCATTTGTCCTTCTCCATTTTGGGGAGAACTATTTTGCCAGTGGCATGTCTGTAAAACGGAATAAATAACATTGTCTTGCATCCCTGTAGGCATGAGTAAAGCCCTATAAAAGTCCTCCTCTGTAGACTTCTAATGAAGTCAATATGTAGCCAAAAGATAGCTGGTTGAGATTCCACCGAGCATTTTCTCTGCCTACGAGGCCTCGTTGTCTCATTTTATATGTTAAATTAGTTTTTATTTCCCACTCAAGGCCACTAAGCCATATGGTGCCATTGGTGGGCCGATAATCCGTTGGCCCTCACAAGTTCTTGTTTTCTGAAAATCTCATGGAAAGAATGAGAGTACTTCATCTTACAAAGAATGGAGAGTGGGAAACGCTGCTAAGATAAAAAGAAAAGGAAAAATAATGGAGTTGTGTTATCTGCCCTCTTAACACACTGGATGTTGGAGGCATACAATTGTTTGATTTATGAGTTAGATTACGTGGTAAAACTTCTGGTTTCCCAGTGGCTTTCATCAACATGAAGGTGGGCCGTGGCCACTCAGGATGAAAACGCTAAGCTGTCATCTTGAAGTGGGAATCAGGTTTTTTTTTTTTTTTACAGAGCAAGAGGAACTTTAAAACGCATTTTCTACAAGACCAAAGTGCAATCTTATTTTTTTTCTTATTTGGAAACACTTATGTGCGTTAGGACCTTTTGTTAAAAAGAATCGAGGGAATAATGTGCACTTGAACAGTAGCTTTCAGCACAGGTTTCCTTGTGTTTCAGAAGCTGGACTCTAAGGGAGTTTGGCTATTACTATTCCACACCATTAGCACGATCCTCTTCGATGTGGCAGCCGCCGTGAATAGAAACATGGCGAACCAGTCCAGCAATTCTCTATTCACTGCTGTTGGCAGCAGTTTCTGGAGGTAGACAATCAGTCAGCTCGGAGTTATTGTGTAATCACACAGAGTAGAGTCTTGAGATTTGATTTGGAAGAGCTTTTTCACCAGTCTCTTCCTTTGAGAAGCAAATTATGGGGCAACACATATATGCTATTATGGAGAGAGAGACAAAAAAATACAGAGCACTTTCAGTTAACAAGAGCTTTTCTTCTGTGGACATGTCTTTGAATTTCTGTTGCCTGTAATGATTTCATAGACTTTAACTGTGTTTTCACACTTGAGAATTAGGATTCAGCTATCTTCCTCTCAATATTACACGTTTATCGTCTTTTTTCAGTAAACAGGAGCACAAGAACATGGACTTTTAGTTGCTTGTCTGATTCTGCAGTTATCGTCACTAGACTGTTAACGTTTGGACTGGTCAGATTTACATGGAGATTTACGTGCGGTTCTTTGTGTTTCTTTCATTTCATTTATAGGAAATGATGATGATGAAAAAAAACTTTAAACTGTGTCATCTGTGGGAAAAAATTACATTTCCTGATACACTTGAAAACTTAGTCAAGTTTCGTTTTTGTTTTATTATGGTACATGCTCTCTTTTTCGGACAGTTTTCTTGTTATACAGTCATACAGGGTTCTCGCCACTCTCCATGAGCTCTAGCGTCTTAGCCAAAACAGAAACACTCCAGGTGTTGGCTGTAAAGGTCCAGTCAAATGGGTAAATATGTTATAGATATGCCGAGCTAAAATACACAACGCATTTAACATCATCCTATCAAAGTTTGCATTTGTACAACCTTTTTTTGAACTGTTAAGATATTGATATTCAGATATGGGCCATTTGGGCAGTTGCCCAGGGTAACATTACAAAGGGGGGGGGGGGGGGGGGGGGGGGTCAGGAAGCGCCATAAAAATTATAACTAATTTATCACTTGCAGCCTTAACAATTTTTTGTAATGCTTTTGTGCCTGTGTAGTCAATAAGGTGCGGGTGTCTTTATGTAATGAATAGGCATCCCCTGCTTGGTGCCGAGAATGGTGCAATCAGGATGTATGTGTTGTCATCCACACTGTGGGGACGAGGCTCAGGGTATTCTATGACATCACTTCCTTTTGCTTGAGTGTTTGAGCACTACCTGAAGCTACATGTCCAAACAGGAAATCACCTTTTCACAAGCTAAACCTGCTACAGGTACCATTTCTGTCTCTGTAGTGGGGCTGAGGGAGGGGTAGGAGGGGCTTGCCTGGGGTGCCATTCATGCAACTCCACTAGTAGCCATGAATGTATTTAGAAATATATATATATATATATATATATATATATATATATATATATATATATATATATATATATATTATGCTTCATAGCTAGACGGGCCTTCCATCAGCATGTTAAATATGGTTTCTAATTAGAAATTTGACCCAACTTGCTGTATTTCTGCCAGCTGCACTAACTGAACCTTTTAAAAAGAAAAAATAATAATCAAACAAAACACATTCATTTGTCACAGGGTGTTTACTGTCAGCTTTGCAACACTTGAGTTAAGGAAATAAAACTTAATAGTGTAGGGAGTTTCACATGCTTGATTATATAGTAATAACTTATTAACCTCGTAGGTAAAGGGCGTTTTTTCTTGACTGGCTCATTAGTCAGCTCTCTGCAGCGACATACGGTGCAGTTCAAAAACAGCAGAGCCTGCGCGGGAAGACTAGCATGGAATAGGTTGAATATATCAGGTTTATTTTAGTGCTGTACCAACATCTTTACGGGTATTTGTGAAGACCTGAGTCTTTGTCATTATTTTTGCCTACCAGAAGATGTGTTTTTGATTCCACAGCGCAAAATATTAAAGGCCAGCTTCAAAGTTATGGCAGAGTGTGATCGCTTGATATGTAATGCCTTCATGTTTTACCTTGTTAGAGATCAAAGAGGGGCACTCCAAACTGGAACCATCTGTAGTACCACTCCATGTAGTGCTTTTAAACTATCAGTTATGTAGATTATAATATAGCACATAATTGCAACTACTTGGACACGTTCTCCTCTGTTTTTAGTTGAAGGTTACAAATGCCATAATGGATTCATCTAATTTTACAAACACACTGCAGCATGCTCATCTGCTGCCTTGGTATGACTCATTTAAATTCCCCGGCACCCCCTCCAGCCAAGTCAAAGGATTGCTCTTCTCTTTTGTCTCTTTTGGAGTGCGGGCCCTATAGATGATCAACATTCGCATATGTCAACACATTACCATTGGCTCAAGCTCCTGGCCGTGTTTTCAGCTGAGAATCCTCTCTGTTTGAAACATGAAGGGCTCTGGAAAACGGGAGCCCTGCGAGATGGAACAAATGAACCTCAGCGTAACAATAAATGATTTCTCACTGGATACATTTCATAGTTGAGCAGACTGCAACAGTTCAGCACCAGTTGCGATGAGATCCCCTGATGTTACATTATTAGTGTGGGATAAAAAAAAAAAAGGGAACGCACGCCAATCACATTAGGAAAATTATCTCGCCAAATACGGCGTCTATAAAAAGGCTCTTTTTGTTTAATATTCTACTTTGTCCCCTGTGATTTTTTTAAACTTCTGCCCTACTTAATGCATTTCTTTTCACCTGTACACAAAACTATGCACTTATCTTCATCACGTCTTTAACTGTTATGCTGCAGTTAAGTGTGTCGGAGGGCAAATCCGTGCGCTGACACACCCGTGCACGTCAGCACGGGCACAAACACGAGGCGTCAGGCCTACGTGCCCGAGACACTGGCCGTCGCTGGTAGGAACTCAAAGTGTGCTCACCGACCTGCATGTGACAGCAGACCAACACACACACACATGTTCAGCATTTCGAGCAGGCTGAAGTATCCCATTTTACTCTCTGGGACTCTTTTGCATGGACACACACGTACAGACGCGAGCCCCGGATGCGTTGCAGGCATGTGATGAGGGAGAACAGGAGTACCGAAATGGAGAGGAGCAGATGAATGCTGCCATACGTCAAATTGAGGTCAGCACTCAGCTGTTTCAAACGCGATACCCTGAGGAACTTTGTCGTAGGAAAAGCAAAAACATCTGCAGTGGCAGCGTGCCGCTTACAGTACGACGACACAAAGTGAGACACAAACATGCACACAAGCAACCTGATGGGTTTGAAGGTACCACCGACTCCCCTGCTCTGCTGCAGGTCTGTGTGCGGATATTAACGGTTTACTGTTTCTGCTGTAATTTAATTCTGCTCTTCTGAGGAAATCAGGGGAGAGTCAAATTAGACATAAGTAGGAAAATTATATTTAGTACTGTCATCCAGAAGGATATTTTTCTTTTTTTGCGCTCAGGTGGGAAACAAGGAAAAGAAACAATAACAAGTACGGATCAAATCTAGAAGTTCTAGATAAGTAGTACAACTGCATGTGCAGGAGCTTGCAAAAAATAATACCGCACCAAGTAGGCCAACACATAGGAGCATGATTGCGAAGTTGAGGAAAAGGTGTGTGAAATTCAAAATTTGCACATTTAACACCATCTGTTCTGGGTGAATTTAGTTTTCTACCACACAGAACTGTTTGTATGTAAACTGTAAACTGCTGTAAACTTCACCACAACTTTCTCCTCGACCTGTCTTCTGAGTACCTTGGTCTCCATGATGCTGTTTGTTCACTAATGTTCTCCAACACATCTCTGAGGTCCTCAGAGCCCCTCCATGTATACTGAGATTAGATCACACACCGGTGGACTCGACTTATTAGGGGACTTGTGAAGACAGCTGGTTGCACTAGATTATATCTATTGGTGGTATAGTAAAGGTGGCTGAATGAAAAATTTCTATCTAACTTTTCAGATTTTGATTTATGGAGATTTAGAAAAAAGTATCCTTTTCCTTCTGCTCTCCAAAATTTCAGCGCACATTCACGGCTCACCTGAGGTTCACCTCCCTAATGTGGAGCTGTCAGTTCGCTGGAGCATTTCAGTTCATGCTTGCATATTTCTCAATCCAGCTCATATTCAATGTGAAACGGCATTTTTTTTTTCTTTTGCTTAAGCGCGTGACACCATTATTGAACTAAGCAGCCTGATTTGTATACATAATTGCAAGGTCTTTCAGTCGTTTAAAGACATAAATAATTTGAGCTATAAACTAATTTCACTCATGGATATTTAGATTTAAATAAAATTTCCTGAATGATATTAAGAATTTTAGAAAAAAAAAATTCTCTCTCTGTTGCTGTTTTCTTTTCTAACTCATTGATAATGTTGGTGTTTGAGTAACTCACAAAGAAGCCACTGTTATTCACCTATCCCTTCAAGAATCAAACATGACTGTGGAAACTTCATCCAGGACCCATGAACCATTAATTTTTATGTAAGGGATAATGCCCGACGAGCCAGCATCATGCATTAATTTCTGATGATGTACACCTCGTCGGGTATTATGCCACTTATAACATGGTCACTTACGAAATAAATAAATATTAAATCAATTATTAGTACTTTAATGTTTTTTTTCAGTGTTTTTCACAAGAAGAGGCTGAGGTAACTATTTAATGTCTGTGCGACGCATTGCCAAGGTAACCAGCGTGTCATGCCCTTACAGCTAACGTTTGAGCCGGCACAATAATTTAGAAAAATCAGGCTATTTGAAACAAACTGTTTATAGGTGTCCTGTAAGACTTTTTAACGGACACCCTGCAGCCAATTAGAATCATACCAATGTTAGTGGAGCTTTCTACCAGGAAACCTTAGAGGACTTCATACTTCCTTCTGCTGGCAAGCTTCGTGGAGATGCTGATTTAATTTTTCCAAAGGACCTGACATCTGCCCACACTGCCAAAAGTACCAGTACTGTGTTTCCAGACCATACCGCTATGCTGGATTGGCCAGCAAAATGGAGAGAGAACCTATGCCGTATTGTGAAGAGGAAGATGGGAAACACAAAAACCACCAATCCAGATACACTAAAGGCCTCCGTTAAAGCATTTTGTGCTTCCAGAACCCATGAGCAGAGCCACAGGGTGATAATTTCTATGTGATGATGCGGTATTTAATTGAAAATGATTCCTGACCAACTCCTAAGCGCATAATACTATAAAGTACTTTAAAGTACCTTTCAGGAGCCGACAGCTCTCTCCTGGTTTTATGTAATATGGACATTTCTGAGAAATTGAATTTGGGGTTTTCAAGCTGTGGGTAGGCCATAATAATTAAAAATAGCAAAACTAAATGGCTGCTACATTTAACTTTATTTTCGGTGAATCTACATGGGTTCAGATGCAGAAATTAAATGTTTTCAGCGATCTAATTTATTGAGAACCGTCTTTGGGTCAGGCTTATCCCTTGTGGGGTTTTAGGTAACAAAGCAAAGGGAAAAAGATGCTCAGCCATGGAAAATTCCTCTTTCAACTTGCTATTCAGGACCAAGTAACCAAACACGAGCAGAACTACAGCAAATACATCACTGTGAAAGTACAGCGATTTAGCTAAAGGACAGATGGATTGCACAGGGAGAATTTTGGCTCTTTGTAGTTGGCCAGCGTCTGACCTTTGACCCCGTTCACAGGCACTGGCATGCTGCCACAGCCTTAGGCTTATTAATGGCTTTCCTGCATGCCCTGCAATACCTGGGCTGTCAGCACCAAAGGACATTGAGAGGGGAGGATTATAAAGGAGGGGGTGTGCATCTGTATGTGTGCATCAATTCTTTTATTTAAGCTTTAAATTCCCGGTGTGAGCGCCGCTCACCTTGCGTTTTGCACCACGGAGAACACACACATCACAAAGCACCTCCCACCTGTCCCGGGCCGCGGCCATTTTGACCGTATTAGTATTCGTGTGCAGGAGTGGCTGGTGATCTCTCAGGGAAGTGACAGTCAGAATGGGCTGTCTGGAACACTCCGTCATTCAGCTCCAGTCAGGGCCTGTCCAATTGATCCTGCCCAGCTGTCAAAGCCAATGAGAGACGCTAGACTAAGGAGCAGCACGGCCGGTTTTTGCTGCAAAAGGTTGTGGATGATGGATAAAGAGGGAATACAGTTTGTGTTATAAGCGACCTGGAAGGAAACAATCTGTTAGCACCTCTCAGAGAATCTATTCACCAATGAGCGTTTTCGAATTCAGTTTATTGTCTTATCTTTTCCCACTAAAGGTAATATAGATGAGGGGTTGATGTCACAGAGGAGAGCGTAAAGTCCCTTTTCCTGCCAGTAATCTCAACAAATATTGAGTATACGTCACCCTAAAAGACCATAGCTATGAAACCTCACTGATGATCAAATAAATTTAGATCGGCTGTTTTTCATTTCCTAGTTGTTGTTACATCAGCAGCTTGTGCGGGAGCAGTTTGTTTCGCCAACTTTCTGCATTGTTCAGCACAAAAAGTGGGAAGTTGCTGAAGCGTAACGCAGCCGAGGCCTTGGAAATAGTAGATGTTTACTAATTCATTAAGATTTTAATGTTTGTCAAAGATGAAGAAGAGCCAAATTATCTCAAATTAGCTAAAGCTTTGATTATTTTTAGTATATGAAAGGAAACACCAGGGTTACTACGCAGTCTGGGTGTTTTTTTTTTTTTTTAATACATGAAATTATCTACAAGAATAATGATATATAATACATATAAGATATAACAATTTATCATTTTAGTTTACCATTATTTGATATATCCCACTAACTGCTTCAAGGTTTTAAGTTATAGACACGACCAACAGATAAGTATTCATATTAAACACCTTTTTTACCACAGACCAAATTAGATGCCAAAAATTTGACATTTTCTTTTTGGCGAATGTATGCATAAGAAAATAAAAATATCACAGTGCAAAAACAGATTTTTAAACTGATCTAAGTAAATTTAGTGCCAATGTGGAAAGTCTCGGCCCTATAGATTCTGAAGCAGAGCCGATAAAAATCTATCCAGCTGTTTATTGAATAATCATTAGTTTGAGATAAAACTCAACATTACTGAAATTACTGAAATTTCAGCGTTACTCAAATGTAAGACAAGTCTAGGAACTTGTGCCTGGGAAAGTAAGTAAATATTTTTAAATGTAAAATGATTGAGAACCTTGTGTAACCTTGTGTAGCCTGAACCTTTGAGGCTGCATAAGAGATGCCACTGTGTGTGTAGCACAGGTAACAATCAGTGTTTGGGGGGAAAAATGACATAAAGCCAGAAGACCGTCATTAATTGTTTTTACTTCTCACATGGGGTTTCGGTTTGAACTGTGTAATATGGATTTGCCAAGCAGCTTCATTTCCCAGTCAGGGGGGTTATTGATGATACCCCTCTGTATTCAGTATCCTTTTACACCTGTATAGCGAAGAGTGCTCCGTCAACCCTGTTTGGACAGCCTGTTAGTGTGCTCCGTGTGGTTTAGTATAGACTGTTTTCCAACAGCCATTGTCTGATGATGTATGGGCTGCTGTTTGGGCTCGGGCAACCTTTCACACTGTGCTTTATTCAGCCTTGTGATGTGGCTGTGTGAACTTTGCCAGGTATTCACTGTGGACGTCTGATGCTACAATGGCACTGTCAGGAAAAAAAGAATGTGCTCTTCAAACCGCTCTGCGGCGACAAAATGGAATAAACTTCTATGAAAGATTTTTTTATTTTTATTTTTTAAATGCCGTCATTTTGTGCATGGCTTTTAAATCTGCTGTTTATTTTCTCTCAACTACTGAAACTCATGCCTTCTACCAAAAACGTGGTTAATTAATGGTTCCTGTGGCAGGCTTACATGCTCTCATCATTGGGTTTAGATTCTTTACCGCAAAATGGTCGACTTAAGTGAATTTCAGAAACAAGAATTTGATGCACAATTGTGACTTTACTGTGGATTTCCTCTAACTCCCGTCTGGTAGGAATTTTACTTACAGACTCAGGACCCGTCCACACGGAGACGAGATTAGGTGTATCTGCAAAGGTATTTTGTTGGTACACCGTAAATGATCCTTCTTGAAACCAGGTTTAAATTTCAAAACGTCAGCTTCATTTTTTCATGTGTACACGTGAGCCGCATCTTTTCTTAAACGATGATGTTGTAGCTTTGTTTCTCTTTATAACCCACATGCGCCTCGTTCTCACAAATAGCAACAAAGATGGTGCCGTTCCGGGGTTGCGGCTTTGTGATGGCTGATGGCGTTCTCGGACTCTTCCTTTCTATCGAGCCCGCTCTACCCCTGGCAACCCACATAAAGATGACACCCAACATGTGATAAATGTGTCTGATTCCCCACCATGTTGCTGTGTTTTACTTCATGAGATATCTATGCATGCCCGGTGTTTTGTGCATGTTTCTTTGGGAGTGTCACAGCGCCACCAGTCGCCCCGGCATACCTACTACAGCTTTTTCAGTTGTGGATGTACATTTTTTTAATCGTTTATGAAGATGTATCGTGTTTGTCTATATTTAGAAAAGGCCCCGGGTACATATACCCCCCCCCCCCCCACTAATATTAGATTAGATATACCTTGGCAAAATTGCACTTTGACCAAAGTTTTTTTTTTTTTTTTTTTTTATAATCCAACTGCTTTTTCCTACTTACTTTTTTTTCTGCTTTATTTCCTGTATTTTAATCTTGTAAAGCACTTTGCATTGTCTGTGTACTGAATTGTGCTATATAAATAAATTTGCCTTGCCTTTGCCTTGCCAAAGGGTCTCTAGTAAACCCATTTTCTGGCTAAATTCTGATTGGCGGATCTGACGGATATTTGGCCGCTCTTCTTGGCAGAAATAGGCTTGATTTTTATCACATACTTGTTATCAGTGTATCAACCCTCCAGAGCACTAAGGTCCTCTGGCTCCAGCCTTCTCTGCGTACCTAGAACCAGAACTAAACACGGAGAAGCAGCATTTAGTTCCTATGCTCCACTTATCTGGAGTGCAGAAAGCCTGAGTTCCTTTAAATCAAGATTAAAAACACATTTGTTTAGGATCACCCTCGACTGTTCTAGTTAAACTGTTACAGAAACATCATTAGTTCAACTTTGTAGTCCAACTGTTTTTAATGTTTGCATTTAGTTTCTATTCTCCCATGTCTATTTTGTTTCTACATTTTATTACTACTTGGTTTTATTCTGTTTTATTTTCCTATATGTTAATGATGTAAAGCACTTTGCATTGTCTCTGTACTGTGCTATATAAATAAATTTGCCTTGCCTTGATTTAGACTGGTAGGTTTCTTTCCACGAACTTTATTTTTGGACATAGTCCACACATTTTCCATACCATTGAGGTCCTGGTCATGCCAGAAGGTTAATGTAAGCCCTCTTTATTTATTTCAAAGCCAGATTAGATCTATGTTCCTACCATTTTCCCTTAAAAGCCACTCAACTTAGCCCAAATGTCAGCCTTGTTATAAAGGGTATTTGGAGGTTGTATTCCTTCATGATTTTCATCTGTTTTGTGAACTATACCTGTATCAGTGCCAGCAAAACAGACCTTCATCATGATGCTACCACAACTGTGCTTTACAGATGTGTTGTCAACCTAACGACATTCATCATTTTTTTGTCTCGTCTGGGTTGGGACTTTGGACAATGGCGTATTTCGATTTTAATTTAAATTTTTGCTCAAAGGTGTCCGGTCTTGGAATGGACCGATCAGGCTTTTTGAATGATCCTGACCCAAATATATTCCTGTATTTGTATTTTTGTATTTTCATTTTTATTTTCTGTAAAGTGACCTTGAGTGTCCAGAAAGGCGCTGTTAAATAAAATGTATTATTATTTATTATTATTAAATGCGACTGGAAATCTGTGGACCGTTCTGGATACTAAGGGTCATTCCAGGAAACCATCCAATAAAATGGTCAAAATATGGTGAAATATGCAGCCAGGATTTTACCAGCCACCTGTTGACAGCAACAAAAAGCAAGTAGTCTTGGTGCAAACATGTGCACATAGTTCTTGTTTTTTTTAAATGTTGTGCATTGAAGTTTTATGATCATTCCACCCTGAAAAAAGAACAGAATAAAGGACCAAAACTAGTAAAACATTCATACCCATGGTGAGTGTTTGTAAATCTTTCACTGGAACCAATATGTCAGAATGTAGTTAATGGGCTTAAAGCTTGTTTATGGCTGGTCCACTTCATCGCTTTTCCTGGGTATCATTATGTGGCACATCAGATATCTATGTCATAGTACAGAGGCTGAATGGGGGGGATGGAAGGGAAAGTTTAATTATTATTCCTTCAATTTTAGTGCCGTGGAATAGCGTCACTATCAAAATAGAGACTGTGCATCATGCTACGACCTCTAATGGCTCCATTGACCAAAATCTAAATGAGACTGATGGTTAAGACTTTGTTCTGGTCATCAGTGACTTAATTTAAATGAGCTGACACAGATATGAATTATGGTGCAGGACAATATAATCAGTGTTTCCTGTTCATCACCCATGTGTAATACTGTATATTCTCTGGGTTTTATTCAAACACTTTATTTCCACCTTCCAGGCTTAGGATTTTAGTCATGAAGTCATCTGCATTGCCTCGCCATATGTTTAGCCTCCTTGCTCTCCCGGTCCACAATAAGCGGAGGAAGTCATCAGACAAGATGCCAAACCTATCGGTATCTGATAGTAGGGACATTGACCTTCTCCTCCTCATATCTGATGTTGGTTTTTATCTGCCAGACAAATGTCAGAAATACCATTCCCAAAGCCCAATCACTCTGGCACCACTGCTGAGGTTTCTCCCTCCCTTCCCTCCCAATTGGATTGTGAACAGCAGAGCTGCAAGCGAGACATCTGCAATACCACAGCTGTCAGTCAAACTGCAGCATGGAGGAGAACTCACACAGCTCGCCTGGATCCTAAGGCTGCCAGAATGATGGGGAAGTAGCTGGGAGTTGGGAGGGAAATTTCATTAAAATTTCATAAAACTGAAAGAGCTCTTTTTAATTTAACTGTTGCTGCACATTGTGAAACTTTTATTTTTATTTTTGACTGTTTTTATGAAAGGAAATGTGTACCAAAAAAATCCCGGCATGATTAGCATTTTCTTTTTTTCTTTCGTATTCATCAAGAGACTAACTATTAGCATAACCTCAGCGGTCACTTTATTAGGAACGCCTTGAGGGTGGTGTTTTGCCATCATAGCTGCCCTAATTCTTCAAAGCATAGATTTAATAAGGTCTCACAAACATTGAGATGTGGGGCTTTGAATTTTTCTCTGTTATGCGGGATGGATGGACGGCCCTTTGTGCAATGGGATACTTCTTGTTTCTTTGCCACTGTTTGATTAGGTATTTCTGGTAATTCCTGTAGAGTTATTTTCTCCTTATCATCGTTGAGTCTGGTTTCTGTGTGTGTGTTTGTGTGTGTTGAGTCATTCAGTCCCATAAGATTCCCTCTGTTTCAGTCCTATTGTTCTCGCTCAGCTGTTTCCATTTAGGAACCGGTCTCTGCCAAAAAAGCATCAATGAAACAAACCTGGTCTCAATATTTATGCATATTTTTCTATTTTCTTAGTTGCTGAGCTGCTTAACAAAACTGTTCACAAATCAAAGTGTACATTGATATTCAACAGCAAGATGATCACGCCTCCTGAAAGACACACATGTATTTTTCCACCAATACAACCAACTCTGAGTGCGAGAGCCCAGCGAGGCTGCTATGAAATGGTTAGTTTGTGTTTGATTTGCATGGCAGTTTGACTGCTCACTCATTACACCCAGAGGGCCCTGGGACCGATGAATAAGGTCATGACAGAGTTAGAACAGAATAACAACCGAGACAAATTGTTTATGCTTGTTATGAAATCAGGTTGTAAGCATAAAGATGAGTTTTGACTGTCAGAGAATGTGAAAAGAGCTCCCTTAAGGCATCGAACAGAAAATGACTGACTAATGCATTTGCACACAACAAGCACTTTTGTCAGCTTGACTTGTACGACTTAAGAAAGGCTCAGAGGAGCTTGAAGACTGACTTCTTGGTGAAAGTAGGTGTTAGGAATCAGAGGATTTCTGCAAATATTTTCAGCCTTGTATATTTTTAGCAGGGAAGAGCTCGGTGCAAACTGTGTAGACTATTGTGGAGTTTAAGGAGGAACATTTTCACTTTTTTTTTCTTTAAAGATTCCTGGCTGAGTGGGCTATCAGTCCTGGTGGGTTTTTATTGATTTCAGTCATTCTGTTGTCGGTGTGCTGCTGTGTTATTGTCCTCCACCGTGCCCCAATCTCAGCCAGGTTTCATCTCTAAGACGCCTCACCTCTGTAATGTTTTAGTATACAGAGGATTTGTGGGTGATAATCAATGATAAAAATGTGCCCAAATGATGTGCCTGACACTACCGTGCTTGACTGGAGGCATGCGTTTTTTTGTAATTTTATGCTGCATTTCCATGTTTACCTTCCCCAGCTTTGATGTTTAATATGAGATGAGACGTAGCTCTGAGTCATTTGTTTTTTCTTTGGAGGAAAATCAGGATTGTCCCCCAACAGTTTACAAATTGCTTTCAGACCCCTGAAATGCTCCAGACTGTCGAAGCCTTTGCTTCTGATATGGCGACCAAACCTTTTACTGTTCAGTTAAATGCATTTTAATAAGATGGCTTCACCTGGAAGCTTTAAAATCTTATAATCCCTCTGAAGGCAGCAATTCTTTGGCCATAATTTAAGACCAGGTAAGGAGTATTTGATGTCCTGATATGAAAAGCTGTCAATTTGAGTATTATTGTTGTCGGGTTAAGGCAGCCTGTCTTTTTGGAAAGCCATGTCTAGCAAGTGGAGGGCAATGAGCATCCTAGTTTCTCAAGTATTATAGTAAAGCATTATAGGCCCACATTGTAGTGGGAGGCCGGTTTTGTCTTATAGCTGACCACGTCGGACATGAGCTTCAGAAGCCTGGACACAAAAAGCTTGGGCTTTTTGGGACATCAAAAAAATCTGACTTCTGTACATGCTCATCTACATCCCATTAACACAATTCTGTTAAATATCTATTATCTGTTTCTCTATCTTCACTCTGAATGTGTGGAAACCAGTGTTCAGACAGCTGCTGGCCTGGGTCTTTTACCGCATAGCAAGGCCAAACTAACCACAAAGGCCAATCCTTCTGAATCAGTGTTCAAAAAGGGACAACAGACTAGCAGAGAGAGTTGATACAAAGATGGGGACAAACTACTAACGAAGAGACGAGGAGCGGCTCAGAGGAGACGAATGGTTTGTAGCTGAGGACGGAGTCTCTTGTTCCAGCGTGGCAGACAAGTGCCACACTTTTAGACAGGGGCTAAGTAGGACCACGTTCGCTTGCAGTCGGATTTTTGGAAGCCAGGGTGCTTAATCATGCTGGGCTTGCAGCTAGAGCTGACAGGTGAGTTATGAGCTGGCGCCACAGGTAGGAGCCCCAGTGTTCCCACTGCTCACCGTGACCTTCGCTCTGGCTATAAATAATGAAGCAGCCATGAGATACTGATTTAGGATAACCGGGCCAGCTCTATCTCGGTCTGGGTTATCGTGATTCTATGTAGGCAGGCGTGGTAGGGCGAGACCTCAAGGACCCAAAGCATTTGACAGTGTGTCATGGTGAGAGTTGTGCATGCTGTAACTTGAGCTATGCATCATAGCCTTGCAAAAGTGTTCCAACCCCTTGCAACTACAAATAAAAATGTATTTTATTGGAATTTTTATTTGATTTTTAGCAACACAAATTGACTAAATTACTGCGGAAGGAAAATAACCATAGTTAGCTAAAGTTGGCTCCCTATGCTTACTTAGCTAACTATTAGCTAAAAAGTAAATATCTGAAAAGTGTGGGCTAGTATCTCTAGTCAATCCTTTTTTGAAACCACATTCAACACAAGTCTTTTGGAGTAGGTCTGTAGTCTTTTATCCTGCAGCTACCATTAGCCTGAAATGAATACATATTATAAAACTGTGTCCTCAATATGATACATTTGGGTTACTTTAGGTAGGAAGTTTTATTGTAGTATGACCTTTTGGGCACATCTAGGAAATTCATTAAACCACAGTTAAAGGGATTCACGATTAGTTGTAGCAATAGACTTTATTTGAGAAATATCTATTTTAGATATTTTAGCATAGCAGTAGGTTTTAGCTTGTGAGGGTTCGTACAAATGGCTCACAGTCTTCCGGATAGAAGTGTTCGGAAGTTGTGTTCTTCCAACGGCTTTTTCCCATTGCGCTTTTCTTTGTTTTTTATGTGGGAAGCGATTTAGACTTCCCTCACTTTTTCTGTTTTCCTTTTTTTTTTTCTTAAATCACAGCCAACAGCGACATCGTGTGGCATTGTCTAAATTTACACCAGTTAAACTCGATACAATAAAAAAAACAAGTCAGATATCTTGGATGTTGGTTCCAGTCCAGTAGGACCTTACCGCGTCATTAACCCAGCAAACATTGGGCAGGTGAAACAATGGCAACCTCCCGTGGTGAAAAATATAACAAAGGCTATACAATTTTTAGTAAGTAAATGAGTTTTTACATATCACAAACAGCAATTTTTAAGTTAATAGGAAAATTACAACATATTTAGGCCAACATGTTCAACTAATCGTCTCGGCTCATTTTGCGTTAATTTCTCTCCCTCTGCTTCTCTGCTTTCCTTCTGCCACAGCTGCTTCAGATCTCCTCTCTTGCTGTTCTGGTTTCCTTGTCATTTCTTCACCCTTCCCTCTGTATGTAAGATCAATGGTTGTAGTGGTTCTATGCTGGATTTTTCTGTTCTGATCTGGATTCTGTTTGACCTCCCAAGCCATGCTTGATATATTTCTGGTACTTCTTGATCTGTTCTTCCTCTCCGAGACCAACCTGTAAGTGCTCTTATTTTTACTAATTAAAACAATCTTTGTTGCCTCAGCCTCTCTCTGCACTTGAGTCCTTCACTACCGCAAGGCATGACTGAAGAAGCTAACCAGTTGGACACAGCAGAGCTTTCTTTTTCAGAGGAACACCTTTTTAAAGCTAAAGAGCACTGTCAAAATGTACATTGACACGGTGCCTCAGCCTGGCAAATCCTGGAAGTGATTGATAAGAGCAGCAGACTGCATGCTCATGCTGCGGGAGTGCTCCCTTCCTACCATCTCTGGACTTAGTGGAGTGGTTAGAGGAGGCAGTCTGGGAACACCAAGAAGCATCGGCAGAGCTTTTCAACGAGCCATGTCTGCCTCACCTGAGCCACCTGTTTATCCTCACTTCCTCCACTCCTATACCAGGGAGATCGGCCAACACCTCTACTCCTGTTCAGGGCACCCGAGCCTGCTCCTCATCGCCTCTTAGCACCAGAGGCCTCCTATTCAATTCAATCTTATATATATAGCGCATATTCATGAAACATGTCATCTCAAGGCACTTTCCAAAGTCAAATTCAATCGGATTATACACATTGGTCAAAAAATGTCCTATCTAAGGAAACTCAGTTGATTGCATCAAAGTCTTGACAAGCAGCATTCACTCCTCCTGAAGAAGCGTAGAGCTACAGGGACAGTCGTCTGCGTTGTCCATGGCTTTGCAGCAATCCCTCATCCTAGCAAGGTAACCCCTGGGTTGTTCCAGTCTACTGGTCGACCTCCCAACAAGGTTCTCCCATTCTCTTGGCCAGTGTCCAGTCAAGGTTCCCCATGAGTTCTCCCAGTCTCCTGGTCGACCTCTAGACTTTCATTGCCTCCAGCCTCCAGACCTGCTTCACCACCAAGATTCCTACGCAGCCTCCAGCCTCCTGACCATTATAGCTGTTAGCTTCTAATGCTCCTCCACCTTTAGGTTCAGCCCTTTCAGCATGGGACTATGTGGTTCTTTTGTTGGACCTAATGTCCTCCTGAACTCTGTGCCTCCTCTGGATGACCCCCAGGTTGGCCTCCATAACATTTTCTTTTATTGTTTGTTTGTTTCTAGCCATCCTTTCGATGCCACCTCTGCTCGTCCGCTTCAGGTTGTTTTCTTTTTCGTCTCCATTCATTCCTGTGCTTCTTTGACCCGTTTTCCTTGTGTATACCAACCTGCACATTTTCAGTTTTTTTTTTATTATTAAAAACTATTTTTTGCCACTGCCACTCTCTGCACCTGGGTCCTTCACTACCACAAAACATGACAGTACCGGTCAATAAATCGTATTTTCCAGTTTCATACAGCACCATGGTATCCTGTGCAGCTGTAGAAATCAACTTGCTACAGTGGTGAAAAGAAATGCATTAATCTTGATAATTTATTTTCAATGTGTTTAATTATTTTTTTTAATTGGCTCGACTGTTGAGATTTAATCATTAATTATGACCATCATCGTATAAAATTAGCTCACAAGAGGCTTCCTATTGGTTTCTATAATTGCCTGGACACTTACCTGTAACCGGAAAGTCCCTTCACAGTTTGTCCGTCGTCATAACAAGCCTCCGCTTTAATTTACACTTGGCATCATGCTGGGTGACCTCTACAACTAGCTTACTGGATGTTGTGTTACAGCCAAAAGAAAAAAAAAACTTGAAAATGGAAATTTTTAGAAATGTATTATTGGATTTATTTTCTTTCAGCCTCTCCTTCATCCTTCTCCCCATGTTTACTGCTCATCGCTACTCTCACAACTAATGGTTCACTCTTCTACTCTGATGCATACTATACTAATTTTGTCCAGGGGTTATTATACAGGTCAGGTTTTGTCCCTAACAGCAGCCTCAGTGTCCACCTGTGCCTACTTTAACTAACATGCTCGTATTCTACAGAGCATGCTCTCCACGTCTGCTCTTTAAGGAGCCGCGCCCCCTACTGTTGCTCGGTTAACGAAGTCGGCAGGCTGATGGCCCTGGACTGTGCGGCTTTATTGACGTCTCCAGATTGGGCAGATTCGCCTGTTATCTATAGGATTTACTTCTCTACTTTGACTGGGCTATTCTCACTCATTAATATGCCTTAACTGGCTTTGGCCGTAGGTCTAGAGTTTTTGTCCTGAGAGAGACCTTCCAGTCCAGTCTCAAGTCTTTTTGCAGCATCTAACAGGTTTTAGTCCGGGATTTGTCTCTATTTAGGTCCTTCCATCCTCTCATCAAATTCTCTCACCCTGCTGAAGACGAGCATCACCGCACCATGATGCTGCCGCCACCATGTTTGCCAGTAGAGATGGTGTGTTCTGGTTGATGTGCATTGTCGCTTCTTGTCCGCACAAAGCATTTTCCACGTATGGCAAAACGTTCAATATAAGTATCATCTAACTAGAGGGCGTGTTTTACATTTTTGTAGTCCTCTGCATAGCAAACTGTGATTAGACTTACCGATCTTCTTGCAACTCTTCTATAAAATCCCAATGCATACTCCACAAGAACAGCAAAATGTTCACTCTTAGTTGCGGCTGCAAGAACAAGAGCAAAGTTTTTGGTGGCAAGGATGAAGCACTAAAGTGCAGATCTCAGGTGGTCCTCGGAAGTCTCTCCCACTGCAGCGCACCCACTTCATATCACTCTGACACTCGTATTGCCCTAAAAGGCCAAATTTGTGGAGTGCACCAATAATTGTTGCGCTCTCAACAGCTATTCCCACCTGAGCTGAGGATCTCAGCAGCTTCTTCAGAGTCACCAGGGCCTCTTGGCTGCTTCTTAAATTACTGATCTTTTTGCCTAGTGTGTCAGTTTAGGTGGAGGTATTGAACAGAGCTCAATGAGAGGCTCATAGCTTAGGATTTTGTTTTATAACCAAATCTTCTCCACAACTTTATCTCTGACCTGTCTGGCTGTTTCTTTCTCAGTCTTCCCCAATTTTCTCTAATAAACACCTATGTTTATACAAAGATTAACTTACTCATGCATTTCATTTACTAATTAGGTATCTCCTGAAGGCAACTGGTTCGCCTTGATTTTTTTAGTGGTATCAGAGTAAAGGGGTTGTTTTCCAACGGCTATAATGTTATAAGAAAAGTCTCTTCTGCTCTGACTTCCACACCCTTAGACACTTCTCCAGGAATATTATAACTTGAAAGTCAGCTGTAATAATTAATAACCCATTATTTCATCATTCCATTTCTATTAGGGAGGAGTTAGTTTAATTAAGAGCTTCATTAAGTTAGTTCATTAATTTCCCCACAGGTGGCAAGGATTCACGGGAGAATTTAAAATCAACTCTGCTGCCTATTATTTAATACCACACGAAACAGTTGGCGTTTTAAAGGGCAGACTCGCTTGAGTCTCATCTTCCAGCAGCAGGTTGTCAGTTATTTTTGTGGATGAGACGAGGATCTAGAACATGTTTGATTGGAGCCATACCCCATGCATATGTTGCAGGAAGCGGAAAGCCGCAAAGGTTTAACAGTCTGCTTAACTCCTTCCTGGCCCTGTCCTCGTAATTTCACAGAAATTGCTGCGTATTGCATCTCAAGCCCTCTGCCTGCCCTCCAGCTGTATCCGGTAGCTGTCACGCTGACACCTCTCCGGGATGATGTGTGCAGGACGCCATCTATCATTGCCACAGCATTGCATATTCGCTTTGCCTTGACACCTCCGAGTGACACACTCACCCATTAATGCCATGGTGTCACCTAGCTTGTTATCACTGTAACCGCGGTACGGCGGGTTTCACAAAATGCTGACTGTGCGGCGCACAATTAAACGTCGGGAGTGTGGGACCCTCTTCCTTCTTTCTCCTTTGAACAGATTTCCCGCTGCTAAGAGAATAGTGAAGAGATCCACCAGTTCTCGGTCGTGGAAATGCATTGTGATGGATGTGAAACGCCGGAAAGACACCGTAGGACAAAGTGTTGGCTCACGCCATCAATCACTCATACGGAGCGGATGACACAATTCTCCCCCTCACGCTGTCTTTCTCTTCCAGCCGGCGAGTTTATCAGCGCTGCCCAGAATATTTAACAGAGAAAAGGGCGCACCCGTGGGATCTCATTTGCACAGGTGTCCATCTGGTAGAAAGTTGTCTGGGATAATCGCCCCATCATGTCACATTTGCATGAGGGCTTCATGAAAACGGCGCTCTTATTGTGTAAGAGAAGCGAGCAGAGCCGGCCAGTTCAGAGGGGCGAGGGATTTTAAAGCTGATACTGTAGCGAGAAGCTGCATGTGCGATACTAATCCACAAGGCCTTTAATACAGCACAATTATGTAAGGATTTAACATGTTTGTAATTGTTTGTTGGTTCAGCTCAATTTGTATAACCAGCTTTAGTTGGAAAATTAGCAGTGAGATTTTCCCTAAATACTGCCAATTTGTTTGGTCTTTAAACCAGCGGGGATTTTCTGCAGTCAGCCTCGAGTACTTGTCAACTGTGACAGCCCTATTAGCCAGTTTGGGTGCAGAAAAGGTGCTTCCATTGAATGTATTGATCATCCACAGCATTTGCTTCTGATCTCCTTCTTCAAATAGCACAACTTTTACAGTGGATCAATGTGCTGATTGATTTCCACATTCTGTTAAGAACTGCTCAAGCGGCAGCTCCAGTCTCAAACTTTGTTCTGGGCTGGATGAGAGGTGATCAGTATTACTACAAACCTCTGCATAAACACATGAGAAGCCTCGGGCAGATTGATTTAGGGTTTTAGAACAAGTTTTTTTCTTCCTCGTATAAACAGATGATGAAGGAAGAGAACGGTATACACGAGAAATGAGAATAGAATAGTTGTCTACACAGACGGGGGATTCACATATAAATTGATGCTCGACAAACGCTTCGGAAAATCTTTAAAAGTGATCATGACGCATAATTTGCAAACCAAAATGTAACGCTATGTATTTCTGATCAGGTTTTCATCATAGTCATTGTTACAAACCAAGCCATCTAGACCAGATGGCTTGGTTTGTTTCTTTAGGATTTTCGGGCCATTTTATTTTTACTGTCATTCTACTTCTGGCTTTAACGTTTATCTGCGTGTTCAATAATTGAGAGAAAAACGTCAAAATTTAGTTAGCATTTGCACAGATGGAAGTCATTTAAACACTGCAAAAACAGACTAAACTAAACTAAAAATAAGTTCAAATTTTCTTCAAATGAGTGTATTTGTACTTTATTTGAGCAGGTAAATAAGATAATCTGCCAATGGAATAAGATTTTTGCACTTAAAATAGGAAAAACTCATCTCCATCAACTTATTTCAAGTGCAGTATATCTAATTATCTTATTTTTATGGGTGAAATTACTCTTTCCATTGGCAGATAATCTTATTTACCTGCTCAAATCAAGGACAAATACACTAATTTCAAGAACATTTTACTTATTTTTAGTTCTGTTTTTGCAGTGAAGTTGATCGGTAAAAATAAAAAATAAACAGATCAATGAGACGAGGTCTCAAGTCACATGTAAGTCCCACAAACAAACCCTTTAAACTTGGACTCGTTCTCTGCAGACTGGGGTTGTTACAATCTGAATGTCGCACATTCAGGGTTGAATTTAAGCCACAGGCTGCAGCTCTGACAGGGTTGCACATACTCTCAAGTGATTTGTGAACAAGTCATGTTTTAGGGCTGTGGTTTGGTATGTTAGAGCCATTAAATCAAGTCAAGTAGTTTCACAAAAAAAATAAACCTTTCTTCCCTGCAACATCTTATTTCCTTGCTGTTAAGCTAGCATGATCACATAGATTCGTTTGGTTCTTTGAAATAAAAACACTGTTGGACTCACTTATAAATTGGATACCGTGGTTAATTATGAATGCATGCTAATATTTCTAATAAGATAATTGTTAGACCTTAAAGATATAAAAAGTCTCTTCGTGTTGAATTATAGATAAATAATTTTAATTTATTACCTATAGCAGTGCATTGTTACAGGCAGGATAGATGGTGGGCATCCAGTGAGAAGATATTTCGTCTGACCGCCGGAGATCAAGTGTCCCAGACATCCTTCTACTGGCAACATTCCCCACCAGGAGGATCACAAGGTGCTCCTCCTTATTCCAAAGGTTGAGCCGAGGTCATTTACTCTACTTATGTTCAGGATGTTGAACTTTCCATCATGAACCATATCCCATGACCACAGGGGAGGGTGGCGCGTAGAAGGACCAGTAAAAAGTGAGCTTTGCTTTTTGACTTCTTTTCTTCACCACTGCAGACCAGAGGGACTCCCACCTTACTGCAGATTAAGCCCAATCCATAAATCTCCTGTTCCATCCTACCATCACTTATGACATGACAACAAGATGCATGAAGACTGGCAAAGACTGATCTCCCACATCTTTCTGGGTTAAGAGAATTTTACTTTCGATAAAAGACTGACTTCTTAATCAGAAATTTCCATGAGCTCTGACAATGTTATGGATAAAACACATTTTAACTAATTACAAAGTGTGGGCTCAACTGATGATGCTTTCTAAAGCCTGAGGCAGGATAATGGACTCACTTCCAGTCCCCAGATGTATGCCTGGGACAGAATTATCCACAACTATTGCCTGCACAGGCACACAATCACAATGAGGAAAGTAAGTCCAGACTTTGACCTTTCCTAACACACTGCTTGACATATATCCAATGGAAAACTTTTGGGGTCTTTTAGAGACGTGTTAGAAAACGCCTCCTTCAGCAAAATCTAGAAGCATCCCTGTAAAGCATCCCTGCAGAATTTGTTTCCGCACCAGACGCAGACACATGTCACATGTTGTCTTCTCAACAACAAACATTTTATCTTGCAGCTTATTTGTCTCTGAAGCCTCGTTGTTCAGTTTACCACCACCTACCAATAGTTTTGTACTTATATTTGACGTTAACCATCAATCCTATCAGATATCAAATATATATATTTTTTCCACTGAGGAGGAATCCCGGTTATTATTTTTGGACACAGACTGAGCATGAAGACTCCAGACGTTAGAAGCAATCTCCCATTTTACGCCACCTCTTGTAAATTCTTGTCTTTATGTATATGACCTGAGCAGTTACAGTACATCAACTGCAGTAGGTCATTTTCTGCTACTGTAGCTGGCTCTACAGGGGGGCTAATGCATGAAAACAGAATGCTTGTTCGGTTCAAGAGCTGTCACTTTGCTAACCATTCTGCCCCGTACCTACAAACAAATGTACTTGAAGAGTTAATAGTTGCAATCCAAACATGTGTGTAGCTCACTAAAATATTCAATGAATCTGTAATTGCTTAGGTTGTAATTATTTGTTGTGTGAAGGAAATTTTCCTTTAAAAACAGAATATTTCTATAGAAAGGTCTTTTTTTTAAAAAAAACGTTGCTACATTTAATGACTCACCGCTCTGAATTGTCGCAAACCTTGCAGCACTTTTAGATTTGACCAAAGATGAAGTACGGTGAGCTCTGCTTTGCAGGCCTTTCAAGGCTTCAGTATAATCCTTTTTTCCCTCCCTCTAACCGGTTTTTATCACTCTGTCATTCTAGGAACTCCACATACTGCATGAAGGTGTCCATGTCTCTCATGGTGGCAGAAAATGACACCGACCTTTGCTACAACTCCAAAATGAAATTCTTCGAGAAGGCAGAGCTAAGCAAAAGTAAAGACATCACCTGCCCGGACGTTGAGGACTTTATGCAGCCAGGGGTGGAACCTAAAATAATTTGGTACAAGGTAAAAGACATTTATTTCCAAGGATTTTTAAAAATATTCTGCCATTTATGTTGAGTAAAAACAAGAATACTTGCCATGTCTGCACTTCTGGTCCAAAATTCACATCATCATTTTATTTGTCTTTGCAACCCTTTGTTTATTCTAGTGAAATGTGTCCTCTACATTTAAACCATCCCTTAGGGAGCAGTGGGCTGCCACTGGGCGGCACCTGGGGAGCATTCTAGGGCTATGAGTCTTGCTCAGGGACCCAGAGTGGCAGTCTGTGGGAGTTGAACCGGGGAACTTGCAGCCTTCCCAGGATGCAAGCACCCTTCTCTAACAACTAGGACACCACTCCCCAATCCACAATCATTATAGGCAGTAATATCCTATCAATTCCGTAGTCTTTAAAGGTGCATAGCCACGTTTTTTGACTTTTTTCATTTATACATTAGTTGCAATTCTGGTTGCATACAAAGTTTTTATGAAAGATTATCACGTTCTGCTGGCGTATTAGTTATTATTTTGGTGTTTTACACGTTGTTTTTGCTAAATTTCTTAGTAACTAAAGCCTTTCATGTTTATTTTATAACAGAGGAAGTACAACACTGCACATACGCTGCAGGGGATAAAACAAGGCAGCAGTTAACGGCTATTAGCATCTCCCAGCGTAACAATGTAGAATGGTCAAAGATTCAGTGAAGAAGAAAAAAAACACAAAAAAAATGATCATTCCAAGAGGGAAAAGACTGGAATGTCGCTGGGAATACAGTATGAACATTGGTGTTTACTGATGCAGACGCTAAACCTGCTGAGGCTCAGATGTGACGGCAGAGTTGATTGACATGAGTAAATGTTCTGATATGAGGCTCTTGAAGTTGCTGTAGTTTGTTGGTCTTCGATCACGCCAAGCTGCCACTTTACTGCAAGGCATTGCAGAGGGTCAGGCTTGGTCCAGCATTATTTAATACTGTTTTATTAATTAAGCAAACCGGCCTTATGATAGTTCTGCAATACTGCCGGTAGATGGCGCCACATCTCCCTGTGGCTCTACGCTTCTCCAGGAGTGAATGCTGCTTGTCGGGACTTTGATGCAATCAACTGGTTTCCTTATATAGGAATTTTTTTGACCAATCTGTATAATCTGACCCAATCTGTATAATATGATTGAACTTGACTTTGTAAAGTGTCTTGAGATGACATGTTTCATGAATTGGCGCTATATAAATAAAATTGAATTGAATCTGTTTAGATCTGGTCATCAAGCCATGCTGGGGCTATTTTTATCTACAAAAAGGACTATCTAAACATTATCAGGATGGACGCTTGGTGTATATAACCTTATTTTATCATGATCAAATGGTTTTTGTTCTTTTTTTATAAGCATATAATGTGGCTATGTAGCTTTACTGACCATTTTAACCTTTTATTCTTGTACATCAATTTTTGAAAAGCAGCAATGATGATCAATAAATAAGTCATGTATTTATTTTTTATTTTGGGGTGGTGTTCAAATCCACACAGATGCAAAATTATACTTACAGGTTATAAAGCATACAAACGACAAAGTAATATTTGGGAGTTGCAGAAAAACAGACGAGTTGCAGATAAGCGACATGTTTTTATGACCAGTCTTCTACTCAGAGGTGGATGAGCTATCAATTTAAATTGAACCTGGACTACAAGCATAGTCCTTAAACGTCCAAGATGGTTGAGGCCCCTGACGTAACATCAGACTTTCAACCAGCAACCTGTTGAAGGATTTAGAGGTAGTCCTCCTTTTTAGTTACTCTGTCCTCCGTGTGTGAAGCTCTAGTTCCACTGGCAGGAAAACAGCCCCACACAATGATACCGTCACCGCCATGCTTAACAGTTGATAGTTTTCCTAGGTTTGAAAGCAACACATTTATTCTAAACATGCTTCTTGTCTTGTACCATGAAGCTTTTCTTCAGCTGCCCACATGATCAAGCTATTTGGCTGTAAATTTAAGTTGCGCTTGAAAGGCTCTCTGCACTGGGGACAATGAAACTAATTTTCCAAATGTTTCATAGCAGGTTTGAGCCTTGTTGGTTCCTGGAATGGGCCTGAGTAACCACTTTGTTTTTTTGAGGGTATCAATCTGGTTAAGATGGTTGAAACTTGGATATTTTGGTGTTTTTCAAAGAACGATCCAAAACACACAAATGCCTTTGGACTGGAAATAGCTGGCTAAGATTAACCCTCTGCTAGTCCACTGACAAAATACTTCAACTATGCTCAAAAGCCATGCGTGTCCAAAGAAACCTACCAATTTAATCTAAATCTACCAATCAGAGATGTCAAATAGGCAGGTAAAAATTTGCAATAAGTTGATGCTACAATGAGAATCCGGGTTTCTGTGCAGCTCTCAAAGGTATAACTTTGAACCGGTATGTATAATTTAAATTAATAAAAATTTATGTCAATTCAAACTTGGTTTCCGGTCCTTAGTTTCTTACTTGGAAAAATAACGCTTCGAATAATCTGAAAAAAAGCCAAAAATGTGTCCATGGTCATGCCCATGTAGAAGAAATTTCCTACCAGTACTGCTCATCTAATTAATCTTAAACTTTAGTATTTTAGTGTTTTGTCTTTTATGTATGTGTATGATTTTACCTAAACATTTAAAAGGATGCTTGTCTTTCCTGTCTTCAAGACAACCCTACATAAGGGTACTAATAAAGTCACCTCACCTTATATCACATTTAGCTACTAAAACTCAAAATTATTCCATACAGATATAGGGTATTCATTTGCTATATATAGCTATTTATCTGGCCCCCTGTATCTACACCTAATCCTCCTCCTAATGAGGAGTTGTGAGCCCACAGAGTGCAACTGACCCAGGCAGAACCTCTCTGTCCAACAGGCCTCTTTGACAGAGCTGTTAGGTGCAGCTCGCAGACCAATTCATCAAATGTTAGTCTGCAGGAGACGATGGCCAAATCGCTTTGCTCTCCTGCGGAAATTAAATTAAAATAGCAGACAATGACTGTGGGCTCCACACCCTCCAGTTATTGGCTCTCACTTTGCTGGTGGCTGATTAAATTCAGAGGCGGACCCACCATGCTCCAGTTTTCTTTGCCTCAGGTGGCCCCAAATCTCCAAGCTCTGAGCTGATCCTGAAAGCCTGTACCTACCTTCCTCTCACTACCTACGTGGTAGCAAGAGCTGTGAAAGAGAAGGAGAGTAATTAAATCACAATGCAATTTAGGGCTGTTTTTTATTGTTTGCTGAACACCTGGTTACTGGTGGCCTGAGTGCTTATCATTCCCATCTTTCCAGCAGTTAGCTGAGGAAACCGTAGCTTAGGGAAATGGTCTCCCACTCATTTTTAAACAGGACAAAAAATGTATTGACTAACTGCTGAATGATTTAAAATATAAACATAAGGTTGGTCATCAATATTCCATATGAATCATAGGGAATATCATTATATGGCTTCTATATAATGTAAATGGACTAAAGCTATATGCTTATATTTTCTCCATATCAAATCAAAGCTCTTTTACACAGATCCACATTCACCCAGTCACACTCACAATGCAAACACATTCACATGTAGATTTGTAGATTACTTAGTTTGGTGCCTTGCCCAAGGGCAGGGCACACTGAAATGTGGAAAAAGACGGAAGCTGGAATCAAACCCACAGCTTTCTCATTGCAAGATGTCTACTCTTCCCACTGAGCCGATGAATATGTCATTCATAACTGTTCAAACAAACCAGACTAAGTTAAGTTTGACCAAACCAGAGTTTACATGTTAATAAACAGCCTTACCCTCTTATGGTGTGGAGCAAGTGGTTTACATGTTATCCTTATGTAAAGGAGCGTTCAGGAGCGACTTAGCGGTCCGAGATGCGACTGGCATGAAATGGGCAATTAGAGGGAAGCAAAACTGCGAATAGAACAAAGGGAAATTTCCCTCGAGTTTAACAATCTGAACTTTTCTGTCAATTCGCGTTGCATTAAGGGTGCTCCTCATTCATTTATTTAAGCACAAAAATGTTTGTGTTACATATTTAGACAGTACAATCATGTTATATTTCTATTGAGCAATGAGGAATTCCTGAAGACGTCTGTAGTACATGTCCTGGATGGTGACATGTACTACAGAGCTCTGAGGCAGGGAGGCAAGCCCTCATACTGGGCCCCGGAGAGACAGCAGTACCACTGGAAGTGAATGTCATCCAGACGCGGCTAGGTTGTGATACTCACTGAACGGAGTGCGACTGTGGAGGCTCTGGTGGACCCAGGGATGCTGATGCCGCTGTTTGGCTTTACACATTACATGTACATGACTCGCTCAGTTAAATCCATGTCCGCAGCGGTGAATTGAACAGACAGGAGGAACCGACAAGCAGATAGATGCTCCTCCTATTTGATGGATGCGGTGAAGCGAGCTGGGGGGTAAACTCCTGCATTGTCCGCGTGGATTGTTTGTGAGAGGTGAAATGTCAAGCGACCAACGGCAGGCAATCCAGGCGGAAAATTTGTCTTATTTAGAGATGTCCTGATTAAAGTTTGGTAGCCAATCTCCAATCTCTGATTTTTGTTTTTGTAAATTAAGCACACAAAGTAGTGCGATATCTCTTTTGCTGTAGACTACATTGGTCAATATCATAGCTTCAGTGCAGTACCTACGACTCGACCATTAAGCTCAATTGGCTTAGAAGGAAAACTGAACTACTCTTGTCTCTGTAGTTTAAAGGTATATAGCCACATTATATGCCTATACCAAAAAGACTCAAATCCAGTTGATTATGATAAAATTACGCTATATACTCCAAGCGTCTGTCCACATAGTGTTTTCGTTTTTTTGCCTAAATAGAACCCAGCAACGGGGGCGATGAGCTGGCATAAACAGGCATTGTGCCATCTACTGACAGTACCGCACAACTATTAGAAAGCCAGATGGTTGCCATCGATGCAGCTACTAAATATGTCCCAGCCGAGCATGCCGTAATGCCTTGCGGAAAACCGACAGCTCGGTGTGGTCAAAGACCAATCCGACCTACTCCCATTTCAAGTGAGTCCTCCCCTGAGCCTCCTTCCACAAGATCGAGGAAAATTAGATCTCCTACCAAACGCAAACAAGGACACAGCATCATTCACGTGCAATGACGTAACCTCAGTCACATGATGTTGTAATGGTAAATATACACAGCAAAGGCTATATGTATTTACCAATTGAGCAAAAACAAAGCTTAAAAGACAAAAATAACAAATACTACACCAACAGGATATGATAATCGTTCAGGAAAATGTTGTATGCCTTTTCTGGATTGTGCGGTACACATTGAGGAAGATGGCAGTCTCAAAATTGAGGTTTACCAGAAGCTCACACACACACACACACCAATATTTGCATTTTGATTCACATCACCCACTGGAGCACAATCTCTCTGTTATCAGAACTCTGAGTTACTGGGCTGAACACATTCCCTCTGCCTCAGGGGAAAAACAAAAAGAACACGAGCATGTCAGGAAATCACTGCAAGCTTGTGGTTACCCAAAATGGGTCTTTGTCAAATCAGCCAATAAAGCTGGCAGAAAAAAAACAGCACAGCGTCGAACACAGAGGAGAGAACAGAGAGATGCAAAAATATTATCATGCCACGTGTGTCTGAAGTTTCTGAGAAACTCAGGAGAATTTTCTCCAAACACAACATACCAGTAAATTTCAAACCTAATAACAATCTCAGACAAAAACTGGTTTATCCCAAAGACAGAACACCCAAACCACAGGTGAGCGGCGTTGTGTATGCGGTCCGATGCAGCAAGGACTGCTCAGACTCCTACATTGGAGAAACTAGACAGCTACATAAACGCATGGCACGGCACAGGAAAGAGGGGTGAAAGAAGCCATCTTGGTCAAAAGAGAAGACAGAGAAAAGCCATCACTAAACAGAGGGGGAGGGTTGTGCTTCCAACTCCCCAGTGTGTACATCTCGGTCCTTCAACACATTCCTAAGCGATTACATCAGCATCTCATCAGGATTCAGGTGACCAAGTACTCCACTCACACCAAGCAATAGCTTCTAATGACCCAGGACAGTGGCGGGTGGGTCATTTATTTGCATCTGACTTAGAATAGGAGGATGGGCATCCATGTCCTTAAAAACAGCAGCGCACCAACTGCTAGTTGTTCAAGTACAAGCCACCAGAACTGACAAAGACTCCTGGATAGGTGTCGAAACGTTTTCAGAAAGAGCTGAACAAAAGTCCGGTTGCCTCCGATTTAAGCCTGTTTGCTGTTGCGATGGCCCGGTTAACTGAGAATTTTCTCAGGTAAAATGCAGGTTCTTTCAGCCTTCAAAAGAGGAGGAATTTGCACATCAAATAGGAGGCATTGCAGCATGAGAGAATTCTTTCAAATATCTATAAAAATGCCAAAAATAATAATAACGATTTTTCATGACTACTTTATTTTTGTGACTGTTTGGAGCCAAAATCAAAAATGAACAATAAATTTGATTAATTATATGTCCCTCCATGTTTGCATCCTCCCTAAAACCCATATTGTTGTCCCACAACCTAACATTTAAGAACATTTCACCTCCAATAACTAAGACTTTTTTACTGCACAGCTAACTTTAGTCATGTTTTAGGTGTTTTTCTCCAACAAAATATTTAAACTGGTTGAATGTAAAAACTTGGTACCTGTCGTTGCAACTTAATATTGTTCAGAATCGTTCTACATTTTCAGAAATGTTCTGACATCTACAGTTCCTATAATTAGCCCATTTTTTTTAAAAACTAGCTTTTTACTGCCTTGGCATTAAACTAACAATCAAACGGATAATGTAAGCCCAACTTCACTACTCTGCTTAAATTCTCTTAGCACTCCATTTATCAAACGGCACACAACACAAGCAGGGCGAATTTCACAGATGATCTGTTTCTGAAACCAAACATACCCAACAAAATTAGAGGATAATGATGAGTCACATGTGATCTGACAGAGGCAGATAGTTATTTTTGTGTCGCATGTACAGAAACACACCGTGGCACAGACGGTGTCTCGCTTCATCTTTACAGAAATACGACACCAGCGCTTGAATCTCAGGATGCATTCATCTTCTGTCGCTTTTTAATTTGAAACAAATTGTGACGGTGGCACAATGCAGGAAGTAAACGGCTGTCGGCTCGTATCGTATTGAGAAATGATCATTCACTAAGAGAATGATTCATAGAACAACTTTGCTTTTTAATGTTTATGGCTCTGACCACTTAGCATTTTGTAGATACACTGTTTGTTCGGTGTTTATCTAAAATACATGCAATATCTAATAATTTAAAATGATGACAATGCCTGTCCTTTGAAGTCATAAAATCCTGCTTTTAGGCTTAAATGAAACAAATACATGATAGATAATAGACTGGTCTAGAAAGAGTCCAACTAAAGCCTCAGACATGAAGCATATGGCTCATACTAACATGTTTTCTCCTGTGATTTGTGTCGTCTGTGTTAACAAAAGGAATGCAAGCCGAAGCAGTGGAGACAAACCATAGAGAGAAGAAGGGACATTCTGTCCATCAAGGAAGTGAGGGAAGATGACATTGGGAATTACACGTGTGAACTACCTTTCGGGAACTTTGTAGTGAGGAGGACCACAGAGTTATCAGTCACAGGTAAGAGAAGATTCCCTTTGAACTATACCTGCAGTAAACGGAGCTTAACATATGTGATTTTAAATGTTTTTCCTGGGGTATTTAACAAAGGCATAAAAAAAAATTGAGATTGTCTGAAGGGGTAATTGCACACTGACTGCAAAAGTAGTTTTATTCTTGCTTTTATTCTTTATTTTGTTTGTCTGTCAAAAATCTGTTTACTGTTCACTTTTTAACCTGATCGTTGCGTTGTTTGGCCTTTTAGTGCATTTAGTTAACATCGCAGCCTCTTTGACTTCTCAGCTTTTTTAATTGCTCAGCAGTAGAATCCACTCTGAGCCACTTCAGCACTTTTCCTGAAGGCTGTTGAAATATTTAAGTCTGAATCCGGAGCAGGTGACAGATTGCTTGTCGCAGACTCCGTCACAACCAAGGTTGATGCAAAGCATTTTGGATGGCTTCATTACATGCGTCTCTTTCTGTGACTGTAATGTACTTTTCAGGGGAGTTTTTTTAAAACCATAATGTATTTATTTTTTCTAATCTTTTATTCTCTGACTGAGTAAAGTCTCTTGGGGCTTTTGTTTCCTCTTGTTTATTAATGTGATTAGTTAAATAATTAAAATCAAAGTTAACTTTCATTCGCATCGGAAAGTTTGATAGCAATCCATTATTCTCAGCAATAGCAGCTCGTCATCAAACAAACTGAAGCAAAGCTTCTTACAGTTTGTGGGAAAAGGATTACAGGAACAATTAATTGTACAAAATACCTGAAAGACATGAATGCGTTGCAAAACTCACTGAGCTTTAACTTTTTTCTACCAATGTGACTTTAAAAACTGTCATCCATCTTCTTATCTCATTTAAAAGCTGGTATTGTGGTCTAGTAAACTGGTCAGCCAGGTTGATAATGTGTAGCACTCTTATCAATCTGGGACTGCTCCCATCGAATCCGTTTGGGGAAAGGAGGGACATTCAGCAGAATTCTCTGAGCTGATTGGGCGAGGCTACACCTAGTGCCCAACTCACAAAAGTTGGTTTTAACCAATCACGGTATCAAATTAAAACATAAACTAGTCAAGGCACTTCTTGCTGTTCGCACATGTAGCAGCAGCTACAGACTGAACAGTATATAAAAACAGGACAAATTGTAGAATTTGGTGATTTGTGGATCCGATATAACATATTTAGACTTTACTAAGATTCTGAATGTTAGTGCATCCTTTGTACTGGACACTGTGCAGCATCCTGCAATGACACTATTGTTTATTACAAAGTTCAGAGCAAAGGCCCTTGTAGATTAAACTATAACATAATTCATTTCCGAAGTTTTATCCTGCAAATAGGATGTGATACCATCAAGGCATATCAACATGGAATAGAAACAAGCTAAGGTTAGCCTGGCATGTCTGCAAACTCCTTCTTCTCTGAAGATCCTCAGCAGAGTGTGAGGAATTTTTACTGAGGGTTTTTTGTAGTCATATCCTCTCAATCAGGAAGTCCTTTACAGAGAAATCATAAAGCTCTGCGTGTCTTAAGTGCTTCTGTTACATCATGGCCGCTTTCTAAAACCAGTTTAACCCAGTCAGAGCAGTGTCCTGAAAAACAAACAAGCCTCACTAGGTGACCACCCCTAACCTCACTATGGTGCTATTTGTTCAAATGTAATTTCTTCAAATATCCCTGTTTACCTGCATTCCTGCAGGTAGCACACTCCAGCTAAAAGAAGAGAAGAAGCCAAAGGTTAACTCGATGACCACCTTACATGGGCTCAGTATAACTGACAGCAAACAGCATAATCTCCCTGTTCTCAGCAGGAGGCGCCCTGCTATATGCTGCTGCACTAGGCAGTTGCCTCTCATCCTGAACATCATGCTACATTTTCACGATAAAAATGCTAAGATAAATGGCAGATTCTTTTTTCATTTTTTTATTTGCTTAAAACAAAGAGAAGGGCTCCCCATGGCTATTGGGTCCTAGGCAACGGGTGCCTTGCCTACGTGGTAATTCCTCTGTCCTCACTGTGATTTCTTTCTTGAAAGGTGCAAGACAAAAAGTCACATTTTATGGTATGAATGCATGCATGCATGCTTGGATATACAATATTCCTTACTCTTTCACTAATTGTTTTCTTGTGATTGCTATATGATTAGGCTTTTCTTAGCCCTTTAAAGAGGCTTCAATGAAGGCCAGGCCAGCCTTGATACATTCTTCGCTGTCCTCAAAATGTCATCCTGGGAGAACCGTCTCAATCTTTCTATCTACCTCTGAGACATGCAGCATTTCAAAGCAGGCGGCAAAAGACGATTAATGATGGTGCCGGCTCAGTCGAAGCAGCATTTATGATTTTTAAGAAGAAATGATCCTTCAGCCGTCTGTCTCAGTGGGTTTTCTCCCACACTCTTTCTGACTGTGGAAGGCAATGTTTTCTCTATGTAGCGTTTTGATAAACTGTCTAGGATGTAGAATGACTTTGCTAGAAAGATAGACTCCAACTGTGGCAGCCCTTGAGTGGCACAGAAAATGGATGAATAAACAGTCTAAATTGAGAATGCAAAGATCTGCTACAAAGTATTACAGGTAGTAGAGGTTCTCATTGTTCTTGGATGTAGAGACTTTATCATTGGAAAGAAATGTTGGAGTTTGCTCTTTTTCTGACCGGTTGTTTCTCTGTTTGGTGGCTTTGCTGTCTTATAAGTGTTGAATTTGTGTCTGACTGAAGATGTTTTCATTTTTTCCTACATTTTCTTGGTGCTAAATACTCATCAGTTTGGATCAGTCTTCTACATCTGTCTGCCGTCACAGCCTCTCAAAATTCTCGACAAATCATCCCCTAAACAGAGCAACACTTTTTCTGGGTAGAAAGCTTTGTGCGCCATCCAGACAAAAAATGTGAGATATTTTCAGTCACTATATCAGTCCATAGGCCTTAAGACTTTTAGAAAATCAGTAAAATACAATCAATGTTACACGTTTTGATAAATATACTGGTTTCACTTTGGATCAATGTCGCCAACTCGTTTTATTATTTCTTACTTCTGCAGGCGAAACAAACAAGTTTGTCTAATTTTCTCAATTAATCATGTCAGCAAGCATTCTAGGGTTCAGTTGTTTAGGAAATTGTCAGCCATTTATTTCTGTTATACTCATCTAAAAAGTCAGTGGAAACTACAAAACTGCATGTTCGAACAAAGCTACACAATAAAGGCACACTAAAGTCCCTTAAATGAAAGTTGCGCCAACTCAGCGAGTGCCGCCATTTTGGGTCTAAACTTGCCACAGGCAGGCGCTTTAACACTGTTATGTTATGCACGTTTCGCACCTTCTAATACCCTTCAGGCAGTTGTTCTGAATAAAACCCAACTGAGTGTTGATGATCACCTACTAGGCATCCAGAAAAGCTGATATTACATTTTAATAAGACTTGAGAGAGACATTTTTAAGTGAACTGTATACTTCTCTTTTCCTGTCTTGAAGTCCAGAATTGATCCCATAGGACAAAAATCAGACACACATAATGCTACAGCACAATGAAATAAAGCAAGAAGTCCAGAATTGGCTTAAAAATTTTATGTAATAGTTTTGGTGTGTCTTATACAAGTATTTACTGTATACAAGTATTTAATTATACAACATTTTAAGGTAGCTATTACAAAGCACTAAGGCATGCTCTATATTTTATTTCAAGAAAAGATTTTATTTTTTTTTCCCAGTGTTCATGTTTTGTCAGCAAGCATTCACATGCCCATGCTCTTGCTGCCCATGACGCCATTGTTACGCTCCGTTTACTCTTCTTTGTGCTTCTTGCACATAAAGTGAATCCTCACTGTCACAAATTTTTTCACAATTTTTTCTTTGATCCCGCAGCAAACAGGCAGGTTGAAATCCGCAAGAACTTCTTTGGATGATTCAATCAGGTGGCTCATGATGTTAAAATTGAACGCAGTGAAAATTATATTTCTCTGGCCTCTGATGTGTTTCTCCAGTGTGCTGATCATGGAGAAAACCTTCTCAGTCACCTTGAAGAGAGATCCGGGCTTGAACTCTTTGAGGGTGGTGAGGTGGTCAAACTTGCTGTCACAATTTGCAGTGACAGCTGCTTTACAGCCAGGACAGGCCTTGTGAATGACACCTCTCACACAATAGCCTGAGAGGTGAAATAGCGCATCCTGTTCTCATCTTTGTTCTTCCTAGAGCCACAAATTGATCCTTAGCAAAGATCTTGTTCATGTTGGCCTCCACCTTGAATTTCTCTTTTTTAAGAGTTCGAAGTTTTCTTTGGGTTGATTTCAGTTTCTCCTGAAGGCCTTTGATGCGCTCCAAAAGACGGGGACAGTTGGTGCATTCAGACTTTTCCACATCCAAATTACCTAAGAAGAAAGAAAAAAATTAAATAACGGGATACTTCGCAGAAATACACTTTGAAAAGGATGGATGGATGGATGAATTGTTCCACTTACAACTTATATCCTCAAGCAGCTGCAAGTCATCATTTGCTGCATTAAGCTCATCACATGCAACTGGACCTGGATCTTGTACATGGGTGCAGTATGAGTGTTCAGGCAGGTGAGTTTTCTTCAGTGATGGCTGCCCTTTGGAATCGGATGGTGCAGAACGCTTCTTTGGTGGTGGGCGAGGTGTCTTTGGTGTACGATGGGGGAAGATGGAGGGCAGTGCTGTCTTCTTCAAGGGACGTTTCCCATCTGTACGATTCTGCTCGAACTGGTACTCATCAAAATGAGACTGCAATAGAAATTTTTAGCAATTAATTCCATGATTATACACAATGATTAGGAATAGTGACTCTGGAACTCAATTTCATAGCAGTGGGAGTACTTATACGCAATAAATTTAGTTTTATCGAGATCATTATGACCCTTAAACTGATTACAGATTTTGAAGGAGAGATCACTAATTGAACATTTATGTATAATTTGGGTCAAATATCATCTCTGTCCAGTTTTAGCACATAAATGCTTTGCAATTTAGGTACTTTTTTAGGCTGTCACAGAACCATATAAACAGGTGTAAAATATGATGGTTGTAAGGTTATAAGAACAAGTAATTAATAATGACAAAGGTGATTTGGGGGGGGGAGAGACAAGCGCGCACGACTGGCTTAGCGGTTGGGGACTGGCGGGGAGAGACAAGCTTTGCGCGTTTTTTTTTTTTTTTTTTTTTTTTTTTTTTTTTTTTTTTAATATTGGCGAGGCGGCTGCCTCGCCAAACTTAGCGCTGCGGGAAACCCTGACTTCAGAAAAAAAGCCCACATACCTCACACAAGCGAGAGTTTGTTGTAGGTCTCCAAGTTTTGTTCGTCTCTTGGTCCAAGTGACTGACTCGGTTGATCCACAATAAACGCCGCTCTTCATCGCTTGGAAAACGGAACATCCGCATCCCTTTAGCAGTGCTGTTGGTGCAGCCGTGGGCACAACACCCTGGCATAGTGGCTTATTTTCGAAATAAAGAAATACTCGAAATAATCAGGAGTAAATATAAAAGAAATCGGTCCTTGCAGTGTTGTAAACGCGCTGAGCTTAGCTGAGCCTAGACCCAAAATGGCCGCAGGAGATCACGTGACCCGAAAAAAATGGAACGCCCATGACGCAACTTTCATTTAAGGGACTTTAAGGCACACTACTCTGATAACTTAAGAGAACAAGACCTGTGTTAAGCTAAATAATTCACACGGCACCTTCAGCCCCCATTGATACCTCTGGCAATGATGGATGGACAAAAACATCATTCATTCTTTACTGGGCACTAATCTCACACTAATGTTTAAAATGACACCTTTAATCCTTTAATTTATTTATTATTGTCTGGTCCATTCTCTTACAAACACCGTTTTGCTTACTCTGGGACATGTTCTACTAGAGGTTTTGTCCTGTTAAAAGGGAGTCTTTCCTCACTACTGTTGTGACACACCTGTACGGTATGAGGGATTGCTGCAAAGTTAACAACTCAATGCACTCCATAGTCCAGGGTTGCCAAATACTGTAGGTAATCAGGAGGAGGGATTGCAGTAAAGTTAACAACTATATCCAATAAACAGACCCTGGTTGCCACATACTGTAGGTTATCAGGAGGAGTGATTGCTGCACAGTTAACTATATCCAATAAACAGGCCATGTTTGCCAAATACTATAGGTAATCAGGAGGAGGGATTGCTGTAACGTTAACAACTATATCCAATAAAAAGACCCTGGTTGCCTCATACTCTAGGTTATCAGGAGGAGGGATTTCTGCAAAGTTAACAACTCAACTCAATCAGCATACCCTGGTTGCCACATAGTGTACGTTATCAGGAGGGATTGCTGGTACGTTTATTTTAATCAAATTGCATGGTTTCCTTGAATAACAAAGCGTAACAATCAGCTTTCTAAACAATTTTTTTTAATATTTATTTTTAGATTTCTAAATGTAAGAAACAAAACATATAACCAAACCCTGCCACACAGACAGAAAGAAGAGAGAAAACCAGAAGAGCCCAGAAAACAGTGCTTGGTCCTGATGACTATACATAACAACCTTTCTGTTTGATTCTGTTTAAGGGTGTCCATGTGATTGCTTCCAAATCCTAACAAACATGTTTAAAATGTATGAATATTGATGATTTTTGAAATGAAATACAGCTATCCCTTTCCCATGCTTAGTCACCCTTGTGGTTACTGGCAATGAACAAGGCTAATCTCAGGAACTTCTGTCTGACTTTCCCTAATTGTCCGACAACATTTGTAAACTTCCACAATGAACATATTTAAGGATATAATGCAAAGGCTACTTCTAGACATTTAGATGTAATATCCGGGATCGGGGGACGTGTCAGAATGGGTTTCATCTGATTAAACCACACGGACCCACTAAAAGTCCCAGCTGAGTTTAACTAACCCCAAATACACTTGGTAAGAAGGAGTTTTTGTTGTCACTTCAATATAACCACTTGGCATGTAGTGAGCATCTAATTGTTATGGTGACCCCGAGATGTCACTTTTAGCTTCAGTTCTCTTAGTGAGCTTTGAAGACCTTTTGTACCTTCTTCCTCGTTGTGCGGGGTGGATTATCCTTCAGCCTAGGGGACTCTGACTAAGAGTAATGGTCCCTTGTACCTCAGGGAAACAGCAGACCATGGATTACATTTCTTGACCTTCTGATCCACTTAAAAAGGAAAGTGGAAGTAAAACAAATGGTTTTTACTTCCATTTTCATTAGAATAAGTAGGAGCGTCAGTGAGTGTAGCAAAGGTGATTGTGTAAAAAAAAAGTCTTTCGTGTCACGTGTTTTCATCTTTCATCATCCATCGCAAGCAGAAGACAAGCTCAGTTCTTTATAGAAACCAGTGGGTCAGCTAGGCTCTTTTAATTTGATACTGTTCAATGTTGTTATTGAATAAGAATAAAGTTATCTCTTCATAAAACCGACCTTTCAGATCATTTATACCAAGCAATTCCCTCAGTAGATCAACAACAGACCTGTCTCAAAGCTTTGCAGCGGGACAAACGGTCAGATCATATTTGATAATAATGAGCACTGCGGAAATTGTAATGAGCTCCCACACTGTCATTAGAAAATAGATTTATATTTTTAAAATGAAATTTCTGACTTTATGAAAGGGGCACCGTTTGATGTCATAGATTAAAAACAGCTAGAAAAAGGATCGGTGAGTAAATACAGCTACCTAGGAGCAGCAACACTGGCCTATAGAATAGACTGTCACTGTAGTTAATGAGCTGGGACTGATGCTGTTGACCTGCTTTTCTTATTTTAAATTGCCAAATGATGAAGTGTGCTTGGCTGCAATAAAACTTTGTTTTGTTTTTGCTGTTGGGAGCTGCCAGTTTGGGAGCAATCAAAATGCTGCAGAAATGCAGAAAATAATAGTAGTTTAGTTTGTGTATTTTAGCTTTGGCGTTTCTAGTTGACGTATCTCATACTTTGCCTCTAAATAATAATCGATGCATTCCTTTTATAGTCAGCACTTTAGTCGGGGTCTTTAAAAGTCAATTTCTCTTGAGTGAGCCAGTTTTTTTTGCCCCCTTTGTGACCTAATGTCAACACGCATGCAGGGTGATTTAGATAGAAAAGGAGCGATTAGAGCATGTTCACACCTGGCATTAAAATCCGACCTGACTGACCAGTTCAATTATCTGCTTTACGTGGAAATAAACACAGCCTCTTCAAACAGGCCAGTTTTAAAAGTTTAGGATGGTTTTTGATAATGGCTCTTACTGTGGGTTGCTGCAGTCCAAAAACCTTAGTAATTTTTTCGTCTGTTTATACATTTCTGCAGGTTGATGCCCACTCTGTTGCTTTTCGGGAGATTTTGGCCTACTTCATGTTATTGAACAGGTTGTATCTAACTGATTACTTGATTTTAAAGGTCTGGCACTAATGAGGTCTGGTTGTGGCTAAGGAAGCCGAACAAGAGATCGCAGTAAATGTATCATTGAAACTATGATTTATTGGATCTGAAACATCTAAATGTGTCAAAAAAGATGATTTGTGAGGTAGGGAAATATTTTTTTTTCCTCATTGTATCCATATAGATTATGTTTTTTGATCTGTATGTTTGATAATTGCAGTAGAACTCATATTGGAGATCAGTCAAGTAAGATGTGATCATTAGACAAAACTTAGAACTCTTCTGATTTTCAGTTGTCAAACAAGCAATACAACTTAACAGGAGCAATTTTCCATAACTTGCAAGTTTTGCAAGGTATCCTCATTTTGTCATAGCAGCATTTGGCCGAGATACTAATTGAAGAGGGAAGACAATTCAGTGGATTCACAAAGTAACCCTTTTTAAATGTAGCATTTGATTGACCCTGCAATCAGGAGGTGCTTGGTGGAGTTCAGTAATTGGTTTTTATCAGGTTGTAAATCAGATTCTTGGTCATTCACAAGGGAAGATTATGCCATGTTACAACTTCTGGGCTGAAGAGTTGATTGTTGACATGTTTCAGCACGGTAACTTTCAAACTTTTTGGTTTTGGACGTTGATGCGATAAAATGTACATTTACAGAATAATGATGGTTACTGGTGGATCAAACTCTCTGGCTCATTTTAATATCTTGACCACTGTTAAGTCCTACCCTTGGCATGGAATAATGATCTTCACACCCTCATAAAAATCTGAAGCATTCACTTAAGTCCCTCTGTAGACTTTTCTCCCCACATCACCCTGGAAATTCAATGCATTAATTAACATTGTCACTCAAAAATCTGGTTGCTATGGAAATTGATAAAAAATCTCCATATTTGTATAGGACATTTCATTGCACGCAGGCAACTGTGGTTTAGAGGGTAGTTGGAGTGCCACTGGAAGGTTGTGGGTTCGATTCCAGCCTCTTTAGGTCAGATAAGCCCCAGTTTGGCTATTAATCTGCATATGAATGTGAATGAATGAATGAATCAATCAATCAATGGGTGCACATCTGTGAATGCCATTGGGTGAGTGTAGCTCTAGTGTAAAACGCTTTGAGTGGTCAATATGCATAGAAAAGCACTATATAAATTCAGTCCAAGAGCTCAATGCCTCATAGATTAAAAGGACAGATTAAAAGATCAGAAAAACAAGAAAAAACAACAATATGAGATAATAGAAAAACAAGTTTTGGTATAATATAGAATCTCGTACCAGCCTGTAATAGGAACTTGCAACACACTGCACTCTATGCCGAGGTCTTACATGTTAAACCCTTCAGAATTCCAGGAAATTCTCCAAGGAAATAAAACTAAAAGAAAAATTACTGAAAATACTATACAAATTGAATTTGGTCCTTGGACAGTTTTTTTATTATTATTTTAAAGAGATTAGGATTTTTTTTTACAGTGAAGAAAAGGAACACATAATGGATCAGATTTTTGTTAATCATTTTAGAGTATCTCAATGTAAAATTTCCAAGTTTTTTATTGGCGTATTCTCTTCTTCAGGTCTGCAAAAGGAGATTCAAACCTTCCTTTTTACTTTTAGTTGATCCTGTCTTTAAATATCTGGATGTGGAACACTTTAGCATGATGTAAAATCAGCAACAATGTGTGTACTTCCCCCTAAAATGCAGTGTGTGAAGCCACAGTTCACTACAGTTTAGCAACCTAATCTTCAACAGTTGAGATGTCCAGCTGTAGATTAAAACTCTGCCTAGATTTGATGTCAAAGAAGATGCACAAATACCTTCTGACATAACGTATATTTTCCTCTCTAACCAGGAATGTACTAATTAACCTGTCAGAGGTAGGGCAACCCGTGGATGTGATGTAAATCTGGAGAACAAATGCCAATATCGTTAAAAATACCTTAAAAACATCCTGTTTATTTTGATTTACTTATCGAAGTGGCATGCTTGTGCTTTACGAACAACAATAAAATGTCCTTATTAGAAATTAACTACAAAGGTGTGTTTTCTTGAGTTTCGTTACAAACTCAGTCTTTTATTTTACACTGTAAAAAAAATAATATTTTTTTATTCTTTTGATTTTAGCTGTAGAAATTGTTTTTCAACATAGTTGTGTTTAACAATGGGTAAATAAAAACATGAACCTTTTTTTGGTAACATATTCTACCTAAACACCTATTAGCAATTATTTGATGTTTATTTAGTCAGCCATTAACAGACAATATGGCTGTCTGGGTTTTTTTTCCTGAGTTGTACTAATAATTAATTGTTCCAATTAGTTTAAAAAATTTTGAGAGGTTTAGCTACTACGAGTGCTAATGCTAAAGAAAAGTTTGCTAGCAAGCTTTCTTACTCTGAGGCACTTGTGGCCAATGATGTTTTACATGCTGGCTGTGGTTGTTAGAGAAAAGGTTTAGATACAATTATGGTTAATTTGATTTTAAAATATTTTCAAGTGCTTGTTGTGGCAAACTTGCCACAGGGTTAGGGTTTATTGTGAAAGAGGGGATCCTCAGCATCCATAAAACTCTTTGCATTGACTGCAGCTGTGAAACTCTAGCTTTGTTTACGTCTGCAAAATTACTTATCCGGATTGCAATGTTATAATCTGAATGTATCGTTTATATGGGGAACAAAACAATTAATCGATCATAATGTACTGGTATGTTTAGATGCACTAAAAACCACAGAAGCAGTTCCATTTACATCCGCTCTGAAGAAAAATCAAAACATTTTAAATTTTTTAAAACTTGATTGAATAATCCTATACAAACACATAAAACGAAGAACCACTATATACAAACAAACATGGGAGTGTGTACATACTGTCTTCTCAGCTCCCAGAAGGGACCCGCATCAGGTTTTAAGATCGATTGACACGTTCCTGCACTCACTAATAAAGCTGCAGGCTTGACAAAACATGCTGTTAGTCTTCCTAGATTGCAGGATGAGAGACATAGGTTGCACATGCACATCAAGGCAGTTTGCCCCAGTCTGAATAACATGATCGGAATAAGTGTTAAAATGGACCCTGTTCGGATTAACAGTTGGCATAAACCACCCGTTTCATTCGGTGTAGTTAATCTGATCACAATCAGCCCTTTATTCTGATTACTTATGATCATGTAAACATAGCTTCTGAGTGAATCTGATCTTGTAGGTGTTGAATCTGTGTAAATACATTCTGCTACACTATTGTTTATGAGCTGCTGATTGAGCAGATTCTTTGCTCCTCAGTTTAATTAATAAAATTGATATATTATTAACTTTAGTGTCTAAAGTTTGTCAGTAGGCTGCAAAACAGAATAGATTAAACCTGCCTCATTTATTTAAGTAATTACTTTTGAATAAAATCATTAAAAAGCTGTTAGAATTTACATTTAGTAAATTTAAAAAAGGGTTAGAATTTAATTATTTTTTAGCTGGAAAATTGAAAAATTGTTTATAAGCTGCCCAAATAAAATTAATGCAAATAGGTACACTGGTTTTTGTTGGATAAGTTTGAACAGCTGATTTCATCAGTGTAAATAGTAGTTTTAGCGTCACGAGATTTATGTCCAAATATTCTGACTTCTGTATTTTCCTTCACTACTGATGTCCCAACATATCCCACCCTAACCACACACTCAGATCTGAGTCCAAACAAACAGAGCTGAGATGCAGAAAATGAGGCTTTCTTTTACAGCCAATATCAAAAAGCCTCAGGCTTTGCAGGGCTTTTTTCATTTCTCTGCTTCTACTGATGCCCACCAAATTGAATAGTAAATCATTGCCCCAAATTGAAGGCCTTTTTGTTAAAGCATGTGGGCTATGAAGTTAAATGTGGTAAAAAAAGAATCACTTATCCCATCTAAGGTTTAACTGCTGGTTGTAAAGAAATAAAAGTTTTTGGGAGATCTACGTATAGGAATCGATGTAGTGGAAAGTAAAAGCATCTTTCACCTTTCTCTTACCTATACCTGTTGACATGCAAACATAAAAAATACAGAATCAACTTTGAATAATGTTATGCCAAATCCTTTTTTTAATTGCTAGGGTTTGCACAAATACCACCTTGAATCAGTTTTTATTACGAAAGTTCAGTTTCATCTTGATGTTGTTCTTCACACCATACCCCATGTCACAGTTAAATTTGTGTTTGTGGCATAATTGGGTCTAATAAAGCGGAGATTAATCACTCTATGCTGTAGCACATCTTATTTTTGATTTTGTTTTATGAGGTTGGCATATTTTTAGATATCTTTTTTTTTTTATGTGGAGCTTTAATTAGCAGGAAACGTGTCAGCGGGAGAAGTCTGAATTCTGCTTTCAGGGTGATCAGTGAAATGTTTCCACTCCCTTGGAAGATCATTAACTTTTTTCCCCCTCACTTTTTCACATGCAGCATTAATTTTTAAGATTCTCATATACAAGAGTGCTAGTTTTCATTAGGGATTAGATATTTAGATTAGTAGAGCCCCCAGGAGATGTGCTCTTGTTTTGTCTGACAGTGGTAGGAGCAGATAAGACTGTATGGAGCCTGATAAGCAGTAGGGTGTTGCATGAAATGTGTCAAAAATATTTTTAACCTATTTTTGTTAGTATTGCAGTATAAGTTACAGTGAACATTTATCTGCCAACCTTGTAGATTTCTTAATATGGATAAATAAAAAGCAGTTTTCAAGTGGTTGTTTCATTTTAAAGGAAAAATAACCCAATATGGCTTAGTATGAAAAGGTTATTTCAATAGCTGGTTGTGCCATCCAGCAGCAAAACCTGCCATCATGCTTTTACATCACAGAAGATACATTTTGACTCACTTTTGTTGTATTAGTTGCTTTAATTCAGCCACATTGGAGGGAATTTGAGTTTTACAGCATTTTTAAGATAATGTCAAGACATCTCAATTGGATTTAATTCTAGACTTTGACTAGGCCAGTCCAACCTTTTGTTTTAGATTTTTAGGCAATTAGAGGTGGACTTGCAGCAGTGCTCTGGATATTCGACTGCTTCATGGCTCCATCATTTATGACAAGTTGTCCCGATGCTGAAGAAACTAAGTCGCCCTAAACGGTCACAATGCCGCCACCATGTTTGTCTGATGATATTACGTTTCTGAAATACTGAGGTGGTTTTATGCCAGATGCAATGGGAGGCACGCCTTCAATATATTCCACTTTTGTCTTGTTCGTCCACAGAAGATTTTTCAAAGGTTTTGCAGATCACGCAGAAAATGTTTGTGCAATGAAACACGGCCCAGACTTTTTCTATATAGTTGAATCTTAACTTTGAGAAGTAAAGCCTGTCGTGGACTGTTGTTCTGGGTTGGTTTGTGATCTCCTGGATGAGTTGTCGTTGCACTCTTGGAATAATTTTGGTTGGCCAGCTACTCTACGGATGGTTCACGTCTGTTCCATGTTTTCTTCGTGTGGGGATAATGGTTTTCACTGTGGTTTGCTGGAGTCTCAAACCCTTCTTTTTCCCTCTATTCTAAATTTATTTTTTTCCTTTTGGGATCTTTTGGCAGTTCATGTTTTCAGAGACATGCTACAAAAGTGTTTTCTTGCTTCTACGGATCAGGCAATGATCAGGTCTGGTTATTAATAAATTCATAAGGAGGATAATTAGGGTTTCACAAGATTGGTTTAAGTGGGGTTTTTCCTCTTAATAAATGAAATCCATTTTAAAATTTGTTTTTATATATATTGAAGATAAAAAAAATTGGAATCTGAAGCAATTCAGTCTAATGACAAAAGTTAAAAAAGAAGAAATCTGAGTGGGCAAATATTTTCAGAGCACTGTATGGTTTGAGTACCCCTCAGACAACAGAAGGGTAATTGGGCCCTGACTCAATTAAATTAAGCTTATTATCAGTCTTTATTACATATTACATGAAAATTACAAAACATACGTAATGTTATTAAGCATTACTGGTGGAGATTCATGCCATCCCAGCAACACAAGCAGCTGTTTCTTTCTTTCGGTGCTTTAATTCTCCACTGTGTCCAACTTGTAGCAACCCTCTTGTTTCAGTCATTCCCCCAGCTTCTGTGCTCCCGCAGCATCACTTTTTCAGGGTGGTGACTCACCTCTATGCTCTGATCAGATCAGCAGCAGTAGGAGCGTCTGAATATTGTGGCGTGCGCTCTACATCCTGGTAGGTATCCACCTGCTCGCCCCGTCAGAGGAGCCGCACATATGAGAGGGGTCTGCATAGCTTACAGCAGGGGAGGGAGTCTGTGGAGAGGGAGAGAAAATATCCAAGTGTAAAGCATGTGCAGAGTTTGACATTCAAAGCCTAGGGTGATCTCCTGGATACTGTATATCAGTACTGGTGGGTCTAGTTTTTATAATTTGTTTTGCAGCCAAAGGTAGTTTATACATAATCAGTGCCTATTAAATTCCTGTAATAGATTATTTTTAGATGCAGCGCTCAGAGCTGTCCACCTTTTTTTTTAATCCTCCACTTTTTACGCTTCAGTCTCCCCCTAGGTTTGCCTCGTTTGCTTTTCCAAAGACAAAGAAAGGTAACTGGCATGCCGTTTGCCCCGTTTTTGTCCATGTGAACCCCTTGGGAAACATTTTAAAAGGGAATTTGTTAGTGCTTGGCCAACTTCCACAAAATCAGATTTTAATCAGCATCTGCTTGTTAGGTAAAATTAGACTGCTTCTGTTTACAGCTATCTTTCTCGGCATCTTGTCACTGGACTTACCACAGCGTGCCAGCAAGTTTGAACTAGAGGATTTGTTAGTTATAACATCCTGGAAACTTATGTTACAAACACTACATATCGTCAGCATAGAGTAATTCCCAGACGTTGCAGTCTTTTTCTTTATTGGATTATTTGATTTCTTTGGATTGTGTCTGATGTGGAATTTGTGCATATGAAAGCTACAATGGATGGTTGAAAATGGACGTCATCTCACTAATTGGTTGTACTTGATGTTATTCTTTCAATAGTCCCAATGTTTAGCATGCAAATCTACCTTGATTCCATAACCTGCTGCTGCAGACTAAGGTGAAACAAGTGGCATAGATTCTGTTTCCTTAAAGATTGATTGATAATATGAACTTAAGGCAAATTTGTTTATCTGTAGTAAATCTAAATCAGCCTCTTTTTAAACTTCTGAATCTTGTTTTGAGCAGATCTTTACTGAAAGTGTTGCCCGGGAAACCGATAAAACCAATTAGGAGAGGTGATGATGATTGAACAGGTAGTTTTTTTTTTCTGTCTGAGCTGCTATTGATTTGATTCTTTGAAAAAGAAAGACAGAAGCTTTACAATGATCTTACTGAAGGATCAAAATCTCATAGCCTCAAATTATAACCGGTTAAATGTTGTTTGATGGGTATAATCTTTTTGATTAACACTGCTTTCTTTGACAACATAAAACTAAAATAATACCCAATAGTAAGCTTTGTATTGAATTAAACGCATCATACTCTCTCAGAATAAGGTGAAATTTATAGTGTTTCCCATGGTAACTACATAATGGGTGAGGAAGCTGAACAAATTAGAAATAGTCTAAAATGTACAGTATGTGCATGTGTTCATTTAATACCTGTAGGCAGATGCCATTATTTTGTTTGCTGTAACATTGATGAGTGAATTTCTACCACTATTAGCAAGTAATTTGTTATTTTATATACAGTCATTTTCAATAAATTAGAATGTGCATTTCTAAGAGGCTTGGTTGTCAGATTTACAGTACCTTTTGAAAAATTACTACCTTTATGCCAGTATCAAACTCACTTTACAGCCCCCATTCTGCGTGAAAAATGTTGCCTTATTTATTTGTCTGATGCAATTTTCTAATCTATCGGTATTCTAAATGCTGTGTTTTAATTAGCTGGAGGTGGAAAAAAAACTATAATTAACAGAAATAAAGGGTTCCAAGTATCATCAGTGTTAAAATGTATAATGTTTCCCTTAGTGAATTGAGTTACTGAAACAAATGAACTTTTCAATAATATGATTGTATATCAAAGATGAACAATAAAGGAAATTCTATTTCATTTGTGTGGGGGATGTCGCTGAAATGGGGCATTTTCCTTTAGCTGTCGCAGCATCAGCAATATCTTTTTCCCAGCCCAAGTTCAGTCTCCATGGTAACAACGTTTAGTTAGACTGTTATAGTGTGTACTACTTTATTTCAGTAAGTGTAGCTCAGATATGCAGCAAAGTATCACGGTACTAGATCGAAGGATGTAAGCTTCCAGCGATGCTAGTATAGCCAGCTGTATTTAAAACATAGTTATAGATGTGGTTAAAAAGAAAAAAAACAGTCTTCTGCTGGGGTGCACATACTGCATGTGTACTTGCAGTTTTAAATTATCCCTCTTAGTATTCAAGGTGCGAACATTAGCCGTACAAAGTCAAGTCAAGTTGGGTTTATTGGTATAGCACATTTGAGTAGCAAGGCGGTTCAAAGTGCTTTACATTATGAAAACATCATAAACACATCGAAACAGTCACTGGATGTGAGACCAGTAACAAACATTAAACCTTACAAAGTGGTGTAGTTGTTTCATCCTGTGAGCGCTGAGTCTGAAGCCAGGCTGCTTGAAGGCATTTTTGTCTGCACATTTTTTTTTCTTACCATTCAAGGGGTTCCCGGGTTCAGGGCATTTGGTCAGAACCTGAGAAAGTTGTCCAGATTATGCTAAAATTAGGCCGTTATGCTAATGAGTGTAACAGTGCTACACTGGTTAAAGGAATGCTGCTGAAGTACTTAAATGTTATACCGAGTCCGCATAATGTACAGCAGCTCCTTAATGCGTTTAATCATTGGTGAGCAACTGAAGATATTCACCTCAACAGAATCATCAGGTTTTAAAGTTGTTTTAATAACATTATAGTGACCCAGCACCCATCGAACCACACCTCACCCATGCACCACTAGAGAGCAGGCGACCCCCGGCAGGGCATATCTGAAGCAAACAAGGCTTATTTTAGGTGAAGAGCACCAAGAAGAAGGAATCCTTTTAAGATGATGTCTGCTGTTGAATTATTACTGGAAATTACCACCATAGTATTGAATTTTGAAACTTAGTGCCACCTTTGCTGCAGCCTTCCATCAAGCATCTTGTCAAATATGTATCAATTAGCTAACTGTGCTTACAAATGCTCCTCTGACACTCCATACATCTGGGATTGCAAATTAAGATGGCATGTTAGATAATTAATGCCTTCACTTGACTAATTAGCACTTACTTAGTGGCGTAGCTTTTGAGATGTGAAAAGCAGTTCTGAACTAATGTTAATGTAATCCCACACCAATGGCAAGAAACAAGAGATCTGTTTAAGAGATGTAGGGAATAAAAAAATCTTTGCAAGGAGGATTTACAGCTTTTATTGGAGATACAAAATATGTGAAAAATTTCAAACAGCATATGGACTGAAGCAGAGGTGCTTACTTGATGGGGTGTGTTCATCATTCTCAATGTCTGTTCTGTTGTTGGTGAATTTAAAGTGGTTTAAGATTAATTGCTTCTCTCTAAGCCATTAGTGTATATATTTTGCTTTGGAGATGCTCTTCTCCACTTGTGTTTGTACATCCATCTCAAGCGGTTAGTAGAAATGCCCTATCAAGGACACTTCAGTCATATGTCAGTCCACTGATCCCAATTGTGAGATAAGCAGATGGGAAGGAACAGCAGATCGGACTCTTGCATAATTTATAGTGAGCAGAAATCAATTTTGTGGCATAAATTACTTTGATCTTAATTAGTTGCAGATTGGTCTTTTACAAAAGGTGCATTTTAAATCAGTTCAGGGAGAGACGGGTCCAGGAAGATGAGTCCGAATTGTTTGTTTGTTGATTATCTCATATGATCTCATGATGGGAAATGGGTTGCTGTCGTAGGGTAGAGTGCGGGGAAAATAGTTTTTCCCTCTTGTGGTTTTCAGAGCAAGAAAAAACAATTGATTTGATAAAAAGTTAGCTTTTTTTTGGCCCCAGTTTCATGTTTCAGATTATCCAAACCAGCCTGACCATATGTAAAAAAAGTAATTGCTCCTAACTGTAATAACTGGTTGCCACCCTTGGGAGCAATAATTGCCATCAATCATTGGCAGCAACTGGCAGGTGGCCTTTTACATCGCTGTGAGGAATTTGGCCCCACTGTTGTTTTAGTTCAGCTACATTTGATGGGGGTCCAGCATGAGTGGCCTGTTTAAGGTTATTCCATGGCTTTTTAATCGGTCTTAAGTCCTGACTTTGACTGAATCATTCAAAAACTATTCTGCTGGATAACCTGAGCACTCCTGAATTAAAGTACACAACCTGAAAATTCTCCTTCACGATTGTCTGGTGAGAAAGCAAAAACCAATTCCATCACTCACGGCAAGTCATCCCTTCCCTGAAGAAGCGAAGCAGCCCCTGACCATGATCACTCTACCATCAACATTGTGAGATAGGCCTTTGTGTGGTTTTTTTACTTTGAAACTCTGCCTTGGATGATGTTTTGGTCCAGGCTCTTTCTTATTGTTGAATCATGAACACAGATCTTAATAGAGACATGTGAGGCCTGCTCTTTTGGTTTGGGTTCTCTTATGACCCCCAGGATGAGATGCGGATGTGCTCTTGGATTAATCAAGGTAGGTTAGCCATTACTGGAAAGGTTCACCACTCTTTCATGTTTTCTTCATTTGTGGATAATGGCTCTCACAGTGGTTTTCTGGAATCCCAAAGATGGAGATGGGTTTGTAACCCTTTACAGATTGGTGCCAGTGACCATTTCTTATCTGGTCTTGAATTTCTTTAGACTAGGGCCTAATGTGTTGCTTTTTTATATCTTGTAGCTTGCTTCATATTGTCAGAGAGGTACTATTTTACAGATTTCTGGATTTTATGTCAAGCAAGAGTCAGACGTACTGTATATGTGACTGCTAAAAATAAACTGCAAAACCGAGGGTCATTCAAAATGTATTCACGATTTGATAATGGTGATACATTCCCTCTTCCCTAAACATATCAGATTTTTTTAAAACAGGTTTTTTTTTTTTATCTACCTTGGCTATTTCTCTCAGGCATTAAAATTTGTTTGAAGAACAAAAATCTTTAAAGCCGCAATGTGTAACTTTTAGCCACTAGGGGCGCTACAGTTGTAACTTCCAGGTTTAGTGCCCATGCAGGCCACTGGCTACACTGCACTGTCACAAAATTAAACAGTTAACTGGAGTGCCACATTCACCCTTCCTGATTAAATCCTACATCAGATAACCAAAAATATGTCTGATCAGGTAAGCACATACCTGTTTTGTTGGGTCATGTGACCTAGAGTGCCGCTCTAGGTCACATGACCCTTTCAGCGGCAGATCTGACCCTCTCAAATTACATAGTCGGGTTTTTTAGAAGGGCAGCCCACATGGAGCATTGATGCTGAAAAATAATTTTATATATCTCAAATGAAGCTAAAACATGGGTCAAAATGTACACGGTGCTGCTTTAAATGTGACACAAAAGCAAAAACACAAGAAATCTGTATGGGGGCTTTTCCAAGAACTCTATCCCCTACATTTGAGGAATTTCAAATGGTTATTTTTAGTTTCATTTTCTGTGCTGATAGGACTGCAGAGAAAAGTTGAACCTCTTGCACTCCTTGCTCATTTACAAGCCAATACATATGCTTTATATTGCTCACTTACACATAAAGATATGCCGGCGCCACCACACAAACCACCCTTTAACTTATATAAATCATTTGTACTACTGTTAGATCTTTGCCATCTAATTGGTTTTGATGCATATGAGTGAGCTTACCTGAACAAGGTCTCTTACTGCTGAACGATGCAATATTTTTCTCACTTCTTCCCTCTGGATTGACTGAGATGATGGTGGCCATCTCCAGCAGTCATTGGGCGAGAGGCGGGGTACACCGAGGACAGGTCACCAGTGCATCACAGTGTCCTTTTGAATATTATGAAGGAAAGGCCTTTGAGGTATTAAATCCAATTTACTGCTACTTTCACCGCTTTGGTGGTTGAAATATCCCAGCTTTACTTTCACCTGAGATATTCGTCTCTGAGACGCTGTTTCTTGGTGTGGAAGCTTGTTTTTTGCGAGGATAGATTTCAACTTGATTAGATAACAATTGATGGCAAAACAGCGACACAAATACAAAAACTGACCAGAGTCTGTTGTTCTGCAGATGACTTACGAGATCTAAAGTGAGCATATTTGAATATACAAAAAAACCCCGACCTAGTACTTTCAAAACAAAAGTCTTGTAACGCCAAAGAGTCTCTCAGCATCTTCACTTCCTAATTTATTTTAAAGTTTAATGACATTTTGAGTTTGACATTTCAGATATCTGAACCCTTGCAATAAATCCTGAGGGCTCATGCTCGAGCACTTCAGCTAATGTGTTTTCCTGGTGTTTGGTCCACAAGCCAATTAAGGCTGTCGGTGTGCCACTCTGGCCAAATCAAAGGCTCAATCAACGTTCCTGCTTTCTCTGACGGCTAAAGTAGCCAATTAAAATCCCGCACCCGGATTGAAACGGCCATCACCACCTACCATGGCTTATCATTATCACGTACGTGTGGGCCGGATGGAATCAGCAGGCAGCATTTTGATGGTGGTGGTGAAAGCCCATGTTTTTTCAGGCCGAAGAACTTGTCATGATTAACTTTAGATGAAAGATATCCAGTCAGATTTTCGGAGCAAATTGGAAACGCTCACACAAACTCTAGCCCCAATGTGGTGATTGCTCCCGCCCGTGTCACCGTCTGCTGTGCACAGCAGTGAGCCTCATCACACAGGTCAGCAGAGCCAAGGCCCTGCTCACACGCTGCTTGATCATCTGGACAAGTCTATAAATTAAGTTCACTTTGGGACGTCTGTGAAGGAGCGGCTCAGAATCGTGAGTGGGAGGAGAGGTGGTCGGTCGTTAAGCTGAATTCGACATCCCATCCCTTTGTAATCAATCAGGAGGCTTGCATAAAACATGCTTAATTCATATCCAGCATATGCAACGATTTGGGGGCTTTGGAGCTGGATTTAATACATCTCAGCTCTGTGTGGGACAGAAATGGAGCATGTCTAAATTAGAATTGTATTTTCAGTGAACTATCTCTGGCATTGCCAGCAGGGACAGACTTATCATCACCGCTAAGTGCCCCCTTTGGTAGTGTTTAAATGTGTGTTGATTCATCTGTCTCCCTGTGTTTGGGCTTTTATCATCTAGATTCAATTCAATTCAATTCAATTTTATTTATATAGCGCCAAATCATGAAACATGTCATCTCAAGGCACTTTACAAAATCAAGTTCAATCATATTATACAGATTGGGTCAGATTATACAGATTGGTCAAAATGTCCTATATAAGGAAACCAGTTGATTGCATCAAAGTCCCGACAAGCAGCATTCACTCCTGGGGAACCGTAGAGCCACAGGGAGAGTCGTCTGCATTGTACATGGCTTTGCTGCAATCCCTCATACTGAGCAAGCATGAAGCGACAGTGGGAAGAAAAACCACCCATTAACGGGAAAAAAAAACCTCCGGCAGAACCGGGCTCAGTATGAACGGTCATCTGCCTCGACCGACTGGGGTTACAGAAGACAGAGCAGAGACACAACAAGAGAGACAAAAAGCACAGAAGCACACATTGATCTAGTAATCTGTTCTACATTAGATGGTAGTAACGGGTGAGCCGTCTTCTCTGGATGATGTCAAAGTTAACAGAACGCCAGACCAGGTGTACCTACTATGAAGAAAAAGAGAGAGAGCAAAAAGTTAAAAGCTGAAATGACGACAGTCATTTCAATGTAATACAATGCAAAACTGGAGAACCGTAGAATGAAGAACAGTAGAAATCAGTAGAGTGAGAAAATTAGACCCTGATGTCCTCCAGCAGCCTAGGCCTATCACAGCACAACTATAGAGATAGCTCAGGGTAACATGAGCCACTCTAACTATAAGCTTTGTCAAAAAGGAAAGTTTTAAGATTAGTCTTAAAAATAGATAGGGTGTCTGCCTCACGGACCAAAACTGGGAGTTGGTTCCACAGGAGAGGAGCCTGATAGCTAAAGGATCTGCCTCCCATTCTACTTTTAGAGACTCTAGGAACTACCAGCAGACCTGCAGTCTGAGAGCGAAGTGCTCTGTTAGGAACATACGGGGTAATCAGAGCTCTGATATATGATGGAGCTTGATTATTAAGGGCTTTATACGTTAGAAGAAGAATTTTAAATTCTATTCTTGATTTAACAGGAAGCCAATGAAGGGAAGCTAAAATTGGAGAAATATGATCCCTCTTGTTGATTTTCATCAGGACTCTTGCCGCAGCATTTTGGATCAGCTGAAGACTTCGAACTGCATTTTGTGGACTTCCTGATAGTAAAGAATTACAATAGTCCAGCCTTGAAGTAACAAATGCATGGACTAGTTTTTCAGCATCACCCCTGGACAGAATGTTTCTAATTTTGGCGATATTCCGGAGGTGAAAAAAGGAAACTCTGGAAACCTGTTTAATATGGGATTTAAATGACATGTCTTGGTCGAAAACAACACCAAGGTTTTTAACTTTATTACCAGAGGCCAAGTTAATGCCATCCAGATTAAGTGATTGATTAAGAAGTTTATTTTTTGAGGACTCTCGCCCAAAGATTACAACTTCTGTCTTGTCAGAATTTAAATGCAGGAAATTTAAAGTCATCCAGCTTTTGATGTCATCAAGACATGACTGCAGTCGAAGTAACTGATTGGATTCATCAGGATTTATGGATAAATATAGCTGAGTGTCATCAGCATAACAGTGGAAATTAATCCCATGCTGTCTGATAATTTTGCCAACCGGAAGCATATATATAGTAAATAGAATTGGTCCAAGGACTGAACCCTGTGGTACTCCACAGGTGACCCTAGAGTTTGAAGAAGATTTATTATTAACATGAACAAACTGGAATCTGTCCGACAGATAAGATTTAAACCAGCCTAATGCTTTTCCCTTAATCCCTACAGTATGCTCAAGTCTTTGTAGGAGAATATTGTGATCAACTGTATCAAATGCAGCACTGAGATCTAACAGGACAAGTATAGACACAAGTCCATTATCTGAGGCCATGAGAATATCATTGGTGACCTTCACCAGAGCTGTTTCAGTGCTATGATGAGCTCTAAAGCCTGACTGAAACTCCTCAAGTAGGTCATTACTTTGTAAATGTTCACAAAGTTGATTAGCAACTACTTTCTCAAGAATTTTAGATAAGAAAAGAAGATTAGATATAGGTCTGTAGTTTACTAGCTCATCTTGATCAAGAGAAGGTTTCTTAAGTAAAGGTTTAATAACAGCTACTTTAAAAGCCTGTGGTACATATCCATTTACTAATGATAGATTAATCATGTCTAAAATAGGACCACTGATCAGAGGGAATACCTCCTTAAACAACTTGGTTGGGATTGGGTCTAACATACAGGTAGAAGGTTTAGAAGAAGCTAATATTCTAGATAGCTCAGAAAGCTCTACTGCTTTTAAACAGTTCAGACACTGCGCAGGTTCTAAGAATTCCTCCAATGCTGCCTCACTTACTGAGGACGAGGTAATCATGTTTGGGAGGATGCCAATTATTTTATTTTTAATGGAATCAATTTTATTTATGAAGAATCCCATAAAATCATTACTGCTAAGAGCTAAGGGGATGGCTGGATCAACAGAGCTGTGGCTCTGGGTAAGTTTGGCAACTGTATTGAAGAGAAATCTAGGATTATTCTTATTCTCCTCAATTAATGATGAAAAATATGCTGCTCTAACTCTGCGAATGATGAACTTGCTTTTGCACAATTACAGTGCCGGACGGAGGACATGATGGCTGTTAACATTATCTAATGTCCTCCTTCATACTGAAAAACCATCACATCAAACTAAAAACTTTGTTTGCTCACTCATTTAGCTGTTTTTGGCTCATTTGGGTTAAACAAAGAGTATGAAACGTATGTTGTAACTACATCTCAGATGACCAAACTCTGTAAAATCAACCCACCTGTAGTTACTGCTTGTTGCCCAGTATCTGTGTAGCTCTGTTCAGCTTGCCAGCCAACAAGCCTTTCTGTTCATTTAAAATATTTAGCTTTAATTGCTTGAAAATTGCTACATAATTGAAATCTCCTGTTCACACAGCATCTCAAATTGTTAATGGTTGCCTTGGTTTTGCTGTGTAAAAAGTCTGTTATTGCAAAACCAAAATTTCACACTAAAACCTGAATTCAAATAAAACTTCTGATTCACTTTTAATGTGAGGACATATAGTAGGTGGAGGAATAAAAATCTCTCCTATACATGTTTACCAAGTAATTGGGTGCATATATATTGGCGTCCCTCATAATTCCTATGAAATAAAAGCGCTGAAAGTATTTAATTTATATGTATAATATAAATACTATATAATAAAAAAGGATAATATGATATGACTGGGCACATCAGTCCATTTCTCTGGACACTCTTCAAAAACCAGAAAGACTAAAGAATGTGTCATTCTTAGAAGGCAGACATATGTACAACAGTAAATGAAAATAAAATTAAAAGTGTTACTGTGACAAGCGAGGCTGAACGATGACTCAAGTTCATCTTTTCACCGAGCACAGTGGGGGAGGATGGCAGGGAGGTAAGCAGTCTCATAAGCTCACTGTCAGAGAACCGCAGCAAAGAGTGGCATCTCCATAGCAACAATTAGACACCATCTACATGCCAAGTGACTGTTAGGGAGGCATGCCATGAAAAAGCCTTTTCTGTTCTTTGATCGCAAATTTAAAATTGTTGTTTACTAAACTCTACTTTGATTGTAACTGGAACTGCGTGCTTTAATCAGGAAAAAAAAAACAAAAATCAAAGCTTTTTGGCAACAAAACACGCACTCTGGGATGGATTTTTACTTATTTTTTTAAACGTACCTTGTGCTCACTGTCATGTATGGTGGTGGATCTATGATGCTGTGGGCTTGTCTCTCCAAAGATTCCTGGGAGCTATGTTATAGGAATATATATGCTTTAAACAAATACCAGGACCTATATATTTATTGGCTTTAATCCTTCCTGCCATAGGATTAAATGTTTCAGCTCAACATGATTTCCAAAATAAAAGACACTCTGGAAGACAAAGCTCCAGTGTTGGTTGCAAACACAATGAATTACTCATGAAAGAATCAAATATGTTTTTCATATTTTGTGTTTTTATTCTCCGGTCTTATGTTGTGCTCCTGTATCCTATGTTTTTAACGGCTGTTATGTAAGTTCATCACAGAAAAATAAACGACAAATGTGAATAACAGCAAAAAATGGTAGTAAACTGAAAATGGTTCATGGTAAGCAGGAATAGTGATCCTACACATATGGCTGAATGAACACAGAATATATCACCAGACATGAAATCACACTTCTTCTCTGGCCATTTCAGCCTGCAGAAGCAAATCCTGTGGAAAAGCTGCAGGATGAGCAAAGAAGATGAGACCATAAGAAAAGGTCCAGGCCCTCACTACTCCTGTGCCTCTCCGCTTCCCAACCATCTATTATCAACTTTGATGGGCTCTGTTAGAACTGAGCCATATTGGTTCTTTGTCCATGAAATCATACGTCATGCAGGGTTATACATATTTTGCAATGAATCTGTGATTCTGTGGTTCTTTTCCCGTCAGATAGATCTGGATTTGGACGCCTGATTTGTTGGCTTCTAAAGTGTGACTTTAGACAGCCTGGGGTCTGGAGGACTGTTCTAAACCATTCAAAAGTAGTGTGCCAAATATCGGTTTAGCTAATATTAGTTTTAACCCATGTTAATCACTCCTATCCTTTATAGTGATAAGTAGCATTATGTAACAAGGTCAGAACAGTAAAGGTTAAAGTTTGTTCTGGCTGGAATGTAATCAGCATTAGAGCCAGGAGGAGACGGGGTTCCTGAATTGATTTACAACTTTAGATTTGTAGAACGTTCTGTCTGGGTCTTATGCGACGGCCCTTTTGACAAAACAGTTTTTCATACATAGGAACATTTAGATTTAATTCCCTGGAGCTCGGCCAGGGGGAGTTTTTGTTTTTTTGTTTTTAAAGGAACACCTTGAGTTCTCAATTGTAACAAGGATCACAATGAAAAATGGTCCCGTGTTTGTGTGTGTGTGTGTGTGTGTGTGTGTGTGCGTGCTCCTGTTTAAGCATCAGAGTGAGGACCTTTTTCTCTTTTTTCTTTTTTTTTTTTGCAGATTTCACCATCAAAATGTGGACCACTTGTACCAAAGAGAAGACATTTTGATGGTCCTCACTTTATATTTTGTTAACGATACGGTTTAGGTCTAAGGTGTGAGTTTAGGTTAAGATTAGGGTTAGGTGTGCACTGGTAATGGTTAGATTTAGTGTTATTGTCAGGGTTAAGTCATAGAAAATGACTGGAAATCTGCGCCAGTCAGTGGGAGTCAACACATGGTCCTCATTACATATGCCAAGGAACATTTTTAGTAAGAGAATACTATCAATTCAGTTCAACTTCTGGATTATTTTTCTGGTCGGTTCAGTAGTAGAGAAGGTTGTTAATCAATGTCAGCAGTTTTAGCGTTAATGACATTAACAGGTGGGCTAAAAATGCAACAATGAGTCAATGTCTAAAACAGGAATGGTTTTGCAGGTGGAGTGCACGAACAGCTATTGGCTCCTCGGTTTGTTATGACTGCTTTTCAGTAGTCTTGCGTTTTACCAGGGTCCACCGTTAGAAACACACTTGAAGAGGGTGGGCTGAAGGCCCGACCTCCTCTAGTAGGCCTGGTGCTCACTGCCCGGCACCGTGGAGCTCAAGTGGCTTCTGCCAAAGAGCATTAGGTTTGGCACTGGTGCCCTGTTCTTTTCACAGATGAGTTCACTCTGAGCTCATGTGACCGATGTGAAATGGTCTGGAGAAGCTGCAGTGAACATTGTTCAGCATGACCGTTTTGGTGGTGGTTCAGTGTTGGTCCAGGGAAGCAAATCCATGGAGGAACACACATACCTGTAGAGGATAAACCATGGCACCCTGACTGCCACGAGGTATCGGCATGAAATGGTTAGACCTATCGCTGGTGCAGTGGGTCCTGGGTTCCTCCTAGTGCATGACAATATCCAGCTTCATGTGGTGAGAGTATCCAAGCAGGTTCCTGGAGGAAATAATGTCGTTGACTGGCCTCAATGCTTCCCTGACCTAAATCCAATAGAACATCTCTGGGATGTCATTGTTTGGTCCAGCCGATGCCACCAGGTTGCCCCTCAGTCTGTCCAGGAGCTCAGTGATGCCCTGGTCTGGGTCTGGGATGAGATACCCCAGGAAACCATCCGTCATCTCATAAGGAGCCCCAATGTTGTAGGGCATGCTTTCAAGCAAGTGGGGGCCAAACAAACTACTGAGGACCATTTTTAGTTGCTGCAATGTCAATTCAACCAACTGGACCAGCCTGCCATATCACTTTTTCCGTTTTACTTTGTCTGCGACTTCAGATTAAGCCCTTTGTGGGTTGATTATTTTCATTTTTATAAACTGATGAGGCATCATTTTACTGCTAATGCACTACCCACTTCATATCAGTTGAGATCTGATGTGCTTTCAAAGTCTTCTTTTAATTTATTTGAGCAGTGATTGTATATACAGTACATGAATGTATAGTGGGCATAAATCACACAATTTACATGATAAAAGTTGGTTTTATAAAAAAAACAGAACCAAACACCAGTTTACGCAGATGGATTCTTTATGGTCGCCATTAAATCTCATCTACAGTAAACCACAAGTTCATTAGTATAATTGAATCAATATGCCCTGTTCTAGAAGTGAGGATATCACCAGATTTTAGTCGATAAAACAGAAATGAACATTGCAAAATGACATGATTTCTAACTACATCATTAAATGTAGATGTAATAATGGAAACAATAATCAGCGTTAAAATGAAGAGAAAAAAAGATGGTAAGATACTAACACCGAAATCTTATTTCTCGATTAGGTCAAGGGTTATTAACAGCTATTGATGAACAAATCCTTCTTATAAAATGTGCTTACTACTTGTTTTTGCAATTTTCCAATTGTTTTTTGGAACCAAGCTGTTAGTGTGAAAAATAAGTGGTTTAATTTTGAAAGTTTGAACTTAAACTTGTCCAACTCTGGTTCATTTCTCAATAAAAAGGTTTCTTGCTTTATACACTAGAACAAAAAATAAACTTAAACAGCAACAAAATTCTGTAACATGAAATCAACGGACTTCAGATGTTCAGATATAAAATGAAAGATCTGGTTGGGTTACACAGGAACCTAGCTGGTGTGAAAAATAGTGCTGACTTTAGGGAGCTGTCTAATGCAAGCACGCCAAGAGAGATTAGTTAAAATTTTCTCAGATTGTTTGGAGTCTCAATTAATAAAAACAGATAACGGTTAACCAAACATGATGTACCCTGGGAATTCTTTTCTATTTTCTTGAAAAAAGACCTTTGGATGAAAAAAGCAAAGAATCAAGAGGTTGTCTTCCAGTAAGACTAATGTTTAGTCTTCCACCTTATAAGCTGTTGTGGCAAAATAATCGATAACAAAGGGGTAGACCATAAAGAAGGGGGAAACTGAGTTGCAGGTAAACTCTTAATGTATTTCATCACTTCATTTGAAAAAAAGTTTCATGTTCATATTTGGAAAAGATCAAATTGGGAATAAAATGTAGTTTTTGCATAATTCGATTCTTCGTAGGGAAACGTCTGTGCTTGTAGACCAGTGTAGCTCCGACATGCTTTACATGAAAGCTGATTAGACCTGGCAAGAAGCAATTCTGACAGTCTTTCCAAAGATATCACAAGACAGGAAGCACTGAGTTGGTCTCAATAGGGGTGTTTTAGAGCTTAAGGTTGCACACACTCAACTATGATGCATGCTTGCCACTGTGAAAAACACCAAGTTTGAACTAACAAGAGGCCTGTTAATACAACAGATATATTAACTATTAAAAGCTGTTCCTTTTCTAACAAGACACTGACACAACAACGGGGAAGGATGTTCTCATTATGAGTAAAACATGGTTTGGTTTTTGTTTCTGTAAAATTTATGCTGCACTGTTCTATACTAATTGGCCTGGGAGGTTGCTGTATAATTCTTCTGGGTAACATGTTTTCTGTTCAATAAAAAACATCTTTCTTTGGCATAAAGCAGTTTTTTTTTTGTTTGTTTACAAGTTGCATTTTTATTATTTTTCACTGGTGAAAAAACATAACTGGACCTGCTTTTGTGCATTATTTGGTTTACTATGACAAGACTGACATGCTCGTAAGTTTATTTATTTAAACCTTTATTTGATCAGGAAGATTCCATTAAAAAACACTTTTTCAAGAGAGTCTTGGGCAAGATAGGCAGCAGCAGTATATTTAAGTTACATTTACACACAGTCAAAACACCCATGAGATTCATTAAATCATGAGATACCTTTGAATTTATGTAAAAGAAGAACATAACACAAACATAACTAAGAAAAACATAAAACATAAGAGTGATATTTTTAATTTCAGTTAAAAATACGGTGGAAAAAATGCATAGTCTGGAAATCCATCAGTCCATTTATATACAGCTCTCATCAGAAGTTTATCCATACTCATCATGGATATGCATTTTGTATTAATTTTGGCCTTTTAATGATGCATTTAAAACACTCTTCTTCCAGTTTTGAATTGTCATCAAATAGCTTTGATGATTTAAACGAAGAAACCAGAAGGTCAACATTTTATATACGGTTTCATGTTTTTAATAGGATATTGACCATTCAGAGTTTAAAGGAGAGATAGCATTTATTCACATTGGCTGGTTGGCTTTAAACCATGGTCCAAAAATTTCCCAACAAAATTCTAGTCATGGCTGTAATTCAGCAAAATGCTATCTAGTCCAAAACCTGCTTTCATTGTGTGTTAGGGATCAACGTCTTGTTGGAACACGCGAATCTGTATAAGGCTTTCATATCTCTACTAGGTGCCAATCATGGTAGTGGGAACATCATGGCTTTGATGCCAGTGGTACTGGAACAAGTGGATAGAGTAACGAATATTGGGACCTACCTCTAAATCCTTTAATTTCCCCTCAAATTAACAGCTTGAAATGTGAACAAGTTTCAGATCCTAAACCCAAAACTAGATTTTATACAGACAAAACTGGCTTTTGGTAATCTTCTGGAATAGCTTTCTCAAAGCTCTGGCCTGTGGGAAATGTGTGGATTATTGTGGTCTGTTCCAGGAAACCACCCAGTATATAGAAACTCTGCAAGTTTAAATCCACAACAAATCAAAATATGTACAGCCAACTCTTGTTTTTAAAGCTTTAAATCATTCCACGCTAGAAAAAAAAGAATGGTTCTGTACATCATTAACAGCCTAAAATCAACAAGTTGATGACATCCATGCCTATAATGAGAGTGGTTCACGTTTTACAGATTTCAGTATATGATTTGGCTGAAATTTGTGTATTTGATATGCCAGGATGGCAGACTTTGCTTTAAATATAGGAACGAAATTACAAAACTCTAGCGACATGAAACGGGTTTAAAGTAATGTAAATCAAGGACCTTTGTGCTGAGCACATGTGCACTTTAATCCCTGCTCCTTATTCTGCAGAGACAATAGATTCATCACCGTTTGCACAAACCAGCAATATAGGCCACAACAATGGCAGAGCTACCCTTCCCGGCACCTGGCACCAACCACTGACCTGTTTAAACAGCTGGAACGCCTGGCACTGCCTGCCTCCGGAGGTTTGCAGGGCCACTGGCAAACGGGTTGAGAGGAAGGAAGAAGGGGAAGCAGTGGAGGAAGGGAGAATAAGGGGGAGGGAGGGACGGCAGGCATGGCAGCGAAGCAAAGCTGGGAAGAAGGCCTCATCGCTCAGCAATGGGGGGGGGGGGGGGCAGTGTGCACAAATGGTACCAAGCAGGAAATTAAACAGGCCACTGGCAGCGAGCTGAGAAAGAGGTTGAAATGGAGTTAAAAGCAAACAGACAGGTTTTATTAACTTCTTGCTAGTTTAGGCAGTCCTTTCAGTTGTTGAAAGGAACAAATGGGTACCCAGGGCACATAATTGATTGTTGACAACTTAGGAGACTGTTTCTTTATTTCAAGAAAACGTGGACCGTGTTGATGTTGAGTCGGTGTGTTAAGGGCGTGGGAGGTTACTGAGTCACACAAAGGAGCACTAAGCAGCTTGTAGCAGGGGTTGAACCGGTTGGCTGGACATGTGAAAGGTGCATGTAGTAGGTTAGCTTTCTTCACCTTTGTGTTGATAAGCATCATCTTATTATAGTGATAATAATAATAGTCATCATTATCGTCTTTATTGTCATTGCAACATACATTCCAATGAGGCCGCACAGGGAATAGTGGTTTGCCACTGTGGCACCCGGGGAGCATTCTGGTGCTAAGGATCTTAGTCAGGGACCTATAGTGGCAGTCTGTGGGATTTAAATCGGTACTTGCAGCCTTCCTAGAGTGCAAGGACGCTGCTCAGGCCACTATAGGCCACCACTCCATCTAATTATGAATAAATCCCAGATTCAGGAGTAATTAAAGACAATGATGGGCATCTTTCTCAGAACGGTGTACACTGTCCTGTGCACACAGAAAAGAGGTTTATACTCTCCATAATGTATAGAGTATAGTTACACCTTTCACTTAGAACATTAAATGGGGCTTGGAGCTATTTTTTATTCCCCTGGTGGTTTAGATAATTGCCCATGATCCGATGTTCATTAATTAAACCACAGCACCGTTCATTTCACAGTTTCACATTAAACACATGATCACAAATGCTGTGGTACGCATCACTTTCACATTCACATTACCTTTCATATCATGCAAGACTATTTGTTTAGATCAAGGCCGGGTGAGCTTTCAGATAATGCAGCTTGGGTTGCAAAATAAAGGGGTGTGGCTTACAACTTGCAGCCTTCATCATCAGCTGGTGAAATCCCTTGCTATTAAGAGGCTTTTTTAAAGGTATATAGCCATGTAATATGCTTATAAAAAAAGACCAAAAAAACGTTTGATCATGATAAAATAAGGTTATATACACCAAGCCTCCATCTTGCTAGTGTTTTTATATTCCTTTTTGAGCTGAAAAATAATTTGCTCTTAGTCTTAATGACCACATATAAACAGACGTGGCGTCATCTAGCGACGGTATCGCAGAACTATCATAATGCCGGTTTGCTTAATTTATAAATCAATTGTAAATAATGTCAGACCGAGCCTGACCGTCTGCAATGCCTCACAGTAAAGCGGCAGCTCAGTGTGATCGAAGACCAACAAACTACAACAACTTTAAGAGCCTCATATCTGAACATTTACTCACGTCAGTCAACTCTGTAGTCAAATCTGAGCCTCGGCAGGTTTAGCGTCTGCTTCAGTGAACACCAACATTCATAATGTATTCCCAGCAACAGTCCAGTCTTTTCCCTCTTGGAATCATATTGTTTATGCCTTTTTTCACTGGATCTGAGACCTTTATTCATTGTTTAGCTGGGAGATGCTACTAGCTGTTGGCCACTTCCTTGTTTTCCTCCTTGCTGCACATGCGCAGTATGTATTTCCACTAAAACCGAAAATAAACACGAAAAGCTTTATTTACTAACACATTGAGCAAAAACAAAGCATAAAACACCAAAATAATAGTTATCTATTAGTTTTCTTATGTCTGGTGAGGAACATACCAATTTCCTAAAGCTCTAATCAACTGATTGTCAAGTGGTTCCCACTTTTTTGTTTGGGATTTAAACTGCAGGTTTCCCCCACTTGAAAAGGTAGCTTGCTTCCAGAAATTTCACAGGATTTCACTCAGAACACCAATGTTGATTCTTTCCTTTTTTCTCTTTTATTTGAAAGTTGAGTCAACATTAGTAGTGGTAATAGTACTAGTAGTAGGTGAAAAACCTTTAAACATAAACACAGAAAATAATGATTAACACCCTTGAAATTACTAAAAATTATCCCCGAATCAAAATATACCATAGGATTTAAACCCAAAACCAGACATAAAGTATTATTCAGTGATAATTTACATGCTAATGTTCATTTACTTTTCTCAAACACACATTTTTAAATAATTGCTTTTTTAACATTTCCTAGCATTATAACATTTCAATCTGAATGCACCATAAATTAATCTATAATCTTATACTCCACATTCAAACAATTTGTGGCTCACCGGCTCCTTCTCTTCGGAACAAACTTTCCTGCAGTGTCTTCACCCAGCCAGCCACCCTCACAGTGCTCTTTGCTGCCCAGTGAATGAACATCTCCCAACTAATCCCTTAATTATCTTCACCTGGAGTCTGCCATCTCCAGGTTGGGAGACACCCTCAGTAAGAGAAGGGCGGGGCATGAATTCAACTCAACATCTGATGATGATCAACTGAGATGACTTTAAATGGAGCTATACTGTTATGCTTCTTCAGCTAGGGTTCAAGTGTATGAGCATTCACTGCAATGCTGCAATTCAGTTAATTAAAGCAGGAAATATGTTTCTCCCTATGCTAAACGAACTCGAGGATAAAAGGGAACAGCTTTTAGAATCCGTTGTTGAAATGAAGTAATTAAGCCAAAACTGTTATTGTTTTAATTTGCCTTGAACATCTTATATGAGCAGTTAATACTCGTAGGTGGTACGGTGAACTGAAAATATCTGGTAACTGGTAAGGGCCAGGCAAGGTGAAATTCTTATTATTGTGGATTGTTTGCATCCCTAACTTTAAAGAGTAAAGCACAAACAAAGCCACTCATGTGAGTGAACCATGCTGTGTTGAATTCGGCTTTCTGCGGTGAAATATGTAACTACTGCACTTATTATACATCCTGTGAAAGTGGTTCATGGTCCTTATATTATTTGTGCATGTTAATGTTCCTTGTATTTACAGAGATTTCCCAGTAATTGCAAGGTATTTATACTAGAGAAAATGTAGCCATGACAACAGGATATGTGAGAATTAATCATTCTTGGCTTTGGATTTCAGAAGCCTAAATAGATTGCAACTTCTGGCCTATTGCTATCATAGCGTGCCAAGCAAAACACTATATCGGGCCTGCTAATCTGTTTCATAAGGCATCATTTTGTTCAAGTTTTCTTTATGAAACAAAATTATCATGATGTGTGAAATGTTGATTCTGAATGCATAAAAACAATAAAGAAATAAATTAAAACTGTTGCAGAATAGTGCCTTCAGAAGTCACGTATTGGGGAAGCTTAAAGCAGAGCAACTTTATAAAAAAATAAACCAGACTTTAAATATATCCCAGGGCAGTATCCAGTCCATCATTTAATCATAAGTGTGGTGCAATTTCAAACCTTTCAAAATGTTTTTCTCAAGTGGAAAGGTTTATTTCAAAGCATATTTATGTGCTAGAGTGGCCTAGTCAAAGTCTAGACCTCAGTCTTGTTGAAAATCTGTGGCAAGGCTTGACAATCGATGTTCAAAGACTCATTTGCAGGGATGAGGGTTTAAGATTGAAGGGTCTAAATCTGCACAGGTATAGGAATGATATTGCAAGACTTAAAAATTGGACTGTAAAAATCGAATTTCAACAAATAAATTTTTTTAACTCAATCGTACCTTTAGATTTTTTTTTTAGTAAAACATGCTGAAGTCCATGTATCGTGTGCTAGCACTTCTCAGTAATGCACTGTTTTGGGTTTTGAGTTTACAATCCCATAAAATCAGCTTGTAAAACTTTGTTCTGGTGAAGTTACATTAACTCACATTTCCTAAATGTTGCATGTCATTCATTTTTACTTATTAGACCGCAGGATCAATTTCAACCCCACCTCAGTCAAAATTACCAATTTGTCAATTATTTCGAATGTAGTGCTGCCTGAAAACCTAAAGATGGACCGATTTATTTATTTATTTTGTCCTTTTACTGGCCTCTTCTTGCAATTATCTTGTGGGAAAGTCCAGTAAACTAAATAAACAGAACGAGGAGGGAGATCGCAGAATGCGACAGGTGCCTAATGCTCGGCTAACTAACACTGCATAGATTAACAGGAACCAGTCGGCTGTATTAGTCATATTTCACAAAGATGTAAGAATATTATTTGATAAAAGCTCAGTGTGCTGCATTTAGGTGCTCAGGGCAGCTGCATATTTATCAGCTTCGCTGTTGAAAACTGAATAATGAGTTGCCCTGAATCAGTCGAGGCTCAATAGGTTACACAGGGACAAGCAGAATTCAGCTGCTTCTCTGAAAATAATGTCACGCTTCCTGTAATAGACCAGCGTTGTTTTCTTTATGTACCCGTGCATTTTGTTTGTTGCTTTGTAACTGAGAGCTCTCATTTCATCATTTATGCAGATTTTCAAGCAGGTTTTTCTTTTTTTTCCCCTCTCAGGCATGTTGTAGGCAGGTGTGATGAATCATACACAGCAGCAACGCTACATTAAATGTTCAAAAGATTTGCTCAGGCTGGCCTGCAGATCGTTACTCTGATTTCTGCTCGGGCTATTATGCGAATATCGTTCATGTACATCTTACAACTATTGCATCACCACAGTTAAGCTTGCCCTGAGGCTCAGCATGAATTTTATGCATTGGTCACTAACGCATAAGTGCTCAATGGATTGCTGCAATCAAAGCTTAAATGGCCCCGAGAAAAATGTTGAACAAAGAAACCACTTAAGGTTTTTTTTTTTTCAGGTGTGATTGGAATCAGCTTTGTGCTTTATTGCAAAGTGTCACGGATCTTATCCAAATTAATTATTTTTAACTTCTAGAAACTGTAATTTCATTCCAGTAAAATAACCTTTAAAGGTGGGATAAACAGTGGATTACAGTAGTTAATAGCAGAATTTGCCCCAATCAAAACCAGAACTTTTTCTGGAATCTCTCTGCAAACCAAGTTTGTGTTCCTAAAATCATATTTGTACATCTTTTATTTGTTCTGTGAAATTATGAATATAGGCCTTAATGAATGTGTGTCTTTTAGGAAGTCTTTTGTTATTTGTCATTTTGTTTTTGGTGTGTAGTTGATACTGAAACCTTTTTGAAAAGTGAGTCTAGCTTTTCACATTTTGCCATGATTCAACCACAAGCTTCAATGTATTTTTATTGGGATTTCATACGATAGACTGCAAAGTAGAGGGAAAAGATACATGGTTTTCAGCAATGTTTCTCCTAATTTTTCATGTGTCTGCGCATTCACTGGACCTTGCAATAAAGTGCAGCTGATAACGCCAGCGGAGCAACAGCGCTCCGGAAACAAACATCAGGTATAGCGCTCAAAAACCAACCATTTATGATCCCAGATAAGCAGATCCCAAAAAATCAGCCGCACAAACAGCTGACATGCAGCAGGAGTAGCAAAGACGCACACCGCCACCTGCCCAAGTATAAAGGCGTCTGTCCCACCCGTCAATCAGTGGTGCTCTCCAATCAGCACCAGCCGCACAGAGTGGGACCGCCTTACCTAGATCTGCTGTGTGCGCTGAATCGGTGCACGATGCGCACAGCTTCGAGGGAGCAGTGGTTTTCAGTATAGTTTAAAAACAAAATTAGGAAAAGTGCAACACACAAGGTGCCCCTTACCCCTTTACTCTGATACCTCTAAATAAAATTCAGTGCCGCTAATTACCTTCAGAAGTTGCCTTACTAGTAAAGAGTCCACTTGTGTGTGATTTAATCTCTTTATAAATCCAGCTTTTCTGTGAAGGCCCCTGGGGTTTGTAGAGAACATTATTGAAAGAAAGAAAACAGAAGATGGTTTACAAGAAAACTATAAATCATACACTCGATAAAGATGGCCCTTAAGAAATACTGGTAGGGGGAAAATGCTACTAGCAGTTTGCAAGAAGCCAAGAAGGTGAGAGCACAAACATGTGGAAGGTTCACAGGTCAGAAGAGATTTGCTGCTGGTATCTCACTGATTTACAGCATTTTGAGCCTGTGACTAGCTCTCAGATTTCTGACACCTGAGGCTTCCATACTGTCTAGGTGACAGTACCCCCCCCCCCCCCCCCCCACACACACACGCACACACACACACTGTTGAAGGACATGTTTAGTACTGTGGGTCCCTGGGTAGTCAGTCTCTTCTCTTGGGTTGTGTTCCAGCTGCTTTTAAACATGGAATTGTACAACCTCTTCTTAAAAAGAGCTATTTCAATCCTAATGGTCACTCAAACTTTAGGTCAGTTTCCAAGCTGCCTTCCTAAAATTATAGAGAAATTTATCTGAATTGGAGAAGCCTGTTGGTGAGAAAGGCATTATGCTTAAATGGTTTGATTCCTAGTTGTGTGTCAGAACTTTTGCTGTCCAACTTGGACAGTTTTCTTCCACGGAGACCCACTTAAATGTGGGGTACCTCAAGGTTCTATTTTAGGTCCTATTTTGTTTGCTCTGTACTTGCTTGCATTAGGGTCTTTTTTGGAAAGAAAGTATGTGTCATTCCATTGTTATGCAAATGAAACGCAGATTTATTTACCTTAGAAGTCCAGTAGGGCCCATTGTTTAGAGAAGTATTTACAGGATGCTCAAATGTGGATGTAGCTGAGCAGCGAACTGCTTAAATGAAAATAAGGCAAAGGTCACTGTGTGTGGGGGAAACTGACCTGCTGACATGAGACAGAAAGCCTGTTGGCTCCTTAGACTCATCTGAGGGTTATTTTATCGGACTTTTTCTTAAAGGGTCATTCATGCGTTTAACTTTTCTAGACCTGACTACTGCAAGCAACATCTATAGTGGGACTGACCAGTCTTTCCTCCATCTCCAGGTGGTCTGAAATTCAGCCGCCTGCTTATTAACAGAGACAACACGGTGTGAGCACATTACGGCAATATTGCAATCTCTTCACTGGCTTCCTGTTTCTTCTAGAACTATTATTAAAGTTTTAGTCTTGGTTTTTCAAAGTGTAAATCGTCTTGGCACCTCCTTATCTTGCTAAACTCCTACATAGTTATCGTCCCTGAAGAGCTTTAAGGACTCAACTTGGGCCCCAGAGAGACGGAGCCTTTTTAGTTGCTGCTCCTAAACTCTGGAAAGGTCTTCCTCTTTCTGTGAGGTCTACCAGAACACTTAACTGACTTAAATCTCTTAAAACTCATTTTAATTCACTGGCTTGTAACTCAAGAAAGCTTTTGCCTTATATTGATTTATTATTATCATTATTGTGTTATTAGTTATTGTTGGCATGCAAAAGACTGTGCAGCACAAAATGCAGATAAGCCTAACAACACTATTACCTTAGTGAAACATGGTGGTGGCAGCCTTATTGTGCTGTTTGCATTCTTTTCTGTAGCAGTGGCAAGGAAGCTGGTCACAGTTGATGGAAAGATGGATGGAGGTAAATACAGGACAGTCTTGGAGGAAAACCTGTTAGAGGCTGGCAAAGAGTTGAGATCGGGATGGATAATGACCTTACATGTGCGACCAGAGCTACAATCGAGTGGTTTAGATAAAAGCATTTTTTATGTGTTTAAATGTCCCGGTCAAATTGCAGAGCTAACTCCAATCGAGAATTTGTGGCATAACTTGAAATTGCCTTTCATGCTCTTCAACCATTCTGACTACGCCATTATGAAAAGAGGAACAGATACAAATTTCAGGTTCTAAAAGATTTAATTACATCACAAGTTGGTTCTGCAAAACTATTGACTCAAAAAGGGGCTAAATAAGAATACTAAAATTTGTGGTTTTGTGACAGAATTCTTCAAGGGGTGTGATAACTTTTGCAACACAGTATTTAAAAAAAATCTATCTTATCTTATTGAGCATTGTTGAAATGCATAATTATACTGATAACGCTATTGCGCTACCTTGCATGTAAACATCATCTTCAGTTAGAGGGTTGCGGAAATCCTCCATACAATATATGTGTAATAGGCCGTCCAGCTACATAATGCACTGTAAAAATAAAGCCATCCTCTACAGAGATGAGATCTGTGAGATGAGTGATCTGCCACGCTAAACAAAAATGTTAGAATTTGTCCTTGGGAACAGAGACGCAACACTAAAAGAACCATTTTTCGAGCTGGAGGAAGTAACTTGTGAAATCTTAATTAAAAGATTGTATCAGACAGACTTTGCTTATGGAAAATAGCAAAATAATGAACTTAAAAGACAAGCTTTTACGAACGAGGAAGAGAAATAATTCACTCTGCAAATACAGCGGGAATCAGAGAGAACTTATTTGCTGCGGGTGGAGAACTGGGTTTTTTTTTTTTTTTTTTATATCCAAGGCAGGGAAATCTCATATAGACCCTGCTGTGGCTGCAGAGCATCATTTTGTGCAAGTGTCTTCATCTCATGCATTTCTCTCTGCTGTTTGTCTCCTTTTTACTCCTCATTATGGGACAAACAACGTATAAATAAATAAATAAAATCCAAATCCAATCATGATTAATTACCGCATACAGAATTGGTTTACACATCTGCCTAATTACAACTTTCTTCACTTTATTTGTACTGTTAATGCAAGCCAGACTTCTTTCCAGCTCTTATTCTGTTAGGATTCTGCTCAAAGAAGTGTTGAAAATGTATCTGTTTTGTTTTTTAGCATTTATACCAACACGTTTAAAACTGAAATCCAGCCAAACATTCACATGTGCTTCTTCGCCTCCCATTTCCATAGCTGCCATGTCTTGCTATAGACATTTCAGCCGCAGTACACTGTGAAGCATGCTGGCTCAGACGTCATGATACGCGGGTGTTCTTCATGCTGTGGAGTCATGTGTTTTTAGTCAAGGACCAGTTTGAGTAGATCAAAATACTTCAAGAGGTCATAGGGCTAAAATCTCATGAAGAACCACAGCTGAAAAGGGAGTTTCAACCATACAACAACCTGAAACATATCAGTAATTGAACGACATTTAGGTTACGGACCAAGATCCCTTTTATGAAGTGGGCGACCCAATCCTTGGACTTGAACAGAAAACTTGTGGTGTAACAAAACATGCTGTTTCTGGGGCAAAAAGCAAGAAATACAGAGTAACTATGGGATTTAGTCCAAGTGTCCATGAAACAGCACGTGAAGTTCATTAAAAAAAACAGTTTTACAGCTAAATATTAGCTCTGTGATTGATTGTCATGAGAATATTTATTAGGAAAATTAATTACACTGGATTTTGTAGTCATGGGTGCTCAAGATAAATACCTTATAATTACAGAGCCATTGCCTGTCGAGTACGTAGATTTAAACCTAAGACAAACGTAAAGCTAAACTTGCTGAAAATGCAGCAAATAGGCAGAAAGTGAGTGAGTCTGTAGCTCATTTTCTTTGACTCTCCTATATAGAAATTCCATGTGTTAGCTGGAGAGAAATCAGCTTTCTGCGTTTTCCTAAACTTCCTGGTATTTCTTTGACCTAATAACCGTTTAATTGCAGTGTTTTGTACAGAAACTCTTTCATAAATTGCGCTACATCGTTTATAGTTGACATTTTGTAAGATGCAAAATACATTTTGATTGTTGGGGTGAAAATCTGTGCTGAACATTATTCTGTTCAGCTGGTAGTGTAAATGCAGAAACACCCACACTGTTTCTAAGCCTTTTAAGGCTATTTAAAGGCAGGTTTTCACACCAAAGATGTTCTAAGGATGCTCTTGTGCGGTCTTTGAATGGGTCATACATTATGGATAATTGGATCAAGAAAGGTAGCAGTTTTATGTTAAAACACTTTATTTTTAACATCAAAAGTAAAGGCATACATTTGTCCAGTCAAGGGAACACCCTTTTCCAACTGAGGGTGTATTTCATGGGGAAATTACTGATTTAATCTATACGGCATTAATCATCTTGATAGTCTGATAACCTACCTGCCGCCTGTCCTTCTGTGTGAAGGCCAGATGGCCTGTGAGTCAATTTGGAGTCAGGTGTTCCCACAGTTGATCTGTGACACCTGAACACGATACTTAAGATGTTTGGTCTCCATAAAACTTTGTTGACCTCCTCAATGACCTGCATCTAGCAAGTATTTCCTTTTGCCAGACATCCAATAGCAGCACGTATGACATGAATATGTCTATCTGTTGGTATTAGAGTTGATGAAATTTTAACTGTGGATCACAGGATGTCATCACAGAAAATGAGATTAGTCAGCAGTCTACAGCCCCCCACACCAAACTAAGGCAGAAATAGCTGTTTATGATGACAACCAGGAGGGTAAGTACCCATGTGCTTGTTTTGAATCCGAAATGCACACAATCGAGAGTGGCAGTATGGTAATTCCATGGCTCATGAAATGTCTACTGTATGGCAAGCATTTGTGCATTTGTTTGATCTGCACTGCTCTAAAAAGTTGAAGTAAATTTTTCTTCAGAGTATGACACCAAGTCGGGTAAACTTCTGGAGTATTGATCTGGTCAGTTAAGTAATAGACAGGGCTATTAATAAGTGTAAACTGTTTTAGTGTTAATGAAATACACAACAACACGTGCAGTGATGTGGCAACAGTGAGACGACCCAAAAAACTAAAATACTCATTGGAGTCATTAAAGTTAAACATTCTTGTTTTATTTTTCCATACTTGTGTGTTTGCATTCTTAGTACAGAAGACACTTACACTTGTTTGATCTTGCACAGAAGGTTGCACCTATGCAGACCCGGCTGCAGAAACAAATTACAGGGGGGGCATTCCATTTTTTTAGGGGGGCACACTTTAAAAAGAAAAAAAAATTATATTATATTTTATATATATATATATATATATATATATATATATATATATATATATATATATATATATATATATATACACTTTAGGCTGAACAGTGGCTCTGTGACTGCTGTAACGAACAAACAAATAGCAATAGTGTAGTCAGTGTTGCCAAATTAGGCAGGTTTCCAACCAATTAGGCTTTTGAACACATTGAGCTGGAAAAAAAATAGCTTATGGGCAGATAAAAAATTTCGGAAGCTTTTCATAACATTTGTTGGGCTTTTAGAAAGAATTACTAACAAAATATATCAAAATAGTCATTATCTATTTTTTAAATAAGTTGAATCTGTCGATCTGACATAATCAATGAATAATAGTTATAATGAATAATATTGTTATAATAAAACAAGAAAAGAATAATGGTTAATCAAGTGTTTGGTCAATGTAAACGCCTAAGAGGGGTTTAGTTCTACTTATCAACTTAAAAATATTTCATGACTGCGTGTAAGAGAAATGTTTAATTGAGCTATACTGAGAGAAATTACGTTTATATTAAGGTAGATTTACAGCTCATGTTGGGAAGCTATTTCTAACTTATTTTTTTCCGGTTGATATATCCTGATTGTTAAAGAGATCTTGTGTGTTATTTAGTTGTCTGATTGTACATTTTGTTTGGAGCCCATATGCGCAGTTTTTTTCTTTGCTTCGGCGCAGTTGTGTGCTAATGGCATGTTCTTATGTGTTTAATAGTTCTGTGCTTTTAACATGAGAGAGTTTGAGATTTGGGCTTGTTTTTTTATTTTAAGTTGGGCAGGTTTTATGCTGGTTTGGGTTACTGGAAACTAACAGTGACATAGGGTAACCTGTAGCGCTGTGTCTTAACTTAAAAGTCCAGCATAGGCTACACACTAATAAACATGAGCGCTGGTGTCAGGCTGAACACTGACTGAAGTAACAATTCTGACTAGAACAGGTTCTGTAATTACAGCAGCTATGAGAACAAGGAGCAGAACAGCTTGTGCTCGTAGCTGTCCTAGCTAACCCTGCTAGCTGTCTAACTAACCCTGCTAGGTGTCTAGCTAACCCTGCTAGCTGTCTAGCTAACCCTGCTAGCGTTAATGTTTACTCCAGTTTAGACTTCAGTGCTGGCATTTCAAACATAAATTAATAACGCTCCTTCCAGCTCGCTCTCTGTTTCGTTGTCACTTCTTGTGATTGTTTGGTAATCAGACCAAATTTTCATCCCGCTCTACCGACACCAACGGTGACCACAACCGAACTCCGGCGGCCACAGAAGGCTATGACTCGGTGTCCCGCCCCACTCCAGCTGTGATTGGCTAGCATGCTGCCGTCAGTCGTTGATTTGATTGGTTAAATTGTATGATTGGCACATCAAAGATAGTACTAAAAGGACGATGGCCACTCCGAGGTAAAAAAAAAAAAAAAAAAAAAAGACAGCGTCCAGTCCAGGGCTGGCACAGCTGGCTCACAGGGCGGGCACGGCCCCCCAATGCCCGCCCATGCCGCCGGGTCTGCACCTATGTTTTCTTTTTCAATGTCCCTTTTTATTAACAGCATCTGTAAAATATGAAATGCCTACAATATGTGAGTTTAACTTGTATGAACACGACTAGAAACATTTTCTTACCATCTGTTGAAAATATTTGGAATTAAGTGCAAGTGAGTTTGACAGAATGTTAATCAGCTAGTAGCATGATACATGTTTACATGTTAAAATACCATCTACCATCTTTCTGCCTCCATGCACTCACAGGCAGAGAGCTCCACTGAGTGTGTACACACAAACTCCGCCCGTGTTGTTTAAAAGGCATCTTTCCCTTGATGTTACCCAGCAGTTCTGCTTTTTTCTCCTTCTGGCCTGCTGTTTGTGCTTTTCTCAGCTCCTTCTCCTGTTTCAACCATCCAAAGTATCTAGGCAAGTCTTCTTCCTGCTCTGAGGTTTGTAAGTTACTTCCCAAAGGCATATTTGTTTCCTTACAATAGTAAGTACAGGTTTGTTTGAGTTGCCTGAAATGTTGAGACAAAAAATTTAAGTTGTAACATTCCTTATTACAGCCATAGTTGGTAACCCTGTTCTGAAACACTTTTTGTTATACTGGGTTAAATGGTTGCTGCAGGCCTGTTAAAACTCTGACCAATCCTGTCATGGCAGGGATTGGTCAGAGGATTGGTCCTGCCCTCATCCCCCTCTGTCCCTCGACTTCAGGGGGATCACCTTATCAATTGGTTGTCCCACAGTGGTTAGCTTTGGTGATAGCCATTCATTTTAGCTCCTCTGCTCGCACCGTATACTTTGAACATGGCTGAGAGTTGCAAGAAGCAACCCACGTACAAGTTTATGAGAAGAAAAGGAACGCCTCAATAGAAAGAAATAACGCCAGAGCGGATTTACATTTTTTTCACGCGATCCCCCTGAGGAGTGGAAGAGCAGGTAAGACGGTCTTGCGCATGCACAGTTATTCAAAAAGGTTCTTGGAAAACTTCAGGAAAAATCACCAACTCTACCTTTAATATTTTAGTAAGACCTTTGCACAGCTTTCAAGTAGCAGAAGAAAGTTACTGCAGGCAAAAATGTATACCTATGATTTTGGGCTTGTGTGTTTTAAAATGCGACTTTTCTAACTTCCTGGAGTGGCTAGTGGTGCTGCAGTGCAAAACTAGCCACCAGGACGAACATTAACACTTTTCTTTTTCCCGTGATAATTTTATGTCTTCTATAATACAATTGTAGCTAGTATTTTTTGTTAGTGTCTCCTGAAAAATACTCCTCTTGCATTTGTAACACATTACTATCTAACTTACTATTTTCTTCAGCTATCACAATTAAGGTGTACAGTATTTCCCACTCCTGGCACCAGTTGTTATGAGCTGACTGTATCTCATCTGTTGAAGGCAGCATTCAAACAACTTCAGTTTGGAGAATCAGGGAGAATTTTCTTTCTTGCTTACTAATGCTAGCTTCTTGACAGACGAGCGTCTAACCAAGCACAGACTTCACCCAGCTAAAAGGACTTCATAGACTGTCCAAACAAATGCAATTTTAAAAGTTTTTACACCACATCACCAATTCACTAGTTAAAGTAACTGAGTGAGACTACTGCGCTCTGATAAAGTATCTACTCCGTTAGTTATTTCCTCTCTTTTTTGTTGTTTTCAATTGTACATATTTTTGATCATTTAACAATTTGTGTATGGGACAAGGTTAACCTCAGTGAATAGAATTAATTATTTAATTCAATCAGGGTAAACTACCATCCAGGCATACCTGGCCCATTGTGAAAAAGTAATTGCCTCCTAAAACTAAAAACTAACCGTGCCAGTTAGCTGTTCCGTGTTTTCTGTAATTTGTTAATAATGGCTCCCATGTGCCCCAAAATCTTAGTAATGTCTTTTTAAAAACCCTTTCCAGTCTGCTAGATGTCAGTGAAATAATTTTTCATCTATTCTTGGATTTCCTTAGATTAGTGCATTAGTGTGTTCTTTTTATGATCTTATAGCCTACTTCGTGTTGTCAGACAGGTTCTAGTTAAGAGAGTCCTTGATTCAGGTGTGATTGAGGCCTGATTCAGTCCAAAAATGTAATTAGTTAGTTTGTGATTTACCGATGTGTGTGTGTGTGTGTGTGTGTGTGTGTGTGTGTGTGTGTGTGTGTGTGTGTGTGTGTGTGTGTGTGTGTGTGTGTGTGTGTGTGTGTGTGTGTGTGTGTGTGCTGGAAACGTACATGCCAGTCCAAACCTGATAAGTTATGATAACCAGATAGACGGCTACACTCTGCTCATGATTAGCAATCCTTTCAGACAGAATTTTATTTATTTTTAGCATTTGCCACAAGTGTAGCAAATTATACTTTGACAGCATATTTTTGATTTATGCTATATTTATTCTTAAACAATCCCAAGCTTTCACTTTATTAAGCTGATGGCTGGAAACTAGCAGTTAGCTGTCAGCCAATAGATGAAGCCGGTGGCTGGAAGCTAGCAGTTAGCTGTCAGCTAATAGATGAAGCCGGTGGCTGGAAGCTAGCAGTTAGCTAGAAGCCACTACCTGATGGCTGGAAACTAGCAGTTAGCTGTCAGCCAATAGATGAAGTCGGTGTTGGAAGCTAGCAGTTAGCTAGAAGCCACTACCTGATGGCTGGAAACTAGCAGTTAGCTAGAAGCCACTACCTGATGGCTGGAAACTAGCAGTTAGCTGTTAGCCAATAGATGAAGCGGGTGGCTGGAAGCTAGCAGTTAGCTAGAAGCCACTACCTAATGGCTGGAAACTAGCAGTTAGCTGTCAGCCAATAGATGAAGCCGGTGGCTGGAAGCTAGCAGTTAGCTAGAAGCCAATAGGTGAAGCTGATGGCTGGAAGCTAGCAGTTAGCTAGAAGCCACTACCTGATGGCTGGAAACTAGCAGTTAGCTAGAAGCCAATAGATGAAGCCGGTGGCTGGAAGCTAGCAGTTAGCTAGAAGCCACTACCTGATGGTTGGAAGCTAGCAGTTAGCTAGAAGCCACTACCTGATGGCTGGAAACTAGCAGTTAGCTAGAAGGAACAAAAAGCAGTGGAAAAAGAGCCTAAGTCCACCTACCCATCCCCCACCCTGAAGAACTGCTAAGGTTACATGTGCTGTATGTAGAGCAGGGGTCAACCTTGCTCAGGCCTCCAGCTCTAGCATTAGTGTTTTACAATATTTGAGATCCTGCCAATTAGACAAATACATTCCAAATTGGCCCTAAATGAAAAAGAACTTTCTGCCTGAGACTCAGAGGATGTGAAGTTGGAAGTTCCTAGCATGTTTGGATAGCTTTCTAGTTTTAGTAATAGGAGACAAAAATTCTTGAATTGCTGTGAAAAATTTGTAAAATATGTAGAATTTGACTATACCTATTCTCCATATGGCTCCATATGGCTCTATCAGGTCCAATCTCAACCAAACCCCCTAAGCATATACCTCCCGCAGTTTCCCCATAAGATGTAAATAAATTAAAAGGTCCTAATTAGGACCAAGGATGGTTCTTATTGAGACCATAAGATATCACACACATCCAATGTTCTATCAACATCAGGAAAATGGTGTGTGTATGTGTATGATATACAAATAGTCCCTATAACAACTATCACCCAGGTCCTGATAACAGATTTTTTTTTTTACTTTCCATCACCATACCTTTGTTACCTTTTAAATATATGTTTCTGAAGTCTACGAGTAATGGTTTGGTCCAGGAAGATAGGAAAAAACAGAATCATCTCAAATTTGTGACACAGTTTTGACTGAAGTAGATTAAAGTATAGTCTGTTCCAGTGAGGTCAAAAAACAGCTGCTGCAAGACAAAGATTAACCCTAACCCTAACCCTGCAAGACAAAGGAGGGGGCTACATGTTCTCAAGTGGGCTTGTTTCGATTGTCTCAATCCACCCTTTCATTTGATACCAAGTTTGTCAGCCTATATTGCCCCTATGCCAAACGGTGGCACAAAACACACTGTTTTACTAGTAGGCCTCATTTTCTCCCATACCAGCACTCAGTAAGGTCAGAAAACAGCTACTGCAAGACAAAGGAGGGGGCTACATGTTCTCAAGTGGGCTTGTTTCGATCGTCTCAATCCACCCTTTCGTTTGGTACCAAGTTTGTCAGCCTACATTGCTCCTATGCCAAACGGTGGCACAAAACAGTTTTCTATTAGGCCTCATTTTCTCCCATACCAGCACTCAGTAAGGTCAAAAAACAGCTACTGCAAGACACAGGAGGGGGCTACATGTTCTCAAGTGGGCTTGTTTCGATCGTCTCGATCCACCCTTTCATTTGATACCAAGTTTGTCAGCCTATATTGCCCCTATGCCAAATGGTGGCACAAAACACTGTTTTACTAGTAGGCCTCATTTTCACCCATACCGGCACTCAGTAAGGTCAAAAAACAGCTACTGCAAGACACAGGAGAGGGCTACTTTTTCTCAAGTGGGCTTGTTTCGATTGTCTCAATCCACCCTTTCATTTGATACCAAGTTTGTCAGCCTATATTGCCCCTATGCCAAATGGTGGCACAAAACACACTGTTTTACTAGTGTGCCTCATTTTCTCCCATACCAGCACTCAGTAAGGTCAAAAAACAGCTACTGCAAGACACAGGAGGGGGCTACATTTTCTCAAGTGGGCTTGTTTCGATTGTCTCGATCCACCCTTTCGTTTGGTACCAAGTTTGTCAGCCTACATTGCTCCTATGCCAAACGGTGGCACAAAACACAGTTTTCTATTAGGCCTCATTTTCTCCCATACCAGCACTCAGTAAGGTCAAAAAACAGCTACTGCAAGACACAGGAGGGGGCTACATGTTCTCAAGTGGGCTTGTTTCGATCGTCTCGATCCACCCTTTCATTTGATACCAAGTTGGTCAGCCTATATTGCTCCTATGCCAAATGGTGGCACAAAACACTGTTTTACCAGTAGGCCTCATTTTCACCCATACCGGAACTCAGTAAGGTCAAAAAACAGCTACTGCAAGACACAGGAGAGGGCTACTTTTTCTCAAGTGGGCTTGTTTCGATTGTCTCAATCCACCCTTTCATTTGATACCAAGTTTGTCAGCCTATATTGCCCCTATGCCAAATGGTGGCACAAAACACACTGTTTTACTAGTAGGCCTCATTTTCTCCCATACCAGCACTCAGTAAGGTCAAAAAACAGCTACTGCAAGACACAGGAGGGGGCTACATTTTCTCAAGTGGGCTTGTTCCGATTGTCTCGATCCACCCTTTCGTTTGGTACCAAGTTTGTCAGCCTACATTGCTCCTATGCCAAACGGTGGCACAAAACAGTTTTCTATTAGGCCTCATTTTCTCCCATACCAGCACTCAGTAAGGTAAAAAAACAGCTACTGCAAGACACAGGAGGGGGCTACATGTTCTCAAGTGGGCTTGTTTCGATCGTCTCGATCCACCCTTTCATTTGATACCAAGTTGGTCAGCCTATATTGCTCCTATGCCAAATGGTGGCACAAAACACTGTTTTACCAGTAGGCCTCATTTTCACCCATACCGGAACTCAGTAAGGTCAAAAAACAGCTACTGCAAGACACAGGAGAGGGCTACTTTTTCTCAAGTGGGCTTGTTTCGATTGTCTCAATACACCCTTTCATTTGATACCAAGTTTGTCAGCCTATATTGCCCCTATGCCAAATGGTGGCACAAAACACACTGTTTTACTAGTAGGCCTCATTTTCTCCCATACCAGCACTCAGTAAGGTCAGAAAACAGCTACTGCAAGACAAAGGAGGGGGCTACATGTTCTCAAGTGGGCTTGTTTCGATCGTCTCAATCCACCCTTTTGTTTGGTACCAAGTTTGTCAGCCTACATTGCTCCTATGCCAAACGGTGGCACAAAACACAGTTTTCTATTAGGCCTCATTTTCTCCCATACCAGCACTCAGTAAGGTCAAAAAACAGCTACTGCAAGACACAGGAGGGGGCTACATGTTCTCAAGTGGGCTTGTTTCGATCGTCTCGATCCACCCTTTCATTTGATACCAAGTTGGTCAGCCTATATTGCTCCTATGCCAAATGGTGGCACAAAACACTGTTTTACCAGTAGGCCTCATTTTCACCCATACCGGCACTCAGTAAGGTCAAAAAACAGCTACTGCAAGACACAGGAGAGGGCTACATGTTCTCAAGTGGGCTTGTTTCGATCGTCTCGATCCACCCTTTCATTTGATACCAAGTTTGTCAGCCTATATTGCTCCTATGCCAAATGGTGGCACAAAACACTGTTTTACTAGTAGGCCTCATTTTCACCCATACCGGCACTCAGTAAGGTCAAAAAACAGCTACTGCAAGACACAGGAGGGGGCTACGTGTTCTCAAGTGGGCTTGTTTCGATCGTCTTGATCCACCCTTTCATTTGATACCAAGTTTGTCAGCCTATATTGCTCCTATGCCAAATGGTGGCACAAAACACTGTTTTACTAGTAGGCCTCATTTTCACCCATACCAGCACTCAGTAAGGTCAAAAAACAGCTACTGCAAGACACAGGAGGGGGCTACATTTCCTCAAGTGGGCTTTTTTCGATTGTCTCGATCCACCCTTTCGTTTGGTACCAAGTTTGTCAGCCTACATTGCTCCTATCCCAAACGGTGGCACAAAACAGTTTTCTATTAGGCCTCATTTTCTCCCATACCAGCACTCAGTAAGGTCAAAAAACAGCTACTGCAAGACACAGGAGGGGGCTACATGTTCTCAAGTGGGCTTGTTTCGATCGTCTCGATCCACCCTTTCATTTGATACCAAGTTTGTCAGCCTATATTTCTCCTATGCCAAATGGTGGCACAAAACACTGTTTTACTAGTAGGCCTCATTTTCACCCATACCGGCACTCAGTAAGGTCAAAAAACAGCTACTGCAAGACACAGGAGGGGGCTACGTTTTCTCAAGTGGGCTTGTTTCGATCGTCTCAATCCACCCTTTCGTTTGGTACCAAGTTTGTCAGTCTACATTGCTCCTATGCCAAACGGTGGCACAAAACACAGTTTTCTAGTCTTATTGGACATAATAAGTGCAGTAATAATATAAAGAAAATTTTTATTTATTTTTTCAATATTTGAAGTGATGATAATTTTCTTTAATTTTTTTCCGATTTTTGTATGTCATTTTAATGTTCCTAGAGTGTCTAGAAAGCATGGTCCTAAGAAGGTAAGATTTTTTTGGAGGAGCTAAATAGGCCACAAATGTGAGAATGCGTGTGTGTGTGTGTGTGTGTGTTTTGTCAAATTAGTTTGATCTAAAATGGTTAACTGTGACAGAAAAGTGAAAACTGCAGAAATCTGTAAGATTATTTTCAGCGTGCTATTTCATACATGATACACAATCTGTTGAAACTGTCCATCAGTGTAATGCCCTGATGCAAAAGTGTTGCATTTAAAAAATCTGTTAGGATAATTGCTTGCACAATTATCAAAATGTTTATAGTTTTAGTTGTCTTTTAGTCTAAATCTGATCATAATTCAGTCAGGTTATCTAACCTTAAACAGCAACTCCCTTTCGAGAACGTTCTGACTTCTCTGGAAAACAAAACTGGACTTCTATTCTGAAGCTGAAGAGGTTTCGCTTCTCATGTAGGAAGCTTTCTCAATGCAAAATGTCTGGAGTAGTGTGGAGTTCCAAGCTTTATAGACGAAAAGGCCTCATTAGAGCTTAGATTTGCAGTCGTTAGGCTCACAGGAGAAATGTGGTCAAATGCATGGACGTGCGAATTAGAGTGAAACTTGAAAGGAATCAAACCTATTGCTGTGTTGTAAGTTTTTGAAAGTTAAAACCTGACCCCTCCTCCTCTGTTTAAAGTGTGAACATTTTGGTCCTCAAAAGAGTGTCCTTTGTCCTTAAGGTGTAGGTGGACAGCAGAGTCTTGACCTGAGGAGGTAGCTCTCCTGTGTTGAGCCATGCGTCTGTGGAGACGTTGTTTGGTTTCTCCAATATAAAGATAAGAACATTCCTCACTGCACTGAACTGCATACACCACTCCGCTCATCTTAGGTTTGGGGGTTTTGTCCTTAGGATGGACCAGCCTCTGTCTGAGGGTCCTGTTGGGTTTGAAATTTACTAGGATTTTGTGTTTGGAGAAAATCCTCTTGAGTTTTTCAGAGACTCCAACAATGGCCTTTCCGGCAGGGCTATAAAGCTTGGAACTCCACACTACTTCGGACATTTTGAATTGAGAAAGCTTCCTGGGTGGGAAGCGTAACGTCTTCAGCTTCAGAATAGAAGTCCAGTTGTTTTATTTTTTAACCTTTTTTTGGATTGATCATGACCTGAATGACTGAGAATCTTCACCAACTTTTTGATTTCTCCAAACTGAGGTAATTGTTACCATTGTCTGCCATAGGTACGTTACTGACTACTCATGACTTCTTAACAAGACCCCTTCTGAAATTATGCAGATTATCTTTTTAATATAATAGTAGCAGGAATTTTGATTAAGGGTTCTGAAACTTTTTCTTGCTACTTCATTACCAAGTAGTTATCTGAATCAGGTATCCCTGGTGGGGCAATGCTGCAATGTAATCCCCTTCAATATGTGATAAGCCAATTATAATCCATGTATGCTTAGTTTTTGTTTAGCAGGGTGAATGTTTACTGCACCTTAAGTTTCCATCTGCATCAGCTTCAAACAGACATCTTATTATAGCACACCTCAGTGTGAACCATACCCACCATTTTGAGTAATTATGTGGAGTGTCTTTCCGCTGGAGAGTCTATTCGCCCCTGCTATTCCCAATGCTTGCACTTATGTGATTCATATGATTTCCCCAGAATATATTGCCCTATCCTGTGGGCCCTCTCATATTCAATTGTTTTGATGGATCTTCTGAAACAACACCCTTTTCAATAAGAAAATATCCTCTTATTATGTTCTGCCTCTGCAGTTTCTATATTTATATTTTTCAACAACTGTCCTCAGAGAAGTTTACATTGTCTTTTCTATGTGGTTCATTTTTATCCAGCAGTTTGTTTTATTTTTCCTTGCCTGCAAAAATGACAATTTGAGCTTTGGGAGTCCTCTGGAGCATCTACCCTATTTTTAACGAGCGCTGTACAGTTTCATTTGAAAGATTTATCTATGATGCATCAGATCTCCATCATCAAAAGTGGTTGCAACTCGTTAGGAGGTGACAGATGTGTGTAACATCATATTGGTAGCCATACATATTTATGTGTGTGTGTGTGTATATATATATATATATATATATATATATATATATATATATATATATATATATATATACTGGACATATAATTAGAATATCATGTAAAAGCTGATTTTTTTTTAAGCAATTCCATTCAAAAAGTGAAAGTTGCATCTTATGTTCATTCATTACAGGAAGACTGATATATTTCAAGTGTTTATTTTATTAAATTTTGTACTGACAACAAATGAAAACCCCAAATTCAGTACCTCAGAAAATTAGAATAGTACTTAAGACTAATACAAAAAGGGTTTACAGAAATGCTGGCCAACTGAAAAGTATAAGCATGTAGAGGACTCAGTATTTATTTGGGGTTCCTTTTTCCCTGGATTACTGCAGCGATGCGGCGTGGCATGGAGTCCATCAGTCTGTGGCGCTGCTCAGGTGTTATGAGAGCCCAGGTTGTTCTGATAGAGGCCTTCAGCTCTTCTGCATTGTTAGGTCCGGTGTATCACATCTTCATCTTCACAATAACCCACAGATTTTCTATGGGGTTATGGTTAAGTGAGTTTGCTGGCAAACTAAGAACAGGGATACCATGGTCCTTAAACCAGGTAGCTTTGATGCTGTGAGCAGGTACCAAGTCATGTTGGAAAAAGAAATCTGCATCTCCGTAAAGCTGGTCAGCAGCATGGGGGCATGAAGTGCTCAAAGCTTCCTGGCAGACGGCCAGTCAGTATTAGCCTGACATGGTCATACTCAATTCTAGTCAGAATTTGAGTCTGATACTGCTCCATAGAGCTGTGATTATGGGGCGTGTTTCGAACGAACCAGGAAAAAAAATTCCTCTGCACTCAATTGGATAGACCTACAACCAATAAGAGCAACGGAGTGTGCGCTGTATGTTAAGCGACGCATAGTTGAATAGTCTGAATTAGCGAACGTACAACGTTACCTACTATGTTTACAACGTGGGATTCATATCACGACATTGCGAGTTATTTACTAAGTCAGACAGTCAGATGATCTCTTATCATTTGTAAGTTAGAGGAACTTCGTCCACGACGATACCCATAACGTTGGCTTGAAAAACATCAGAGCCTAGCATGTCCCTCCACTTGTTGTTCAGCAGCCAGGATTCCAGGCTTCCGAAAAGGAGCTGGCAACGACCACTGGCTATATCCACCTCGTCGTTCACGCCGAGTTGCATCGCCGTGATGCCTATTTCAGTTGCTTCTTTCACGAAACGAATTCAACCCAAGCGCGCTTTGGTGACGTGGTTGATTACGTTACTGTTGATCATCTGTCCATCATCGTATAAAGCCCGCCCTGACAATTTGATTGGCCCGCCAGATATTGGGCGAGCATACTCGCGCTAGTATTGAGCAATGCCAGACCGAACTTCCCCACCTAAAACGTTGTGGGCGGGACTAAGTTCGGAATGGCACCCGGGCTAAGTCAGTATAGGGGTGTTGTTTTAACCGGTTCTTGATTCTATCCAGTTTAACATATTTACATCTGCAGTTAACATTTCCAAGAGTTTAAGCCTGCCACCACCATGTTTCACTGTGGGTTTGGTGATCTTTTGACGATGTTCTGTGACGTTTTGTACAAAAAAAAATATTTTGGAATTTGTGGCCAAAACTCTGGTTTCTTTTGATAATAAAACATTCCTGCAAGAATGTTTTAGATGTCAGTGAACCCTGGTTGCAACTTTACTTCTAGTCTAGATTTATGGTTAGTACAGCAGATTTGTGTCCCATGTAGAACGCAGACAGTTCTAATCAGATACACCTGCAGGTCTCTATGTTGACAACTTCCCCAACCAATTTACATCTTGTCTTTTCATCGTTCTGGAGACATGTCTAGCTTTATAATGTCACTCTTACCTCATATTTTCCACAGTTGACCACCTCCACTGTGGGTTTTATGAATATAATGCTTTGGAAAGGTTTTTTGCAGCCTTCTCCTGAATAATACCGGCACCTTTGTTTTATAGGATTCTATGGGTGTCATCTATCTGCTAACTATGGCTTTAGCTGAAGAATGTAATTACCAGAAAAATCCTGCAGTACTTTATTTCAAGTTCATCAGATTTAGTATAATTTATGGGAGGTGTAAACTCAAGAAGATTGCACGATGAAGGTGAATTAAAAGGTGCTTTAAAGGTGCATAGCCACGTTGTTTGACTTTTTATTTATACGCCAGTAACTCACTCTGGTTACATACAAGGTTTTTATGAAAGATTATCACCTCCTGCTGGTGTATTAGTTCTTTTTTGTGTTTTATGCTTTGTTTTTTCTCAGTTTCTTAGTAAATAAAGCCCTTCATGTATATTTATAATAACAATGGAAGTACGACACTGCACATGTGCAATAAACAAGGAAGCAGCTAATGGCTATTAGCATCTCTCAGCAAAGTGTGAAAACAATGAAGAAAAGTCCAAGATCCAGTGTTAAAACAAATAGCAAAAAAGTGAAAAGATGATCTTTTACAACAGGAAACAATTAATTTTCTAGACTGTGTAATTTTTTTTTAAAATCCACTGTATGCCTTGCAGCACAATCCATAGAACATAGTTCATGTTACAACACCCCAACACAAAGCCCATCTGTGTAACTGCCTGAAGAACAGTATCCACTTCATCAGGGAGCGTGTTCATTCTGACTCCGCTCCATTTCACCTGCTGCCCTCAGGCAGATGTTTCAGGGCAACAGCTGAAAGTCATTTTAACACAACTATAAAATTAAAGACTCCCACACAGTAACATCAGTGGCACCTATACCACCCTAATCCACAGGAACAGGTTCATCTGACAAGTGGTAGCTTTGTTCTGCTATTGCTGTGTGTGAAACTGCTTGGCTGAAGGAAATTTCTGCTGCTTACGTATGGAAGTGAAAGCACTTCTGGCTTAGCTGAGGTCACATTAACTATTTATAGCTGTATTTTCCACACGGTTGACCTCTTTATTAGGCCATGAAAAAAGACAGGTGCACAATAATACTTTGCAAGTACTTTACTGCCTCTCAAAATTTTATGGACTTCCAGATGCAACACAGTAAATACAGGATGTAGTTTCCTGTGCTAAGTAGTTCACTCCAGCAGTTCACTAAAGCATTGCTCTCTGATAGTGTCCATTCATCTCTTCTGCCAGGAAACTTTGCTCGTTTTCCAAAACTCTAACATCCCCTGACAGCTGCAGGGCTTTAAAATTCCTTTCACCTTCAGTCCAGTGTGTAGACAATCATGGCAACTCATTCAACATTTTAAACTCCTAACTTTTCCCTTTACAGGCTTATCTGCTACTGTGCTTTGTCTTAGCCAATCTGGTTCACAACTCCTATTCAAATATCAAATAATGGCTAAATTCACAAAGTGATCTGCATGTGCTAGATGCTTGCAAATCAGAGTTTGTGCATCCATTTTTCCAGGCACTGGGCAGAGGAAGATCAGCGTCTAAAAAAAATCTCTGACAGTTTCACTCTGCATTAGCACAGCTTCGCCACATAAAAAATATGCAATTATGTTTGCATTGTGCGCATGATGAAAATCAGACAACCCTCAGTTAAAACTGAAGGCTCGTTTTTAAGTCAACTTGATAATAATTTGTCAATGTCGTCAAGAAACCACAAGTGTTCCTCTCTTGTTCTGACAATATTCAACAAGCTAGTACACTACCTATGTTTATACACTATTAGAAATAAGTTTACAATAAGACACATTTGTAACCTTAATCAATACTGTTAACCTTCGACTAAATTAGCCAAAAGGAATGGATATTTTCTATTGTCTTCAATCTATTAAGTGTGTGGTATATAAACATTTTTTGTCTCTTTGATCCTCTCCCTGCAACACTCCGTCACAAATACATTATTATAGTTTTATGGTAGGTGGACGTGTTTGTGTTGCAGGATATTGGACAGCTGACCAAAGGCTTTAACCTGGCAGCACAATTACACATACTGGGACTGAAATACAAAGCCACAATGACCGCGGGCGGGCCGGGGGGGGGGTTCGTTGCCTTCACAGCCGTGACACAGGAACTTGTCATAGCTGCGCATTCAGCCAGCTGTGGGAGAGCAGGAAAAACACGCAACTGGTAGCGGTTTAGCTCGTCAGTCAGACACACCTACAAACGCACCTTCCTTACATTTGACAGCATTTAGAAACTAAATAAACTTACGGGTAATTACAGCATTGTGGTCGCCACCTTCCGTTTTGTTACATACGTTTTTTTCATAATCCGTTTGTTCGTAAACAGGTTGAATGTCGGCTATTTGGGCTCCGCGGCTTCGGCTGCGTCTGGCTCCTGTTCGAGCTGATGCTGGAAGGCTTATCTGGGGCTGCCGCTAGCACGACTCACAGCCAGCTGGTATCGGGGGGGCTGAACGGCACTGAGCAGGTCCTTTGGTATTCAGCTTTGACATTCACACGACCTCATCAGTGCAAAACATCATATTATACCGCCAAATTTGTTGTGATGATGGTGTGCTCTGATTGGAGAATATGAATTACGTAGAAAGATAACCTATGTTGAAAATGTAACTGTTTTCTGATCTGACCGTTTTTGAGCAAAGAGATCTGACCGCCCCTGAGAAGTTCCTTTGGTATTCAGTTTTGACATTCACACCGCCTCATCAGTGCACAGCGGATCATACCTCAGAGAAATTAAATTTGTTGTCGTTGCCCCTTTAAGGGAAGAGAACTCTGACCTAATGAAAAAAAAAGTCCGCTTCTACTAAACTTGATAGCCGTGTTCACGTCTGCAGGTATTTGCTATAGTCTGCTTCCATCAGCTTAACATTTATACCCTACAAAGGTAAAAATAACAACAAATTTGTTAAAAACGTATTAGAGTTGTGATTTAATCATGCTACTTCTGTTTAATTATAGTTTCGGTCAGTAGGGGGCTAATATGAAACAGAATTGTGTACATTCATTAGAAAACAGGAATTAGTATGCTTTCAGACCACAGCAGAGCATGTTGCTTTCCTATTTTCTGCTGAAATCTTGACAAAAGTATATTCCTAACACTATGAAGACAATAGCTTGAGGTCTTCTGTGTGTATCTGCTTCTTAAAATTTGATATCTCCTTTGACAGGCAGTTGATCAAGGTTCTCTTCATCCATTGTTCTACTTTTTTTAAAGACTGCACAAGGTAAACAGAAGACTCTACGCTTGGAGCAAGGATGTACTAGCAGGAAGTGACAAGAAAAATGTGTGCGTGTTGTTTTGTTGTTTTTTTGGAGGTGGTTCTAGGAACAGCAAGGCTAGAAATAGAGCAAGGCATTAAACGTGTTGCAGGGCAGAATACTGCAGTGAGTTAGCAGTGGTGTGTTTCTGCCTCTTGACAACCATAGGTTGTAATTTCAGACGAGTGAAGGATTTATTTTCTTATGATCAATAATAGCTCAAAGTTTAGGTCAACCTTTTTCCCACAAATCTCAGAATATGTTACCAGAATTTGCTTAGAGTGAGCATCCAAGCTCATACTGTAACACTAAAGTACCATCTTGAAAACATCGTTTATGCAAACTTTAGGTTCACTGTATTACAAACCAGTTGCTTTTCACCTGCAGTTTATAAATAAATACATCTTCTCTGATTGCAGCTATCTGCTGTAGTTATCTTATGCTAATGGTTACTGTTGATGAGGACACGAGTTGAGTCTGTTTCCAGTGCCGGATGGACTCCTCCAGTGTTGTCAGTACCAGACGCGCTCGGATGAACGTTTCTGAAACTGATGATCTGCTGGAATCTTCACACATTGCAATAATCTCTTGGATTTACAGGGAATCCAGTGCGCCGCAGTCGTGTGGTCAAAAATGACTTGTTGGTGTCAGGGGTCAAAGGAGAGTGGGCAAACTGGTTTGAGATGATAGATTAGTGAGCAACAGTAGCTCACATAAACATTTGTTACAAGGCATGTGGAATACAATCGACAAAACCGGACCAAAGATCGTAAAAACTTTGGTCTAATGGGTCCTAATTTCAGCTGCAACATTCAGATATTAGAGTTGGAGCTTGGTGTGGATGTATCAATGGCTCAGGGTGCAGGCGGTGGTGACGTAACGGTGTGGCACACTTTGAGAATCAGTTGCGTGTTATTTAAAGATCACAGCTTCCTTGAGCCCTTTTGTGAGATGGGTGGAGGGCGATTGATGGATGAATTAATAACTTTAGAGTGAAAATTATGGTCGAGTTTATTTTCACACAATTCCAGTGAAACGAACTGATGTCTAATAGCTGAAGCTCCAACATGGTTGGCTCGGGGAGAGAAAAGATTTTTCTTCTGCATCATCTGTGGCTAACAAGGTTTGCCTCTGAAGTTGCTGGAAAACTGCTTTCATTTATTTGCTGCAGTAGAAATATGCAGTGAGTACACTGCATCTTTTCTTTAATGATCTCAAGCTCGCGGACCCACACACACACACGCACATATGCTTTCCCCTCTTAATCTACGTCTGCTGAAGTGGTCTTTAATGAGGTGTGAACAGAGGACCACAACCCTCTCCCTTCCTCCCTCCCTCCTCTCCCACTATTTCATCTTCCTTCCATCTCAGCCCTGAGAGGCGACTGAACCAGACAGACAGAGCTACAAAGACGCGCAGCGAGCGGCACATCGACAGGCGCGGGGAGAAAAGGTGATGGTGGAGTTAATGGGAGAGAACAAGGTCTCCTTTTTTTTCCCTCCTGTTCCATTACTCTATCCCTCCATCCATCATCATGTGATCACAGCGAGAGCGGATCACAGGGCCTGTGAGGGACACTTTAAAGATGTTCTCTCAGGCAGCGGCCAACTTCAGGCTTTTCCGCTGTTTATGTGCGTGGGAATGTGCGCGTCCGATTGTGCGCTGTGTGATTATGCTTTTTGCACGTTGGGAAGCAGGTCAGACTGGATGTGCTTTGGTCCCCCCAGCGAGAAGCCTGCCCACTCCCACTCATAATAACCCAGCACAGAATTATGGTTTTGTTGTTGAAGACCAGCCAGCTTTGCTAATGCATCTTGAGTTTGTCTCTTTTGCGTGTGGAAGTCGGTTTACATGCCTTCCAGCTCGTCGGGATCCCACTGACTAACACATCAGCCGCATGCCCTTGATTTGAATGAAGGGCAGTATTATTAGAGTTAAACAGCCTTCTCCTACTTCGTTACCTTTAGTTTCCACATGAAACCCTGCTTGCCAAGAGCCAACCGTCGGAGCTTGTTAAAAAAAAAAAAAACACGCCACAATTTTGATTACCTTCCAGGGTTGGGATTTCACCTTCAACTCGTGGAGCCAACTTTGCAAATCCAATCTAGTCTCCATTAGATTTGAAGAGAGGCTCTGCGGAGTATTTGTAATTCGTCTCCGGGCATCGACTGTTCTTATAAAACAGCGAGAAGCCTTCCTCTTCTCAGTTTTAATTGGAACAGACAGAACGAGTGTGATGACACACTTTTTTTTTAACTTGGATTCAAAAAAAAAAAAAATGTATCCTGTTCAAAGACAAAATGCAACCCTGAAGCCGGAAAAAAAATGGAAAAAAAGACAGTATGTCATTAAATTTGGAACCAAATAAAGTTAAATATATACATTATTACTCTCATTCCATGAGTAAAAACAATTTGTTTAATTTATGAATGATATAGATGGTTATAATGCCATGTATTGTATTCATTTGTGTTTTTTGTAATCTTTATTTATTAAGATTATTGCTGTGAAGCTGACTTGCTTTGCTGTTTAACTAATGTCTAAACTGTTAACTATAAAATTTGTGAATACGCAAATATTTACATATGATTTTAGTTATTTTCTATTTTAACTGATTAATTTCACATTGAATTGTTTCTGTTAAATTATTGACATTTAAAAAAAAAAAGAATAAAATAAATACAATTATTTGCCAGTCTTTTTTCTTAGTACTGTTTCGCTGTATATTGACAAAAAGTAATTCTTTTATAACGTTTGGAATCAGCATGCGCAGCCCTGAGGATGCTCACATTTGCTTGTTTCAGCTGCAGCATGCAAATAAATCTGGTCTACCTCCATGTAGATCACCAAGTCACTCTTTCTCTGACCCCTCTGAGGCTAAGTTTTAGGATTATTCATTCCCCAGCATCATGTGGATGTTCAAACCCCTCCATCACACTGAGTTAGTGATTTTTCAGAGAGGCTGCTGAAATGTGTTGCTTTCAATGCCTTACTCTAGTCTACTGTGGTGAAGAAAACGCTCAATCAAGAAGTAAACTTTTATCTACAGGGCATAAGATACACATCTCTCTCTTCCACCCCCCCTGTTGATTGGAGAGTATGAATTACTTGCAAAACCCGTTTTCTGATCTGACCGTTTTTGAGCTAAGCTGAACGGCACTGAGCAGGTCCTTTGGTATTCAGCTTTGACATTCACACGGCCTCATCAGTGCAAAAGATCATATCATACCGCCAAATTTGTTGTCATGGCCTCTTTAAAGTCACCAAGTCGCACTGAACATATTGCTTGAATGCTGATATCCAGCTCTGTCTGAGACGGCGGTTGCATTTTTTTCGTTCTCCAAAAACTTCAGTTTGTTAAATCCTTTTCTATAATCTTGTATCTTTAATTATTTATTTACTGGATCAAAAATCAGCGAATAGAACTTCAAGTATACAAACCAAACAGCCCAGGATCCATCAAGCCATAAAGTATTAAACAAAATCAAATCCAGATTGGAAAAGTTGGTGAAAATGTGACTATACACGGGTGCTTCAAATTTTAAAGGGGTGTACTTTTTATTTGTTAATGCTGGTACACATCTTTTTGCTTTTGTTGAAGCTAACAATGTGACTTAAGAACAAATCATATATTGCTCTAGTCATGTACTAGTTTTAACTGCATGCATGTTTTTTATGTCCTATGTTACTTCCTAAAAAATGAAGGAATTATTTTGCCCTGTTTATGCTTGTTTTTTTTCCACTCAGTTCAGTTGAGGTGTATTGAAATTGGTGCACCTGTTGCTGCACTTTTTTCTAGGAATCAATATGATGCTTTCCTGCTTCCAGGTCCTACTCGAGGCAGTTATAAGAGGTGTTTTGCAATAATTCAAAACTCTATCCTTAAAACATCTAAAGATAAAATATCTCTAAAATATCCATTTGACATTAAAATATACATCGACATTTACATAGGCATGTATACATGAATATACTAAATATACATGCATATGCATGCGTATAAAACTATATATGCTGGTATATGTATTTATGTATATATTAAATCACTATATTGATTAACGATGTGTATGTAAACTCAGGGACAGGGACATCGCTTCTTCCTGTTCCTTTTTCAAATGCCCTTTGTTTTCTGTTATAGAATATTTTGTTGGATATCGTGTATTGCGTATGTTGTCTTTTCTCTTTTGTTGAAATTTTCTATTTTTTATTGTTTGAAAAAAAACTTGTATTCCAATGTGAAATCTTTGAAATTGAAAGCATTACAGTATATGGATGTGAGCCATAGTGGGGAGGATTCTACTGTACAGTAATTATTCAAAATATAACGCTGAAACCCGCTTTAGCAGATTTTGTTTCATCTTGTTATATTTGTATCATCTGTCAATTAGGGTAGTAACATTATTTAATAAAGCATTCACATGCTAAAATGTAAGCTAGCGCTTTAACTATTCCGACGACCCCAAAGCGCTTTACACTACAATGCGTCATTCACCCATTCACACCCTGACGGCGGTGAGCTATGTTAGTAACCACAGCTGCCCTGGGGCGGACTGACAGAGGTTAGGCTGCCATACATCTGCAGTCGGAGAGGGGGATTAAACCAGTTGCACCGCCAATTTTATGCTTTGATGCTGCAATTAAAACCTACATAACTGCAATACAGGAATCAAAAACTAAGTAGGTTAAAAAGAATACGTTCTCCACTTTTATTCTCTCCATCTAAGTGCTCACTTTGTTCCTCAGCAGCATATATAATGAGTTTGTGCATTTGGAAGAGAAATGTTTTTAATGCAACCATGATCCACCTCTTAAATTCTCTTGTATTATTATTAGTTGGAAAGCCCGATCTTTCCCGAATGTTTTCTGTCTGAGACAGGAAGATACTTAATGTAAATACTGCTCCATTTGTATTACATTCAAGTCCAGGCCACAGCGTCATCACTTACACAAGGAGCGAATTGGATTAGTGCTGAGTAGTGCTGCTGCTGCTGCGTTGGACTTTGATGTCTAATGCTTTGAATTGCTAATTCAGAATCCTTGTAATTTATCCCCTTTTGTCTGTCCACTGTTTAAGTATAATATTTTTATTTGTTCTCATTTTAATGCAGGCCTTAATGTGGTGTTTTTTTTTTTTTTTTTGAATGAATGAATCACACTCCTCCAGTCCACTGGGGAAAACGACGAGGATTTTAATGTGCGCTCCATTCTGCTCGTCTTTTCACAGCTCCCCTGACAGACAAGCCGCCAAAAATCCTGTTTCCCTCAGAGAGCCAAATGAGCATCATAGAGATGGCACTAGGTAAGAAAACATGTTGCATTCCCCACAGTGATTGCCTGTTTTTTGTTTTGTTGCTCAAGCCTGCACTGTTTGACTGGTGGCACACGCCTGTTCATCGGAAAGGAAGTGCTTCACATTTCTAACTTAATCAAAGCAAGTTTCTTCCAAAGTAGGTCCCGTTCCACTTACTTGTGGCTGTTTTGAGAGACGCAGACTATTGTAGCCACTGTATTCTCTGCTGAGAATAGAAACGTGTGAAGTTTGGAGAAACATGGTTCTATCAAACGATCTGTTTAGTTACTCCTCACATGTACTGCAAGTTTGCCATTTTGTTACTCCAAGGGGTTCTTAATTCGTAATCCTGCATGTTCACTTACAATGCTGTGCAAAAGTATTCATAGCCCTAGAATGTTTTTTCACGTTTAGTGTCATCCCAAGCACAATCGTCAGCGGATTTTATCAGGACTCAATGCCCTGTTGTAAAGTGGAGAACATTTCACACGCGATTTTCAAATTCAAATAAAACTCTGCGACGCATGTGTTTCCAGCCCTCTTTTACTCTGATACCCCGAAATATAATCCAGTGCCAAGGTCACATTATTGGTAAACCAACTCAACCCGTGTGTAGTTTGATCTCAGTTAAAACGTAGCTGCTCTGCGATGGAAAAGGCAAGGCAAATTTATTTGTATAGCACATTTCAGTACAGAGACAATGCAAAGTGCTTTACATGATTAAAATATAGGAAAATACTACAGAATAAAAGCAAGTAGGAATAAAATGTAGAAACAAAATAGAACATTAAAAACAGAGTGACTAAAAAAGTTGAACTAGTGATGTTTCAGTAGAACTGTTTAACTAGAGCAGTCGAAGGCAATCCTAAACAAATGTGTTTTTAATCTTGATTTAAAGGAACTCAGGCTTTCTGCACTTTTACAGTTTTCTGGAAGTTTGTTCCAGATCAGTGGAGCATAGGAACTAAATGCTGCTTCTCCGTGTTTAGTTCTGGTTCTAGGTATGCGGAGCAGGCTGGAGCCAGAATACCTTAGTGGTCTGGACGGTTGATACACTGATAACAAGTCTGTGATGTATTTAGGTGCTAAGCCATTCAGGGATTTATAGACTAACAGAAGTATTTTAAAGTCTATTCTATCGAAGGCCTCAGAGGTTAGTTGGAGAACATCAGGGAACAAAAACCAACGTGAAGACCAAGGAACACAGCAGACAGGTCGGGGAGGAAGTTGTGAAAAGGGTTGGGCTGTAAAATAATGTTCCGTAGAGTACTGTTCAATCCATCATCTGTAAGCGGAAACCGTATGACCACAACCATTAGTCGTGGCTTTTATTGAAGGGTGGCAAAGATAAATCCTTTGGAAAAAGAAGGAATTGGTGCAAGGTATATTTCATCTCTTTTATGAAGCACAATGGTGGCAGCATCATGCTGTGGGGAGGCTTTTCATGAGCGGGGACGTTAATGCCATTCAGTATTGATGGAAAGATGGATGGAGCTAAATTCAAGGGGGCATTCTGGGGTCGGAGCATCAACTTCCAGCAGAACGACGACACTATACGTGCAGCTAGAGCTACAATGGAATAGGTCTGAATGGTCTAGTTATAGTTCAGACTGAAGTCCAACGGAGAATCTTTGGAAAATTTAAAATGTAAGTCCACAAATCCTGTTCCTCCTGCTGAACCTGAGCTATTTTGCTAGGAAGAATAGTGGCAGCCTGCCCAATGGTGACAGCAGAGAATCTGAGCACAAATACACGTCACACATTTCACATTTCTATTTGTAAAAAATACAGAAGGAAAAAGGGTATTTAACATCACAATTATGCACTACTCCTGTTGGTCTATCACATAAGATCTTGATCAAATATATTCAAGTCTGTGATTGTAAAAGGGGCAAAATCTGCCAAAAAAAAAATAAAATCCAAGGGTGTGAATACTTTTGCGGCTCTACATCTGCAACACTTCCTGCAGGTTTTTATAACCGTCTTTTCTCAGCCACGTACGTATGCTGGTTTCCTGAAAGCCAGTGTAGTGGGCGCGCGTGAACTTTTAATTGCTTGGAAGCCGTGGCTTTCCTTGATCCGTCAAGACAATTACCAACTCATATTGTAATTTATTGAGTTCAGTTTTCCTGCCAGTGCTGCACAGATTTGACTTAAAGCGGCAACACAGAGCTCAGCTGAAGGTTTTCAATTACGGTGCCATACTTCCATGCTCTTTTGTGAATGGACCTTGAGTGTTTTGTGGCATGGGGGGGGGGGAGCAGCGTGAGTCATCTATCACATGTGGTTATGAAAAGCAAAGTGATTCAATACTTATAAGAGCCATGTCTGCTGTGTTGTCCTAGCCCCATCCTTCAGTGGAGCTCTCTCTTCACTCTTTTTACCTCCTTCACATGTGCCTTGGCTACTTTCCGCATAATACGTGCGGTTTGTGTTTTCTCGACTGTAACAAGCGAATGCATGGTCTCTTCATGTAATCTTTAAGCTGATAATAGGAGCAGATTTCTAGTGATTACCTTCTGTGCCTCCTCGTGTAGCCGTCCCGGTACTCCAGCGTGCGCTCGTCATTTGCCTCACCGGCTTTCCATACAGCGGGGGCTCATGGGGGAATCCGAGCTTCGTGCCTTATTGGACGGAAGCACAGCTGTTGCAGGATGGGAAAATGGGTCATGATGGAGGCTTCCTTTGAAGTAAATTTGTCATGGGCTATGAACACAACGGGCTCGGGGAGGTAAAAGGTGGCAATCAGAAAATAGGCGCAAATCATCGTAGCTTTTAACTGATGACGGATAAAAGCCTCTGTGGCTTTTTTCAGCTGATTAAGTTTTCATAGAGGGGATGATGGGGATTTTCAAACTCCATTACCTGATAGCTGTGATAACGGGCTATAATACATAAAAGACATATGTTAATATTGATGTTTTTACTCTGCTTGTTGTTGCTGTTTTTTACCTTAATCTCTCATTTTTTCTCTTGCATTTAGACTTTTTTCTGGGGTTTTTTTTAGTGTCCTTCTCCTTTATTCTTTGCCCTTTTGAGTTCTAGTCGTGTTCTGTTCTGTTAATTTGATGCTTTTTTTTAATCATTATCTTTTTCTTCACGCGACATCTGGTCCTACAAACAACTTTAACGATCTTTAAAGACTAGAATTGAGTGCATATGCTTGAGTTGAATTGGATTTTCCTCTGTCCAAACAGGTTCAAATGTATACATAAAATGTGGAATATATGCACGCACCCTTCCACTAATACCAGGCAAAATCTGTCTTAGTACTTTGCCGAGCTGCATTACTACATTTAGTTCCCAGCTCTGTCAGTTTATGGCCAATATTAATGATTTAAGGCTTGTCTGTGGGGAATGTCCAGCAGACAATCTCGGCTCTCTGTTTTTGTTTGTTTGTTTTTGTTGGGAAGTTAATTGCCTTCCTTCACTATGTCCTCCCTTTTTGTTCCTTCTTTCTTTCCTTGCATCCTTTATTCCGTTCTTTTTAACCTCCGTCATTTTATAGCATCTTTCCTCCTTGTATCCGTCCTTCCTTAGTTCCTTTAGGTTTCTTCACCCACTATAGATACAGCTGCCACAACTTCAAAGTAAAGTCAGGCATTTTAATGTTAAAACGGGCGACGGTACCTGAGGAGTCTGGGAAATGGAGTCTAAAAGGTCTGGGATATTAAGATGAAAATCTGTAGGACCCCATCCACTATTTGTTGCAGTTTTGTGCAGCAGGTTATTAGTTCGCCCTCCATGAAATCTGGACGCACACGTTAGTAAATTAGGCGAGTGAAAAGAATAAAATGGGATGCCAGAAAGGCAAATGTTGAGATGCATTTTGTAGGCTCTGGTGGCAGAACAGAAGAACATCAGAGGCACTTATACATGTGGGGGCAATTAATCAGCGCACACCGCGTATCCCTGCCCTCCTCCAGGTTTTCTTTCTCACTTCTAATTGATCAAATTTAAAATGCGTGATTAAAACATGTTGTTCAAATGTTTTGCTCAGCCCTTGGTGGGTGATCTTTTCCTCCGTTTTCTCAGTGGGACCAATCAGATACAGTGGGAGTCTGTAATTCAGCCTGACACTTCACTGCTCGCTGCGTTCGCTCTGTCGCGCGCACATGCAGGATAATTGACTGCAGACTCACCGCAGTGCGATTCGGCTCCCACAACACTACTAATGTGTATGATTTGTAATCTCCGAATACACTGGCAGCAGGGTGATTAATTTCTTAATGTGTGGAGGTTTGTGGTGTGTTTTTTTTATTTTTTTTTTCTGTGTTGAACAAATGTAACAAATTGTTAAAAGCTTAAATCATTTAGCAAGCCTGCGTCGCCTATACTCTTCTGCTCATACTGGCGGATACGCTTTGTTGTCAGTGTTTTCTGTGCAGAACTAAGATGGCGAAATCAGCCTTACTCATCAATATGCCATTTCACTTACCTCGCGCTGAATGCATTTCTTCTGAGTGTACCTGGATGTTCCTCTTTGGTTTGGATTGGCTGTTGGGGTTTTAATCCTTCCCTGAGATGTAACCCTTCACCCCCCCCCCCCCTTCCCCCCCGACACATGACACTGCAGCAAATTTCTGCATTTGCTGTAGACACAGAACAAGGTGACAGTCACTGTATAAACTAAAATATTTCTAAATCTGCTTCGAAATTTAAGCAACACTTATTTGGGTATCGTTCTGCACCATCGAGCCGTAGTATTCATGCATGTCATGGGTTGTTTTGTGTAAGTAATTAAATTGATTTAATCTATTCACTCTCCCCCAAAACCACCTTGTCTTTTTGTACCTCAGTTGGTGATTCGCTTTGTTTCCCACAATGATTTTTGGAGGTGCTTGGGGAGTGCGAGGGAATTTGTAGTTTTTAGTCGACAACAGGCACCAGCTCATCCATGAATCTTCGGAAAAATGACAAGTGAGAACTGAAGGTCAAGGATGCATCACTCGACATTTAAGTTTTAGGTTTTCTCTCTTTTTTTTCAGCCTTCCAGCATTGTTATTTGAAGGCTAAGACTGAGGTTTGGTAACAAAACTCACTAAGTGAACCATGTTAAATAGATTTATAACACATACTGATATTTTTAAACCTTTCTTTGTGTTAGAATGATTTTCCAGTTGCAGCTAACAAAAATGACGTTTAGGATTAGAATACTACATCAGACAAATAAAAAAACATTTTTATTACAGAAATGCGGGCTTAATGAAAAGTTTGTTAAAAAGCTGTCCACTATTTTCTTTAGGGTATTTATGGTCATTTTTGACCATTTTTCCAGAAACACATTTGTGAGGTCAGACACTGATGTTGGACCAGAAGGCCTGGCTCTCAGTCTCCGCTCTAGTTCATCCCAGATGTGTTGTATCGGGTTGAGGTCAGAAATCTGTGCAGGCCAGTCAAGGCCATCCACACCAAACGCTCTCATCCGTTATGGACCTTGGTTTGTCCTCTGGTGCCATACGTCATGTTGGAAGAGGAAGGGGCCATCTCCAGACTGTTCCCACAAAAATGAGACTATGGAGTTGTCCAAAATGTCTTGGTGTGCTGAAGCGTTCAAGGTTCCTTTCACTGGAGCTAAGCGGCCAAGCCCAGCTCCTGGGAAAAAAAAAAACACACACACACCAGCATCATCCCTCCACCAAACCTTACACTTGGCACAATGCAATCAGACAAGTACCGTTCTCATGGCAACCACCAAATCCAGACTCGTGCATCATATTGCCTGATGGTGGAGCGCGTTTCGTCACACCAGAGAACGCGTCACCACTGCTCTAGAGTCCAGTAGCATCATGCTTCACACCACTGCATCCAAGGCTTTGCGTTATGCTTGCTGATGTATTTTGGGTGCAGCCGCTCAGCCATGGAAAACCCATTCCTTGGAGCTTTCTCTGCACTCTTCTTGAGCTAACCTGAAGGCCACGTGAAGTTTGGAGGTCTGTACGGTTGACTCTAGGGTTGGGAATTGAAAAGATTTTCACGATTCCGATTCCCTTATCGATTCTGTGAAACGATTCGATTCCTTTTCGATTCTCTTTTCGAATCCAATTTGGGGAAAAAAGGATAACATACAGTTTGATAATGAGCATCAACTTTGTTTACTTGACTATCACACGACCTTACAAACTAACGAGGTCAAGATGTCCACAGCAAATGTGCAACTGGAGTAACATTTATATTGGTTTAAATAAAAAAGGAATATATAAACAAACTTAAATACAGCTGATGAGTTGAATGAAATAAAATTGAATTGAATTGTTTAGAATACAAGAAAATGTAAGTTTGTTGTGACAGTTGCTTATTAATCTCTCTTTAGATAACCTCAGTCATCCCTCAGGCATCCGTTTAATGAAAAAGCATTACTGTACAATTTTGGGAAATAAACTCATCTCCCCCTGATTTAAATAAACGAGCGTCACCTTTCTCTCGGTCCCAACTGCGGAGCAACTTTGTAGCGTTTTTCGTTACCATCATTGCAGTAGCTAGAATCATGTAAGAATTCCAGCTACCAGTAGTTCTAATTAAACATGCTAGCAATGAAGGGCTGGATTAATGAGAAAGGCACACTCCCTTAATAACCCCAAAGAGAGGTAGGAAATTGGTTTATTTCCAGAAATGGCATATGATTTACTAGGCACCACATTAAGCACAGCCAGTGATGTAAAACTAGCTACTTACCACCAGAGTTGCCTTCCATGCTGGTCGTAACTTTAGCTTCTGTCCGGTAAGAATCAAAAACACGGGATTCGTTAAAATTTATGCCATGTTGTGTGTGCAGGTGTTTCTGCCTGTTGGATGTATTTCCTCCCGCGGATGTAAATGGCACTTTGCAATGATTGTAAAGCGCCTCGTTGCCATCTTTCTCTTCCTTAAAATGAAGCCAAACTTTCGACCGCGCCATTTGTTTTGTTTTGCTTTTAGCCTGGTCACGCCGCACTTGCTTACTGAATGCCGTGTGCGTAATTTGCGTAACAAACGTGACGTAACTTGCGTAAAAACGTGACGTAACTTGCGTAACTTGCTACCGTCGCGCTGCTCAGAGCCGGAGCACGACGGAATCGAAAAGAGAATCGTTAAGCGCGCTGCCAAACGGTTCCATAGAATTGGAAAATAAGGAACCGGTTCTGAACAGGAACCGGTTTTCGATTCCCATCCCTAGTTGACTCTGCAGAAAGTCGCCGACCTCTGCGTACTATAGGCCTCAGCATTTGCTGCCCCCACTCCATCAATTTACGTGGCCTGCCACTTTGTGGCTGAGTTGCTGTCATTATTCCAATAAATACCACAAAATATCATAATAAACATTTAAGTCCATATTACCCATACCTAAATAAGGCCTCTTTAAATCCCTCATCAGACTCATAAACTGTCGCAATCTGCTTCCTTGTGGCTCTTTGGATCTAACCATAGCTTTCCTCCCCATGGTCATTTTCACGTCAATACTTGGAAGCACCAAACTAAATGTCTGCAGTTTAAACATAGCAAACCTCCTTAAAAATACGCAGTAAGATGGCTTAATTGTATGCACCTTAATTTAAGTGGGAAAATAATTGCCTGTTATTGATTTCATCAAGCAGCCATTATTCTGAAAGTCTGTACCCACAATAAATGAAAATTCACATTCATTTGGTAAAGATATGGTATTAATGGACCTCTCGTTCAAATAAACTTCCATCTTATTGTACTTCATGTTCCTTGAAGTAATTTTACAACGCTGGGTACAAAAATTGAACAGATCAATGCAAAACGCTTTTCTAAAATGTGCCAGTTTCTACATTGATCAAAGGGTTCAAGATGTGCAAAGCAACAATTTTACACAAAATTAGAAAGAGAGAAAATTAAATCAGTTTTATTTTTTAAAAAAAAGAAACATGCACATTACCGAAAAGAAACACCAAGTATACTCTGCCAATTGTAAAAATGGGGCAGTATGTGCAGGACAACATAAATCAAATATTTTCAAATGGACACAGTCCTGTTTCTAAGTAGACGACAGATCAGCACAGCTAGCCTCGAATGCCTTTTGTGTACCAGTAATGCATTGTTCTCCTATGGCGCAGCATGGGCTCCTGCAGCTGCTGTTTGAGGCAGGATGTTCTCTGCACACCTAACGCCAGACTTTTAGTTTAACAGTGGAAAGAAAAAACATTTTGCACAGCTCAGCGCAGCAACATCTTTTCCCCTAATATCACGCGCATTAACTCTCACATACACAGCAGCCTTTACTCTAAATGTCACAGCCTCGACAGAGCGCTCCGTCGATGCCAAAGGTTCAGAGGCCCCAGGATCAATATTACATCATTTCTCTCAATTAGGGTATATTTATTCCCCCCCAAGTTATTATACATCTGTGAGTGATCCTATCTGCATCCCTGGCAAGTTCCCAGGAGCGTGGAAGCCCTGCGGGATGGGGAAGACAGGGTGTGATAAACACGAACGGAGAAAGGAGGAAAGGGAAAAACAGGGAAATAAAGGTTGGGGGAGTTTGGGCAAAGAGTCAGAAAAAGAGATAAAAGTGAGCAAATTCACTTAAGATTCACAGAGGGAATGAAATATGATGGTGTCATACCTTAGGTTATTACAGATGAAAGCGGTTACAAGAAAGCACACAGTCCCAAATGGTTAATATGCCCTGCAGTGTGGAGGTATAAATTGTGACTGTCACATTAGAAAGTGGTGGGCTCGCAGGTGGAGGGGGGGGGCTCCCGGCCAAAGGATGCGTCCTGAGTGTTTTACATAAGCGTGATAATGAGAGGGACTGTTATGAGAGCCGATGGCCCGTCGGACTGAGGACGCCTAATTTTATTCAGCCGTCGAGGTAATCCACCGGAGCGGGACCACATGACTCGGACTTTGCTCACGTTTCGGATCGGGGCTGACCTCAAAAGTTAAGCCATTGCTTTACATTCCCCGCACTCCGCTCCTCTTACTGACAGAGGAAAAATAGCTGAAGGCATTGGCTTCCTTAGCCAAAAATAGCACAAAGAAATGGCAAAGGCGGTCGAGTTAAGATGCGCCGGCCTTTGTCTGAGCCAGCAGTGTCTGCTTTCTTTGGGCACACCTATTAATCATAAATTGAGCTTTGACAGGAATTTTACAGAAAGTCTGGTTTTTAATGGCTTAAGTGTTTTGTTTTTTTTGCAATACACCCGGACATCTACACAGGACAGTAACCTTTCTAAAGTTTTTGTACTTACACAGATGTGTTAAATAACCTTTTATTCAGGAATGAACAAGCTGGTCACTTAGTTTCAAGACATTTGCGATACAAAAATGTCATTCCTTATTTTTAGTTTTATCTTTCAATTAATTTATTCGCTTGACTACTGCAGTGAAATATTTCTTCAGAAACCAGTTTTAAAGGTACATAGCCACGTTATATGCTTATAAAAAATACAAAGAAACATTTGATCATGATAAAATAAACTTATATACACCAAAACTCCATCTTGATAGTATTTTGATGGTCCTTTTTTTAGGCTAAATAGAATCCAGCGCAGGGAGCGATGAGCTGATATAAACAGACATGGCACCATCTACCGGCAGTATCGCAGAACTATCATAATGCCGGTTTGCTTAATTATCGTCTTTTTCGGACTATACGTATCACTTTTTTTCATAGTTTGGTCGATCCTGGGACTCATAGTCAGGTGCAACTTATATATGAATTTTATATGGTAAATCATACTGACCATCATGAACCAAGTAGTAAACATTACCGTCTGTAGCCTCAAGAGGGCGCTCTAGGCTTGTGAAAACTATACGCTGCTCGTACCACTTAAAAATTTATTGAAACATGGACTTAAATATTAACTCAATATTTAGTAACTAAACTAAATATTTAACTTGGAGCTAAATATTTAGTTTGCAAATTAAATATTTAGTTTGCAAATTAAATATTTAGTTTGCAAATTAAATATTTAGTTTGCAAATTAAATATTTAGTTTGCAAATTAAATATTTAGTTTGCAAATTAAATATTTAATTTCTGCAGAGGTTACTTATAGTGTGAACAATGTAGGTTTATTGGCTTTCCGGTTTTTTATTTTGTTAGGTTCAGCTTAAGTTTGTAAGTTATTTTGTTGCAAGAAAACAAACTGTGGCCTTGTCATAGTTTACCTTGTATACTGTATGTTGTTGCTGTATAGTATATTGGCCATCTGAGAATAAAAATCATCCCATTAGCACTTTAACTGATATATGCATATATGTGGCATTAAAATTTCAATCCAGCAGTTGAAAGTGGACCAGTTTGTAACTGGGTCACTTTTTCTGCCCAGACCAGCACTGAGTACTGGAGTACTTTAACTTTTGCTCTCCATATTCATCACAAGCATTGCTGCACTAATGCTTTTTTCCAGGTGTGTTATTCAAATATTATTAGAATTATTCCAGTTTCTACGAGTTTTCTAAGAGGAAAGGAAAATAATTTAGGTTTGCTTCAGTGTTAATACAGTGCTGTCATGTTTTCATTTTTGTTCTCCATATTGTTATTTAATTGCTCAAAAATATTAATTCATTCACTAGTATACTATGGCTGTTCATATGGAGCAAATATAAATAAATATCTAAAATGTAATGAAAGGAAAAATTTGTACTTATTATTACAAAATAAATCAATATTGAAACATTTAAATCGATATTGAATTGTGACCCAAAGAATCAAATTCAACCCAAATTGTGAGATTCTGGGTGTGAGATTCTGGGATTCTGTGGTGTTTCAGATTCTGTTGCTTCCTTCGTTTTAATGGCAACAAATATTTTGTTCCAGCAGGAGTTTCTGAAGCACAGAGTTTTGTTTTTTTAACATATGCATTAAAACATGCATCTGCAGACATTAATAAGGGGTAATAACATATTACCCCTGATGTCAATGTTTTCCTGTGGAGCAGTTTTCTGAAGCGCTGAGCTAATGCTAGAATGTTTTCTCTTTTATCATTTAAAAGGGATTTGAGTAAGACCAGGGCCATCCTGTGATTTTATTTTAATACTTCGTCATTGCTCGCAAACACGGTAATGATCTGGTGTTGGCGTGAAAGACTGGTCTCTGTGACGTCAACACCATCTGAGCTCAGGCACTGCATCATTAAGACTCAAAGACTGAGCTGCACAACTAGAGCACTGACTCACACAGAAGAAATTGGTAAATAAGCGAGTAACTCAGTTTATTCCAGTTGATTCATTGTGTTTTTGCTCTAAAATCTGTAGAGCACACAGCTCGTCAGACGTCTGCACAATCTCTTTGCTACTAGGCAGGGAACACCCAAGGGACACTGGAGTGATGAGTAGATGCAAATGTCAAGAGGGAAAAACAGCAGCTCACATTATGATGCAAACTGCTGATTTAGGAAAGTTATATCAGAACGTACAACTTTTGTAATACTGCTGCAGTTATAGTTTTTTTTTTTTTTTTCCACAGAACTATACACAGCCTGAAATGTGACATCTTTGGTCTAAGCTTCCTCGCTGCAGCAGCAGTGTGTAGGACTGCGTGTGTCTCCACAACAAACCTTTGCTCTATGGTATTTACTCTGGTGGTTTGGGACTTGTTTTAGTACAGTTTATCTTTGGAGCCACAAGTTTTTTTTTTTTTTTGACTTGCCGAGCTTTAGTCTTTGAGCCGGCCTCTCTCTGAGCCCGCTGTCTCCCAAGTGCTTCAGCATCCCATCTACTAACACGTTGCAGACAGGGCTGTTTCCATCCAGCCGGTGGTCCGTCGACAGTTTTGCGCCTTAAGTCGGAGCCGGTATTTTGCTATTGAAACTCTTCTCCCCTCACACTTAGTTTCCTGCCATGTTTCAGCGCTCGGACTGCTCTGAGAGCTGGTCTCGCCGGAGCCTCATGCAGATTACCATCAGCGGCGTGATGGGTTTAGCATCTCATTCAGCTGCACTTGGTGACAGCTTGATACCCAGGAGCCACCTGCTTGAGATTTAAACGCACCTTTTAAAGTGGCTGTGACTTTTTTTTTTTTTTTTTTTTACAGCTGTTACATTAGCCCACATTTAAACCTTAACATCAATGTGTTCCTCAGCTATTTATCGAGCTCCCATGATAGATCAATCGGGGGAGCAGACGTTTGCCTTTTCTCTTCTAGGGAAAGGGTAAACCTGGTTTCTTGAAGTCTTTTTTTTGCATAAAGTTTTCTAATTCCGGTGAGTCTGTTTTTCTCTCCTTCAAAGTCAGCTCCTATAGCTAAAATGCAAACCCTGCAAACTTTTCTCTTATCGTTCCCTTAGCAGTCCACGCGTGTGGTTGCCAGTTTGAGCTAATTGCTCTCACTGTGTTTCCAACCAAACAGGTGGCCATATTGCTTTCCTTCTGGCTGCACTCATGTGGGTGTGCCTCCAGGTTGGACAGAGATGATAGTGTCTCCTTTCCACCCAGAGCGCGACCTTGATTGGACGCTCCGCGCGTGCTGTTGCTGGTCTCACACTGGCCTTTTGGGCCAACTTTGATTGCTTCTTGTGTGTGAGAGAGAAAGGCAAGTTCAGAGAAAGAAAGAGAGCAGCCATTGATGTCCAGCCAGAGAGCCAGGGGGCCAGGATTACAGTCAGGAGGCGAGGGACAGTGGCAGCAACATGTTGGCGCGTCGCCTCACGCACGAGTGCGCAGATCCGGCAAATGATGGCACGATGCAGCTGCCGCTTACGAAACCATACACATCCCGGGAAGATCTCGCATTAAAACGAGCAGAAGGACAAGCTAACGTTCCCCACGTTCACACTTCCTGTGCACAAGGTCCTGCACAGCTTTCACCAGCTCACAGCATCACCTCCGGGGGATTTAAATGTGCTAAAACAAGACGATGTGGTCAGATTTACCCGCCCCACAGATAAACACTGTATTCATCTGCTGCGTGTCAGGCTATTGTATCTACAGCTGTGGTCCTCGGTGTTGTCTGTGGGCGGGCGTCTTCTGGGAATAAGGATGTGTCAAATGAAGTGTTATGGATGCTCGTCTCATAACTATGATGAGTCAAGCAACACCTTGTTTCGCAAGCTGGGGTAAAGAAGCTGTGTTTTCTCCTTCGGCTGTAGGAGGGACTGTGGCAGGCTCAGCAAGGCCCTGACCTCTCCACACAACCAAAATACACAAGAATAAAATAGAAGAGAAATTTATACAACCGAGCCGTCATCCTCCTATCCTGTCATCTCAAAAACCTCCTGATAAGAAACATGGCAACATTTCTTATACTGGGAGGCTGTAAGAGTAATTCTCATTCCCCCCCCCCCCTTTCTTCCTCTGTAGCAGCAATATCTTTATAAATATAGACTTTTCATTATTAGATACTATCGTGTATTTTATATGAAGCATACAGTGTAAACTGTGTTCTGGTCTCTGGCTGTCAGTAGGTGAGAAGAGGGGCAAACCCTGATCAGGATGCTCGCCCATCGCAGGGTTAGACATTAAGGAGTGAGTAATCAAACCAACATAGTTGCTTTTGGACAGTGAGAGGAACTCGGAGTACCATGAGAAACCTTTTGCCTGCCCATGGAGACTCTGAAAACACTAAACAGAAAGGATTCCAGTCAGGATTTTTACCCAGGACCTCTTTGCTGTGTCTATAATGTAACCGATCCCTCGCTGTCAGACTCATGTACATCCGCTTGTATCACCTTGTGCCTCCTTGCCTCGAGAACCTTCTGAGTTCATCATGGCATAGATTGAGCCCGGTGTCATTTTGGTCCGTATTGACATGATGACATCGCACAGTTGCTGCAGATGTGCCAGCGGGCATTTCTGATGCTAATCCTCGCATCCCAAAGCTGTTCTGTTGGACTGAGATCAGGTGGTTCTGGAGGCCCGTACGTTTACCTTCATCTATAACTGCACAAATATTCCCTGCGGTTGTTTTCCATTGCTGTCGCCAATCTAACACAACATGTTATTTCAGTGCTACTAAAGAATTGTATAAGTATTAAACACATTTAATCACTTTAATGGATAAGGAACTTGGGTTTTAAGTTTCTGCTTGTTTTTAGGTGAATTCAAACCTTGTATTTATGGCATCACACCATGTACGGGTTTTGTTTTCACTGTTTTGCTCAGTTACAGGAGCCTTTTTTCTAGTCATCTGTAATCACAGTAGGAGGTGGAGGAGGAGGCCCACACGCCTGTTTAATGAACTACATTTGAGTCAAGTTAAGTGATTGTAACCAGGAAGTGAAGCAAATTCTTACTTTTGTTGTCCGGACTGGCTCAGACTGCAAAAGAAAATTTTTTACAGTGAAAGGATTGAAGTTTCTGTCTTATAGATGAATGTGTTGAGCTGCAGCTGAATTGCTGCTTGTTTTAACAAGCTGTTTAACAGGTGTCCCTAATAAAGTGGTCGGTAACTTTCATTTTTCTAGGATTCTGTGTAGTTGTTGTGTGTTGGTGCTGTGGCTTAGTCTTGCTCGGACAACTCGCATCTAATTTATTTTGAATAATATTAGAACCTAACTGCGTCAAAGTGGAGATGGGTCCAGTGCAGTTTTAAAAAGAAGAGAAAAATGATGAACTCTGTCTGTGTCCTTTGAACAATACTAACAGATACAGAATGTTTGATTTCTGGCGATATTTGTTGGAATATTGTTAATAAAATCTCAACTTGTGTGTTTCCAGCATGCCTCAAAGGCAGCTTTACTGACAGCTGACAGAGAACCGTGAAGAAACAGGATGTAACAGGTCATAGTTTTGGGGGTTTATTTGTGTGTGGTTTTTTTTTTTTTTTTTGCAGAATTTGACTAAACCTGAAGGTAGGTTTTGGTTCCAGCTGTATCGATTTTTCTCTCAGACAAGACGGACTTCCATGATCCGCACAATCTGAACTTGGCCTTTACTAGCCAAAGATGGGGCTTATTTTCTAAAGCCTAGTGGTTAGAGCAGCGAACTTGCGTTCTGAGAAGGGCTGCAAGTACCCGGTTAGAACTGAGCAGACTGCCACGATGGGTCCCTGAGCAAGACCCTTAGCCCCAGATTGCTCGCCGGGCGCTGTCAAAGCTGCCCACTGCTCCTGAAGCGATGGGTTAAATCCAGAAGACAAATTTCACCAGAATCTACAATTGCAATGTTAAATAAAGAGTTCCTTCTTTCTTTCTAAACTCAACTCCTGACACCATGTATTGTTTGTGATTTCCATGTCAAGAAATAGTTTGATTTGCAAGACTTGAAGTCCTTATGGTTTTTAAAATCTGGGTTTTCTCTGACAAAGCATTTCCCTAGGCCCCAGGGTGCAGCCCCCAATGGAGTTCTGACCTTTGCCAGCTTTACAACACCTCTCGCCGACAGATCGCTGGAGATTGATGCCGTTCTCCATGACCCTGACGAGGATTAGGGATGGATGAATATTCATAAAGAAAATGTTAGCAGTTACTTCTGCTAAATCTTTAATACTATTTTTCTGTATTTTTATTTGTTTACAGTGAGAAATACATCACATGATCGTGTTCCATTTACTTTATTCTTACAAGTAGAACTGTGGACTTTACAAGCCAATTTTCCTATTAAATCAAAATCAAATTGCCGGCTGACAGTGTTTAACAATTACCACATTATCACTATCCATAAAAAGTATTTAAAGCCACCCAGCACTGTAACCCTTGTGGTCACTACTATTGTTGTTGTCATTGTATCCCCAGCAATGTGCATGGATTCCTGAATTACTGTGCAGTTTGGACAAAGCTGGTGAGCAGGCCGCTCCTCCCCGAGCTTCCTGGATGACAGTCCCCAGACACACTTGCCAGTGTGAAATTCCAGATTGTTGTTTTGCTGTTGAACACATTGCTTTTGGAAGGTACCACCATGTTTCCAACAATGCAAGCAAAGTGCCAAGACCGTGTTTCATTGTCACAAGATGTCGTGTCTGTTCCCGGTGAGAGGAAACCACGGCCGCTTTGCCAGCTACGTTGGCAGGGCTCAGGTTTAATCTCAGAGACTCAGACAAACTATAACATGCTAGCTTCCTGCTCCTGTAGCGAACGTCTGCCAATTAGAGACCAATAGACCATGTTGGGTGCTTCTTTTGTGCAGCCTTGATATTGATACTGGGTTTTATTTTTCCATTTATAACACGTGCATTACTGGCTCTCTGGCCCATTAGTTGCTGGAGCAACTAATGGCTTGCAAAGGCTTAAACAATCCATTTTCTACCATTTTCTTTCTCTTGATCATTTAGCTTTTCAGTTTAATTGTCCCTAACGCTGCCTTTGTTTTATCATCACTCTCAGACTCTTAGCACTTTGAAATGTCTCTAATAGAAACTACTGAAAGAGGTGCATGTTTTGTCTGCTCAGATCGCCGTTTCTCTCCTTTTTCCTTTCCTGTTCTTTTGAGTCACTCTGCAATTTGCTAGCTACACCTTCCAATTACTGTACTGGACACACATTGTCCCTTTGGAAGTTCTTTAACGCTCTGTGGCAGACATTAAAGACTTTGGTCCGTAATGACAAGATGACATCACATTATTTGCTGCAGGTCTTTTCAGTTGCTCATCCCAAGATGAGAATCTCCCATTGTGGTACATCCCAAAGGTGCTTTAAGAGTCTTAGATCTGGTGACTGTGGAGAGCATTGGAGTAAAGCGAACAGCTCAGGTTCAGGAAACCAGTTGGGAATAATTTGAGCTCTGGGACATGGTGCATTAGCCTTGTTAAGGTAGTATCCCGTCTATGTTTTTTTAAGCCTGTTGCATTTCTGTTGTCTCAAACCAACCCAGGCAATTTTCTGACACCAACCAGACAACTGGTGCACTCTGGACGTTTTCTCCTTTGTGGGTCATTCCCCATTAACGTGAAAGATGGTTGACCCTCTGCCACCAGCAACTTTGTCACATGAAGTTACCCAACTACCCTTTCCTTCTCTATTTTGATGCTCGCTTTGAACATCAGCGAGTCTAGATGCCCACATGTGTTGAGCTGCAGCTGAATTGCTACTTGTTTTAACAAGCAGCTGAACAGGTGTCCCTAATAAAGTGGCACATTTTCTGTGATTGTGTGTAGCTGTTGTGTGTTGGCGTTGTGGCTTAGTCTTGCTCTGACAACTCGCATCTGAGTTCTTTGGAATAATATTGCAGTTGAGGCATTTTCAACCTTTGGATAAAGTTTGCTTCAGCTGTGTATGTGTGTCAAGATTTAGTTGCTGAGTGTGGGCCCTGGCGTGCTTTCTGCCAAAGTTCCAGTTAAACACTGAAACAAAATTCGACATGACAAACACAAACTGCGCCAGAGGTCAAAGATAAAGCAATCCGACCCAAAATCACTGTTCAATGAGTTGCCAGAGGCTTTCCCCCCCCCCCCCCTCCTCAGCAAGTTTCTTGGACTCTGCAGCACTATCGCATGCATAATGTTACACCGTTCAGATTTTTTTAAGCTTTCCTCACAAGTGGAGATGGATCCAATGCAGTTCTACAAAAAAGATATGTTAGTAATTTGCCAACATTCTCCTGATCACACCAACAAATCTCTTAAGTTTTGTTAGTTTGGCCTGCAAAATTCATTACGGTTTGATTTGCTTTGGGCTTGCTTTTTTTTTTTTTTTTTTTTGAAGCCAAACAGATCATAATTTAAGCTGCAGGAAATAACCATGCGCTAATACGCTCTCATAAAACCGATTGAGTTTACATAATCCAAAATTTGACTCCTGTTGGTGTTTCCTAGAGGAGACAACCGAGGCTTTCCCAGGACAAACTTAATTAGCTTGTTTATGAGAGGTGAAGGCGGCAACCCTTATGTTCTGCAAACAACATGCTTTCTTGGATATGTGGAGGAAAAGCAGCTCTAACCTCTCAGCACCAGAGCTTCAGAGCCCCCCAGGCTGTCGTCGTGGGTGATGCCAAGTTGCTCCGCTGTGTTTGTGTGTGTGTGTGTGTGTTTGTGTGTTTGTGCATGCGAGATGCTGCATATCTGGTGCACTTCAGTAAAAAGCCATGCATGTGTGTTGAGTGTGTCCCAGTTTATAGGACCTAGAGGTATGACTCATCATCTAATAAAGCATGATGCGAAGGGAAATGCATCCATGCTCATGTTTGAGTGAGAGGAGGTGAAGCAGCCCTGCCTGGCTGTACTGTATGCGCCTGTTTTGTGTGTGCATGCCGTTTAATGTGAGGGGAAAGGAGGCACAGCAAGACTCATTGTGAACCATCGGGAGGTTCAGCTAATGCTCTGTGACCATATTGTTCTGCTTTCATTTATATTACTTGATACAACAAATATTTTCAGCCTCCATTCATCGTCTCCTTAGTTCTGATTGCATATTCTGTGCATGGTTTGGTGTCCTTTTGTTCTCCTTGCTCTGCTGTCAGGTTCACAGTCACTCCTACGGGTACTCCTGAAAAAAACTCGTTAGTATGCAGCGGCTCTAATTTAGGGGTTGGCTGTGGCTTTTCCAGCTGATTCTGATGCCCAGAGTATTTTCTTACATTGTGCTGGACTGATGACTTCTTTTCAAGTAAATTTTATCTTGTGGCCTTTAAGTGGATGAACTTGGGATAGAAAAAGAATTAGAAACAACTCATCCCCCTTTAACTTTTCTGCATTCCTACCATTTTCAGCGTATTTTCTTGTGCTTTTATCTAATAAATTTACACAGTCGGCTGTAATTGTTAAGTGGAAGGAAAATGATTTCAGGTTTTTGACATTTTTTTGTTTAAAATGGGAAAAGTGTAATATCAATCCTGCACATCACAGGGAATGTGCCAACCTGACAAACATGATGGTGGCAGCATCATGCTGGGGGGATGGTTTTTATCAGTATTACTAGGCACTTGATGGGAAGATGAACAGAGCTGACAGGACAATCTGCATAAGTCTTGAGTCTGAGGCAGAGGTTTTCACCTTCCAGCAGTGAGAGCCGCCCTAAACGGAATGGCCTAGTCAAAGTTCACATTGAGAATTTGGGATAGGCTATCACATATAATGCTAATAAAAATCACTAATAACCCTGAAGGTGTATGGAAACTAATGCAAATCGCTGTAGATAAAAACTAACAGAGGAAACGTGTCATATTAGCTTCCCCAAGTGTTAGAAATACAACAATATATAACCAAAAAGTAGCAGCGCTGCTTCTGATTCTTGAACAATGCTAACAGATACGTAGTGTTCTTCTGGCAATATTGGTTGTAATATTGTGAATAAAGAAGTTATTTTCTTGTGTATTTGCAGCATGCCTCAAAGGCAGCTTTTCTGACAGCTGACACAGAACCTTGCAGAAACAGGATGTAACAGGTTGTTGTTGTTTTCTGGGTGGGGGGGGGGCTTTGGCAGAATTTGACTGAATCTGACAGGACAGTAGGTTTTGGCTTCAGCTGTATCGATTTTTCTCTGTCAGACAAGACAGATTTCCATGATCTGTACAATGTGAACTTGGCCTTTACTAGCCAGAGATGCGGCTTATTTTCTAAAGGTGGCTAGTAATGTCAGCTAAACATCCGTGCGGCTGGAAAGAAATGTTTTGTGCAAAGGCCTCGCTGTCGGTGTTTGTCTCGCTCCAAACGCCGCTGAAGGAGCAGCGTCTGGTTCTATTTGTGCACTTTGACATCTTTTTGTTTGTTTTTGAGAACTAAACTTGATAAAAGATAGAAAAAAAATTCATTCGACATGCATATTTTTAGTTCACGCCCATGACGAAGCAATCTTCCATCGAGGGACATCCATTGAATATTTTTACCCATTTGAAACTTCGAAGCTGTGGATGGCGTTCGGGTTCCGATCATTAAGCTTCCCTTGAAGACATTTTCCTGACAAGCCTCTTTTCTCAGCAGGGTGGGCTCATTGCTTTTATCCACAGAGGTAAACGCCTCATCAAGTGAATTGTAGAATCCACAGCTCTCTGGATGGGGTTTGCCTTTCACATACACGCACGCTTTTGGGGATTCTGCAGTCCAAGCCCCCACCAGCACCACCTGTAATTGAGTCTGCTGCGTACCTCCATGTCAGCTTTGTCAGTGAGCCTATTGCGGCGTATCTATGTGCTCATCCAAGTGCTGTCAGTCAGCCAGCTGCTCTGCACTCGTCCCACGCCCGGTGGAAAGCCTGTGCGTTAGCTCGTGTGTTGCGTGTAAAAGTGTGTGTTTGAGATCATATGAGGGAAGGGTGGGAAAAGCCCACTACAACAGGTCCTAGTTTCATTCAACATAATGATGGTGTTGGTTCCACCCACCTAATCAATCCCATCATTTACTGCATGTTAATGGGCTTCTTTGTAATTCAGGATGAAACGAATGATACATTCTTATTACACGTTTGCGTTGCCTTAGCTTTGAGGGAGAGAACAAGAGCTTTGCCTTAAATGGCTAAATGCATGAACGTTCATAGCCGTATTTTGCAGGAGTAAATGTTTTGCACTGCAGCAGTTTGTAGAAGTTCTGTGGCATACAGTAAATATCATAGCCCAACCTTTCCATGCATATGGATGAATATCCTCTAGGAGGTCTGATTTGCATTAGGAAGGCCCTGTTTATATTTCAAGCCTCTTTTTATGCTTATCCTCAGCTAGATTGCAAAACCTAAAGAGGAAACTGCTATTCAAAGCAGGAGAGCCGGCTCTGTTTTCCGGTGACCATCCAGAATATCTTCCAGGCTCAAGTGGTTTGCTCTCCTTTGGGTTATTTTTTTTTTTTTTTTGGGAAGTTGGGTTTTGTCTGTCCTACTTACTGTATTCCCCAACGTGAACTCGGGGCTCTTTTTTTTTCAATCTGAGCCAGATCTTTCTCCCCTTCCCTCACACACTCTGTCTGTTCGTTCACTCACTGTCCGAGTCTTTCCTTTCCTGCCATCTGTTTCTGCTTGTGGCATCTGTCTTTTTGCCATATTTCACGCTTCTTGTTCCATAATACCCCTTCTACATTTTCTGTTGCAAAACTGTCCTTTTCTTGCCTTCCTCACAATTATATAACAAGTAAAGACCTGAAAGTCCTCTCCTAATGCTATTTCATGATTCTGGAGAATATTTGCCAATTCATCCAAATCAGCTTCTTGCTGGATGGGCTTAGTTTGGAGCATGTCAAATAAGATTGTGTTACAGATTTTTGTCTACTGATAGGTTTTTCCATATAGGCAACATGTTACCTAAGTAACTTTCTGATTGACTTCTGGTGTCCTCTATGTGTTGCTTACAGAGTAAACTGTAGAAGGAAATAAGGCCTGGTCACTGATGTCGATACATGATTCATACCTTCTGAGTTGGTGCTAAACTAAAAGATTAATTTCCTGCGTTTGATCATCATTTGATCCTCTAGTTGGAAAATACTAAATATTTAAGCTGGTGACCTGAATTATAGTAACCTATACAGAGCAGAGATTCTTGAAGACAGAGGCCACTGTTGGTTTTATAATGGGATGTAACATAACGGCATTTACATATCAAAGGTAATTTTTTTTAAAGGATGGCACCTTTTCTAGCTAAAAGCCAGAAGCCTCATGCATAATCTGAAGACTTTTTAAAACCGTTTTAGATTCATGAAGCCTGTTAGTATTAGCAAAAACACACACACAAATTATGTTTAATTCCTTGTCTTTCCACCCAGTGTTTTTGGGTCAGGAATGTGCAACATCTGTTTTTCTTGGCTTTAGGAAAGGTCGTCCTGTCTGCCACAGGTCACTGGCAGGGCAAGCTGTGCTGGTCTCTTCGTTTTTTTCGGGTCTCTGCTTTTGTAACTGTGCAAATTAGGCACATTTAAAACCTTACTGCAGGCTAAGGCACACGTCCAACAAATGAAAAACATTGTTTTAAAGAGTTTAATACAGAAATAGACGACTTTGTGTAGGCTGTGGTGCGAGCGTATTTCATACAGTTGCAGTGTACAAAGGTCAGTTGAGGCTTGTGACTGAGCAAGATCCAGTTTCTGCGATGAGGTACACAACAGCCAATCAGACGGGGACTTTGGTGTGTGTTTTTGGAAATGGTTTGCCGGCAGGGAAATGTTACGCTACCAAATTTGGACGTCTTTTAAAGCAAACTCTTGGCAATTATCTTTGTCACAATAATTGGAAGTTTTAAATAAATTAAATGTAAAACAGCACCTTTTTAAGGTCAGAGAAGCATTTTTCATAGAGAGACCAGCTTATCCTTTGTTGGTTCAAACAACACATGGTTAGAGTTAGTCAAGATGAGGTTTAAGCTTTTGGGAAGTAGAGCGAAATATTTAAAAACCAGTAAAGAACTGAGTGGTGAGACCTGAAAATGCTACAGGCTATGAATGGCTTTTCAGTAAGGCAGAGAGAAGCTGTGTTGTCGAATGAAAAGAGCTGAACATCTGGATGCTACTCTATCAAACCAGTCCATCTGAAAGAAGTTTAGAAATACATGATTCATTAAAAGCTTTTATTACTTTGTTTGGGGGTTTTGTTCTTTGTAATTAAATGCGGCTCCTTTTTTTGCTTATTTAAGGTAGTAGCTGAGGTTTTGAATGCCAGAGTAGGGCATGCGTAGCAGTATCCCTCTTGTTGGATGATGTTGTCAAATGCGTTGCAACCTAAAAACTGCAGAAGCTGTTGCCATGGAGAGCTGCCTCTTTTTCCTAGCAGTGAAATGCGGCCAATGCCTGAAGCAACGAAACAAGTGTGTCAGTCTGCATAAAGGCAACGAGCTGTACTGTATCCAGCCAGCGCATCTCGTCTTTGTATAATGTATACATGTACGTTTGTATGCTTATGCACTATGGTGCTAATGCTTCTTTAAAACCCTGTTGTGGAAGATGTGTTGTTGTTTTTTTTTTTGCTTTACCTGCACATTTTTGTTGCCTGGAAATAAATGCTTGCTATTTCTGTCTCTACTTTTGCTGCTAAAGTTTGCAGCTGAAGTCTTCATGTAGCGTTTTAGCCATCAGAGAGTCTTTTGAAGACTGTGAAATCTGCCTGTCAGATGTATTTGTGTCATGTGGGATTTAGCTGAGAGTCGAGTTGTCTGATGTCATAAACTGTGCGTATTAATAGAAATGTGTGCATGTTTGTTTGTAGCGATGTGTCAGGATGCATGTATTTATTCAACCTAAACTGGGAAGGTTTTATCAAAAGAGTAGCGAATCATCACTCTAACACATCCGTGACACAATGTGGAAGAGTAAAGTAGGTTGTGCATCTTTCAGAGACCAATGGTGGTATGAGGGAATATCATTATGGAATCAGTGTGCAGCTGCAGTATTTACTTGGACCTTACTTGCATATAGCTTTAATTTTGCTGCCCTTTGTATAGCCTTGCATTTGCTTTTGCCACATCTTGTTTCTTCTATGCTTTTGCTTCCTGTAGCACCAATAAATCTGTTTTGAGCAGCAAGGGATAAACACTAATTACACATGCAAGTTCAAAAGCGGTAAAAAATGTAATGTAATGATATTCCAGTGAATTCAAGTGCATTGTTTCCTTAAACAGTTGATAGTAATTATAGATACATTTTGTCACACACTGTGAGATATAATAATGCCCAATATCTTCAAGTCTGCAATTATGACTGAAAGTTAATCAATTTTACCACAGAGCCCAACAGAGGAGAACAAGCTTTTCGTACAACTGAGGTCACGAAACATTGCAGTAGAGATGTAACGAATGTTGCAAGTTGTTTGCATTGTAAGAAAAGAGACAAAGCTGTCATGCGTCGCTAAATGCACACTGTATGTTGTTCAGGAGAGGAAAATGCAGTGACATGATATCCCATTTTAGAAAAATCCAATGTTTTGTTTGGCAGAACCTGGTTCATGGTAAACAGCCATCTGCCACAACCGACTGGTGGTTTGAGAAGACAAAGAATATACGCAATAAAAACACTGGTCCAGGAATATTTTCTATGTTAAAAAAAATTACATGAACAAACTGGAATCTGTCAGACAAGATTTAAAATGTCCTAGTGCTGTTCCCTTGATCCCTACTGCACGTTGAAACCTTTGTCAGAAAATATTGTGATCAACTGTATCACATGTAGCACTAAGATCGAACAGAACAAGTATAGACACAAGTCCATTATGTAAGGCCATGAGAACAATGTTCCTCCAAATTTTTCATTGGACATCTGTGAGCAACATCACACGTGCACACTGAGGCTATACCAGTATTACGCCTGTCCAAAACCTGAGATGATAGCAAGTTACATGGCTTACTAAAAGAATCAAATTTCAGCAGTACTTCCTTTTAGATTACTTAGTTTAGATACAACAGATTTTATCCCGATTACATGAAAAAGACAAAAATCTTAGATTTTTTTTATGAGCTGTATTTGTTTTATGTCAGCGTAGGGGTCATGCTAAGGAAGAACTGAGAGACATCTACATCTTTCAGAGTTCAATTTTTGACATTAAATTATTTACATTTTGTGCAATGGGTTTCAGCACAATGTGATACGGTGCAGCCTTGCTTCTGTCACTCTGCTCCAAGGCAGCTGTGGCTACTGTGTAGCTCACCACTGTCAGAGTGTGAATGTGTGTATGAATGGGTGAATGTAGCGTAAAGCGCTTTGGGGTCATTGGACTTGATAAAGCACTATACAAGTATAAGCCATTTATATATATATTGTAGTCCTCAGGCATGCACTCATAAAATAGGAAACATATAAACAGGGCTGCCTGTTTAAAACGGAGGCAGAACAAGAAGGCTGGTCAGAACCAGCAGAAGCCATGCCCTGCAAAGGACTTTAACTACAGCTGATAACGCCAGCGGAGCAACAGCGCTCCTGATACAAACAGCAGGTGTAGCGCTCAAAAACCAACCAAACTGGTTGACAAACAGCACAGCGCCTAGCGCCCACAGAGGGGGACCGTGGAACACCATCTCACCAGAATTGCGAAATAATGTGGTTTATTATATTGTTTACAGTTCAGCTTGGATTTTATTTTCTGCGCTGCCTAAATTTGCTGTGTGTACTGAATCCAGAGTCAATGAGAGTATCGTTGACTTTAACAAGCGCTGTTTGAGTGCTGTGATGTGCTGTGAAACCTGACTGAAACCCTTCAAACACATCATTTCTGTGTAAATGCTCTCACGCCTATTTAGTTATTTTTTTCAATAATCTTAGATAAGAAAGGAAAATTAGATATACGTCTGTAATGCATTAAGTCATCTTAATCAAGAAGAGTTTTTTTAAGTAAAGGTTTGAATACAGCTACCCTAAGAGCCTGTTAATAACTAGTCATTTATTTAGGGTAGATTAATCATATCTAAAATGGGGGCGCTAATTAAAGGAAACACTTTCTTGAATACTTTGGCTGGGATTGGGTCTAACAGCCTTTTAATAGCTGTACAAAAAAGAAACCTCAAATTATTATTCATCTCCACTATTAATGATAATAAATATGCAGTTCTAGCTTGGTACATGGTCTTTTCACACAACAGCAGGCTATTTGTCCAGATTAATTAGGACTCCTCTAGATGTGTGGAGCGCCATTTATTCCCAAGTTTTCTACTGTTGTGCTTTTAAATGGGACAAATCCTGCAAATTCCACTTTTTTATTACAGAAAAATTTAATGTAGTCTACCCAGGTGCTGTGTAGTTATGTTTATATTTTTCAGGTTTTTCTGTTCCCTATTAAATTTTTTGAACAATTGTGACACACTATTTGCTGCGGAGCATGCTAAACAAAATCTTGGACTTCCAGCGAAGCATTTTCGCGAATCCGCCATTTTTATTTTCTGCTGCATTATTGTAGGCCAAGCTCAAGGCCATGAGTTGCATTTCCGCATATTTCTCCTTTGTTTTGTGCCGAATCCACCTATGTAGCCAAAAAGCTCAATGTTAGCCTCATCTGAGTAAATTACACGGTTCCAATTCAAGTCCCCGTAGAGAATTCTCATGGTAGGTTCGGAAATACTCCTAAGATGCCTCCCAAAAAAAAAGGTGACACGTAGACGGTTGGTTAATGGTTGTTGTAGCGACCTGAAGACACCACAGCACTACTTTGTGGCAGTTCTCTCACAGCAAACTTTGTAAATTTATTTCACCGCTCTTCCTGTCCTGCTCACTGTTTGTTGTGGAAAGATGAACTTGGGTCCTGATTTTTAATTATTGCTCTGACTGGAAATATGTTTAAATTTAGGAGACTAGCTATTTTCATCCATTTCTTGAGTTATGAAGATCAAGTTACTCCCTTACTTGAAAGGCCCATTCTTCTCTATTTAGCATTATATGTATATCCTATAAGGTGAAGTAATGGATTACTAAGTATTAGTTCTCAGATATCCGGGTTACCTTTCTTAGGACACCTAAGGTTTTGTTAAAAAAATATTCCCTAATTAATGTGCTGAAATTAAAGGTTGAACTTTGCTAATTCTTTGAATATGAGATTATGCTACCCCAATAAAAAAAGCAATTGACTGTAATTGAATCTTTTCTCAAATAGCATAAAGTCGTTCTTACTGGATGTAGTTGGAACAAAAGTGAAGTACATTTTACCTGTTTGAACATGACCTCGGCTGTGTGCTCAGCTCCACTTCTTGACCCTGACATGTCAGCTTCTTCGTACTGGAGGGTCTCCATCACCTTAATGGGCTTTTAAGCATCATTACAGTCTCCATGACTTTAGCTAAAACACAGCCAAGGTTATTGAGTCAAGGTGCTCAGGCGGGTGCGTGCGTCACAAGACACAATAGCATCTGATTTAGACAGTTATGGGGGAATGGAGGCAGCATTAATCAAGTGGGAGTATGGAGAATAATGGTACATGCTTCAGGTGAATATAGACACTGAATAAATGAGAGAGCCTTAAGAGGACTCATTGTGGGTATCGATTTAGATTGATCCAGTCATCTGTGTTACTTTGCGAGTTAGCAGGATTCTTTGAGACGTATTGTACATTTTGTGCGCCTCACCTTGTAGGGTCATGGTTTGAGGCCGTCATTCCTGAGTCGTTTGGGTAAATCAACCTTATAGTTGGGATTTAAGAGCTTTGCATTAATTTAAATAACAGCGAGAAATTTCCTCACGTCTGTTTTCCAACCACCGTCCCATGGCAGGTCAAGCCTTTTCACTTTCTTTGCCCTTTCATCTCCCTGCCTTTCAGAGTGCTTCTACCATATATCACAACGTTAAACGGACATCATTTCAGATTTACTGCCTCGTTAAGCATACAGGTCAGCCAACATGAAGTGCTCCCCCTCCTCCTCCCACGTATAAGAAGCAGAAAGCTGTTTAGTTCTCAGTTAACCAGCCAAGGCTGTAAGTGAAAACATAAAAAGAATAAAAGAAAAAAACAGCGTCCCTTTTAGTTGCAGTGCAAACGCTGTGAGTTTAGACTGCAAGGAACGAAATGTTGTTGGGTTTATAAAGCCTTTAAACGTCATGGTAGGAGCTACAACGCCTCTCTTTGGAGTAGACCTTGACATTTTATGATCCTCAAGCAACATCCAGGCCTTTAGAATAGAAAATAGATTAGAAACATCCTCTATTGTACTACAGTGGGGAAAGTCAGGCGTATCAGCAGTAAGTTGTGGAAAAGTATACAAAATAAGAAAGATGCTGTAAACATACTACTTTCTAAACCTTAGATGTTGCTCATTTTTTCTCTCTGAAGAGGCGCTGCTCTATTGATAATTGAGAGTAGTTCATCTAGGACCGGTGTAGGAAACACCCACAGCCTGCAAATCCAGATATGATTGGCTAATCAAAACGTCTATGGGAACATATGCCTCTACTTAGTTTAAATGGAAAGTATTCGTAGAGGGAAGCAGAAATGCCCCTTACCAGACAAAGTCTGCTCAATGACAGCAGGCGAGAACTTTTGATGAGTTTAACTGCAGGAGAAAACTCTCTGTAATCCATTTAGTTTTTTTCTGTTCAGTTTAGTTAGACATTAGGAAGGAATAACTAAAAAGATGTCAATCTCAAGGCACTTAAAAAAAGAAATCCAGTATATACACATATAGTTTATTTAATCCAATCATACAAACAGATTGCAGGTCAGTTACACACATCCCAGTTTGAGCCTAGTTATGAAACAATGCATTCATGTTCACTATTAATCCAATTGGTAGAAGGTTGTCCATCAAAGGAAGCCTAGTTGATTGCATCGAGTCACTGACTTCCCAGCAGTCGCTCCTCCTGAAGCAGCAAGTCGTGACAGTGGACGGTTGATTGCATGGTGTCTGTAACTTTGCAGCAGTCCTTCATACTGAGCATGCATATAGTGACGGTAAACAGGAGAACACCCCTGAACAGGAAGAAACTTCCAGCTGAACCTTGCTCGGTGTCAGTGGCCATCTGCCATGGCCAACTGGGGGTTTGCAATGACACAGCATGCACACACAAAAAAGTGCTGTTCCAGGAGTACTTTCTGCATCAAAAAAAAAGAAGCAGAGACATACTAGCTGCAGTAAATCCTTTGGTGGCTTCCTCTTGGGGAGAAACATCGAAACATACAATAAATAAACTCTGAGTAAGAAATAAAATCTATGCTGTGGACAACAGAGGACGTTGCAGAGTTAATCGCAACAGAAGCTCTAGCTGCTGCAGTGTCATCTACAGAAAGCGAACATAAGGTGTTAGCAGCTAAAGCTCAGCCGACGGCCCTTTCAGGAAGGTTACATCAGGAGTGTCTTCTATGGAAAGAAAAGAAAACTGAGCGAGAACATCAAGTTAATGTCGGCAATAACTGCAGATAATGCACAATGTCCTCAAGTTCACGTTACGCAGTTATAAAGGAGCATTCGTCTATTTAATGTCTTTTTTTTTGAGTGACATAAAATTATTTTGTATCTATTACAACTTCAGCCTACTGTAGAAATGAGATGGTGAGCTGTATGGATGTCCGGTCACCCATCTTCTGAGGTCGGAGTGTGGAGTGGGTGAAGTTGTGACCATTGCCAGATTGGCACTCATTTTAGACCCAAAACCAATATGTGTTTCATAGAAAACTAAAGATGAAAAGGGTTTTCATTTTTAAGCATGAAAGTGAATCCAAAGGTGCTGTAACTAGCTTAGTTTGGGGGAGATAACGTATTCAACCACAATCAAAGTCTCAGTCGTGGTATGGAAAGGATTTACCGTGGTCTCGTTGTCTGAAATCTGAGAAACCCGTAAATTTAACAGGGCTTACACTGCACGATTACCCTGAATCCTAAAAGTGTAGGTTTTGTCTCGTTTTGACCTAAACACATAAATAAAGATGCCTGTGTGGTATTGTGGCTGGCTTTGATCACTCTGTTCAATTACCTATAGCCAGAGGTAGAGACTGACTGAATCTGAAGGACTTTAGTATCGAGCTTAGTACGAAGGACGAAATGAGAAACATCAGATTATCCCTGGATTCTAGCTGGGTCACATTCTTACAGCTCCTGGGGGTATGGCTCTTTCATGACTTGTTGCTTTAATGCAGTCCACACTTTACAATGCTATTACAGTTTTAAAACACAGTAATTCATGGTGATGAGGGTACAGCAATGCCTGAGGTGTGTTGGCTGACTATATAAGGCATGTGTAATTTGATGATACTCCAGAGTATTACTGTGAAATGGAAGTACAGTACAAATTCCTCTAAATCAGTGTAATCTACTTTAACCTGCAACCTGTGATCTCACAGCGTTATAATACACAATCCTACCACAAGAAAACTTCCGGATACTAGTCTGCATGATTACTGCAGAATCTGTGGCATTCCTGGTTTAATGTTGAACTTGTCCTGTGTATTACCAAGAGAAATGGCGTGTCTGTTTCTGTTCGGTAGGTTTTCCTCAGTCTTGATAGTTTTTTTTTACATCCCCTGAATAGCAAGGCCAGGAGTGTGTCATTGATTTTTGAGGCCGACTTGTAACTCTGTGTTCAGCCTGTCCTTTCCTCAGAAACATCCTGCTTCTCATTCATTGTTGTACTCCTTCACACCTGGGAACTGCCTTTACAAGCCACGTCTTCTGCACTGTTTGCCAGGGAAAAGCCCAACTACAGCAGTTAAGGGACTCTGGGCAATAGCTGCTGACTGTATGGATGGTCTTGGTAGGACTTTATACAGAGTTAAATAAATACATTTGATAAGAAATCATCATTACTTCTTGCATTGAGGAATTGACATCTTTATTCCATATTCTTTGACTAGATTATTGTCCTGCTGTCTTCCTTTAGTTGAAATCAGAGATACACCCATCAGAGATGTATGGCCTGTTGTGACCCATGGTTGATGCCAGTTTTAGCAGAGTCAAATTTCTCTTTAAGAATGTATAATTATAAAATTATATTTTCCAGTCATGCTGACCACCCAAAGCGCTGTACACTATAGTCACGTTCACCCAGTCGCTCTCACTAACGCACACACATTTATACACCGAGACGCAGCTCGGTAGGCAACTTGGGATGCCCAAGGGCACATCGACATGTGGCAAGGGGAAGCTGGAATCGAACCCACAACCCTCTGATTGCCAGACGACTACTCAACCCATCAAGCCACAGTCGCCCAAGAACTATAATATAAAAAGGAATGAGGACAGCATTTTCCATCCTTCCTGCTGTGAATGGTGATTAATTATTTATAGAGCATGCTTCATCTGGGAGAGCGGTCCATGTATTATTAACGTTTTAAACTAAAGAACCTTATGATTAGGAATTTTTAAACGGACCTATATTAGCTATCAGTATGGCGAGTGTTTCTGCAACCACTGTGTTTTGGTTTTTCTGGCAAATACGGACCCTTAGCCTGTTTCAGATTTCCAAAAAGCCGCCCCCATTTCCAAATCCAGCCTTTGGCACCCTTCCTGTTATCTGTTGATTGTCTTGCTCTCTCACTCTCCTGTAGCTTGACAAAACTGCGGACATGTCCAGAGGTGTCAAAGCACATAAAATGACTTTTATTACCAGCGTCTTTTATCTCTGGGCTTTCGTAGACTTCATTCTGAAACATCTCACTGGTGCTGATGATGGGTAGCTTTGAGTGTTCTTTACTCAGAACCAGCAGCACCCACACAGCCTGAACAGGTGGCAGTAACGTATGACGCCTTCAACGATCAGAAAATGATCAGACCTGTGTGCTCTGAACCGGTCAAGCTGATCAAGCTGAATATGCTCTGATTTCCATCAACAGCTCATGTCTCTGTGGATATGCGCTTCCTCTGTCCCTCTGTGGAATCACGGTTTTCTGGAATCTGATTTTATTATTTCTGGCTTTCAATATTAAATCAATAACAAAATGAATATAACAGTACATGTAACAGCTTAGCTTTGAATCTCAGGTGGCAACAACAAATTTAATCCCCGCCAGAGCTGTTTTTAGAGGAAACCTTGTTTTGGAGCTGTGGTCTAACTAGATTGTTAGTGCTTTAGAAATGTTGAGCTTCAAAGTGGCCTAGTTTTCCAGCAATCCCTCTTTGAGTTTGTAATGAATGCTGCAGGAGGATAGGGAAATGTGGCCAAAGTCCCTGTTATGTAACTCAGATGCATTGATAATGAATGAATCTGCACTGCAGCTGGTTACAAAGTGCTTCCTTAAAGGAAAACACATGAGTGCTACACTAGATGATTTCAGTCCAGTGATCTGAGCCACACCAGCTGTAAAAACCGTAATTAAAAACCGGGAATCAGTTGCAGCTAAAATAATTACAAAAAATGCGGATATTACAAAGAAATTACAAATTAAAATGCGGATATTTGCAGTTGGATCAAACATTTATGGTGAAGAGGCTATATCATGACCGACAAATATAAATGGTGTTGATAAGGATTAATTTGAACATGAAAAAAATGATCATTACTTTTATGCACACTGTAAAGACGATGGAAATTATTCTGAAAGTAACCATAACATAGGTAGAAATCTAAAAACCTGTAGCAAACATGCTAAAATTTATGTTGTGCTTTTTTCATCTCATGTTTGTCCTATCTCCATTTTACATTCCTTCTTTTGGAAATTTTTCAATTTAAAATCATTTTCAGCACAAATTGTTCTGCAAATAATTTTAGCAGTTTTGTATTTTTAGCTTAATGTGCTCGTTCCTATCGTTCTAGCTGTAAGTCATCAGCACCTTTACTGAAATGGCAGATTTAATGATATTTTAAAACACATGCAAGATGTTATCCATAAATGGCATAAACCGGCCATTACCCACATGGGCAGTTGCCCAGGGCGGCAATAGAAAGGAGGTGCACAAACCTGAGAGAACCGAGACATAAGAAATCGTAGCTATAACAGGTTTGCTCACACGGTTTGTGCTGTCTGGTCAAACAACATGCACAACACACCAGGAACATTCAGATACCAGACGGAAAATTTTCCAAAACCTCTCGAGATTAAACATGAGTTCAGAGTAAGGAAACATGGACAAAGAGTGAGAATAATGGTCATAGTTTCTGGACAAATTGTAACAATAGTAAAACATTATAAAAGGAAAAGCTGTTGGTTAAAGGAGTCAAGACAGTGCAAACCCCTTCCGGTTTTCCCTCTCCTCGCTTTCTGATTGGCTACACATGAAATTCAATAGGTTGCCTGCCCGTTTCTCCTTGGCAAACACCACACATGCAAGGAGATCGGGGCTACACAATCCAACATGTTGAATATCAATTTGCGGTCGGAGTGGTCCTGGCGTCCTTCCGAGCAGAGCAGATCACTCTCAACACACCACACACAGCAGCAATATCTCATAAAACTATCTTAATCGGGCGTCCTTAAGATTGTTGGAAGGGGAACATTGGAGCAGTAAAATCTGCATAATTATCTCGCCAGAAATTACCTGGGTCTCTTCAGGTTTAACGGCCAGATATTTAAATTTTTACCTAGCCGAAACGTTTTGGGACAGATTTTCAGATGTTACCTATTGACTGAATACATATTAATTGTTCTTGAAACAATTTGGAAATACTGGCCATCTGGTTAAAATATACTTTGAAATGTTCCATTGGTCATATTCCCTGAAAAATTTAACTATATATATATATATATATATATATATATATATATATATATATATATATATATACACAGGTAAAAGCCAGTAAATTAGAATATTTTGAAAAACTTGATTTATTTCAGTAATTGCATTCAAAAGGTGTAACTTGTACATTATATTTATTCATTGCACACAGACTGATGCATTCAAATGTTTATTTCATTTAATTTTGATGATTTGAAGTGGCAACAAATGAAAATCCAAAATTCCGTGTGTCACAAAATTAGAATATTACTTAAGGCTAATACAAAAAAGGGATTTTTTAGAAATGTTGGCCAACTGAAAAGTATGAAAATGAAAAATATCAGCATGTACAATACTCAATACTTGGTTGGAGCTCCTTTTGCCTCAATTACTGCATTAATGCGGCGTGGCATGGAGTCGATGAGTTTCTGGCACTGCTCAGGTGTTATGAGAGCCCAGGTTGCTCTGATAGTGGCCTTCAACTCTTCTGCGTTGTTGGGTCTGGCATTCTGCATCTTCCTTTTCACAATACCCCACAGATTTTCTATGGGGCTAAGGTCAGGGGAGTTGGCTGGCCAATTTAGAACAGAAATACCATGGTCCGTAAACCAGGCACGGGTAGATTTTGCGCTGTGTGCAGGCACCAAGTCCTGTTGGAACCGGAAATCTCCATCTCCATAGAGCAGGTCAGCAGCAGGAAGCATGAAGTGCTCTAAAACTTGCTGGTAGACGGCTGCGTTGACCCTGGATCTCAGGAAACAGAGTGGACCGACACCAGCAGATGACATGGCACCCCAAAGCATCACTGATGGTGGAAACTTTACACTAGACTTCAGGCAACGTGGATCCTGTGCCTCTCCTGTCTTCCTCCAGACTCTGGGACCTCGATTTCCAAAGGAAATGCAAAATTTGCTTTCGTCAGAAAACATGACTTTGGACCACTCAGCAGCAGTCCAGCTCTTTTTTTCCTTAGCCCAGGTGAGACGCTTTTCGCGCTGTTTCTTGGTCAACAGTGGCTTGACACGAGGTATGCGGCAGTTGAAACCCATGTCTTTCAAGCGTCTCTTGGTGGTGGATCTTGAAGCACTGACTCCAGCAGCTGTCCACTCCTTGTGAATCTCCCCCACATTTTTGAATGTTTTTTTTTTTCACAATCTTGACTAGGGCGCGGTGATCCCTATCGCTTGTACACTTTTTCTGACCACAGTTTTTCCTTCCCTTTGCCTCTCTATTAATGTGTTTGGACACAGAGCTCTGAGAACAGCCAGCCTCTTCAGCAATAACCTTTTGTGTCTTTCCCTCCTTGTGCAATGTGTCGATGGTCGCCTTATGGACAGCTGTCAAATCTGAAGTCTTCCCCATGTTTGTGTAGGCTTCAGAACTGGACTGAGAGACCATTTAAAGCCCTTTGCAGGTGTTTTGAGTTAATCAGCTGATTAGTTTGTGGCACCAGGTGTCTTCAAAATTTAACCCTTAAGTAATATTCTAATTTTGTGACACACGGAATTTTGGATTTTCATTTGTTGCCACTTCAAATCATCAAAATTGAATGAAATAAACATTTGAATGCATCAGTCTGTGTGCAATGAATAAATATAATGTACAAGTTACACCTTTTGAATGCAATTACTGAAATAAATCAAGTTTTTCAAAATATTCCAATTTACTGGCTTTTACCTGTGTGTGTGTATATATATATATATATATATATATATATATATATATAATTTTATAATTATATAAAATTATCATAATTTTAATTTAAAAAGGGATGCGAGATCTTTTCTGTATCACCCATTCCTCACTTCACTCGCTTTCTTTTTTACATGTTACAGGATATTGTAGTTTTCAGCAATGTTCAGATGAGATCAGAAACGGCTGGTTTCAAACTGCCTCAGTCTATTGCCATCTTAGTTATATAAAGAACCAGACCCCATATACTTACTAAACGTACTAAGAAATTGTCAGAAATGAACGTTTGCTTTGGCAAGTGAAAGTAGACTGGACTGTTCTTGCTATAAAAATAATGGACTCAATGGAGCAAACTGCAAACTTCCTTACATAAGAGCATCTTGTCAGTAGCTGTGTTTCAGCGGCACAAAGAGCTGATCAAGGTTTCACTTAATGATGCTTCGCAGTGCCAAGGCTTCTGCAGTCTCAACAGCCGGATTTCTTCTGTCACATTTTTTGATGTTGGCAGCCTAAGGCCACCGCTGTATCTTGTTCTCTCTTTAGAAATAAACAGAATCCAAAGAATGTTGTGTCAGCCTCAATTATACAAGACAGAGGACGACTTAAAAGCTGGTTTAGTAATTCTTGCAGTGTCAGCTTAGAACTTCGTCATTTCTGGGACTTACAGTGCCTTGCAAAAGTATTCATCCCCCTTGGCTTTTTACCTATTATGGAACATCCTAGCCTGTAATTGAAATGTTTTTATTCATCCTTTTTTATGTGATGGATCTGCACAAAATAGTCTAAGTTATAGAAGAAAAACATAAAATAACATTAGAAAAAATTGAAAACTGAAAATTGGCACCTGTACTTGTAAAGTGCTTTTTCAAGTCCAGAGGACCCCAATGCGTTTCACATTACATTCAGTCATTCACCCACACATTCACACACTGAATGTGTGTCCACCGGGTCCTCTGAGCACCGCTAACAGGCAAACCGGGTGAAGTGTCTTGCCCAAGGACACAACGACTTAGACAGTAAGAGCGCGCAGTCAAACTGACGACCTGCCGGTTACAGGACGAACTCCCTAGCACATGTGCTACTGTCGCAAAAATCACACAATTAGTCAGATTAAACACAGCTGGGCTTCATTTAAGTGTCCAATGATCTGTTGGTATAAACACACCTTTCCTGAAAGACCCCCAGAGAGCTCTCCAGACAAGTCAGGGACAAAGTTGTTGAAAAGTACAAGTCAGGGTGGGGTTATAAACAAACATCTAAATCTTTGGTGTTTCTGTTGAGCATCATCAGACCCACCATCTTCAAATGGAAAGCACCTGGGACCACAACAAACCTGCCAAGAGAAGACAGCCCACTAGAACTCACAGACCGGGCCAGGAGGGCATTAACCAGAGAGATGGCACAGAGACCAAAGGTCACCCTGAAGGAGCTGCAGAGCTCCACAACAGAGACTGGAGGATCCGTCCATAGGACCGCAGTATGCTGTACTCTCCATGGACCTGGGCTTTAGGGAAGGGTGGCAAGGAAAAGCCATTAGTTAGTGTGGAAAATAAGAAGGCATGTATGAGTTGGTCAAAAGGCACAGGGCTGACTCCCTAAATGTATGGAGGAATGTACTCTTCAGATAAAATGTAACTTGTCAGCCACCAAGGAAAACACTATCTGATGCAAACCCAGCACCTGCCATGGTCCCATGTTGGTGGCAGCATCATGCTGTGGGGATGTTTTTCAGCAGCAGGGATTGGTAAACTGAATACAGGAATATTATTAAGCAAAACCTCAAATCAGTCTGCCAGTGATATGAGACTGGGACGGAGATTCACCTTCCAGCAGGACTATGACTTGAATCATACTGCTAAGGCATTTGTCTCAAACGCAAATCCTCGAGGGCTGTTATTCTGCAACTTTTAGATGTGTCCCTTGCCCTACACACCTGGACAAAATGGCTAAACTGCCTCACTAGGATGCAGCCAGGCTCTGCAGAGCTCTGCTAATGAGAGTCAGGCGTGTTGAAGCAGACATGCAGCTAAACGTTGCAGGACTCTGGCCCTCAATGAGTTTGAGACCACTGTGCTAAAGCAACACTGAAGTGGTTTTAGGGGAAACATTTAACTGTGTTGGAATGACCTCATCAAAGTCTAGACTTCAATCCAATTCAGAATCTGTGTTTGGACTTGAAGATTAATGTTGTCATGTGAAACCCATCCAACATGAAGGAGCGCGGACAGTCTAGCCATGAGGAGTGGGCAAAAATCCCAGAGGCAAGATGTGGCACGCTCATAAGATTTGCATGTGTATGTTTACATGGACAAAGGTAATTGGAATAAAGGATCGATCAGATTAAAAAAAGTGCCATGTAAATGCGGCAATCGGGAATTAAATTGTAATCCGAATGAGAGGGGTGGTTTATGCCGATTGACAATGAGATCAACATCAATTCAGTTGTGAATGCTTGTCAGGATCAAGTTATTCTGAATGAGTGCGCGTGTGCCCCAGACGTAAACGTGACGTATTTCTGCTTTGAGTGGCAGAAATATGTCGGGAAGCAAATCTGGCTGTGCTCCCGATACACATTTTCTGTTAGAAACATCAGAAGAGGTCAAAATTATTATTTATTCAGTAACATTTTAACCGTAATTAGAACCTGGTCAAGTCTGGGCGCTTGGAAGACAAACAAACTATGATGAGCACTACTGCTTTGTTTGCTATTTTTGTTGCTCAGCAAAGACGATAATACTTCTTCTTCTGTGTTTTTTTTAGGTAAATTTGATAACTGCGCATGTCAGAGTGGTTCTATTGTGAATAAAGCCGGGTGTATATAAGCGGACTTCATAATCGGATTAATTGATTGTGTGCGCATATAAATGGTACAATCTGATGTACTGGTACTGGTTGCTCAAGTGCAAGCTTTCAGAATTGACAAAGACTCCTGGATAGGTGTCGAATTTCTTTCAGAAAAACTGAGCAAAAGTCTGGTTGCCTCAGAAGTTTTCCTGTTTCCTCTCGCGATGACCCGGATAACTGAGAATTGTCACAGGTATACAATTGGATTATATTTTGTGTTTTAATCTGAATGCATTTCAATCCAATCGTGAAAATGTGTGCATATAAAGAGAACAATGGAGACTCCAAGGTGACTTTCTGCTGTTATTGCTGCAAAAGGTGGCTCCACAAACCACGTACTTTGGGGGATGTTTTTGTCCTATTTGTTGTTTGCTTCACTTTTTCTTTTTTTTTTTTTCTAAAGTGTCGTTGTTTGCTTCACAATAAAAAATAATGCATCTTCAATGTTGTAGCCACGTTCTGTAAGTGAAATGGTGCAAACTCTTAATGAATGAATTAATTAAGAGTTAATTAATTAATTTCAGGTCGTGAGGCAACAAAACATAGAAAAATGTCAAGGAGGCTTCATACTTTTTCAAGGCACTGTAGGTATTCTATCTGACCTACCTGTGCCTTTACTGTCTTCATTCCCCTTTCATAAAGCATGATTTTTGAACTATTACCACAGAACATCGCCCTGTTGGACAATAATTGTTTTGTTTTCCTTTTGCTGAACTGACTAATTAGTTGATTGGTTAAACGAGTGGTGAGGCCAAAGGTAAACAAACATTAGTAATTACCGGAGAAATCCACATGACTAAAGCGTGATTGAGGGTCTGTAAACAGCTGGAGGTGAGTTTGTGTCCAAGCTGCTTCATGTCTCTGGTGAAGTGACAGCTGAGGCTAGATAACATAGACATAAATAAAGGAGCTGAAACAAATGGGCATTATGAAGTTTAATGTCAGGTATATTCTGGGGATCTAAACCTATATTCTGAAAAATATTACCATGAACAGTACTGAATACGCATTCAGTTCCTGGTCAGGGGCTCCTTTTACTGTATCAGTGCATGTAGCGGGAAGTTCCTCAGAAAGAGCTGGGGGCGTAAATCACGTTCCGCACTGGAGCCCATTTTGTTGTTGCATACCTTTCCCTGGTGCTATCTTTGTATTGTCATGTATACGGAGCAGAGAGGCAGTGAAGTTTTCCTTCTACAATCGCTGGGGTGCTCTTTCGCTGATCTCCTCCCTGCCTCTGGCTCTCGTGGAAAATCCATGAAGGGCTGAGGAGGTATGCTCTCCCTGCCGTGGGCTGTCTCCAGTCGTACCGCTAAATATAGATTATTGCAGGTGGAAATATGTTTCACTTAGGTGGTCCTGACTGAAATGGAGCATAGTAAGGCTATTCATTGCAGAAAAAACTTTAAAGTCAGCATTAGATGTTCACCTCACCTAATAGCTTGTGTGATGGTGGTCTTTGCTAGAAAAGTGGCGGACGGGGAACCATAGCACAAGGCGTTGTATTTAAGCTTCTTTGAGCTGTGTACCCCTGCTGCTAACTCTGCAAACCGCTTTGCAACCTACCTTCGCTCCGGCTCCTCCTTTTTCAGCTTTCTGACTAAATCAATGTCACATCTGTTGTCACAGTTGCCTGCTTTGTGCTGGACCTCAGGGGGTCTTTGGCGCAGTTCTCCTTGCCTCAGGCTTTGCAGGTATGGACTGAAGGGCAGAGAGCTCCCAGAACGGAGCCGTTCAACCACATGAAGACATTCTGACTGTAGAAAATGTACAGAGCAATTAGACTTATCAGTTAAAGAATTACATCAGGTTTAAAAGTGTTTTAGTATCGTTGATGCTGCTTGATTATGAAAGGAAACTATATGTTCTTATTCATACATATTTATACATGTTTCCTCAGTGAAAAAGAGATCATGAAAATTTATTATGCCTAATGGACAATGCAAAATTCTGAAAAACGCTTTATATTATTTAAAAATGACATCAGAAAACTGATGTCAACACTTTGTAAAACAACCTTTCGATGCAATTAAAGCTGTAAAACCTTTGGGGGTATTTCTCTACCAGCTTTGTGCACTAGAGACTGAAGTATTGGCCAATTCTTCTTTGCCAAACAGCCACGAATTGGGCCATTCTAACCCAGAAACATGCTTTGATCTAAACCACATCTGAACATGTATGTTCAGGGTTAGATTTCATGGATGAGAGCCGGGTCACCCTGAGCTCATGTGACAAAAACGTCACGGCTCTGTTCCTGGCTTAAAATGCTCTGACAGTAGATCATCAGACTGTGGATCAATACATTAGAGCTGGACATCACTGTGTGCATTATCCACACTAATGGAAAAGAGCAAAAAAACTATTCTGAAGTGATCGGATCTTTTCGATAACTCACCGTGCTGTGACCCTTACATGGATGAATGCCCGTGGAGGTGATCGGGGGATAGTGTGACTTCCGGCACCGTCGGCGTGTGCGGGAGAATGTTGCCCGAACCGGCGCTGCAGATTCGACCAAACAGTCTCCGACATACTCCCCATCAGAGGATGGGGTAGGGTTGTGGGGGATATTACAAAGCTGGTCCTGACTGCTTCATCCCTGGAAGACTGGAGCTTTTGCAGTTTTAGCTGGCAAATCTTCTGATGCCGGTGCCAGCTCTGGATCAGTCAAATTCTCGTTCCTCTCCCCGCATTTCGCAACCATAATGACACTTAAAATTGTAATCCCTAAACGCCACTTTATGTTCTCCACGCACTAAGCACACAGCTTTAGAGGAATATTCAGAAGTCCATACCTTGTTATTTTCTCACAAGCTGTTCAACACAGTTCCCAGAGAGCAATAATGGTCTTCAAAATAAAAGCTTTGTCATCGCATTTCCTGCACCTGTAACAAAGTGAAAGGATTTCCAATTTTTACTTCAGATTTATGCTGGCCGGGCAAAGGTAGTCATTGGACTGGATGTGGCCCGCCGGCCATAAAATGCCCAGGTCTGCTTTCAGCTCCTTAAAATGTGCCACCCTCGTTTTAACCTGTAAAACAGGGGAGGCAGTGCGATGGCCTGTGTGTGGATGGCTGCCGGCAGCGCTGGGCCACTGGTTTTGATTGATGATGTGACTCAGGACAGAAGCAGCAGAATGAAATCTGAGGTGTTCAGAGATGGACCCCCCTGCTCATATCCAGCTAAATGCAGTACAAGTGATTTGGCTGCATTTCATAATACAGATGAACAGCAACCGAAAACATACAGCCAAAGCAACCCAAGAGTTTAAAGAAGTGGAAAATGCTTGAATGGCCAAGTCAGTCACTTGATCTCAACCCAATGGAGCATTTCACTTGTTAAAGACTAATCTGCAGACAGAAAGGCCCACAGACAGACAGCAGCTGGAAGCCGCAGCAGTAAAGGCCCGGAGGAACATTAAAAAGGAGGAAACCCAGGGCGAAATGAAGGGATTGTGTTAGAAATGCTTTAGTTCCTCCCATTTTACGCTCTCTTTTTGTTCTACCCACTAGCTTCAAACGTTTCATTTATCTCTCATCTGCCAAGTACACCTTTTTACTTGTGCCAGATTTCTTTAGGCTTTCTTTCAGCAGCTAAGCTCTGCATCTCTGCAGCTCCTCCAGAGCGACCATGGGCCTCTTGGCTGCTTCTGATTGATGATGTCCTCATGTTGCTGTTTATTCACCAATGTCCTCTAACAATCTTCTGAGGGCAATTGGACTTACTGGATTTCAATTACCAGAATTGCAGTAGAAGGGGACTTAATATATTTGCAATGTACAATTTTCAAATTTTTATTTGGGGTTTTTGAAACCATATATCTTTTTTTTGCCTTCCACTTCAATTAAGCCCTACTTCGTCGGTCTATCAACATAAATCCTTTAAAAAAAATAGATTTAGGTCTGTTGTTGTTACATGCAACAATTGCAAATAAGTTCAAAGAGAATTTATACTTTCGCGAGGCACTATAAACACGTCTAAGAATATGGCAGGTAGGTTGTCAAGCAGTTTATTGTATTTATGCAATATCCCACCTACAAATTGTACCCAGCTTTCCGGCTGAGGGAGGATGTGGGCTGATTCTTGACCTTTCCGTGCACATCCCTCCCACATAAAAACTCACTTTCGCACAGATATGCGTGTGTGTGTGTGTGCGCGAGTCTGTGTGTGTGTGTGTGCTGGATAAGCTTTAAGGCCCGGCTTCTCTCAGAAAGCTTTAGCCCTGACTGGAAGCCCCCATCTCAAAGTCAAAGTCCTCTGGCCCCCAGTGGGCCCAGCATGGGCAATCCTCATGTGAGATAGGAGAAAATGTGAGATACGGAAAGTTGCTTTCATAATGTTCAGCATATGACCCTAAACTGCTATTCAGTGTGTTCTCAAATGGAAGACGTGCCTGTTTGTTCAGTTGAAGGGAAACAATACAAATGGCACACAGAACGCTAGAGAACTTATGTTTCTGTACTCTTATTAGTTAGGGTCTCTCATACCTTAAGTGTTCCAGCTTTGTCAATTATCTATAGCAGCCACCCCCCCCCCCAAATAACACTATAAACAAATCATCCCTCTGATACTTTTCTAAAACTCCCCCCTGCCTGACGCACCCTCATTAGTTTGGGGCTCACCAAAGCTGAAAGCAATAATTGCTTTTTAGCATTCTTGCGGCAGCATGCTATGGGCTTCATTTTCTATAAGCAGATAAGTCTAAGCACTGCGATTGAATCTGCATTATTAATGTTCATGTTCACTTGTTGCTGGATCGTGAGGTAGAATGCCTCAAGAAGTCAGTGATTAATGTTGAAAAACAGGGGGCCTAATGTTCGAATATGTATGCTGTGCATTCATGTGTGTCGCCTCCTAAAAGGTGTTTCTTTTTATTCTTTGGGCATGTTGTTTTTTTTTTTTTTTCCTGATGCGCTTTCTTGTATTTGATGAATGTAAATAGCAGTATATGTTTTTCCTCTCTGCTGCCTGTTGGCTGGTTACTTCGCTCTCATGCGGCATGCCCGCTTCACAACAATGAGAAGTGACAGAAGAGAGAATGCCTCTCTGGTTCCTGGCCAGGCTTGGCTGGCTCTGCAAGGCCAGCAGCTCCCCAGTGACAGAGTCCTTATTTCTGGAAAGATGGGTCCGTAATCGGACTCATATACTCCACACCTCTTTCCGTGTAATTGAACTCCAGGTTAACTAGAGTTGCCAATCACTTTATTCATAGAAATTTTGGCTGAATAAGAAAATTAGTGTCTCTCCGCCTGGACTTGGAGGAAAAACATCAGAATAACCAATTCTTGTGATTTCTATTTTATAAACATGTGCTATTCACATCTTTAGTTGAAATAAGTCTGTTAAATAGAAGAGTTTTGATAAATCCAGTTCATGACATGAAACAATACTGGGTTCTGAAGAACTCAGACCAGGTCCACACGGTGACACGATTAGGTGTATCTGCAAAGGTGTTTTGTCGTTTCCGCTGTGCGTCCACATGGATGCGGCATTTTTGTAGACCATAAACAGTCATTTTTGAAACCGGTTTAATTTTTCTGTGTACTGTACACGTGAGCCGCATCTTTTCTTAAATGATTGTTGTAGCTTTGCCTCTCAGTGGCGCTTCGAGGGATAAACAGTGGGGAAAATGCATAAATAAAGACTGTAAAGGGCTCCTTTAGAGGGAAGAGAAGGAATAATGGGTCTGAGCTGAAGCCCCTGATGTTACAAGTTTATTGAAATGACCCTTAAAAGTGCGCACCTAAATTACATGTAACGTAATTTTGCGCACCTGAATTCAAGCCAAGGCAGCACGCCCACCGAAGCGCCACTGGTTCTGTGTCGTTAAAAAGAGAAGAGCATGAAACACAGCTACTGACTCTCCTATTGATTTTAATTGGGACATTTTGGTAGGAGTGGAAAGACATTAAACGTAGTGATAAGGCTGGCCGCTGATAAAAGCCCCTGGGTCCGAGGGAAGGGACGGGAGAGGAGCAGAGCAGTTAGAGTGTTGAGGCACAGAAACACAGCGCACGTAGTTAAAAAAAAACAGAATTAATAAAAACAAAACTTATAAACAGACTAAGTGGCGTTTTAGACTGCATCTTACGGTTTGGATCACCGAGAACATTCATGGTTTTAAAAAACACATTAAAGCCAGAATAACTTCCGGTTCAAAAGTAAAAATGAGCTGTAGTCCAATCAGCGATTTCTTAGGTCTCCCACTGGGACGTACCTCTTCCGTTTTGTTAATGTTGTAGTGCTTTCCTTAATGTTGTAATGTTTTTGTTAATGTTGTAGTGCTTTGCACCTCAGGGCCACCGTACTATAGCGCCCTCTCGTGGCTATAGACGGTAATGTTTACTCCTTGGTTCATGCTGGTGAATATAAATTACCATTTAAATTTGATATATGTCACACCCAAGTATAAGTCGCAGGATTGGCCAAACTATGAAAAAAGTGTGATTTATAGTCTGAAAAATATGATAATTATTTTCCACTTTGCTGTGAGAGCTCTCTCGTTAAATTATTTTCTCTTGCTTGACCACGGATGCTCAAAACTGATTGAAATTGCTGGAGTATTTTTTTCCTTTTTTGTTCATGAACATTAACACCTATTCACAACTTAAAGGAAACATGATTTCTGACATAGTACTGAAAGATAAAAAGCTAAAGGACCTCCCAACATGATGACAGTTTTCTTTTCTCTAACTTTATTTACCCTTTTCTCTTAGTCATTAGGCAAGGCAAGGCTAGGCGAGTTTATTTCTAAAGCACATTTCAGTAACAAGATGATTCAAAGTGATGTACATGAACAGAACAACATTATAGACATAGGAAGAGACAAGTTTTACAATAACAAAGGAATAAGCTAACCAAATCCTTGACCTGACTTTGTTTATACATTAACAAACATACAGAAAGACTTAATTGTTTCTATTCATAATAAGAATTAAGCTAAGTATATTCTTGGAGATTAACTTCTACAGTTTATGTTTGAAGAGGAACATAAACTGTTTTGCAGTTGTCGTGTTTTCATCAAAAAGAGTCTGTTGAGGGGGTCTGGACATCTTATCAGGATGCCCTGTGGGCGCCTCCTTTTGGAGGATTTCCAAGTGCGTCGCAGTGGGAGGAGACCCCAGGGAAGACCCAGAACTAGCTGGAGGGACTATATATTCCATCTGGCCTGGGAACACCTTGAGATCTCCAAGAAAGAGGTAGAGTGGATGAATGTCTTTTCTAGCAGTAAAACTAAAAGTGGGCATATTGTCAAAGTGGCTCTAAATGGTATGATTTCTAGTGATCTCCAAATATCTCCAAATATAATCTTTTTATATACATTTAAAAAAAATCTCAAAAAATTATTTGCATGTGGACAGCAGTGCAAACCTAGCTCAAATTCTCTGTTTTGCAGAACATCCATGTTAGTTTTCAGTTTATTGCAACTAACAGTGGTATGCTAAATCTTTGCATTCAAGCAGGCTGCAGCATAAAATGGCAGTGTTGTTTTTGTTTTCTATTTTGCTTTTTGCAAACGTATGTACTAATAGTTTAGCACCACTTAAGATGGTGATGATTTCTGAAAAGAAAATACCCTATTGTAAGTTAATCAGTCAGTTTATACACTCTAAATGAAATTGATCTCCAAAGTCTTGTTGACAGATGCTCTACCCTTGATATAGCGCTGTGTTGAATGCCTGATGGACCGGAGGAGCAGTTTAAAGAGAAAAGTATCAATTAGCTCCTTTAATTGGTCTAATTTGAGCAAACTTTGTTAGCTCATTTACCTCTTTGTTTGATGAAATATGAGGAACTCTATTTGTGTATGCTAATTAAACTTGTATCAATGCAACACTGAGTCTTCTTGCCTGCCTGCATAAGATAAATTCCTCCCATCTAGAAGGGATTAAACCATACCTTCCATTCAGTCTATATCTGGGTAATAGCCGTAGAGCAGCGATTAGAATGCCTTAATTGTTGCGATTACTATATATTTTTGATGAGATGTTTTAGAAGCTATTTGATCACATCTCTGGCAGTCAAGATTAGTTACACTGAAAGGCAAAGATAGTAAATTCATGGGAGTTAGTTAAGAAAATATGTTCAACATGAGCCTTGGTATTTAATAGCAAGAACAAGAGTATATCTCTGTGTTCATGCACACTAACTATGTATAGTATTAATCTCTGCTGCCTTAGCATTACATACACAGAAGAAAACAAGTCCCGCCTGGGAAAAACTGCAGCACAGGAGCCGAGCGTAAATTATCTGCCCAGATTGCTTTTCTGGAGTTAATCATCTCCTTTTATGTTATTCATTTGTCAATGGTTATTGTTTGTCAAAGTAATGCAGTCGCCGCATGATATGAAGTGGAATGTAAATTTTGTTTGGGGAACTCATCGCCATGCACAAAAAAAAAAAAAAAAAGAGGGTGGCCGCGCCGCAGGATTTACATTTACAATTACAGTCATGATACAATCATCTCTCATCATAATTCCTCTGCCCAGTATGTCAGCAGTGATAGAGAAGGCTTTGCACGCTGCATACCAAACAGCTGTTCGGCAACCCTGGCATGGTGCTTCAGTCCCAGTAATTTACACAGAACAAAGCATCTCTCTCTGTCTCTCCCTTGTTCGTTTTCCATGTACCTCTAATTCATATTGTCTGCCTCTTTTAGTATCTGTGCAGCTGTAACTCTCGTTGTGACTCTGTCATCCTCTTCTGCAACACCAGACACCTTCATTTGACCGGGGCCAGTCCTTTGCTCTCAGCTGCCTGAACTATCATTTTATGCTCTGGTGGGTCAGTAGACTGAGGCCGGCGCACAATACAAGGTAGTCATCAAGTGTCAGGCCCTGATATTTCACTTTGTTTGGGGTTTCGCTTTATTTTATTTGACATAAAATGGTGAGAATATTTATGTCAGTGGTATACTGCCAGATGGCAGAGGCTGGCTTAGTTCAAGAAGATACAAGAAGGGTATTTTCTTATACGAGATGGAAAGAGATGGTTGGATTTGTAAAATCTAATCACATGCACTGCATCGTGGGACTGTGCTAGCTTTTAAGCATAGTCCATATTTTCTATTATTATAATTTGTTTGTAAATGTGAGCTCTGTGCTTTGGGGGAGATCATTCCAGAAACTTAATGTTAGCCTGATTTATCCTTTCCAAAACCAGTTTTGATGCATGTTTGGGAACTCTTTGTCAGGTTGGAAGATGTAGCCATTGAAGTAGATTTGACATTGAAGTTGAACATTTGTGATTTGTGCATCACATCAGCACCACTGGTGCTGAAATGGACCCAAATAATAGTGCCATCACCACCATGCTTGACAGATGGCGCAGTATTCTTAGGCTTGAAAGCATCTCTGTGACTCCTCCAAACATACTTCTTGATATTGAGACTAAACAGCTTAACAATAGTAATAGAGTTAAATTAGCAATAATAATTTCAGCTTTGTGTTAATTGGAGATAAAACACAATTGTTGCGCTGTTATGATAGAAAAGGAGTGGTTCTAATAAATCTGAAAACCCCTAAATTAACGTGCCATTTGAGTCCATAATAACTGTATGTTAACTTTTAATTGTATAATCCAGAGCTCAATGTGTGAGTAAAAGCAAATCTGCTATTACCTGCTTGTATCTGAAGCCGGTCAGGTTGTTGCCAAACATGAGAGTTACTGTCTGTGCACGGCGCAAAGGATATATCACTGCTTCTGTTATATTGTTTATGGTTCTGTTTTATGTCTAAAAGCCGTGGAAGCCACTGAAATACTGAATTCGTCACTCCATATCAGCTTTCCTGTCAGTTGCCAGGTAAGCATATTTCTCCCTTCTCTTCCCACAAATCCTGATAAACGCAACATTTCGAAGACAAGAACATCCAGTTCAACAGAAACCTCTCACCTGACTTGGCAGTAATGTTCAACTTTTCAACTTTGTCCCTTAAACTCGAGGAAACCGATTTGATTTCTCCTGGATCCGGCTCATGTTTTCAGTGCTTCCTCTAGAAAATATTAGCAGTTTGTTAAATTGGTTGTGACATACTGAGGCAAAGTGGCAACTTAACACTTTTACTTGTTTTAATCATTTACCAACTGTCGCCAGAGGAAATGGTAAACATGTTTGTGTATTTGTGAGAAAGTCATCGTTGAATTTGTTTTTATTAGCTCAATTATCCCGCCCATGTGAGAAGTTCTGCGGGCTCTTCTGAAACCGTGCGGAAGTGGAAGATGAGGCTCTTCAAGAGCACCGAGGGCCCCCATGCATACAGAACAGGCGCATAAACCTCCATGTCTTCGATTGTTTTATTCACCATCTGTCTCTCAGCTTTATTGAGGAATAAATGTGTCTGTGTACTTGTTAAATCAGAGTCATGGCAGATCTGTGACAACTTTCTCTGGGATCTAGCTCCGACCAGGGGGTTGTTGGGCATCCCCAAAATAGCAACAACAATACTCTCGGGTATTAATATTACTCCTGACACTTTATTACCTACACCTTGTTAGTAGCAGGTTGGACCCATTTTCCCCTCAGAACTGCTCTAAATTCCTGGTGACATTGATCCAGCAAAGAAGACAGACTGCAGAGTTATTGGTCCATATTGACATATATGTCAGTAAATATATTGTCTGTAGCTATTTGCATGGAGACGAGTCTGCAGATTTTGTCTTGGTTAATGCTAGTACCTCTAAATGCCCAGGATTACATGCGTTCTAAACCTTCTCCTCCTCTTGAGTCGAATCTTCCGCCATACCTGGGCCACATCCCTCATGCCACACCCTGGAAGAAGCGCCAAAGCGAATGGGGAAAGCGAGTTACGCTCGTCAGGCTCAGGACTTATCGCTGTGCTTCTCGTTGAACTCCAGGACCAGTTGCGTAGGCTTTTAGATGGATCCCGCCTGTTGGTTGTCCTTGGAGATCCTGCAACACTAGATCAGCTGCTCCTACTACTCCTTTTTTCTGAGCAGCCTCACCCCCATGCCTGTGTTTGTGCTCCAAACGTAAAGGTTTACACCCTTCAAACGTCTTTATTAAACAGTAGAAAGCTAGCAAAAAAAGACATTCGTGTGAAATGACTTCTTCACATGGGTGCAGCTGGATTCAGCGGCGTTAGTCTGTAGCATTTTCTGGACTTCTTCCTCCGGATTGCTCATTCTTCAGCCTCCCTTGGACCTCGAGTAGGGGTTGTGCTACACTGTAGACAAGTCCTACGCGCCAGCATGTAAAGCACCTAATGCTTAAATGGCACCTCAATTTTCAGTCACATTTCTTCATTCTGCGATAATGAACTCGAGCTGTGGAAGCGTCGTCGACCTTTCTGTTCTTTTTAATTCCAGCTGCACTGATACCTACGCCTTGATCGCTCCGCTCGGGACCATGCGCTCTAAGCCGTTGTCAGAGCCATGGTTGAATGAACATACGCGCACCCTCAGACGTGATTGCAGATGCGCTGAGAAGAAATGGGAAAAGAATGGGCTATATGTTTGTTTACAGCTACTAAGGGAGTGCCTCTGTTTACCAAGAGACTACTGAGGCTCAGTTCATGTCTAGCCTAGAGTCCGCGAAAAGCCCCAGTTCATCAGTACTTGACCCTTTATCCAGAGATTAATTAATACTTCCCTTGTTGCAGGCTGTACCTCATTATCTATTAAACAGTCTAAAGTTCAGCCTGCACCCAGCTCTTCTGGCTAAATAAAGGCCAATTTCGAGCCCCCCATTTCTTTCACAAGTCCTGGAGAAAGTGGTCTATTTTCAGTAGCAGCCCCATTTGAACTTAATGAGATCAATGAGATTTTAAATCATGACACAGAACTTTTTTTCATATATTCTTTTAACCCTGGATTCTGGAAGCTCGGCTGCCCCCTTGTACTTGGACCTAAAAGCAGCTTTTGATCCGGTAGACCATAATATCCTCCTGTCATGGCCTGAACCATGTGTTGGCCTTAAACGGTATGTTCGTCATTGGTTTCAGTCCTACTTATCTGGAAGGAATCTGGGCCCTTCAGCTTGAAAATAGCTTGTTTGTACAGTATATTCTGCCCCTGGGCTCCATCATTTCATGTTATAAACTTTCATTTCACTGCTGTTACAATGACTTACAGATTTATCTGCTTTTAAAACCAGAGATATACTTTAGCAGTTTTTGTGTTGCCTTGAAGATGTTAAACAGCGGATATCCTTAGAATTATCAAAATAAATGAGAACAAAATATAATGGTCCATTTGTTCAGGTGATTGGTTGATTTGAACAGGTGTACCTAGTAAAGTGGCCAGTTCTTGTATATACGTTTCTGAAATCTTTTGTTAAGTCCTTTTTTGCCTTTTAGCTGAGATATTGTCATATATATATAAGCCAAGGTTCTAGAGAATTTTAGCTCATAAATCTGTGAAACAGCTGATGCCTGTTTTATTTAGACCCTTCATAACAGGAAATTATAGTTATCCATACTCTGATAAGAAAAAAAAATATTGACAGAGATTTTAAAGCTCAGAATTTCCGGTGGATCTGAAGCGCTCCGGCAGTCAGTTCTTCTTTGTCAGTATTCAAGTGTTGCCTTGCCCTGTTGATCTTATCAGGCAAGCTAAAGCACAAATCCTGCAAAAGCAGCTTTATTTTAATGTCACAGGTTTTAGATTTGCTGAGGAGAGAATATTGAAATGGTATTGAACTTAGCGCTTTTAAGGGACTTCACATCTGTTCTGCTTGTGGTGCAGATCTGTGCCGGGGTAATTCCACGCCATCTCGCATACACCCACTCTCCCAGAGACTCTCTGCTAGCTTAGCAGTCTTCCTTTTCACGTTTTTTTTTTCACGTTTTTTCAGAGGAGGAGAATGAAAAGGCTTCTTTTCCTTACTGTCACACTTCTGCTGAATCCTGCATGCTGTCTGACATAAATTTTATGCTAATGCAAGCAGTTTGAAAGGTGGCTAGGTGGTGACCAGGGACTGGGATTCAGCAAGCAGATGTCTTGTCTTACTAGCATGTAAGACAGAGCTTTTTGCCTCATTTGAAGTTTGAGCCATTTCATTTTATGTCTAATATGCTTCTTTTAAGGCATACTTATACGCCAGCTGTCAAAGAGCAAGACAAAGTACTAAGAACAGGAGATATTACAAGAATTGAGCTCGCTGTCCTTTCACATTTTTCTTTGAAATTTGTAAAGATAAAGGAGAAAGAGATCAAACAGCCGTATAAATCTTGATTTAAAAAGATTAGCCAAATCAGATAATTTAAACTGCCATATTTAACCTTACCTCAAAGGCAAAAACTGACAGTTTTACCAGATTATTACTTAATATGCCTTATGCCTGTGTTTTTAGCCTGAGGTTGTATTTATACTTCAATTCTTTTTGAAGAGTCCAGTTCAGTTTAAATCAATTTAAATGATTCCAATGCAACCACAGCAAACAGTTAGTTCCTATTCAATTCAAGCACGTGGGCACAGTGGGTAGGAACCCGTCCCTCTTAAAGGTATACTATGCAACCGGGGTTGATTTTCCAGCGAGGCTCCCCCCAGAGGGCGAAAGTAAAAGTGCACTGTGGTAAAGATGCTCAGCTGTTCTCCTGGTTTCTCCGTCAAGCCAGGCGCGGTTGTTTTGAGCTTAAGCCGGGCATACGCTGTACGAGTTTTTCAGTCGTGGTACTTATATACATCTCAAACTGTGTGACGGAACCGCAGGGTTTAAAAGTTCACCGCTCACAATCTGTGTTCTCACACTGTACGCTGCGACGCTCGGACGCGACCGGAGTGCTCACACTGTACGTCGTGCCTCGGTGGGTGACAGGGACCCAGACCAGGGGGTCGAGCCCGGCTCGGGTGAGGCCCACAGGAGGCACAGAGGGGAGAGAGAAAAGACGAGACGCCCCGGCGGCCGCGGGGCACGGCAGACCGCCCGCCCCCCCCCGCCCCGCCCGCGAGTGGAGGCGTACGGAAACAGACCGCCAGCGCGTCGCGCGGACCGGAACGCTCGCCCTCCCCAACCCACCCGCGAGCCGACGCCTGGCCCCGCGGGTCCCGGGCCGGGCGGAGGTCACTTCGGGGACGCCTGCTCCCCTCCCTCCCCTGGCGGGGACGGAGATAAGGGGAGGGCGCCCCCTCGTAGCCCTGCTTGAACAGCAGGATGCGCTCACGAAAACCTCACGACGGCCGCCTGTCTGCTGTAAACAGTGTAAGCCCGGTTTACAGCAGACAGGCGAACGCAACGAAAAGTTGAAAAAACGGCAGTACAAACAATGACTAACACAGTGAAAGTATGAACATGCACAGAGAGAGAGAGAAACCATTCCAATGTTACTTACAATTGCATCAGCAGAAACGCGAGGTCCACGTCAGCCTTGCAGCCTTCTCTTTCTTTCAGCTCTCGCCATTCGGAAAAAGCTTGCCCGATGTTTACCCGTGTACGACTCCTCTCTCTGTCCAGAGACATTTTCCTCTTTCTTGTCTGCTCCGACATGGGGTTTCGCTGTTTTATCACCGGTTCCGCCATGATAACTGCACAAATATCGCCACTGCGCTAGCACCGAGCATGCGTTTCACTGGGGGCGTGTAGCAGTTCTCGCCGTAAAGCAAGACCGACTCTCGTGATGCACGAGACTTCTGAGCCTGTGGGTGCGAGCCGAGGGCTCCAGCAATGCGGTACCGCGCACGTGACGTCACGGCCTTAAGAGTAACGCCCCTTTTGCCGCACCGGTAGGGCAAACAGTCGTAGAACGCACATACAAACCAGCCATTACAAGCGCAACAGAAACAGCAATATGACCGACTTTGCAGCCATTAAACTTACACAAGACGATGTCCCAGGCGCACGGTTTACTGGTCGCACTGTGGAAGAACACACCAACCTTCAGCTGAAACGGTGGCTTGAGTGTCGAGGGCTCAAAAAAACTGGAAGACGGGCCGAGTTGATTCAACGGTAAGCTTTGTTTTTTTCCCTGCTCGGCGTTCATGCCTTTGTTATGATTTCCACCGTGCTCCGTTCACGTCGGCCTTTTTTGTTTGTTTGCAATCAACGTCCAGGAATCTGGACAATATCGCGCGGCAGGATAGACACGCAGACATAACAAAAGTGTAACAAAGGATAGCTCGTTTCGTCGTTAGCTCTTCGACGCCTGAGCAGATTTAAGCTTCAGTAAAACACCAAAATACTCTTACCTGTTCACTGCTTGATGTCGCTGGAATTGGGTCAGGATGTTCTTCAGTTGGGCCTTTTCCACCGACAAAATGCTTGCTACATATGTAGGTGAATTTGGTCACTTTTTCCGGGTTGAAATGTTGTGTAGGCCGCCCGCACAAGTGTACCCAACGCACACACTTCTCCTTGGCACTCTTGAGTTTCGGGAAATTAATGAAGAAAACATCCTTCATATGCGGCCGATGAGCGTACCTCGAGTCGCTGTTGCACGTCCCATAGCAACAATGTTTATAAACCATGGTTTTAGATGTTGGAAAAAGCAGTCGTTTACCGAGTAAAACCTAGGCTAACGCACGTCTCTTCCACAGTAAATCAGCGGCGGGTTTGGGAGTTTGCCCTACCGCGTACCACGTGATGTGACGTCATCGTGACGTTGTGTTTCTAAAAATAGCTCGTGCGCGGTACCGCATTGCAAGTGCGGTATTTCCCCTACAGACCACCAGGGCGGCCGAGAAAACCTTTGTTCGACCTGAAATGACTCATTTAATCATCCAAAACGGTATGGAACACATTAATTAACTGAAAAATGTTGCATAGTATGCCTTTAACAGGAGCAACCCTCTAGCAGAACCAGGCCCAGTGGCTCACTGTATCTGACTGGGGTATGTATGTATGTATGTATGTATGTATGTATGTATGTATGCATGTATGCATGTATGTATGTTAGTTATTACAAATAAGGAAATTTATGAGTAAATGAGAGCAGAATTAATTGCATGCGCTTTAATTCCTGGATTACATGAATCGGAGGACATTTCCCCCACTATATGAATGGTTTTGGTTTGGCCTAGTAAGAGTCGGGGTCAAATTTGATTAAGGAGCTGTTGCTTGATCTTAAGCAGGTTGTTCTAAAAATTAACAAAAAGGGTGGGTCAAAAGTAATCTACAGCAATTGTTTTTGTCTGATATACAAAGCTGCTGGGTTTGAAAAAGTAAGGTGTGATTAGAAAAAGCAAAAGCAGCAGAAATCTACAACAGGGCAAACACTTTTTCCCCGCAGTGTAAGAAAGGACTTTGTATCTCATTCAAAGTGCCCAGTGTCACTTCTGACCTTACTGTGATTTGTAGCTCCCTTACTGCTAATTACAGTTTGACTTGCTTTCCAACTCTGCAAAGTCTCTTGATGGTTCCAAACTTTTTTCCGTTTCCAATAACAGAGGATTTCTCCGTTTTCAGACGTTTGCTGTGAAATTTTTCTCTTTTTTTCCTTCCCCAGTTCTGTGTCCTGACACACTTCTTGCAGATTATTGCAGTTCTCTCAGCCTTGTGGTTTGTTTTTCCCTTTCATGATATCTTATATAGGACGGTATGTGCCGGCTTAATTATGGCCAATGAATCATTGCACAATTGGGACTCCTGTCAACTTCCCAAAGAGAGTCTGAAGTCTGATTATTCCTGCATATGTACCACATACCGGTGGTGTATTTTTGATACAGTACATGTTTTTTTGTTTGTAAATGCACAGAGTTGTCTCCAAAGAGAGGAGAAGAAAGGGATTTCAAAACTTTCTGACCGCATTTTGTGTTTCTTCTTGCTGGGCTTTTTTCCACGACGGAAGTCCTGCCTCAGTTAGGCAAGACAAGGCTCAGTTGTAGCAAATGCCAAAAAGGAAAAATAATGAATTTCCTGCCCTTGTTCTTGACTAAAACCAACCCTGGAGTGTGAATTTTTGCAGAGCATTAAAATTATCTCAGCAATTTCATGCAAAAATCAAGAGAAGAGGGGTGTCATGGGGAAATCTTTCCATGTAAACAAGGCATTTGTGTCTGAGATCCCGTGAGTGATTCAGCAGCCCCTCTTATTAAGCCGAATTAATCCTTTTACCTAGTGCTGCAGCTCTGGGACTCTTCCCACACACACACACACACACACACAACCTTCGCAATCAGGCTTTCATAAATCACGTTGTTGTATGTGAAGTGGACTGGCAGAATGCTCTCTGTCTGGGTTTTGGGAGAACTTACAGCACCACATGGTTGTGTTCATTAAATGAGAGGAGAGGGGAAAGAGCGTAAAAGTAGAGCCAGAGATTTGGGGAGAGGAGAGCCATCAGGTGACCCAATCTCTGTCCAGCAGCTGGCCACTATCCCCCCCGGCCAATTAGCCCCAAGAGTTGAGATGCTTTACTCCATGCGATAAAGCCAGGCCTCTTACTCTTTGGCCCCCTTTAATAAGCCTCTACCCGAGCATCAGCCGTCAGATTGAGCCCCTATCAGCCCTGCACAGAGGAAGGGCCTGTTCACTCAGAGTAGTCCCTCCTCTTAACAGGGGAGGCAGCGGTGTGTGAGCGAGGGAGGCATGGGTCCAGAGATAAGATGCAGTGAGTGTCACGGGAGAAAAGGGGGTCGAATCGGCGAACGCAAACAATCAAGTGTGGTCAGTGAATTGTAGAGGGTGCGTTTGTTTCACTGTGTGCACACTGTCGATCAGTGCCTTGTTTATTCCTTGTTAATCAAAGAAATCACACGTTGCATTCATTTCCTGCAAGCAGGAAATTGTATTTCCTGAGGCCTGTCACTTTTCTATCAGTGACTGCTCAAAGGTTGGAAAGTACGGCATGCGTCGGATACATGGACCCTAAATTTTTAACATTTTATTAAAAAAAAAAAAAAAAAAAAAAGAGCAAGAAGAACAATATGTCCCGAGCACCTCCACGTTCAAAGGAGATTTGTAAAGGAACATTGCGTTTAATCCCAGCGTAGATGTGGTTGGCCTCTGAACGGTGGATATCCACAGGGATATCCTTGTAATTCCTTTCCGAATGGAAGTCTATTTCCCTCGGTTCGCTAAACTCCTTTCAGTGTGCCTCTTGCTGGAGCACTTCTCAGAAAAGGAGGGGAGGGTACAGGAGACTTGTTTCAGCTTCAGCACAGTCTGGATTTACTCTCTTGTTGCAACAGCAGAGGAATTACGGTCCATTGCCTGTTAAAAAAAAAAGCCTCTCTCTGTCCCCTCAGTAATGTTCCCATCATCAAGTCATTACACCAACGTGCTGTTCACCAGCGTCTGTTTCAGCAGGCTTACCAAGCTCTGAGGCCTCTGGGTAGCTTAGGCCGAAGAAAAGGCTCGGTTTGTTTCTCAACTATCTGCAGAGACTTGTGCCCTTGTATGACGTCTATTGGCCTTGATTCTTCTGAGCCCCTTGGTAACACAAAGCGGTAAGACACAAAGTCCCCCAGCTGTGATGCTGAAAGTCTTTGAAAAAGAACAGTTAAGGGAAATCTGTTACAAATTTGTCTTTGTTCGGGGAGGAAAACTCGACAGTGGGAAGTGTTAAAATAGAGATTTGTGTTTGTCCTTTTATTTCAGACGGTATGATAGAGTAGATTTGTGGCTTTTACCCGTTCTGTACTTCAATGGCATGTAGTTGGTGACACTGTTGCCTTGCAGTGAGAAGGTCCTGGATTCAAACCCTGGGAACTTTCTGCATGGATGTTCTCCTTGTGCATATATGGGTTCTCCCCGGGTACTCCAGCTTCCTATGTTAATTGGTCACTCTAAAATTGCCCCTAGGAATGTATGTATGCATGGTTGTTTGTCCTGTATGTCTCTATGTTGCCCTGTGATAGACCGGCAATCTGTATAGGGTGTACCGCCTCTCACTCAGTGAATTCTGGAGATGGGCACAAGCACCCCCACATCCCTCCACAGGTAAGCAGGTGCAGATGATGGATGGACGGATATTATTCAATGGTATGACTTCATTATGCAGTCACTGAGGATTGCCTTCCCAATTAGTGGTACTGGTTGTTTTTGCTGAGAGTAAAGAAGCTGACTTCCTCATTTAGTCAAACCTCAACATTGAAGGGTTAAAGCTAAAATATAAAAATTTCATATACGCTAAAAGTATTACAGTTTTGGATTACACCTGTTTACAGACCTATCCAAAGCTTTTGACTGTGGACAGCGGTCTTCTCTTACACAGTCCGAATCATATAGTAACATTTAAATGAATTGTTGTGTTTTCATGCTGAAGCTCTATGTGATGAGGGGTGCTCCTCAAGGATCAATTCATTCCCATGCTAGTTAGTTTCCTCCCTCATTTCTGATCTAATGTTTATGTAAAGCTTTGGTCTGATTCTGATTTTAATTTTAATCTGTTCTAATTTCTCCTAACATGTGGTGTAAAACACTATAAATAGGAAGATGTAAGAGCAGCACGCTTTCTCTTTTTTTTCTTGTCTTTCTCCCATGAGACATTATTCATGGTTTATGTTAGAAGCAGAGGAAACATCACATCTTGTGTGGAGAAAATCATTCTCTGTAAAAGCAAGTTTTAATAATATTTAAAAGCAAAGGCATATTGGCAGTAAGCAGTTAGCTTGGCTAGCATTATTAAACAGCTTACCCTAACTCAGAGATATCTAACAGACAGGAGTTTATAACTCAAACTGATAAACACTGTAACTGTGATGTAATACCCTTCTTGTCAGTAAGAAAATCAAAGGCAGACATCTCTTGATTTTTTTCCCCTGCATCTCTTTGCTTCTTCCAACTTCATTTTACTGATATTAAAAAAAGGCTAACTATAAGTGTTCTTCCCAAAGTAACGCCGTCCACTTTGGGTTAGTGTTGTTGTTAATACCTGATAGCACTAAACTATGATGTATTCAGTGACGAGTAATACAGAACCGCTAATTTTCTGTTAACTGGATTTTATGCCTGAGGAGCAGGTCTCATTTGGAAGCTATTAAGACAGGAACTTGGACTTTTCCCGTCTATAAATGCAAGCAATTTCATCTACTTTGAAGCGTCTCTTTTCAAGTTTAGGAAAAAATCGGATAAAGCTGAGGTATGCGTCCATGCTTTAAATGTGGATAACCTTTTAATCTCTTCATTTCATGTTGGATTCAAAACTTATTCCTCCATCACAAAAACCTTTTAAGACCAAAAGGAAGCAATCATTTAGAGCTGTTGCCTCCATCTTTGCACTGCTTTGATTGTTTTGATCCTTGTAAGAAGCAGCTGATCCATTTATTCAGACTGGCTTTTGGCTAGCGTTTGTCATTGCTGTTGGCTTTGAGAACTTCTCCAGTTCAGATATTGACTAGCAAAGCGTTCTTTAACAATAAAAAATGAAAACGTATGAATGGTGTGTCATTAGGAGAGCAGGACATAGAGCATGGGCAGAGAAACAGACAGACTTGATAGAGAAACGGAGAATAGCTGGTAAACGAAAGAATCAAGCAATGAATAATAAGAACTAATGAGCATGCTGGGGCCATGTGAGTTAAAGGTAGTCGGCCATTTTTCCACAAACGTAAGCAAGAAACACCCTTGTCCCTTTTTAAAAGAACTGCTCATGCGCTAGATTATCTTACCTGCTCTTTCGCAGTGAACAGCTAACACCAACGATAAACGCTAAGCTAACCGCTAACCTAACCGGAGAAATAAACACTAGAAGTCTGCATGCGCAGCCAGCAAGTGGCAACTAACAAGGAACGAGCACACACACTGATGTTAGGTGAGCGCGTCAGAATGATTGGCATGTGGGACAACCAATGGGGATAGAGGGGGGTAAGGGCAGGACCAAAACTATGACCAATCCCTGCTATTTGGACCGAATAGCAGGGATTGGTCATAGTTTTTACAGTCCTGCAACTCTCACAGAGATCAATTTTTTTCTCATTCCCTTTTCTGAATACATAATGCATTGACTACTGTCAGGATGGCAGGACCATTTTACCCAGTATAACAAAAAGTGTTTCTGAACAGGATTATCATCTATAGCTTGAATTAGGGGATCATGTGAAGCTGCTGGGGAAGAAGTAGTGCAGGGGAGGCAAATTAACACAAACACACAAAGAAACTATCAAAGCAAGGGGAAAGTCCAACCGAGAACTAACAGAAATGATTCCAAAAGTACAAAGAACAGAAAATATAAATAAATTAAGAAACTAACCTGAAGAAACACCTAGAGATGAAAATGAACCTAGAAAGGAACAGGATGTGACCAGACCTATAGAACATAGAACAACAGGGAAATGACAAAAGCACAAACAGGACAAAAAAATCCTAAAGCCAACACTAAATGATCATAAAAGTTTTAGGCTGTTATGATGTTACGTTTATGCTGTTTTATCTTTTGTTTTATGTTTGGTTTTCTGTGTTGTGTATGCCTGTTTTAATTATAAAGCACTTTTTGGGTTTGATCTGTGAAAGGTACTGTTTAAATGAAGTTAACTTAATTACTAATCAAAGAACATGCGTGCCATTTTTTCATCTGTGTTCCTTCTTTGTCTATCCTATAAATAAAACTAAATTGGAATTGGCAGATCACACTTTAAAAAAAACGAAATTAGTGTTGACAAAGCCAGATCGGTTCATCCGTGCAAAGCTGCTAAATAATTTTGCTCCTGACATTGATCAAAAGGAAATGTATTTTTAGGTAATTAAAATGAAACAATTTTTATGTTATCCACACTATGGTCCCTCATCCCAGCAAACCTTTTATTTAAGAAATCTACCATAAAGCATAGATTTTTCTTTAGGTAAAAATGAAGGAAGGTGTTGAACACAGGCTCTACATTTAACTTTCTCAAGTTGGTAGGCAAGTCAAAAATAAGTTGTGTGTTCTGTTATTTTGAATAACTCATGTAGGTCCTGATTTTAATTCAAAATGTGCTGAAAACTATGTTACATTTAACTTACTAAAACTTACTCAAACTTTTGTTATTGCTGGTTATTTCTCTTTGAACGTGTGTTCATGTTTGTCATCTTGACCAGGATTCTTTGCCTGAACCCGTGTTGTATTTCTATGGGACATTTCTGATTTTGTAATGTAAAAGAACATAAATGTTTTGGAGTGTTGGCAAATTCCAGTAGTACAATTTGCCAGTGATCGGCACAGCTAACCAAAAAGTTAACTTTGCAAGCTCATTCTGCTAACTAAAACAGTAGCTTTGCTACCATTAAACCAGTGATTAATAAGGAAATTCAAGAGAGCTATTTATATTCTATACTGTTTAGATCTAGCCATCTATATTCTATCTATATTAAAGGGATTAGAGTCACACAGCGGTGCACTGTTTACAGATAAAGAAAAATCTGGTTACTGGTCTCTCTGTTTTTCAGCAATGGGAGCCAACTGCATCATAACAAGTAGAGGAAAGGTAAAAAGGAAAAAAAGAAGTGTGTGTGGATGTCTAGTTAGAACCAGGACAGCGACGTAAACGTTGGACGAATATCTTGTTGCGAACGTGATCATACTGAGTTATGGAGACACAGTAAAATAGATACTAACCGGTCCGCAAACAATTTCTAAACTTGCCGTGAGCGATGAACAACAAGTTAGCTGCAGTGGTAGTTTTTGTTTTATATGGCAAATGGTCTGTCTTTTGATAATATGGGCAGACAAAGATCCCTGCCAGAATAAGCTTTATAAAGTGTTTTAGTCTTTGACTTCACATAAAAGATCATCTAATTTGCTTTTAGACCTCGAGGACCGTTGAGTCCAAGTTGAATTTGTTTGGAATTTGCCAATCCAGCATAGTTTCATGCAGCCACACCACTGGGAGATAACCCCATCACTCCTCATCTCCACAGGGGGAATCGGTCAAAGTAACACACACACACACACTCACCGTTTGCTTCCCGCGATTGCCACCTCTGAGAATATCCCTCGCCAGTGACTAAATTGGCAGCAGGGAACTCTTTTGGAAAGGAGTGCAAGCATACCCATTAGCAAGGAAACCAGGTGTTTTGCTCTGCCCATATCCCAGGATTTATACCCCAGTCATCTGGCCCAAAGGGATGGTTTATTTGTCCTTGTTTCCTTTTGAAAAGACAAACATGTACGGGAGGTAAATGGGATGGGCAAGTTAACTTAGAGTTTGCAAAGTCATCCCCTTCTGAGCCGGAGCTGTAGAGATTTGTAGAGTGTTTACGATAGAACTGATCTGATGGTGAGTACATCTGCGTTTCTCTGAGGTCGCCCTGATGAAACTGAACCAGGTGGTCATCGACGTAGCCGCTTACTCATGAATTTTTAGTTGCCACGTGTCCGAAGCCAAGCAGCTCTTACTCGCACTGTGACAACGCACATGTACAATTATGGCTGCAACACTCCAAATTGGCTTTTAGTGCCCAGACGAGGAGATATCTTGAAACCAAATTTGAAACGCATCCACATGCACACACACTCCTGCATCTACATGCACAGTGTGCGTCCTTTTCAACTCTTTGATTACTTTGTGGTTGCTGTGATTGTGAGGCCACCCTTGATTAGCTCAATTTATTCCCCAGCCATGCCAGAGGGCCATTTAGGGAAGTTTTTGCAGACTTTTTCCATTTATCAAGATGGGAGGCAGGCATGATTTGAATCTTAATATGGCCTTGCGGTAGAATCCAAACAAGTAGGATCCAGGCAAACCTTGTTTAAGTGTGCATAAAAGTGACAATTCAAAGATAAAAGGACAATGTAAATAGTTTTTTTTTTGTACTGTTTATTTGTAGCTGTTTCTTTTTGGTTAAGATGGGGTAAAAAGAGCCCTGAACTGCCTCTCCATGGAGCAAGAGCTAATAAATACACAGGAAGGCAGAAAAAGGAGCAGTAAAGGTTCATGTTGGATAACCATGTTGAAACCTTTAAAATGTACATAATTTCTTACTAACAATTGAATCTTGCATCAGTGATGTCAACAAGTGGGTTTAATATGTTGTTTTCTGTTTAAGCTATTTACTTAAAATTTACTTTCATTTTGCCTTTTCTGTTTGCATGTGTTTCAGTTTTGTTTTCTCCATCAGATATGGCTCTTTATTCCCATTTCTCACATTGTTTTAACGAGTGGTCACTTTAAAATGTAGGAATGCTACTTTGTTGTTTACCAATAACTGGTATATAATCCATTTAAAGTTATTGAGATTTCACTCTGCAGATATTGATTTGTAGTAAATACTTGTAAACCAGTTATTTCATGCAATATCCCATTTTCTATATGTTTTATTTGAAAACTCCTTTTATTCTGATAAAGGAAGTGTAAAGACCTGAAGATTCATAATTTACGGCAGTTGCATAATCTCACAAGGTAGCTATGATTCTATATATATATATATATATATATATATATATATATATATATAAGGCTTGTCACGTGGTTGTACCAAGGACCCCTTAAATGGTGGAGGCTGCTGCATGTACAATACTGTTGCATATTGTAAACCCCTTCCGCTCTTATAACAGCCTAGGTGGAGTGTGTATCCTGTCAATGCTGGTCATTTTACAGGAAGCACTTTGCTGCTATCTAGCAGTCGGACTAATGCCTAGCAGTGCCTAATGCTTGATATTCATCCATCCATATATTGTCTGCAGATGCTTATCCTTGCAGTGTCACAGGGGGTCGGTGCCTATCAACAGTCACTGGTCGGGAGAGCGTACAGTCCATCCCTGGGCAACGCAATGACACAAAAGAAAACCATGCACTTACACACTCACTCCCAAGGGCAATTTAGAGCAACCAATTAACCTAAGAGTCATCGCTCTGGACTGTGGGAGGTGGCCGGAGTACCCAGAGAGAACCCACACGTGCACGAGGAGAACACGCAAAGTACCCAGGCCGTGGTTTAAATGCAGGACGTGTCGTACTGAATATCAAACTTTAATGAGAAAATATCATGTTATTAGAGCTGATTTGCATAGAAATGTAAAAAGAGCAGATTAATCTTTAAACTCTCGCCTCATAAATGTGTCCTCTTCAATTGGCGCGTTAAATATTTGTCAACACAAAGGAAGGAGTTTAACATCTTTGTGAGGCATGGATCTTCTATGAAGTCCCCATTACGCCCGGTTCAGCCATGTTATGAGTGACACAGACCTTAATAGTCAGGTCCAATCAGTGGCTATTCGTTATCTTGCTGTGTGTGTATGAAATAATGAGTGCGCCGACATAAAAAAGAGAGAGGGAAAAGGATATTTCCAAGAAAGGAAATGAGACATCCAACAACAGCGCAATCATTACCTCACATTTTCAAAGTTGAGTGAGTAATGCCCCCAAACTGCAATATGGCCAAGTGCATTGTGATGACATCACCTCATCCTCTGCTATATATATTTTTTTTTTCATCTCAAGCCTTAAACTGTTGCCCCACCAGCTGCTCGGCAGCCAAATGAAAGTTAAGAAGCCATCAACCGACTGAGAATTTGAGGGATTATGAAGCGTGGGACGATAGATTATCTCTGCTTCCCAAATCAAGGTTAATAGCTTCCTTTCAGATATGGGATGCAATGTCAGCACATCCACCATCGCACACAGGCAGCATTATCTGTTTACACGGACACTTTCCTTCTGTGTTTTGACGACGTGAATCTGACAGGATGAGCAGCGAGGGGCACAATGAAATGGACATCCATTCTCTGGGAATGTCCTATTAGTCTCGGGAGGCTATTCTGGGAAAACTGCTTCTAATTTATCTCTTCCCTGTTCCAGTCGGGAGTGAAGGGTATTCTGTGCCATAGGAGAGCTCATCAGTTTGTGTTTATGTTGTCTCTTCAAAGAATTGCCAACCGGGGGATTTGTTTCCTCTCCTCAAAGGTTGTGTTAAACGCAGCTTTAACACAACTTTCCATCTTTCTGGGATCGATCGATTCAGGCGGTCTGTGCGTCTTTGTTCCCCTTAGAGCGCCTTTTTTGCAACTCCCTGCATTTTTCTGTCTGAGAATAGCGAAATCACACGAATGTGGCAGGGTTGAGCCTCAGCTGGCTGATTGGATTGTCTTTTGCGCCGTCTCGGGCTGCATTAAGCGGCGGACGATTTGGGCATATAAAAAAGTGATGGATGCCTCCCACTTTTACGTCTGGACCGCTCATGGCTGACCTCAGCAGAAGGCAGGAAAGGCAGGAGGGGAGCAAGGCAGTGATTTACTGACCTGGCTGGTAAGAGCGGGGAGGCTGAATGTCACTCAGCTCCCTCTGACAGCCACAGATGTGAAGCGGCATCTCTGGGCTGCTGCGTTCTTCCCCGGGCCATGATGTTTGGTTGACACGTTTGGAGGAAATTATACAGAGTAATTATCACTAGCTGGAAATCACAGGATTTTGTGATTAGCCATCAAATCTACTTCCGTGCTCATCTTCGTTTACTCATTTGGCCCTCACTAATTAGTCAGCGCAGTCAGAATGTTATCAGCTTCGTTCTTCCTACCCACATTATCCACATCTGTCAGTCTCATTTAATTCCTCTGAGGCTTTATCATTGCAAGAACATGAACAATCATTGGAAAAAAAAAAAAAAAAAAAAAAGACCTGACCCATCTCTATTCTAGGATTTTACGTATGGGGACATTATTATCCAGATTATACATTGATTTAAATGCATCCTCAAGTGTGCAAAACCACCTCGCAGAGTACGCTGTCATTATTTATGAGACAAAACAAAGCCTAAATGGGTAGATCGTCTGTGGGAAAATCATTAAAAACACCCCACGATTTAGTGGGCTGTAGAACCACCTTAACAGAATAAGTTGAATGCTTTATTAAGCAGACAAGCTTATGAATGACCCAATTACTGCAATGTGCCCAGGTCTCGTTTCTGCAACTCATCACCTGATCATCACCCCTCTACCTCCATGTTTGAGCTGATAAGTTGTTTCCTCCAAACGAGGAGCTTTTCGTCATGGTGACATGTCTCCGCTGTTTCTCCAGAGGACATTTGGTAGTCTTCTGGTTCAGTTCAAATACAAGTTTGCCGTTCTAAAGTTAAATCCTGGACTTCATAGTTAAAAATTCATTTAAAAACCTTCCTAGAGTGATGAACTCAGGATTTCTTTATACCATGATGACAATTTTATCTATCTATTTTATTTATTTATTTTTATTTTTTTTGGGGGGGGGGGTATGATGTCATCATCTAAAATGCATATTTGTGACCCAGGCTGTGGGGATAATAAGCTTTTGCCAAAACAAAACAGTGATTGTATGTGTTTCAAACTACAAATGATCTTTATCAAGTGATTTATGAACTTTATTTAATATATTGCCTAAATCCACACTACATAAAACAAAAGGTCAGTTATCAGAGGCCCACAAAGTGAACGAAGTGAATAAGTGATTGAAGCTGCGTGTGAATCAAGTTCAGGGAATTATTTCAATGCAACACTTTCAGAGACAAAATAGACTACTGTAAAACATATTTAATACCTGCTTTGGAATCCAGGGTGGGATCACCAGCACTTTTTTTGGATGCATGATTAATTTTGGAGTGCGTCTCCTCTCTGCTCTATTAGCTCTGACTGCATTTCAGGAGAAGGCAGCAGCAGCTGTAGTGTGCCTGTGAGACAGCGCTGAGGGAAGTAGGAATATATATATATATATCATATGCTTTATATTGCTGCCATTGCCACGATGAATTAAATGTGCTGGAAACCCTGGAACTTCAACAATTGATTCTTAATGGCCGTTGCTGGTGCCTTTCTACCTTGACATTGTGTTAGCACAAACCTGTATGCTTCTGAATTGCAAATAGCCAGATCCACTTAAGCTTAATTTTTGTTTTAGAATGAGTGACGGGGGGATCTGCTATGTGTTTCTGTGCACTTAAGGTTGGATTTAAATTGTTGTCAAACCTGATGAAGATCAAATCATGTCTCCTAAAACTCTTGAGCTGAAACAGTGTTCTACTTCCTTCTCACCATGAAGTGGAGCTGTGCTGGCTTTAGTAGTAGCTGGGTGCATCTGCCATGCCATGACCTTCCATCTGTTAGCAATCATTAAACAGGTTGATGGATACGTTTAAAGCACTAAACTGAAGATGCAACACACTGCCCATTCAGCCTGGACTGTTCTCTGATGTCTCCGACTGGTTGGAAAGGCGCAAATTACTCAGGCAAATGCCAGAGAGCCCATTATCTTTGATGCTTTCTCATTATTATCAATCAGAGCGAATCCTCATCAAAAAAAGCTAGACTTCAGGAATAAATTTTCCTCCGATTAACATACGAGGCAGGGCCTGAGACAAATGACAATTTCTCACAACCTAAACCAAAATTCAGGAAGCACAAATGTATCCAGGGATTTTAAAGCACTGCAGCACTACGTTGGTTTATGGTAATGTTGTTGAGATACAGCACTGACAGGAAACAAGGAAACACCAGCAACAAAGGCACATTTTGCAAGACAAGATTAAACTTAATACGCATTTCTCAGACTGACAGGGATGGTTACAGCACGCAAAGCTCTTCTTCAACTTGTTTTCTTTACTGCATCAAAGTATGCACGGACTCTTTTTCCGTTTTCCTAACAGAAAACAAATATCACTGATACTTAGCTGTACTTTCTAGTTGCTTAGACCCACTGAGGAACAATTTTCTTCTCTGACAACAATGATGCAATTCAGAGCAACTCTTTTCCACTTTGTGCAAAATGTCTCTTATGTACCGTTCAGCGATTTGTGGCCACTCCTGCTTTTGTAAAGCTCTTAACCGGTCAATATTGATTTCAATTAAGGAATTTGAATTACCAATGTTCAAAATGTTTATTTCTAGCTGTCCCTAAATATCAGAGATTTCTGCAACATCAAACTGTCCTGACATAAAAGTGTCCGTCCGCATCAAGCGCCTGTGCTGCAAGGCCAAATTTGTAATATTTAATTGTGGTCAGAGGTCCTTTAAATCAATATTTGCGAGTGCTGCAAACGACCCTCGACCCACATGTAACTTGGAAACCTCAACAAGGCTGCCAACATTCCCTAACAAAGCCTGTTTCACTACAAAAACAGCTTTTCGACATCAGAAAGTCGGATATCTAAGTTTTTTTCCTGCAAATGTGTGAAATTAATTTTTCTGTAGAAATGTACTCCTCTGTGGCCAATGATTTATTTTCTTTAATCTGCAATGGCTGTGTTAAAAAAACAAATTTCTGGGAAATTATGAGAATAAAGTCAAAATATTATGAGAATTAAGTCACACAATGGTTTCAAGGTCCTGAAACTAAAAAGATTCGGTATTTGCTTATTAGTGAAACTCATGCCAAGATGCTCGACATATTTCATTTTAACACAGGGGGAAGACTGCAGGTTTTCATAAAATTACTACTTTATTCTCACAAGTTTGTGACTTTATTCTCGTAATTTTAATTTTAGATTATCGTAACGCCGCACTAGTTTGTCTCTCGGTTTTCCACCGTCAAGCTTTTAGAAGCTTGAGAGTAGAGAGACTCTGCCATGTAATGCAGCTGCAGCAGTCGTCTGTGGACAGCTGAAGAAGACGCTGCAGTTTGATGTGAGATTTGAAGCCTGAAACTGTCTATTGGGGAACGGAAAGGCATCTGTCAGACAGGAACTTAGCCTGGATCTCCCTCTGTGGGGCAAACCTGAGTGCGTCTCAGAACGGTGCAGCCGAGCGTCTTTTGATCGGTGCCTTCTGATGTTTTTTAAGGAGGTTCAGAATTTGCTTTTCTTGTCTCTAAACAAGAATGGGAAACGTCTTTCAGTTTCTTAACTTCAGAGTTTTTGAAAATTTGCCATAACAGCCACATTTTTTTTTTGGATGGTTTCCTTTCAGTGACATTAAAATGTGACGCCAAACATTTAAGTGAGCTGTTTGTCACGAGTCACAACTTTTTAGGCAAAGGAACTGCCTCGTGCCAAACCTCTGCTGTAAACTCAAGTTATGCTTTTAAAGAGAAGGAAATAAAATCAGCAGCCCTTTAGGTCATGCCAGGAAAGAGTTTGATTTAGTCATCTTTTAACTCGACCAACTTTTTTCTTGTATGGAAACTATATGATTGCCACAAAGAGCCATAAATATCCACAGAAAAGAAAAAAAATGTGTTTTGACTTACATTTTATGTGAAAATTTCCAAAACTATTCAGACCCAATGCAAAGTGTGAGATTCTGGGTGGAAAATGCATGGTTCTACATTGTTCCAGATAATCCTTGCTGTCCTAAAGCACCCTAAGCTCCTTAAATATTGGGAGTAGCTGTTTTTAGCTACGAAACAGGTAAAAAAAAGGAGAGGACCTGGTGCTGCTCACAGCTCAGACAACAGCGACAATGACCGATCTAAGTTTCTTTGAGTTCCTGTGCATTTTTAAAGGCTACAACACTGTGTAGAATCTCAAATGCCTCCTTGCCCTTTGCAAAATCTAATCAAGGCAAAATATATAGTTGTAGTTTTCTATTTTGTTGTCGGATGAAACAAAAATGCAATTGTTTTTCCCCACAATTACGTCGCCATCATTTGGCGTTAAAAATGATGAGTTTGACCGTGCGAACATAATGCTGTGGGGCTGCTTTTCATCCAACAAAAAATATATATTAGGAAAGAATATTTCAGTGTACATCGGATGTTTCAGAACGGCAATAACCTCAAAACACACAACTGGAGTGGTGAAGAAATGACTCGCTCACCAAAATATTAACATTGCAGTGACCCAGTCAGAGTCCCATGTTGAATCTGGGAGAGAAAGATTATGGTGATGGCAAGGAGGCCTTTCCTCCTCAAAGCTCTGGAGCCCATTGCAACAGATGAATGATCAAAGTTTGTAAGTTTGCCATTTGGTAGCTGTTATACCTAATATTGGATTTTTGATTAATGATTGAGAAAGGTATGAACAATTTTGAACTCAGCATTGATAAAAACAGGGAAATTATTGAATTTCACAATACCACAGGTACGTTGTCTCTTGATCTCATTCCCAATCAGACAATGTCTTGGTTGAATAAAAATGACTTTTAATCTAAATCTGTTACCGACATGAATGCTTTAGGGCTCAACTGTATGTTGGTGCTTTTAGGTTGTGTTCAAACCCATACGTGCATCAAGCACACAGGTAGAACATTTTATGGACTACCAGGAACCTTATTGGAGGAAGGAACGGTCCAAATGACAAGTCTCTTGCTGTTGGGGTTAATCAATACAAACTGAATTCCAGGGTTTTACCACCCTGGTTTGAAACTTATTGTTTTTATTTTTCTGATTCTGTCTCAGTGGTATTCTTAAAATACAAAATCCTTAAAAATATATAAAGTAATATCATCTTTCTTTTTAACCCTCCCAGTGCAGCTGTTTCTATTGGCTGCTTATTTGAGCAGCAGACTTTGAATGGCATCTTTCAGCAATAACTAATCTCTTTCCTCTAAGCTCCTTTAAGTATTTCTTCCTGCTTTATTTAGCCGTGGAAGCGCTTGGTACATCCAGTGATTATTGTCAGCAGCGCACCCACTGTGACACCTTTATTACCGTGTGTTTGGTTTAATAGGCAGTGAAAGCTCTGCTTAGTTCTTAAGAATGGAGTCTGAGAAATAAGTGGGGAATTTTGGCAGCTGCAGTAAAATTACAGACATTATCTATTTACGTGAGGAAAGAGACTGCATCGTTCTAGTGAAATACGGCTCACCTGAGAGATTTTATCTGCTAAGCAGGTGGCTAATGCATTATATTTATTTAAGGAAATAAATCATTTTGTCAATTGTAGCCAGCATAACTTGGGCTCTTTTTTTACTCATTTATTAGCATATAGAGCAAAAGCTGTTTAGAAAATAAACTGAATCTTCTTCTTACAACTATTAAACCTGCTTTATGTAGCTCGTAACTTACATCAGCTTTTTTTTATTATTGAATTGCATCCAGTCTGCTGGTAAGTTCCTCTTTTTGACATGCCCCACTTTGTGAAGAACGACTGGTTCTCTGCCTGTTTTCTTCTTTCCTGTCAGACTGAACCGCTTCTTCATTATTCTGGTATTATCAGAACCTTTGGAGAGCTTGACTCAACTTGGCCTCTCTTTGGTTTTGATGGCAATGCGTGCATTTAGATATTTACCTTCACCTGCATCTGTTGAGTTGCTGTACAGTTAGCCCGTGCTTGTTTGGGGTCACAATCAGTGACTACTTTTATGCTATATAGGCCCGATATTCCAAGCTAACAAATGCATTTTCTTTCATTCTTTGTGTTCTGACAATGTTTCCGTTTAGTACACTGGATCCTGGAAAGGTTTTCTTCCCTATCAAACTTTTTCCACTTTTTGACATCCAAAAACTTCTATATATTTATTTGAATTTTATGCAAACTGTATAGCGCTTTATCAAGTTCTGAGGTCTCTTCACACTACATTCAGGCTCTATAGCCCTAGTTTAAAATGGCCTAGTCAAAGTGCTGACCTATATCCACCAGAGAATCTGTGGGGAGATTTAAAATCATATACATTAATGCTTTCCGTCTGATCTTACTGAGCTTGAGCCAGGTTGCAATAAAGGTCTGATTTTTTTTTTTTCTTCCATGCTTTGGACATTTTTACTTTTTGTTTAGTTGACTATTTGTGGGATTGCTGTCACAGCTTTCCCCTATCCAGAAAGAATTTCTACTAAGGGATATAACAAAAATACATTTCTAGTCTTGAATCGGCCAATATTTCAATATTTCAGTTTCTATATGTGTAAAGCTGGTAGAGGCACCCCCCCCCCCCCCCCACACAAAAAAAAAGTAAAATCATTGAAGTTTGTAGTTTTAGTCTGAGAAACTTGAAGGAGAATGATGCCTGTTATGAATAGAAACAAAGTAGAATTTGGAGCAGGTGGAGGATCTATGATGTATAACCCAGTCTTTGGTGCGTCTGCCCCACTTTTACAACCTTCTTATCAGGTCACATCCCAGTTTAGGTGTGTTTATGCAAAGCCTATCTATAGTTGCATGTGTTGGTGTGTGGCTCTGCCTTATGTGTACGCTAAAGACAGCAAAGACTTTTCAATTGCCTCTCTGCCCACCAGGCCGCCCCAGCGCAGCTGGGGAGGAGGCCAGACGCATTACTCAGCTATTAGACTGTTATTTGCAGGTGTCACCCTCAGCAGGGGGCTGTGTTGATAGAGGAGGAAACGCCCTCAAGGTCCAAAGCTACACATACATGTGCACGCTTTTCAGTCAGGGACGTTGGGCCTGTGGCTGTGTCTCGGTGGGTTGATGGGGCATAACAGAGTCGAGTCACACAACGGACGGGTGAATCGGATCAGGCCCAGAGGTGGGGGGGCAGGACACCAGAGGACGACACGGCTGGGTCATTTGGGAGGCCGCCTGCCACTCCATTTCACTGGAGATGAATTGGTGTGGGCCTTCTGTAATGAACCAAGCGCTTTAGTGTGATGACTGCTTGGAGAATGCGTCTCTTTTACAAAACAGACACGTGTGGACTAGAGTGATGTGATCAGCCAAATAAAACATTGTGCAATTTCAGAGCTCTTAACTAAGGAGCTTTAAATGTCTAGAGCCATCCAGAAATACTCACACGTCTTGAACCTTTTCACATTTTGTCATGTTACCACCACAAACCTACATTTATTTTATTGGGATTATTTTGTAATAGACCAACATAAGGCAGCACACAGCTGTGATTAGGAGTAAAAGGATAAAAATAATACAAAAGGCCATGGTCACCCTGGAGGAGCTGCAATAAGCCACTGCTCATAAGGTAGAATAATGAAAACTACGACTTGTGCACTTTACAAATCTGGCCTTTATGGAAGAGCAGCTTAAAGAATTTGGTATGTGTGGCGTAAAACAAACACTACACATGACCCTGAACATATCAATTCTAATGTAAAACACGGTGGTGGCCTCGTTAGGCTGCAGGGATGTTGTTCTTTAGCAGGGACAGGGAACCTACTCAGAGTTTAAGGGAAGGAGGATGCAGCCAAATGCAGAGCAATCCTGGAAGAAACCATATTTGGGTAGCCGTCCACAACCTCCAGGGCCTGGAGCGCTGGCACGGAGCCTGCGGTCAATAAACCTGCCGGAGGACTTGAAAAGGGAGTTAAACAAAAACAAACATGTGAGCTGACATGGAAGAGGGAGACAGCTCAGTGTCTACACGAGCAAAGCAGGTAGAGACTCTTTCCTGGTATCCGCAGCTGAAGGTGGTTCTATGAAGAATGGACACTGCAAGTAGGGGGACAGCTTCCCCTTACAGTCTGTCACTTAATAAGTTCAGATTTGATCAATCTCCAAGTTGAAAAGACAAAGGGGAATATTATCAATGTCTCAAACCAGAGGGTAGATGAGGTTCACAAGAAGACGTATACTACTTGGTTTCTAAAGGAAACTCTTTCCAAATCACTCAAACTGTGTTAACACTTCAATAACCCAACACCTTCACATCCATTCATCAAAAAGTTACTTATCGTCTTTTATAATGAGCTGGACGTTTAAAGTTCCTGGCATTTACACCAAAATACCATTGGTGGGTGAGACGCTCAGCTGATAAGTGACTAATTTTGTTTTTGCAGGCCATTATGCTCCAGCTGTGCTAGCTAGAAGTTTTTGGGGAGCAGATTCATTACTTGCTTCATTAGTTCAGTCCCTCAAGGTATGCCACCTTCCTGTGATTCTCAGCTTTTTCAACAAATGCACTTTTGCACACTTCAGCCGTGCCAGACAGACAGTTTTCTCTGTCAAGTCCAGGAGGGATTTCACTCCTGAATGAGGAAAAACGCCGTCCACAGGGGGTGGAGTAAAACTGGATCCGCTTGACTGAAAATCAAATCTGGTTCTATTATACAAACATGAATTGGCAGATTTTATCTCATTTTCAGTGTGACTTATTTATTGATTGCTTATTTTTGTAGATAATTGCTTAACAATAACATATATGCACACTGAACGGTTTATAAACTAAGCCTTTGGGCAATGGTCATTACTACACCAGGCATTTATTACCATAAGATTAACAAAGGTCTGCCTTAGTCCTGCTCTATCAGAAAACTAATGGAAAAACAGGATTTTGCTGGGAGAAAAGGTTGCCTTAAGCCATTGTATGAGCCTTCAGAACTCGGCAAGTAAAAACAAAAACAAAAATCCAATCCACTTTCCTGAAAGAATGGTTTCATCGCAGCTAAGAATGTGTTATATCCACCGCTGGTTGTTAAAATCTAATCATGAGTTTCCTTTAATGCAATTGCAAGTGCTCCATCAGACCATATATTTACTCGTGAACAGATTTTGTCCAATAAAGCTTTGAAGATGTGTTTGCGAGGCAGATCGTCTTTGATTTTGTTTTACCCCCCACTGCTCCCTCTGTTTGTTTCCTCAAATGTAGTGCAGTGCTGTGTGAGACAGTTTGGATGTATCAAGTTGTGGATGTTGTGCTGGCTGTAACGAATGAAGCAGAGATTAAGGAGACAATTACTGTACATATGTCTGCATGGATCAACTCATTATCATTATCGCACCTGTTATCAGGCTACTTTCAGGTCCACGGTCCACTCAGATATGCAGCGCTCATCACTGACCCATAGGTGGTGATATTTTGTCCTGTTGTCCAAAGAGAAGAAGAGGAAAAACAGGTTTTTTTTCCAACTAAAAAAAACAGATTGATTGATTGATTTGTGTTTGATATCCCTGAAGGAGTTATCCAAATAGCGATAGAAACTCATCTCCTTCCACCACATTTCACAAGGAGCCATTTAGGTTTATACACCAAAATAATAGGGGTGGACAATAATTCAGTATATATATATATATATATATATATATATATATATATATATATATATATATATATATATATAGCTATATAACTTTATTCAATAACGGTGCTATGACATTTCTGATATTTCAATATACATTACTGTCTGATTACAATATTAGTCACTGACTGGCGTTCCGGTTTTTATGTAGGTTTATGTGTTTTATTTTTTAAAGCCACACTAAGTAACTTATCCACTATCCGTCCACATACACACGTCTCTCTCCCTCTCTCTGTCCGTCTTTCTAGCAGTTGAGAGTGACAGTGGGCTGTAGCTGTGGGGTGTGGAGGACAGGCAGGGGGGAGCGAGTATTTAAAACTGTGCTATTTCCAAAAGGTCCTTTAGGGGAAGCGCCACTCGAAAATTACTTAGTGTGGCTTTAAGGCAAATATTTCTAAAATGTTATAGTAGAGGAGTTTTATGAACATGGCAAAATATTTGTCATATGTTTGTACAGGTATATGTTAGGGGCATCCTTGGCTGTCTTTCTGAGGCTTTTATTCTGTTTATATCAATATCGTAATTATATTGTATCGACTAAAATTATGAAATATGTTGTGATATCATTTTTGGCCTTATTATCCAGCTCTACACCAGAAGCTTGCTTATTTTATTGATACTTACTAAATAGTGCATTATTTCACCAATATCTCAAAATTGTAATGAACTGTTGCTTTGTTGTGTGTGCAAGTTGAAAACCCAATTAGAGAATCCACTGAAGATCATGACTGCAACTGAGCATCAGCACTTAAAGCTGCTGTGGATGGAAATGTATCCTCCTCCTACCTTCTCTCCCCCTTGTGTTGGAGCAGTTCCTGCACATTTTACTTGTTCTTCCATGGAGACCTGCCGTGTAGCTCTGCAGTCACACATCTTAGCGTTTTGGACAGCTGTGAGGAACGAATTATGAAAGCACTGCAAATGTTTGTGAAATCAGCATCTCTCCATTTCAGCGTCTGTTGAATTCTGACATAATCACTCCTTATTTTGTCTGCTGAGGTTCTGATCACCAAAACTAAATGTATTTTTTTTTCTAGTTCTATCTCATTGTAATGTCACAGTGACATGCAAAGAGGAGGATAAATAGTAGCTGGTGATGAAGTGCCTGGCAAGATCGGTTATTTCATGATCGGGAAGGAAATAGGAGCAAGACATCCTCTTCCATTGATTAGACAGAGACCTTAAGAAGCCGAAGTGTCTCATGTCCACTGTTTGATTTGGAGGAGAATCTGGGAGTATTAGGGCTCGACTGGAATTAGATTCCATTAGATTAGTTTCTTTGCAAAGAACTCAAAACTCAAGTTATCCTAAAAAGAAAACCTTGTTCCTTCTGCTATGATCGGGTTCCTCAACAATGAGGGTGGCTTTTCCAGCAGAACTATGCCAAACAGAGAAGTTAGTCAAACTATGGACAAAGGACCGCCCAATCTCCAGAAAGGGAAATTCTTCAACCTAAATAATGAGATCAATCGATGGTTGCTCCCATATCTTGCATGAGGTCTCCCACCATGCCAAAATATATATATCAAAAAAAGCACTTATATAGAACCTGTCTGACAGCATGAAGTAGGCTAAACTGTCTCAAAAAGCACCAACCCATTTAAAGAAACTGAAGAAGAAATTAGAAATAAAGCCCAAGACATCTACCAGTCAGGAATGGAGTATTCCTGAGCCATTTTTATGGTTTTGTGAAATCAACGAACCACAGTGAGAGATATTATCCACAAATGGAGAAAACGTGGAAAAGTGGTAAAGCTTCCCCAGGTGAGCAATGGTGAATTATCTTAGAGGTCCGAAAAAAGGACCAAAATCCAAAGCACTACAGGTCTAATGAGCTTCAGTGAAGTTCAGAGTTTATGATTAAACACAAAGGATACTGGAAAAAAATATACTTAAAAGAAAGTTAAAAAAAAATGGATTTAACATCTTGAACCGCAAAGGATTTAGGAGAAATATTTTGTGCTGTAAGAAATATCAGCATTTCTTTGTTCTTGGCAAAAAAGACCGGGTACCGCTGGCAATTAAGCTTCAGGTTGGATCTCACGTTCAGTCTTTTCTACAACATGACGCTTAGGCCAGCCCTGATTATCATTCCAGCGACGCTCCCACCTGGTTGCCCTTCTGTCAATCTACAGCTTTTTTTCAACCTGAACTTTTACAATTAGCTGTAAAAGTTAATTTCTTCAGTCTCTCTCCATCATAGTCAGGGCAGATCATCTCTTAGTGCTTTACATACTAAGCAGCAAAACGCCTGCCGGGCTGGACAGAGCCTGTGTGTGAGAGGAAGATAGAAGATGAGCTAAGTTGCCTGTGACTAAGGGCTGCTGTAATGTGTGCCTGCTTCCTGCCGAGGATATTGCTTTACACAGAGTTGTCAGCATTTGGACATGTGCACGCAAACACTAAGAGTTTTGATCCGTGGCAGCAGACCACATGACCAAAATTCAAGAACCCCCACCCTTCCTCCTCTGCAGTGCCCTTAAGTTAGACACTTAATCCCAGCAGCCAACCTTTGACTTCTCTTCTGGGAGGCCAAGCAAATGAGGAACATCGCCATGAGGGAGCAGCGCACAGCCATTTCGCGTTATATAACAAACAAAATTTGACATGTATTCTTTTCTCGGCTGAGCCAGAATCCCCCAGCAGCGCATGTGTGCATGCACATCAGGAGAGGGGGGCTTTAAGAGCGCGAGCAAGACGTACAGTTGCCTGTCATATTAAAGCAGCTCGCAGCAAATTGCACATGGAGGCTAATAAAAAAGGCAGGAAATTTTCTGCCAGCAGATTCCCTCCAAATCTCTCCAGTAATTCCCCATGAGGCCGGCTATCACTGCCTCCCTCCCCAGCGTCGGCTTCACACCCCCAGGCCCTCTACTGCAATGCAGCAGCTACTGTAACCTCCTGTTTTATGGTTTTGGACGCTTTTCTTTGTAGACGCTGTCATTTGATCTTCTAAAGGGCTCCCAAATAGCTATTTGCCAAACCACTGCTGGTGAAGCTTTCTTCGTTTTAACTTAAAGATGTGGATACAGTTGTTTCAGTTTGTTAAAAGAACGAGTATTCGCTGGTGGAAAATGTGAAATGGGCGTGTATTATTGGTACCCGCAACAGTCCTTTAAAAATACATCTAACTAAAGCTTTTTTGTTATTATTTTATAGTTTATTTTTCATGTTTAATGCAGTTTCTAGGGACTTCCTATTCAATACCTATGATGTTTTTTTTTACTTTCCTCTGCAAAGATGACATGACGAAGAGGCCATGTCTATTTTACCACCCTCCACAGTAAGGAAGATAGTAAATAAAATATTAAAACCTCAGTGTTGGGAAGCTGCTGCAAAGAGTGGCATCTTAGTTTAACAGAGCAATCATTAGATGATGATTACAGACAACTTGGTGTCTGGGAGGTTGTATGAGGAAACCGAAGCTTTGTATGTGCCAAGATACACATTATTGGCAAAAAAGCAGAGGTTTAGTTATGTTTAAAAAGTAGCTCATGACTTTTGTTAAGTATAAAGGAGGATGTGTTATGCTGTGGGCCTTTCACTCTTCTAAAGACTCCTAGAAAATACTATAAATTCTTCAAAATACCAGCACATTTTGATGAAAATCAGGTATATTAGAGAGATTGTGCAAAGAGAATCATAGATTTCCTCTGTGCGCCAACCTTGAGAAATATTATAGAAGTTCTGTCCAATTGGCAAAAGAGGGCTTTACAACAATAGTAACAATAATTGAGCCACTGGGGGTTTTGTTAAAAATGGTTATTCATAAACATTGGATGTTTTGTCCCTACGCACTTGAATGTTGTAATTTTTTCCACCTCAACCTGTAGATCTGGTCCTTCTTCCTCAGATTTATATTTTTAGTCAAACTCAAAAATTGTCTTGAGTAACTAAGCATAAATTGGCTTTATCTTCAGAAGATTTATTTATATTGGCTTCTAAGTCTTACAAATACATCCTCTCTGTCCATTAAAGTAGCGACTGTGTCTCTTTCGTAACGGCTGGGTGACATAAACTGCTGTCCTGCACAAGTTTCATTCTCTCCGCGCTCCGACTGCACCTCATCTCCACCTCCGCTTTACTTCTCTGACCCGTGGGTCAGCCTAACCTGCCGCGCCTCACCTCTGAAAGCGGTTTGACCTAGACCTGTTGTCCAGCACGGAGTCGGGCCATTCACCGTCCAAAGCGCCGTTCGACCCGTCAGTGGCCACTGCCAATCATAGGAAATCTCCCAAGTTGGAACATAGGAGCTCAGCAGTGCTTTACCTGCTAAATGCAGGTCAGAGAAGGTGATATTCTGAGTTAAACAGGCAGTCTGAGCTGGTTGTTGTTGTCACGTCTACCTGTATGGATCTGTTTGTCTAAGCTCGCTCTCTTGTAGTCTTAACGCTGGAGTATTTCAGCCCCAGTTGTCTTGAATAAAAGCAAAAAGTCAAGTTGTGTAAGACATTGATTTGAGCATAAATGCCCGAAACAAGACTGCAAGTAATTACCCTCGCATCTTGGTGGGGAAGGACCTTGTTTCAATAGAGCACATTTCTCAGCTTCTGTCATGTCTGCGGTTCCCTCGGCTCTTTTCCCCGGAAATTACTCAATTAAGCCGTAACAGCGGCACGTGCTGGCAAATTTCATCTTTAATAGCGTGTTTCTGACTACCAACCTAAATGCTTTAATGGTTGCAGAAACCCTTTGCAACTTTAGTAACTTTTCATATACACTGCTGGTGAGAAGTCTACACGCTTAAGTTTATACGATTAACACAGATATAAAAGGCTTTTAATGGGAGAAATTTACTGCAAAACCGTCAATTATTTTTACAAACAAGAATTGTTAGCACAAGAATAGCGCAATCTCGTTAAGCCCTATAGGCGAACGAATAAACGTCTTTTAGCAGGTTGCAGAGAACCCTACTACTTTTTGTAGCCTCTGACAAGCATCTGGTGTCATTCGTCATATGTTGGGCCACACATTTTAAATAAAATTGGTCGAGTTCATGTTCAGATTGGTAGATTTCCTCTGAAGTTTACTAGACATCTGTAAATGAGTGGAAGTCAGGCCATTTGGCTTACGCATGGTGGCGGTAGCATCATGTTGGGGGTCAGAAATGCTGGACTACACCAACATTTTTTAACTTCTCTTTAAATCAATAAATATATGTTCAAAGCTTGGACCCAGTTGAGTATTCCCAAATGACATCAAATCTTGATCTGGAAATGGACAAAGCAGATGAGAATTGTGCTTCTGGAATAGCTCTAACCTTATTGAAGCTTACAAATTATGCTTAAAACCGTGATCCCTGCCTGGAAACCAGCCGTATTAAATGAGTTATACCAAGTCGACCAAGAAGAGTGGCTCAATGTCGCACCAGAGTTATGCCAGAAGCGTGTTAATGGATACGAAAACTTAAAATTTCTCTGCAATTTGTTAAGGAACATTTAATCAAAAATGTGTGGTAAAAAAAATGCATATATCTGAACTAGAGCTGCAAAATGTATCGAATCCAATCATTTCAATATAATATGTTTGTAATATTGCAATTGCAAAGGACTCCTCGGATGCAATATTTGGTTGGATGTCATATTTTAAGCACTATGCATTCACACTCTTCATGCTGATAATACATTTAGCTAGTCAGATGGTCTCTAACTGCACTTGATGCCGTCCTATATTTATTTTTAGAGGCCCAAATGAAAAGTCCTGCAGAAAATAGTGTAGGATTTGCAATGATGGGGGGAGAAGAAGTTTATAAAATGTGGGTTAATTGTAATCCATGTCCACATTTGAGCTATAGTCTCACAGTTACCAGTTTTCGTTATAATCTGTTGCCCTAATTTGCGCCTGCATGATTAATTTAAAATAAAACATTTCCTGGTTCTCCCCGAGAAAAAAACTAAAACAGTTTGAATGCTTTTTTTTTTTTTAAATCTCTAAATTCATCATATTCACGCCGATGATCTGATCATGGAAGCGTCTCCCTGTTACTGTAACATTATAAGCTCAGCTTGGCACATGTTCTTTAGATTGTATTTAGAGTAATGTCATCCCATCTGAGAAAGATGACACATCCACTGGAAACCATACGGAGAAGCCCAGGTGATCAGGCCATCAGGAACACTCAGTGTCACTGTTTGGCTGTTTTACCTTTGGATAGAAGCGACGTAAATGCAGCGCAGCCGGGAGGATTGACTAAAAACAAGCACAGAGGAAGATGGAGTAGGTTTTGTAATGTAATCTGTGCGTGTTGGGAAATGATCGGTATGCCGCTCGTGTCTCCCTCCGCCCCGCTGTCCCACATGTACTGAGACGCAGCAGATCGGAAGTATTACTGAGCTTGGACTAACAGACTAATGCACTCACACTGATTTTCCTGCTGATTCAGCTTTTTTTTTATGCACACACGCTCGCAGAAATTCACAATAGCGCTAAGAGAACTTGTGAAACACTGACCTCTGAGTCCCGAGGTGATATCCTCTCAGATTCATATACGGCTTTGAACACACCTTTATGAATCCAAATATTTTCTAAATATTTGAGCACTTCTTTGTATTTATCAAGCTGAAACAAATCCAAGCTGTACATACTGTGTTGTACTGTAGCCTGCATATATTATAAAATCTCCCATATAACACTGAGAACATATTTGTTTTTTTAGTTTGGTTTATTAAACGCCCTTGGTAAAGAGTTATCAAAAGGCTAAAATAGCCTGTTACCACACTGTATATAATTTATTATTTAGATATGGGAAGTAAACTGGACATGGATGGATATAATGATTTACGCGTTCAAAATAATCTTCCTGCTTGAATACCCAATAATAACCGGTTTCTATTGAAAGATCTGGTTTTGAGGAGCTTATGATGCCCTGCCAACTTCCTTGGGAAGAGAAACAGGCCCACAGCATCACAGATCTTCCGCCATGCTAAGCAATGGGAATAAGGGGCTTTCCACATCTTCACTCACTTGGTGTTTGTTAATAAAAGGCTGAATGTTAGTCGTGTCTCACCAGAGCTTAAAGGTGCAAATTTAGGCAAAGTCCACACATTTAAATTTGTAATGCTGGGTCAGAAAAAGCTTTTTCCTTGTCCATCCATCTGTCTGTCCGTCCGTCTATCCATCTGTCTGTCTGTCCATCCATCTGTCCGTCCGTCCATCCATCTGTCCGTCCGTCCATCCGTCCGTCCGTCCATCTTTCCGTCCGTCCATCTGTCCGTCCGTCCGTCCATCTGTCCGTCCGTCCGTCCATCCGTCCGTCCGTCCGTCCGTCCGTCCGTCCATCCGTCCGTCTGTCCATCCGTCTGTCCGTCCATCCGTCTGTCCGTCCGTCCGTCCGTCCATCCGTCCGTCCGTCCATCTGTCCGTCCATCTGTCCGTCCATCTGTCCGTCCATCTGTCCGTCCGTCTATCTGTCCGTCTATCTGTCCGTCCGTCCGTCCATCCGTCTGTCCCTCCGTCCGTCCATTCGTCCGTCCATTTGTCCGTCCATCCATCTGTCCGTCCGTCCGTCCATCCATCTGTCCGTCCATCCATCTGTCCGTCCGTCCATCCATCTGTCCATCCATCCGTCTGTCCATCTGTCCGTCCATCCGTCCGTCTGTCCATCCGTCTGTCCGTCCATCCGTCCGTCCGTCCATCTGTCCGTCCATCTGTCCGTCCGTCTATCTGTCCGTCCGTCCGTCCGTCCGTCCATCCGTCTGTCCCTCCGTCCGTCCATCCGTCCGTCCATTTGTCCGTCCATCCATCTGTCCGTCCGTCCATCCATCTGTCCATCCATCCATCTGTCCATCCATCCATCTGTCCGTCCATCCATCTGTCCGTCCGTCCATCCATCTGTCCATCCATCCATCTGTCCGTCCATCCGTCCGTCCATCCGTCTGTCTGTCTATCCATCCGTCCACCCACCTGTCCATCTGTCAGTCCATCCATCCATCCATCTGTCTCTCCATCCATCCATCATCTGTCTGTCCATCCATCCGCCTGTCCATCCATTTGTCTGTTCGTCCATCCATCTGTCCGTCCGCCTGTTCGTCTGCCCATCCATCTGTCTCTCCATCCATCCGTCTGTCCATCCATCCGCCTGTCCGTCCATCTGTCTGTCCATACGTCCGTCCACCCATGTGTCTGTCCATCCATCCTTCCATCTGTCTGTCCATCCAACTGTCCATCCGTACATCCATCTGTCTGTCCGTCCATCTGTCTGTCTGTCTGTCCTTCTGTCTGTCTGTCTGTCCTTCCATCCATCCGTCCGTCCGTCCGCCTGCCCATCCATCAGTCTGTCCATCCGTCCATCCATCCGTCCGTCCATCCGTCCGTCCATCCAACTGTCCATCCGTACATCCATCTGTCTGTCCGTCCATCTGTCTGTCTGTCTGTCCTTCTGTCTGTCTGTCTGTCCTTCCATCCATCCGTCCGTCCGTCCGCCTGCCCATCCATCAGTCTGTCCATCCGTCCATCCATCCGTCCGTCCATCCGTCCGTCCATCCAAAGATTCAAAGATTCTTTATTGTCACTGTGTTACTGTGGCAAAATTTATTTTTGGACACTCTGGTTCAGAGTACACATAACAGACAATGAACAAAGGTTAAAGTTTGTGCAAAAGAGGGGAAAGAAATCCATCCATCCGTTCATCTCCATGTACGTGTATGGCTGCGTTTGGGCTGAGTAAGTTGCTGCTGTAGGTGTTGGGTTTTTCTGCCCTGCTTAACTTGTGCAATGTCTAATCCCACACAATAAATATACTCATGTTAAGTAGCTGCTGTTTTCATCCAGATCATTTTATTTAGCAAAAAATGTATTTATTTCATGAAATGAAAACATTTTTTTGATCCATCTCTACTGAGGGAGCCAAATAAATGTGGAAGCTGCTATATTTCTGTTGAACCCAGACATACACCAGCTTTCATCAGCTGGTAGTACCTTTTAAATTGTGAACTGACCTTGCCATGTTAAATCTTTGTTGTTCCTTCCGAGCTCATAAACTCTTCAGCCCCAGATCCAAAAGCCTCCCTCTCTTAGCTTCTTTGAGCACATTTTCTTAACCTCGGTCCCTCATCTAAACCAGCACTACAAGCAGTGACATCTGCGCTGTATTTCTTTTTAACGCTGCTGATAACCCTTGTGATTTATAGCGCTTGCGTCGCCACTGAGCTCTGATCACATCGTGGGTCACACAGTCACAGCGGCAGCGGAGAAGCTACTGTCTTAACAGTGAGTGAAGCAAATGAGCCCGAATGTTCCTGCTGGTTTGCAGATCATCGCATATGTTCGTCTGTCTGTTTATATTGTGGAGGGGGCTGATGAGAGGCAGTGATGGAGGCTGATGACTGGGGATCACGCTGCTGTAGTCGTGTGTATAAATTACCTGTGGGAGATGTTCCCTCGCTGGAGTTTTTGGATGCGGGGGTGATATACCTGTCAAACTGGAGCGAATCTCAACTGATTCTGCTGGGTTTGTCTATTCTAGGCCACATGTCAATTTCCTATCCGTCATATATGCACATATTTTAATTTCTCTCATATCTATAGCATAAAATATACCATGAAATATAGATCTGTACCTGAGTCCCCACTCTTTCCCTCAGGGAGCAGATGACTGACAGATAAGCTCTTGCCCTCTAAATTTATGCACACTTCTTGATACCCCCCCCCCCCCTCTAAAGGGTTTCTGGCTTTAGGCCATAACTTACCTTCTTCCAGTTGCTTCCTCTTCTCCTGTCTCTCTCCCGGCTCCTCGTTTTTGTGGCGTCGCTCATAATTTATTGTATTGTTTTTAATTAAATGGATGGCGGGGGGTCTTGAAGAGCCTGGCAGTTGCGAGATGCAACATTTCTTATGTGAATTTTAAATTCTGAGCACACCTATTGTAAAGCGGGACCATAAAGCTGAATAGGTCCCAAACTGTGCCACTGTGTGTCAGGAGGAAATACACTGTTAGGCAAATGTCACCTTTGGAGGAGGAGAGTAGGGCTATTAAAGCAACATCTGCGACACCATAAATAGAAGCATTGCTGCCTTTTGGATCCATGGTTGCTGTTCGGTTGGATTATAGCTTGATAAAGAGGAGCTATAAATTAAATATAGTCACAGTACGGTCTGTTAAATTAGTTAAAATCTGTGTGAAATGGTAGAAAAAACGGTAACATGCTGCTCTTTGCTAAAAACCCAACAAGACTTTGATCTGATAATGTTAACAATTTTTTGTAAGACATGGTCCGTATGTTTTCTCATAAGATCCATAACCCCAGAAAGTTTGTCTGGCACAAATAATTTTGAAGTGGATGAAAAATAATACATTTTCAAACCTTCTCATAAATAAAAATCTGAATTGTATCCAGCTCCCCATTTTTGATACCCTCAATTAGAATCTAGAGTAACCATTTGCTTTTTTAAGGAAAGTATTGATAGGAAAAGCAGCCGAGAGGTCCTGGGTAACTCTGGAGGAGTTCCAGTTAGAGCTCTGGTTGGATGAGATGACCTGAGCAAGATGGCGCCTCTGTTGAGCTTCTCTGCTGCAGCTCAGTCTGTTTCTCTCAGGCTTTTGTGATTTCTGCATTCAAACAGGTTTTACTATCTAATTTACGTTTATGCTTCATGCCTTTTCTATATCAGATATCTTTATCTGTAAAAAGTGCTACATAAATTAAAATGTACTTAAATGTTGACCTATAAACAAAATCCATTCAAAAACGTGAGTAACAAAACTTACAGTGAACATCAATCAACCAATCAATTGATAATTCGTCAGTGGTTGAGCGCTTTGTATACATGACCAGAGGAACGCAAAATGCTTTTTTTATTAAAAAGAAACAACGATATAAATCATAAGATTTAAAAAAAAAAAAAAGGTAACATGGAAGAAATTTGCAGAAATATGCCGTTAAGAAGGCTGTTGTGGATTTGAAGGACTGAGCAAATACAGCTCTGTTTGTTTTTATAATGAAGAGATGCTAAAGGAAACAGACATAAAAATGCTAATAAATGAAATCTGCTGAAATCCTGATTGTTAAAACCAAGGTCACATATAGAAAAAGAATAACAAATAATCCTAAAACTAGATTAAAAAAAAAAGTTATAAATACATAAATTGCTAATCAATAAATAAAAAGTTTGAGCTAAATAGGAGTAAACTCAAATCTGCTTCAATTTGAAAAAGTGCTGCACAAAATAAATGATAATAATTAAAAACAATCTGAAAATCAGTATGAAGCAAAAGCTAGAGGTGTAGTGTAATTAGGGATCTGTCTGGGCAGCATTAAATCGGTTGTCTTGTTTGTCAGGCTGTGAGAGCGAACGCCTCAAAGGTTATTTTTCTCTTGCAGCCACTCACAGCCCTGTAATATAATTCCTGTAGTGATCTGACATTCAACAATCACGGCTGGACGACCCCTTTGACCTTAAAACATAAGAATCTTTTATTTTGCAACTGCGCCATCCCGGCAGACACGTCGCCGTCCCTCAGGAGAGTTTTTGTCGCAGGATTTTCCTGTCACGCTGACATTTTCCTCCCCTGACGCCCGTGTCAGTCTTGTTGAAATGAACCCGGATGGATCCTTTGTGTGGGTTTTGAAGATTTTCCGCTCGTGGCATGTTTATCAAAAATACATCATCAGCATTACATTGTTGCAACTCCCTGGGCTCGACGCTCGAGGCCAAATGTCCCAGAATCCCAACGTGACCCGTATCAGCGCGTGAGTTTGGATTTCTCTTTCTCAGACTGGAGGTACCCGAGCTGACGTGGTGAAAGTCGGCCCGATTAATTCCTCCTGAGCAGAGGAACAGCTCGCAGAGACACACAAAGGCTGAGGTCTCGCGTCGTGTTCTTCTGCGAACATGACGGACAGCGAGGACGCGGCGGGGGCGCTCTGGGGATGAGGCCCAGTCTCACCTGAGCTTTAACCTTTTTCCCCCCCCGCGCGCTTCCTGCAGAGAGCCGTACTCCTCCCGGCACCTCTGTCGCACGGCCCCATTGTTGGTTGCTGTCTCTGGCTCGGCTCTCATTACGGAAACCTGTTTATGCACAGTCTCCAAAGACGTGCTCCAGGCGCGCGAGAGAGGAAAGAGAGGTGAGGTGGTAGACAAAGGAGAGGAAATTAATCGGGTGGAGCCAATAACGTTAGTTTTAAGCACTAGAATAATGGTAGACTTTATAGAACATTTCAGTGATTTTGTTATTTTAACCTAGAAGAGCAAGTCAAAATCTTTAACCTCGCAACTAAACTGTTTTTGCTTTTTAAATTTGCATAAATGTTTGGTGCTCTACAGTGCGAGAATAGGTCTAATTTGAAGAAATACAATGCAGGTTCGGCCGGAGACAAGCGGAAATGAGTTTTCTCCGTAGTGTGTCTGGGCTCTCTCTAAGAGATAGGGTGAGGAGCTCAGTCATCTGGAGAGGACTCAGAGTAGAGCCGCTGCTCCTCCACGTCGAGAGGAGCCAGTTGAGGTGGCTCGGGCATCTGGTTAGGATGCCTCCTGGACCCAGAGGGAGACCCAGGACACGCTGGAGGGACTATGTTTCTCGGCTGGCCTGGGAACGCCTTGGGGTTCCCCCGGAGGAGTTGGCCCAAGTGGCTGTGGAGAGGGACGTCTGGGCCTCCCTACTGAAGCTGCTACCCCCGCGACCCGACCCCGGATAAGCGGAAGACAATGGATGGATGGATGGATGGATGGACAATGCAGTTGATATTAAGGCTGCTCAATATATCGCAAATTTGTCGTTATCGCGATCACAGATCGCAATACGCATATTGCAAAAAATTGCCCGGTGTGAAGTAAGTGTTGGCTAACTATTTAAGCACACAGATTCATTATAAATTATTAAAGCTGTGCACCCAAAGAGACTGAAATGTGTGCTAAAATTTAAACAAAAGGTGCTATTTTACAAAATGTGTTATTTTAGTGCACCTTCATGCAACCGCCTTATTACATTTTCCCTCTTCCTACGTTTTAGTTGTTTTTATTTGAATAATGCGCGGATATATGATAGATTATACATATATATATTTATATTAAAAATAGAATTTATTATTATTATTTCAGCACCTGTCTCTTTAAGTCACCACCGCCCTGATTGGTCGTCTGATTGGTCGTCTGATTGATCAAACATGGCAGCTTCTCACTTTTCGCTTTAGTTGTGCATTATATTTCCTGCTCATACATTATGCAGATGTATTTCACAAGCCCTTTTCAAACATGAAATATATAAAATTAATGGCTTCATAAATCTGTTGATGAAATGGCATTTGGCCTGACATGGGTCACATTTAAGATAATGTCCTTGGCAGCTTTAGCCAATGACAGTGATGAAGAGCATCTGCTGTGTGCATGCAACCACCTGCAGCCAAGATATACCTTAACATGTACTGGAAACGGCGACCAAATCCCACCTTTTCCTGCGAGGAATTTAAACCTTATAGGGTGTCAATTAACGTAAACTACGTTTTAGATGTTCTCCGTGTGCATGGGAAAAAGTAGTCTAATTTTAAAGGATGTTTCATTTATTTATCTATTTATCTTTTTTTTTGACAGACGTGTCTAAATAAAAAATGATGCAGTGAATCCCAACCGAGCCAGCGCTCTGCTGCCTGTGTGAGATGACAAATTACAGCAGTTTTTCCTCCATTTTTTTCTTAAATGCTGTTCAGCCCATTCACTTCACATTGCTGCCTTAGTTAAGTTGCTGTCTGGACCTCCGTGTTCATTTGGCTCGACGCGGGGCCTCCTGTAGCAGTGGAAAAATCATGGTCCCTATCGCTCTGCTGCGTCCTGTTTTCATTACATGGACTCCCCCACTAGAGGATAGGGGGGAGCTCTCCAGCTCTCCCATCACCGCTCTTTCTCTCTTTCTGGAAGGAGTGTTGGTCTTTTCTGGTTAATTTCTGCCTCTGGACCATTTAGGCATCAGGTTTTCCTGTTGATGCCTTGGAAGACAGGGGTCACTCAGGCTAGAATAAAGTGCAAACAATCTGTTCTTTGACAAATCTTTGACATGTTGGCTTAAAATTCATAACCTGACAACAGCCAGCTGTATGTCGTTCCGCCTAGCTCCACTCACATACATCTGGGACTCCGCCATAGGGATTGCCTTTACAGAAGGCTGGGCCTTATAAAAAATTCTTGCATATGATTGGATAAGCCACTTGTCTGTCATCTTTATTGATGTGCTATTTCAACCACTCACACCGAAGCTAACCCGTGACGCAGGAAAAAAAAAAAATAATAATAATAATGTGTTTGCGGCTCTAGTGGCACGCGTTTTATTGACAGTGAGCTGACAGGAAGAGGGGGGAAGACAGGCGGCAAAGCGCCGCGGGTCGGAGTTGATTCCGGGCCGACCGCGTTGAGGACTAAAGGCCTCCTAACGTAGTTAGCGCTAACCGGGTCCGGGGCGCGTCCGCGTCGGCACGTCCGCTGGTCCCGGAAAATAAAACTTGCCAAATCCGGTCGAGAGAAGGGCGAAAACATCGTTTCCACCAACAAAAGCCTTCAGAGGCGTTCTCTGATGTTCTTTTAATGAAACAATATTGGGTAGATTGGACAACACGGAAGAAATAGCAGCAGCGACTAGCCGCCATTGCTATCAAAACAGTCTCACGTCATGGTCGTGTCTCCACTACGTCACATCTATGAAACTCCAGCCCTGCGTCCTGATTGGCCAGACCATAAATTTGGTTGGAGAAATCACTCTCTACCGGCGGTGTCCCAGATGTATGTGAGTGGAGCTAGGCGGAACGACATATAGCTGGCTGTTGTCAGGTTATAAAATTCAAGCTTTGATGACTGAAGTGGTGCATGACACTTTTATTAACATATTTTGTTGATAAAAAATAAAAAAATCTGTCGACTCTAAATGGAGCAGCTCGTTTATTTAAGCAGTTTTCTTAGTATGTACGGTTTTGGTATCACTTCGCCTGAGCTGCACATCTTATCAACCAGAGTTGGGCAGCAAAATATTTTCTCAGCTTACAACACCAATAGTCTAACTTCTTCAATGTCACACTGATAAATAAACTGAATGGAAATTATAAACTAGTTGTACTAGTTTCCATACATTTTATTTTAATAGATTTTAATCGCCATTTCTGAGTGAAAATTGTTTAACAGCTACAGACATTGAAAGAATTTCTCAACTGCAAGTCTTTTGACGTGGTTCTCAACCTCTTCTAAGTTGCTATATTTATTCATAATAAACCCAATATAAGACACATATTAGCTATACCGTCCTCTAGTGCAGGGGTTCCCAAAGTGGGGTCGCGAGATGGTCCAAATTTACAATGTCAGAGATATACTTGTTTTGATATAGCAATATACGGAAAAAAAAAATTTCTTGCAAATATATAAAATTTTCCTCAAAATTTCTGATGGGGTTTTTCTGTGAAAGATTTTTGAAGATTTACTACAGTGACCCTGTTCCAATTATTTGAGGGGGGATTACGAGAATAAATTAATAATATATTAGGTGTACAATGATAAAGAACATTATGAGAATTAAGTCAAAATATTACCAGAACAAAGTCTTAATATTTTGAGAATAAAATCAGACCATTACAAGAATGAAGTCACACAGTCGTTGCAATGTGCTAAAAATATTTTGTATTTCCTTATTTGTGAAACCGATACCAAAGATTAACTTTACAAGATGCTCAACGTTCCTCATTTTAACACGGTGGGGAAGTCTGTGCTTTTTTTAATAAGGGTTCTTATAAAATTATTACTTTATCACTTTATTCTCGTAATTACCAAAACCAAAAAAAGCCCGAGCCAAAAGGGGGTCATCGGGTTCTGGCACTGTTGTTTTGGGGTTCTCAGGTTGAAAAGTTTGGGAAGCCCTGCTCTAGTGGATGCTGCACCAAGATGAATAAAATATTACTTGACTTCAGTTAAATTGAAGAATTGAGGTAGGATTTGGTACCAAAATCATGTAGCTGATGCTGTTAGAACATTGGTTTGATAGTATATGTTTAGACACCAATGTTTCATTAAAATTGAAGTTTCCAACATCTGAAAGGGAGTTTTCCAAGTCTTCCTTTGCTATAAAAGGGAATTTTGGAGGTTTTGAATGCAAGGTATAAAACTTCAAAATTTCTACTGCCATGCATCTCATGTTGTTTCAGACACGAAATGTCAGAATGCACAACCAAAGTACTTAGTGACATTTTATAATAAGGTAAGAATAAGAATAATGTGGGAGGCTTCATATAAGAGTGTAAATAATAGACGGTGCATCAATTGCTGAACTTGGGTATTCTTTTTTAATTAAGACATAATTTTAGCACATTTTAAAATGAATTTTTTCAGAATACCCAGAATACAAAAATCAAAACCTTTCTCAAGTCTTTTCTACAAGTAGAAGTATTTTCTTGTTGACTGCGCTCCCTGTTACATTGCATTCTGGGATTTGTAGTTTTAGCCGATTGTGCACCCGCACGAATATGAAGCAGCATGTCTTTGAGTCGCTGAGCTTGGCACAACTCCACCAGAGAAGCACACTGTTTCCACAATGAGACCTTAGTTCACCCAATCATAGCTCCTTATCTGTTGTCTGTTCACTATCAGAAATGGAGAGTTTAATCAATTTCCTGTACTGAGGAGGAAGCCACATTTAAGACGAGAAACCGTACTTTAGGGGTTCAGCCACACAACTGATAACGATTTATCTTCAACGAGCAAATTGAGGTGTACACGAGAGAGGCTGAGACTTTGAGTAGGAGTGCCTCATTTTGTGGGGGTAGATTTGGGTTTGCAGTCCAGCAACACTCTGGGGGGGGAACTAAAAGAAGTTTTCAGACACTCAGCTTCCCCTGGACAATGCTGGAGGGGGGAAAAAAGACTGAAAAATGTTCCCAAAGTGGGTCTAAGAGAAGCGTTTGACAGTAGGGGACTTCAGCTGGGAAAATAGTACTGCTCGGGTTGCAGCCATGCTCCGAATGTGACGCAGCAAAATCCTGAAGAGCCCACGAGACTACTTCATACCGTCTGACTTTTTCTCTCTTCTGAAGCCCAATGGATGTTCAAATCCTGTTCATGTTTACCCTCAAAGTGAGGGGAGGTTGTTTTTAGTCTTCCCCAACAGCTTTATCAGCATTTAAATAAAGAACCAGGAGAAGAAGGTGGCAGCATCATGCTAACTGGGTGCTTTTCTTCAGCAGGGACATGGAAGCCGGCCGGAGTTGATGGGTCGAATACAGAGCAATATTTGAGGCCAGGTCAGCCAGCCAGCTAAATCTGTAACAAGAGTAAATAAAGATATCCTCACAGATGCTCACCAAGCAACCTGGGTGATTTTGGAAAGAGTTATGGGCAACAACAAAAAAATTCAATCTAGCAGCGTAAAGCTGAAGGAGACACACCTCAAAGGTCATGCGGTTGTGTTTGGAGCGAAAGACGGTTCTAGAAACTATTGATTGAAGAGGAGCTGAATACAAATTATTTTTTTATGTGAATAATTAAAAAAATGGCATCCCTTTCCTTCTTTGTGTTGATCAGCCATATAAAATCCCAATAGAATACATGAAAGTGTCTGGTTGGGGTACATTTGAAAACGTTTAGCCTTTTTTGGCAAGCCAGTGTTGATAGAAAAGAGACTTGAGCTGGAAATGCATAAAAACCTCAGATGACCAACACATAAACACCTCTCAGTTGCTCACGTAGCCGTTAGCAACATGTGCTCCAAAGCTGACATGGCAGCTGCCCTCGTCTAATGCATCTCTTAACTGCAGCGCAACCCTGTTTCTTTCATCCAACATGGCATTGCTCTAATGTTTAATGAAGCACCCTTTCAGTGTTTTACTGATGTCTAATGAGCTTTTCATTGGGAAAGTTCAACTGCAGCTTCTTTATGCACGACTGTAAACCCAACGCCGCTGAGGATTCTTTGCAGCAATAATAGGTGCTGCTTTCATGCTGCAGAACGTTGTATTATGAGAGCATCAATGCGGCGCGTGGGTGTTGATCTTTGCAAATGTCATGCTCTATTCTACAAGGCTCGAATTGGACTTGGTATAAACCCAACCCCCAGCTTGTTTGTTTGTTTTTTTGTTTTCAGTGGCCCCTGTCATATTCAGATGTATTCCCTTATTTCATTTTCCGACGTGGGTTTCTGGCCAATTTTACACAAAGCGTCGCGAAATGTAATTTCACAACGCATCGCAGTGCAGTACCTATTCCGAGTGCCATATGCTAACACGTTTATGAAGTTCAGGGACAGATTGCTGGCGTTCTATTGTCTCTTAATATCTGCTTTACCTGCTTTAATTAAGGAGAACAGCAGCAGCAGTTGCCTGCTTAGTGATAATGAGGTGCGGTGCCAAATATGAATAGCAGGAGATTGACCGTACGCGAGGGGGACATGGCTAAACGACTGCGAAACAAAGCGCTGTCAATGGCTGCCTTAAAGTGCTTGATTGGAGAGGCTCGGGCTGTAATAAGCAAGACAAAGTGGATGCTGAACTAACAGACAATTAAACTGCCACATCTGGCAACGGTGCCGCGAGCTGGTACCCAGCCGCCGCAATTACACTTGTCTGTCAGAGCCCGAACGTCGGGCAGGAGCAAAGGATAATGCTTACCCTTATTCAGAGGCTGGGAAGTATTTTTAGGAAACACTTCCCGCTGCTCAGACACCCTGCTGAAAATCTGGGAGCGGAAGGGGGAAAAAAAACATCTACCTGTCCTCACGGTTTGGATTTCTGGGATCTGTATCGGGTCACAAACTGCTGATAACAAGCTGCGGGGCAATCTTTATTGAAAACCCTAATGCTGGCTTTACAAGGAGTAGTTGATGAGAGAGAGGACAGCTGGGGTGTTTTTTTTAGGCCAATCTGACGTTTTATGAAGGAGATTTAGTTGCACTTTGGAAGCCCATGCTTGCCCAAATCAAAAAGCTGAGACCTTTTAAAGGTAATAACAGCTTTGATACATGTGGGAGTTTGCACCAATGGGTGAGAGATATAAAAAAAAAGAACCAGCTCTTTTTTTTTGTGCAGTGCTTTTAAAGCCTTTTTCTCCCTTATAGATTTACTGAATTTATATGTCCAGCTATCTCTGCTTGATTTAGCATCTGCTTGACAGGAAAAACACTTTTCATTTATAATCGTGTGCAAATCCATACAGTAAGTGGTTTTAAAAGGCAGAACATATTACCAGACTTCAGCTGTCGGTAGTTTTCTCAGAAGTGTCGAAACAGAGCAGGTCCTACATTTTAATGCCGAGGGTCAGAAGGGCGCATAAAACCGGGGATATTATGGCGTAATTCAACCTAATGCCTGTCCAGGTGTTCTATAAGTTAAAGTTTGAAAAACGTTAAAGGAGTTTTCAGGTTTTAAATCTGTGCGCAGCAGCATAATAAAGCCATTTTTATTATAGAATCCAGAGTTGTTTGAAGATTAATCCTGAAAGATTTTCTCATTCACCTCCCGTTCCGCATCAGTTCACCGGACTGTCGGCTCATGCGCCTTTACCCCCAACCAAAAAGGATACATATTTAGACGTTTTTCCCACTGGCTTTTGGATTTAATTTGTGTGACCTTGTTAAAAGGAGGAAGGAAAAAGAGGAAAGGATAGACCTCCCTACTTTAGAGCTTGATTGTTTGAATCAGAAAGGGAAGCGTCAGCAGATTAATTCGGCACTGATGGTGCACTTCCTGCATGCAGATGTTTTGATCTGTAATCTATTTAATCTTCAGCTCTGAAGGGCAGTCCAACGCTCTGTACACTCACAGCTGGAAGTTTTTGATTCGGCTCTCTTCGTCGCGTGAGACTCCTTGGCGAAGCGCTTCATGACCGTACGGCCTTTTTTTTCTTCTTCTTCTTCTTCTTCTTTCATGCTATACCACCTGTGTCACGTTCCACAGACAGAGAAATGCATCAGTGTCTCCTCTCTCAGTCTGTGGGAGATAAGAGGGGGGAGACAATCGCATTAAGAGTCACTTTACGGCTCGGAAATGGACGAGAAGTTGGGATTTAAATGTTAGGATCCATATGCTTAAAATCCTTGCGTGCAACGTGCTCTGTGGATTCCCCAGCCTGAGCACGTTGCTCCTGCAGCCTTAGCTGTTTAGAGATAAACTAGCACAAATTAACACGCCACGGCTATGGGAATAGCATGCAGCCATATGCATGCCCCCCCCCCCTCCGCTCTTTTGTAACAAGTCCTGGAGAGTGACACTGCAGCTGGTGTCAGCAGAGCAGTGGCTAAGTCAATGCTACAATGTTACATGCTGTTCAGATCCATGCCTGAAACCTCCTGACATCATAGGTGGCACACTAAAGGATCGGTGTTTCCCCTTACTGTGTTTGCACCTGTCATATTATGGGTCCTTTGTGTGTGTGTGTGTGTGTGTGTGGTTATTTTATCTTCCTAATGCTCTAATGCTTTGTAGCACCACAGAGACCCCTGGTGGACCATAGAGGTATTGCACTTTGTGTGTTCACGCAACTATAAAGCATGTGGGTGGTCCAGGACATGCCCTAACCTCCCAGAAGTCACTCTTGTTGTTTTTTTTCCCCTTACTTGCTAACTACATGCATTGCCCTATTGCTCAGTTCTTTTTTTATATATATATAGTTAATAGTTTTCACAGAACCATTAAAAAATGTAAACTGTTCACCTGAGCAGGGCTCTGTAAAAGCATTCCTATCCCCTGAACCCACAAACTTCAGTGTATTTTATTGGGATTTTAGGGGGGAAACTAAAACACAAAGTAGCGCATGTGTAAGAAATTGATGTGGTTTTCAAAATGTTTTACTGCAAATTTTAATAGTGTGGCATGCATTTGTCTTCAGCTCCTTCACAAGTCACCAAACTAGGACATGGTTATGGTTGTTAAAAATCCAGCCAATTTTTACCAACTAAATAGAGTTAATACATCAACAATTTAAATAGCAAGATATCTCACGTTAAAGTGTCAAGGATAAATATTAAATATAAAAACCTAGCAAATAATGTTGCATTAGTCTTTGGTAGTCTTTTGCTCTGAATTAATTTTTTTGTCCACTGACGTTTTTCTGATTTTGACAAATTAGATGAATTTCATAGAACAGTATAAAGTGAGAAGTTCTCTGAAGTGTTTTTTGAGCGACCAGCATCATAAAGACCGAGGAACGCAGCAGACAGGTCAGCAATAAAGTAGTGAAGTTTAAACCAGGTTATAAAAAAAATCCCAGGCTTTGATCACGACACAGAGCAATGTTCACTGCAACGTCCCGAAATTAAATAAGTATTCAGCAAATCCAACCAATCATGGAAGCGCATCTGCACCAACGAAAAGAATAATCAGAAAAACAGCAAAGAGACGCGGGTTTACTCTCAAGGATTGAGATTGAGGCCAAACTAAAGTTTTTGGAGACCATGCAGAGCATATGTAGAGGAAAACTGCACGTAACCCTGCCTATGCTGAGGCATGTAGGTTGCAGTATTATGCTTTGGGCATAATTTAGTAGAGAGTGGAAACCTGATCAGAGCAGATAAGATGGATGCAACAAGAGAAATTAGTAAACCTGGTAGAAAACCTGCGAGGGGGGCGGAGCTTAACCTTCCAGCAGGACAGCAACTTTAACATACAGCCAGACCTATGATGGAATGGTTTACATCAACACAAATACATGTTACAATGGCCTAGTCAAAGTCCAGGCCTAAATCAAATTGAGAATTTGTAGTAAGCTTGTGTCATTGAGCAAGGCATTGATGAATTTGGATGATGTGTATATCTGAATAAACAAACAAGCCACGCTATTCTGTCTTTTCAGTCTTCTTTATCTAAATTTGTCACAACTATGCACTACTTGTGTTTGCCTATTATATAAAATCCAAATAGAGCACAAGATGTCTGCGGGGTGCTGTGACTAAATGTAAAACAGTTAAATAGGTAGAAATACTTTGGCTGCATCCCCAAACCGGATTTGTCCTGTTAACACAGCAGCTATCACCTGGCCATGCCAGACTGAACTAAAGGGCCAAATTAGAGCAGGCCCTGTGAGGTAAAATCCGTATTATCTTTGAACTAGCAAGTACCCAATTATACGCCACAGTTATCGCACATCTCCCAGACTTCTGCGTCATTGCCATAGGGCCAGCGAAGAAGCAGAGATAATAAAGAGCCGCTGAATCACCCTTTTTTGCCTTTTTGGACACAGCTGGTTCTACCTCCATGTGTTTCTTTTCTGAGCCTGAGTCACTCCTGATTCTGTTGATACGGGTTAATATTTCTTCCTACCCATTCATGTTCCCTCAGTAACAGCATATGTGCCATGCTTGTGAAAAAAAAAAAAAAAAAGAGTTAGAGGTCTCTAATCCAAAGCCGAGGGGGGAAAAAAAAAGACTTTTAATAGGGTTTTATCTGTCTCCCGTCAGAGAGGATGTTGTGTTCAAAATGAGCTGAGCAGAGAGAAGACCTCCTGCTGATGTGAGCGGAGGGGCTTATGTGTTCATTTGTGTTTTCTCTGGACTTTCCCATCACTCAGTTCACTTCATTCTGGTCATCCCGGAAAAACTCAGTTCATTATGCTGCCTACTCGGATAAAAAAATGCTGACTTTTGCCATCTGGATTCTTCAGTCCTATATTTTCAGGGTGGCATCGCTTTCACTAGCTGTGTCTCCCCCTCACACAGTTAGGCAGCCTGTTTGGTAGTTTGTAGGGCAATGAAAAATGAAGGCCTTACAAGATTATGGTGGGAGATTTTAGTTCTGTTACAGTTACCATTTCAGGGGGAAAAAAATGTTTCTGTATTAACGTAGACCAGATCAATGGAAAATTGGCCAATTCTCATCACATTGCATCTATATGCATTTATGTATTATTTTACATGAGATTCCCAACCTCAGCTAAGATGGTTTGATGCCAACAAGGTCTTCAATATGGTTTATAATGTCAAAACCTTGAGATGTGTAGATTAAACTCTTAATTGCATCAAACACAGCTTTCACATATATGTGCATAACATTGGGTCTTTCTTTACTCAAACGTCGACTGTCGAGTGTCTGTCTTTGCAACGAGACCATCAGGCAAATTTTACAAATTTGCTGCATAATTTAAGAGGAACTTAAAGTGTTGTTTTCTTGACATTTACACAGAAAGGCCTATTAAAGGCTTGAATCAGAAACTGGATCAGATTTAATCGTTGCCGTCAATGTGTATGTATGTGTCTGTGCAAACTTTCTAATAATAAAATTCAGGTTTTTTTATCTGAGAAAATGGCAAGAAACGTAAAAATCTATTGTGAAAACATAGACTGTTTACTATCCACTGGCATAGAGTTAAATCCCGACTTGCTAAAATCTGCTAAAACATGGGTCTGCCAGACTGTTTGGTACTTTTTCACCCCTCTGAGGAGTCATCCACTTTTCAGCAAACACTCCGTGAGATGACATCTTTGGACCACAGGTAATGAAACCTTTGCTGATAAACTCTCTCAACCTCACTTCAGAAAATCTGAACTACTCCTGTAAAGGAAAACCTCGGTATATTTACCGTGAAAAAACCCCCAACAGAAGCTTTAGCATTTGCAGAAAGCATAAACAGGCCTCCTGCATTGGTCTTTGTGTGTGCAAGGCGGAAGAAGCCTAAAGAGGAGCCGTTTGCCGTCCTGGTGGCAACCTTGCAGTGTTCTCGGCTTTTCATCAGTGCTTTGGGTCTGGAATACATTCCAGCAGCAATATCTCAGTGAAATAAAGAATAGGGCATCTCCGATTTTCCCACCGTGTCTTTGACTGTGTTCCATTTTCAGAGGTTTTATTCGCTTCTTCCTCACAAGCTCAAGTTTGTCCTGCTTTACATCCACAGTGTCTCCTCTCTCAGTATTCATACCATGTTCAGAGAATCATCATTGACTTTTGAGCTGTTCTCACATGTCAGTAAAGTATAAGATGCCAAACAATGGCAAAAGTAAGCGAGGAAATCTTTTCAAAATCTGTCTGAAAGGGAATTCATAAGAGGTTTCAAACGAAGAGAAAATACAAGTGAAGCAGATTCAAGTTAAATAACTTTAATTTCCAATATGGCAAAATGGAAAATGAATTACATTTTCTATATCGCTCTTTAGATGTGTAGAAATAAAATCTGTTTGAACGCCTTTTCTTGCTTCAATATGGGAAACAAACTATGTATTAAGATTATTACCTTACGTATAACACATTAACAGATAAATTCATTGCCCGCGATGGCAATGCATTTACAAATGGGCTGAATTTTCTAAAGTGCTTTGCTCAAAATGAAGCGATTGAAACTGAAATGTAGCGACTGACCCTAAAAAGGGTCCGTTGAAGAGTTTAAGGGCTTTTATGGTGGTTTAGAAGTGTTACAACGGTGGTTTGAAAGAGGGTTCAAGAGTTTTTCCATGCTCTGAGGGCATTTGGGGGAATTTAGAAAGGACCTTAGATGGTTCAAGATGGCATGAATGAAGATCTGGAAGTGGGGGTAGAAATGTATACAATCATTTTTTTTCTTCATTTTAAAAGGAAGAATTGGAGTCTCAAGAGACATTTACAGCGAATCTCCCAGTTTGATCCATTTCTGTTTAAGTCTTCTGTCTTTTATTGACGTTTCCAGTTTATTGCCACCAATATGCTGCTGATATTATCTAAGGAAAAAGCAACAGCTATTTTACACCGTTACTCTCCACATCCTCATATCTTTCTTGAATGAATGAGTAATATTCTCACCAGGTCCACGCAGGTGTCGTCTCATATCCTGTTTTGTTGTCCCTTACAGGAAGTCCTATCAACCTCACATGCAGCGCGTTCTTCGGATACAGCGGCGACGCCGGTCCACTTATCTACTGGATGAAGGGGGATAAATTTATCGAAGACCTGGATGAGGAACGGGTTCAAGAGAGCGACATCAAGTAAGCACCTCGACACCCAGCTATGTTTGACGAGCATTTTTAAGATGTCTATTACTAAAAAGAAGAGTTCAAATCATAAAAAAGAAACATTAAGTGACTTAATTGGCCTTGCTCTCTGAAAGCGTGGATAATCTAAATTCATGAGGCGCTTCTTATCTATTCATGTGCATCTAAACTAGTAAATGCCTATTTAAACCCAATTCCCATAACTGTTGGATCATGCAGCAACACCCCGACCAGCATCTGTGCTGTCATTGAAATGATGGCCATGAATGCTACATGTGCCTGTTTAATAATGCAGACAGTCATGCATTCTTTATCACATATACTCCTGTAAATATACATATATATATTCACAGTTAAGGCATTGCTCCCATCGGTTGTGGCAGTAATGGGAAGGCAGCTCAACCCTTTTCTATCTGGGTGACCTCCCATCATTTTGCTCATGTTTCTCATTAGAAATTCCTTTCTGCTTCCTTCAAAGTCACACGCTGGGTGAGAAATATTCCAAATTAAATCTGCCGAGATCTGCCTGGTTCTAGCTGCGTTCAGGGCGCTCCAGGAAAATCCACAATTCTGGTATTTTTTTTTTTTTTTTTACTCGTTAATTTCTTCGATTAGATTAGACTGTCAGACTCGCGCGGAGACAAAAGGAACTATAACCTCATCAAAATGCATCGATACCAGTCTGACATCAGCAGCTCCCATTCACTGACCCTTACCTCCATTCGGTTCAGTGTTTGTCTCCAAGTGACCTAAACCTGCCATCGAATCATGTCATTATAGGATTTATTCTGGTCACGTGTCTCAATTTAGTAAACTTTGTCAAGGAATGAACATCATCAAAGAGGACGGGGCCTGTTTAATTGTTTAGTCCAGTCCAGCAGTGCATAAATGGGGTCAGGTTGTGAATTGTCTTTTTAGATGTAAATATGTATATAAAGTTGTGTCAATTAGGGGCTTGTTAATAGATTAATTGCGGTTAATGTTATTTTGATTAAATAGCGGTTTTTGACCCACTAAGCAAAGTTTTTCAATGAAACTTTGATTTTAATGGTTTATCCACGCATAGACGTATACGATCATTTCCAGTTCATTTCTACCTTTATTTGGTGTAAACTGGAATGTTGTGGCTCTGCTTTTCATGCTGTGGTTCTGGATCCGGTTCCATCCAGAATGTCTTAACCAGCAGCTTAACACTGGGGAAAATGTGTAATAATGACATATTTTAGAGAAACAGGGTTTCTGCCTCATACGTCCACATTCACCAGTGTTCAGGCTCTCTCTCCGCGTCACTCTGACGTTCTCATCGCTTTGTAGCTCAGAACTCTGGACAGTGATGCAGCCGCTTTCATCTTTGTTCTGGTTGTACTTTACGCTTCATATCAAAGAAGGAATCCCTAACATGTTGAGATTAGGTTTTTCCCTTCCCCTTCTATCGACTGTCTACTCCTGAGAAAACATATTTCTCACTGGTTTAAAGAAACTACAAAGAATCCATTTTGTGAACGTGAGCGCTGTTTAACTTAGCAGTCATTACGGTCAGTACACTTCAGCGGAACGTGGCTTAAATTCCTCTACATGTGAAACATTTCTCTTAATATGTCTGATTCATTGCATTCACCCGCGAGTCTGAATGCTGCATCAGAAATAAGACAGGAAACCCTTCTGGATTGGGGGACACTGACAAGATGTGGACACCTGTTCTGCTGCCATTTTCCTCGGAGCTCTGTAGGATTTGTCACATCACCACAAATATATGTGGCTTTAGATTTTAAATGGGGCTCTGTAAATAAAAGTTAAAGTTTACTCTTAAAAACACGCTGTTGTATTCTACTTACATTCATACCAGCCGTTTTATCACATATTACTCATCTCCCCACGCGGCTCCCCACTAAAAGCATTACTCACCAGCAGAGGGAGTTAGCAATGTAAAGGCGTTATTTAAAATTATTTTAATTTCACCAGAAACTTTTGTTTCTGAAAAGAATCGAGGAAGGCGTCTCTCAAAAATTAGGCATGTAATCAACCATCCAATCGGCGAGGGAATACGCAATATTGAGTTTATGGGAATGAGATGAGAGGAGATTTTTATTATTTTGGGAGTAACTAAAATACTTCCTGATCCTGACAAACATTCAAAAGAGGTCTTCAATGCTCTTGTAAGTAGCCTTTTCAGCCCGACCGGCAAGCAGCGTGATCAGGCTGTCGGGGAAAAGGCAGCAAAGCAGAAAGTACTCTCTTTTTAACTTCAAAATAAGAGTCTAAGACAGATACCTCAGGGGTATGAGCTAAAATCTCTTTATAATTCATACTTATAAAAAGTTTACCAGGCAGGTTCACTTGTCGACAGCAACTGAACAGCAATCCATGAGATTTTCTTCTTTTTAACCTGAAATAGTGTTTCAGTGTTGCAAGATCTCCTCACTCTTGTCAATTCAAAAAAAAAAAAGGTGAAAGTTATTCATACCGTTCTCAATAATCAGTGCAAACCTCTCTCTTAGCTTCACAGCAACCCAACCCTTCTTATAATTGCCGCTTGTTTCCACTAGTAATTTGGCAATTCATCTTTGGTGCTGAACTCGGGTCCTTTAAGGTTGCAAGGCCTCCTTGCCATCATCCTAATCTTTCCCTCCCTCTACAGATACAAAATTTGACTCCAAAATGTTTATATTACTTCCATTCTGATGAGGAGTGTTAGCGAAAATCTATCTGCCAGGGTAATGAATCTTTTTAGGCTTAACGACACAAAGGGAGAAAAACTTCTCTGCATTATTTATTTCTTCAGAGATTCGTTAGATGAAAATACATTTATTTATGTACCAGACCATAAGAAACATCAAGGACAGAATTAGTCAGCTCTCTGATCTTTCAAAACTCAGCTTTTGTTCTTGCGAAGGTTCTTGTTGCCGTTTCATCGCTGGAATAAACCCATCATGCACCCTTTCATGTCCTGTCCCCGCTGTACCCCCCCGACCCCTACATATGACTCGAAAATCTCTGTTGTCGACAAATGCCATCTAATGAAAAGGTTAACTGTAAGCAGCATGACAAGGCTGGGAGGAGAGTTAGCAGCCCAGTCTGTGACCTGGCATTTCGAGATGTCTCTATCAGCCCGCTAGCTTGCTCGGCCCAGCTCTTAGTGGCGCTCTCTGTTGTGAAGGACGCCAGGCCAATTAGAGGCTACAGGATATAAGGGGGTGGTGGTGTTGGTGGGGTTTGGCAGGTGGCAGAATTGGGTAGGTGGTGTGATAATGATGAGAAATGCTGAGGAGAGAACCACACGCAGTTAGAGATCTGCTTTCAGACGACAGTCAAATCAAGTAACAAGGGAAGAAATAAATGTTTGACCCTGAGCGGCTGTGAAAGAGTATGTTAATGTGAGTGCAGGCGCTGAAGTGAGCAGGCTTGCATACACATCGTGGGGGCTCAAATGCGAGCGTTTGAAACGCTTACTTTAGTTCTGCCGCCGCATGATACTGTCTTCTAGTTAGAGGTATTATTTATTTTATTCTTCGCTCCTGTTTGAGCGTGCACCACTTCAGACTCTTTCCTCCGAGATCACTCCATGAGCTTTTAGCTTTGAAATGGAAATGAATCACACGGGAGTACTCCCCGAAGGGCTGCCTGTAATACACGAAATGCAGCTTTTGGCAACGCATCTCACCTCCGAGATTCGGGGTTGATACTAAATTTTGTCGCAAGAGAAGAAGACTTTATGGATCTCTGAGTTGAAGTCCAAAGGTTTGAGTCCAGGGTGGACGGGCACGGAGTGGCCTCAATCGGAGCACCGTGTGGTTCGGCCGGTCATTACAGCCGCAATGAAAGCAATGGCATTAGAGGACTTTTATTAAAAACGATAAGTCAGATCAGCTTTACTGTATGACGTCCAGATAAAACGCAGTGCTAGTGAGAGGGTTACATGCACTCATAATGGATGTGGAATCATTTGGGGCTTTTAAGGATGCTTGTGAACCATTTTTTAGGGTGTGTTGATCACAACAAACAGCTCTGCGCAGATTTTCTCTACAGGGTCAAAACTACTTCAATATATACAGGCACCCCCACTAATATTTGGTGAAATGGCCCTTAACTGGCAACCCCTTCATCAAGTCCTTTTCTGAGCCATCAGCAATCTTCTGTCAAAATGTGTGCTGAGTGTCTGAGAGGGGCCCATCTGGAGACTTTGAACATTTCAAAGCATTTCAAGCGTGTTTCCTGTCATTGAAGCCAACACAGCTCAAACTGGTCAAAGCCTTTTGTGACCATACAGCCTTTCTCCAGAGGGTTGTGTGGCTTGTCCCTGCTGTTTGAAGGTGTTGATTTTTTTTTTTTAGTCCCACTGTTTTTCTCATACCCCTCCATCTCGGTCCATATCGATGTTGACCTCTGCGGAGAGTGAGACTGGTACTGCAGCATCTTCCTGTTGGGTTCTCGCTGAGCGCTTAAAGCGGCTGTCTTTCATCGCCCGGTGACAGGTTGGGTCCCCTGGTGGAAAGACAGACCCGGCTGGGCGTTTCTGACGGGACAGTGATCCCAAACAGACGGGCAAACTGGTGTGGGAAGGCTCGCCCTAAACGTTCATCTTCAAATCCTTACCCTCAATCTAAAAAGAAGATTGTTTCGTCGCTGTGGTACTAATCAGTCTGAACATGGAAATAATGGGGCAGGTGCTGAAGGCCCCAAGCCTGTGCTTAAAGGGAATTTAACAAACTTGTTATGTGCCTAATTGGTGAGTTTAGGAAGCATTAGTGCAGTATTGATCCTACCGATTCGAGAAAAGGTCAAACTGTTCCTTTAAAGGAAACAATAAGGGTCTATCTCCTGTCATCTCTGGTCCGATATTAAACAATTTAGTAAAATGTAGTCAAAATTATTGTTGCATTTTTTCTTACTTATTTTCTTTCTTACTTTTCTTTGATATCTGTCATTGGGACTGAGACAACAAGAAAAATAATGATCAGAGAGTCATTTAGGCTGAAAAAAAACAGTAAAATAGCAAGAATGGCAGAGGTCCAGGTGTCCTAAGAAGATAATGCACTAATAGAGATAAAACAATGATTCAGTGTGTGCGCCTCCACTAAGAGGTCCGGCAAGAAGAGTGTCATTTTCAGAGAAGCAGCTCAGATGATCATGATAGCTCTGGAGGATCTGCACAGGTCCACAGCTCAGGTAGGAGAACTTAGTGATAACACACCTGTTAGTTGTGCAAAAATATAGCTTTTATGGAAAAAGTGACTAGAGGAAAGCCATTGTGTGAAAAGTGTTTCTACAAAGTATCACTTGGGGGTTAAATCTAAATTCACACCAGAATACATATCCCAGTTATATTTTGCTTCCTCTTCATAATCAGTTATTACTTTGTTGGTTTATCTAGTTTCCAAAAGTAAAAAGTCTGGTAAGGTGAAAATGTTCAGATAAAAACCTATGATTACATTGCAGTCTACTCATAAAGAGCAGGTTCTTCCATTTTTTTTGTGTTAATACACAAAGTTAGGACAAAACATGAACCTGAGTCCAGTATGCTTTTCTCCTGAACTCTGTGTACTTGTTTGTTCAAGTTAACCGTATATCCTTGACTTTCAAACACATCGCCTGCCAGGTTTTGGTGTGGGTGAGTTTATAGTTCTTGCCTCCTCCTCTCCAGGAACCCACATCTCTTTTTTTTTCTTTTTTTTTCTCTAGAGAAGACTCGCACTAACAAGAATGATAGATTTCTTTTTTATTTTTCTGACTTTCCTAGCTCCTATTGCTTCACTTCAGTCTGTGTTGTGTCACACATGGCTGCCATACTCTTTAAAAAGCCATCAGCAGTACTCTGTGTCCCAACCTTGAAGTGCAGTCCTGTGTCTCTGCCTGACTGGCCTCGCAATGTGTTCACAGGAACCAAGAAAAAAGAGGCGAAATTAGTTTCACACTCATGCTTCCAGCCCCCGACTTGAGTTGCTAACATTTTTGTTCCTCTACAAAAAGCAGTTCTTCGTTATTAGGTTTTATGAAGCAACTTGCACATGTAGCTATAAAATAATTGCTTGTAATGGTTTCTCTTTGTGTATGCTCAATAAAAGAAATTCACTGCGGAGTGATATTTTCTGTGGGATTCCACTTATTAGCCACATTTTCTACAGCTAATTTGAGACATTACCATGGCAGCGGTGGCTTTATTGTAGTTTGTCCGCGTATACACCCAGCACTTCACAATCTGCTTTATTTAGTGCGCTCATTGATCAACAGGAATGAGATGAGTTTTTATATGCAAATGCCCCGCAGTAGGCGGGAGATGAATGCCTAAGTGGCACTCACACCTTTTTGCACTATTAGCCCCATGAATCATTAAACAGAAGCTTGAAATAGCTGTGTTTTTTATTTATTTTAATTTTTTTTGCAGCGTTAAAAAGGTTATCTGCTCGTACATATTTGCCGCTTTTGCAACCCCGCCGGTAAGATCCTGCTTTCTTTCTTTTTCTTTTTTTTGCTAATGTTTTCTTGTTTCGCAGCCTTTTTTTCCCAGTAGTTTGTTATAATTGCTTTTACCATGTAAGATGGTGTTAGTTTGTTTTGGGAACTAATTCTGAAACATTAACAATGCCTTTTGCTGAAAACATCCCCAATGATGCATGAATCATAATATACTTTTTTATTTTGTTAAAGAAAATAACTTTCTGTCCTTTAAATCTCTTTTTTAACAGATGTTTTTCACCTGTTTTGATCAAATCTGCAACTACAGCGCATGTGTAATTCCTATCACAAACACTAATATCTGTGCTGCACCAGCAGGTGGTGATAATCTTGGATTAAACTATGGACTATCCCAAAGCTGTTATAACTTCAGTTATCCTTGGCACCGTTACCTTTTTCTGCAAATTATTGCAAGTTTAAAAAAAACGTGTGCTCTCTGAACTCTATGGCTTGGTGAGGGAGCATCCTTGGGTCTGTGTTTGTGATTGGTTGGGAGGATGTAATGACTGTAGTATTAACCTACATGATAGGCTAGAATGCAAAAGGAAGAAAAACTGTCCTTCTGCTGAACTTTTTATTTGATTTTTTTCTATCATACCACACGTCTATCGATCAATATATATTGTTTATTGAATTATTGTCTGGCCATACTTTGTCCTGATATTTCTGGAGTTGTGCTTGGTGCCTAGTATTCCCTGTGAAAGAAATGCAATGCCTGCGAAGACATTTTGAAAAATGTTATACACCCAACTTTGTGGCACCAGTTTAGGGATGGCCTGTTTCAGTTTCAGCATATTTATGCACCGTTGCACAAAGCAAGATCCACAAAGAAATTGATTAGGCAGCACAAAGTCCTGACCTGAACCCAATAGATCAGTTTAAGGGCTGGTTTATGTTTGATGCACATACAGTCATATGAAAAAGTTTGGGCACCCCTATTAATCTTAATTATTTTTATTTCTAATATTTGGGTGTTTGCAACAGCTATTTCAGTTTGATGTATCTAATAACTGATGGACAAAGTAATATTTCAGTATTGAATTGAGGTTTATTGGACTAACTGAAAATGTGCAATATGCATTAAAACAAAATTTGACAGGTGCAAAAATTTGGGTACCCTAATCATTTTATTGATTTGAATACCCTTAACTACTTTTCACTGATTTACTGAAACACAAAATTGGTTTGGTAACTTCATTAAGATTTGAACTTCATAGCCAGGTGTATCCAATCATGAGAAAACGTATTTAAGGTGGCCAGTTGCAAGTTGTTCTCCTGTTTGAATCTCCTCTTAAGATTCATCATGGGCACCTCAAAACAACTCTCAAACCAAGATTGTTCAACATAGTCGTTCAGGGGAAGGATACAAAAAGTTGTCAGTTTCCACAGTTGGGAACATAGTAAGGAAATGGAAGACCACAGGGACAGTTCTTGTTAAACCCAGAAGTGGCAGGCCAAGAAAAATATCAGAGGCAGAGAAGAAGAAGAATGGTGAGAACGGTCAAGGACAACCCACAGACCACCTCCAAAGACCTGCAGCATCAACTTGCTGCAGATGGTGTCACTGTGCATCGTTCAACAATTCAGCGCACTTTGCACCAGGAGAAGCTGTATGGGAGAGTGATGCGACAGAAGCTTTTTCTGCAAGCACGTCACAAACAGAGTCGCTTGAGGTATGCAAAAGCACATTTGGACAAGCCGGCTTCATTTTGGAATAAGGTCCTGTGGACTGATGAAACAAAGATTGAGTTGTTTGGTCATAAAAAAAAAAGGCGTTATGCATGGCGGCAAAATAACACAGCGTTCCAAGAAAAACACTTGCTATCCACTGTAAAATTTGGTGGAGGTTCCATCATGCTTTGGGGCTGCGTTGCCAATGCTGGCACTGGGAATCTTGTTAAAGTTGAGGGTCGCATGGATTCCACTCAATATCAGCAGATTCTTGAGAATAATGTTCAAGAATCAGTTACGAAGTTGAAGTTAAGCCGGGGATGGATATTTCAGCAAGACAATGATCCAAAACACCGCTCCAAATCTACTCAGGCATTCATGCAGAGGAACAATTACAATGTTCTGGAATGGCCATCCCAATCCCCAGACCTGAATATCATTGAACATCTGTGGGATGATTTGAAGCAGGCTGTCCATGCTCGGCGACCATCAAACTTAACTGAACTGGAATTGTTTTGCAAAGAAGAATGGTCAAAAATCCCTTCATCCAGGATCCAGGAACTCATTAAAAGCTACAGGAAGCGACTAGAGGCTGTTGTTTTTGCAAAAGGAGGATCTACTAAATATTAATGTCTCTTTTTTTGCTGAGGTGCCCATATTTTTGCACCTGTCAAATTTAGTTTTAATGCATACTGCACTTATTTTCTTTTAGTCCTACAAACCTCATTTCAATGCTGAAATATCACTGTGTCCATAAGTTATTGGTTTAATCAAACTGAAATAGCTGTTGCAAACATCCAAATATTTAGAGATAAATATAATTAAGATTAATAGGGGTGCCCAAACCTTTTCATATGACTGTACATTCTGCGCAGAAATGAGATGAGCGGACACGGGGTCTGCTGCCTGTATGCTCCGTGTGACCTTTCCTCTGAAGTAGCACTATTCTCCTACACTCTAGAGGGCAGCGTTGTGCTCCTACGTCAAGCGTACTACACCCCACTTCACGTAAATGTAAAAACACAGATGTTTCCACCATTTAAGCTTCTAATTTTCTTCCAAGAGTAACAGCAATTTCAGTCCAGGAATTGTTAACATTTTGTTGATCACGGTGATCTTTATGGGCCAAATCATAAAGATGTCTACATTAACGGACCTCTCCCACAAGGAGCTCAGGCCCGTCTGCCATGATTTTCCGCACTGGCCTGTCCGTGTAGTTAGGAGTTTTCCTAGGTGCGCAGAGTAGAAACCTTTTGCCATGCAGAGTGCCATGGTAGCCAAAATAAACGGGCAACGCTGACCTCACAGATGTGCCAGTTCAGTTAGAAGACAGACATTTGGCAATATGGTGGATATATAGTGGATAGTTGTCTTTGTAACGGCATATGTAAATTTGTAAATTTTAAGGCTCTAGCCAAGGGTGCATCCACCAGTTTCTCTGTATCTATTGGATGACTCCCATTTTGCAAGTAAATTTAGTCTAATTCATTAACCATGAAACCGTCTTTCTAAATTACAAAAAGGTATATATTGATCATTTCATTGAGCGTCTTGATAGTGATTATTTGTAAATGCCCATATATAATACTGTTTTGTGAGTTTATTTGCTTAATAACTCTATAAGATTGTCAGGTGACATGCTTTCTAAACCTGGGATAGAGTGCAGACATTTCTACAAAAAAAGTTGTAGTCTTTTGTAGTGACAATTTTTTTTAAGTGCTTTTACGCTCCCTAAAACATGTGGCAAGAAGCCAAACTTAAAAAAGCCCTGCTAACACATTTGCAGCAACACTTTCCAAACGATAAACTCAGAGGGTCTCAGCACTGCAACAATGTAGTAGTTTTCAGATCTAAGCGGATTATTGAACTGTCTTTAAAGGAAGGCTATGTTTAATGCACTTTTCTGTTGTTTGTATGGCAATAAAAAAGGAGCAAAGCCACTGAATTGTTGATTTTTTTAAAGCTCTTAGCAGTGCAGAGCTTAGCACTGATAAATCTCGTATGAAAACCTGTAATATCAAGGTCAGGATGGATGGATTTTCAAAAGTTATTCAAAGAAACTTGTTTTTGTCAGGAATAATTTGTATTTTAAAAACGAGTCAATGCTTGTTACTTTTTGGCCTAATTCCCTTATCCCTTCCCCTTTATAAGGGATATGTGATCTGACTTTGTTTAGAATCGGTTTAAAAGGCTACAGCTGGGAGGAGGTGCTTATTCTTACTCCAGGGCTGCTGTGTGTGTTCTGGGATGACAATCTTTATATAGTTTTAATAAATTACACTCTTGATCGTTTCGCTGAGGTTGTGGATCATTTCCCATGTATTATTTAGTAGAGTAGCTGTATGGTATCAAGATTTACATTTTTGCTATATGGGTGGCAGATGAGAGCGGGTCCTTGGCGTGCTCGTTCCTGACATCATCATCTGGTTTTAGGGATGTGGAATGTCACCTCAGTGGTGGGTAAGGAGCTAGAGCTCTTGTGGTACCAGCTAGAAATGTTTGACTCACTTCTACACACAGTTTGGGTTCAGGAAACCAGCTCCTGGAGACAAGCTGAACTCTCTTCTGCTCCAGAGTTGCCCAGGGAGAAAGGTGTCAAGCGGGAGTGGGGAGACTCAAGAACCCTGCCTTGATTCTAGCGTTTTCCCCAGTAAGCAAAAAGGTCGCCTCTTTGCAACTTCAGGTTGCAACATGGAGGGTTCCTACTGTTGCCTCTGCTTATGCATCAAACTGCAGTTCAGATTACTCGGCCCTTTTGGACTCTCTGGATGGTGTCCTGGAAGGGGTACCATCTGGGGATTCTCCCTCAGTGAGCTTTCTCTGGAGGTTGGCCGGCCTTAGCCTAAAGATAGGGAGAGGAGCTCTGCTGGGCTCAAAGTAGCCCAACTGGTGCTTCTCCGCATCAAAAGGAGTCAGTTCAGGTGGTTTGGACATCTGATCAGGATGGCAACTAGGCGCCTCGCTTTTGGAGGTTTTCCAGGCAGGTCCCATTGGGAGGAGACCCAGGGGAAGACGCAAAACTTGCCGAAATTTATTTCCCCTCTTGCTTGGGAACGCCTTGGACTCTCCCAGATTGAGCTTTAGGATGTTGCTGGGGAGAGGGATGTCTGGTGGGTTCCCTCCTGCACCTGTTGCTTGGGGGGATGGATGGATGCTAGCGACGCCCAGACCTGTAGATTCAAGAAATGTTTGGCAACAAAAAGTAGGATGAAAAATCAAAAAACAACACATCATCTAAAGAAGATCTAGAGAAGTTCAAGAGCAGATGAGAAACAAGGTACACTAATCAATCTGGAAAGTTACAAAGCTTTAACATGGCTTTGGGACTCCAGCAAGTCATGAGAGCCATTATCTACAAATGGAAAGATGGGAGAGTGGTGAATCTACCTGGGAGTCGCTGACCTACCAAAATTACTCCCCGAGAATATCAGTGAGCTATCCAGGAGGTCCCTGGATAACATCTGAAGCACTGATGGCCTGACTTCTCCTATGTAGGCCCAGGGTTTGTAGTAAGAAAGAAGCTGGGCTAAAATTACATCCATGGGAGAGATTCATATTTAAAAATCACTGCTGACCACAAAGAGCACAAAGGCCCGTCAAATATCAATTTGATCAACCCCAATGCTTGGGAAAATGTACTGCTAACAAAACAAAAAGTGGCATTCTGGAAAAGAAAAGAGTCAAAGTTCACAAACTGATGGACATTTTCCTCCAGGACTTTCTACAACCATGTTTAAGTACACTTGGGTTATGCAGAAGGAAAAGGATCCAAAGCATTCTGGGAAGTCCAGCCTTTTTTTAAGCATGCAGGACGTGCATGCTTAAAAAAAACACCCCGATGTGGATTAATTTAATCAATTGTGCAGAGACGAGTAGGCCAAAATCGCTGCACAGGGACGTAAAAAAAATAATTGTCAGTTATTACAAACACTTGTTGACAGCTGCTGCTGCCAGTTATTATGTTTAAGGGGGATATTAGTGGATTTTTTTTTACACTGGGCCAGGTTGGGTTGAATTGCTTTTTTCCCGTCATAAATGAAATCGTCCTGTGAAAGCCGCATTTTGTATTTACTCAGGTTGTCTGATTTTGAAATGTATTTACTGATCTGAAACATTTAAGTGCGACATAAAAGCAAATTAAAAAAGTAAGTAATATTTGGTAGAAGAAAATATTTATTCAGAGCACTGCATGGAAAGATGGGAGCAAAGCTACAAAGGAGTTAAAAGTGCATGTCTGATATACCTGATATGAACATGTGTAACGCCAAAGTAAGGATGGGTAGATTTTATGATTCATACTGCTGACACAACTCAAATTCCTTTCAGGTTCCCACTTTTTTGTCAGAAAAAAATCTATATTGTTTTAAAGAAGCTCATTTATTTTATTTCTATTGTTACAGAATGTCTGAGTGGACATTGCTTGTAATCTGTCACCATGTAGCAAAAATCTAAAACACAACTTCTGCTCTCTGCTGTCTCTGATCGCCTTGTCTTGTTATTTTCATCATTTTCAGTTAGACTCCTTGAACACAGACTGCCAGAATCGGCTCTGATCTAACCCTTCTAGCCTCAGATCAGACATCTACGTTCCCGTTTTGAGAAGGATCTTTGGTGCTTTTCGAATCTCTGTTTTCTGTTTGTTTCATTTTACTGTCCAACACTCAGAAAATCTTTTTTTGTGGGGGGAAGTGATGCAAAAACTACCACAATGTCTGAGTTGTGTGCCGTCCGTGTCCTGCAGGACGATCCGGGAGCACCTCGGAGAGCAGGAAGTTTCCATCTCGCTGACCATTGAATCCTTGGAGGAGAGCGACCTCGGCAACTACTCCTGCTACGTAGAAAACAGCAACGGGCGGCGGCAAGCAGACGTCCAAATCATCAAAAAGGGTGAGCCAAAGCATCTCGAGCGGTTTTTTTTTTTCTTCTGAATCCATCAAATGGGTATAAACCAGGCTGAATATTTAGTGATGGCTATGCTAAAGCTCTGAAGCTGGATCACACAATTCAAAAGCACAGGCCTTCACCAAGACTGAGGAGGGATTCTCCTGCAGCATTTGACTGATAAAACTGCTGTGGGAGCTGACCATTTGTTTTCTGCCTCAGGGACAAAATAACTGGAAAGTACAGCAGAAAAAGAAGCTGTTTATTCACCTCCGCTGCAGAAAACCGCGTTTTCCAGAAGGAAAAAAAGGTTGATAGCATCATAGTTTGTGATTGGCATTTGTGTCAGTCGGTTGACTAAAGAAGGGAATTACCTAGGCTATGCTCTTGCTTATTTACATGTTAATGTTTATGCACTTTCCGTCTTCACATAGATAATCTGAATCCATGTGATGCCGGACATGTCTGACGACCTCCCAGCACCAAAATCACCCTTTTGATAAAACATTCCTTCCTACCTTGCTGCCTCAAAGTTTATTTCACGACCATTTAAAACAGAGATGCAGATTATTTTAGTGTCCCTCTTAAAGTACATAGGGGAATGTGTCTGCAGCCTTTAAGTTCTTGGTATGGAATACATTTACATAGTAAGATATTCCTCCTCTCTTCAAAGCTGGAAGCCATGGATCTAACTTTGATGCCAGCCCAGTTCCTCTCCATTTGCTATATTAAAGGGGCTTATGCTGCATGGTGGAATCTGAAAATAAACTGCTGCAGATTAGCCTCTTCCTAGCAGGATAGAAAGACTGCAAAGAATCATCCTGTCTCTGTACTTTTTCAGTTTTCTTTTTTTTTTTTTTTTCGTGTGTGTGTGTGTGTGTGTGTGTGTGTGTGTGTGTGTGTGTGTGTGTGTGTGTGTGTGTGTGTGTGTGTGTGTGTGTGTGTGTGTGTGTGTGTGTGTGTGCGCATTTAGTTTTGGTGCATTTTAAGAGCGCACAAGTGTTTACATCACTTTTAAAAAGGCATCACCGTGTCTGCAGCTCAGCTCTTGATGCTCAAAGTGAATATGATCATTTCACCCGTTTGATTTGGCTGTCCTTGGATCCCTCGCACAAAGACGGAAACATTTCCAGCAGGAACGTGCAAGGCATGAAGCTCAAGCCCTCGTGTCCCCACGACGCCAGTAACAATGTTAGTGCCTTGCTAGTTTTCAAATCCCTTGAACTTTTTCACGTTTTGTCTCGTTACGGACTTCAGCGCAAGTAATTGGGATTGTATGTGGTAGATCAGCACATGGTTTCCCATCTAAATTGACAGAGCAAGGAGAGTCTTAATCACAGAAGAACCCAAGAGGCCACTAGCTGTCCAGTCCACAAATCTGAAGGTGCTCTGAATTATGGTAGAGGCAGCGACATGGCGTTGGGATGTCTGCTTCTGCAGGGCCGACTGGGAAGATGAATTGGGTAAAATGCTGGGAAGAAAATGTGCAAGAACCTGCAAAAGACTTGAAACCAGGGCAAGGGTTCACAATCCATATAGCCAGAGCTACAATGACAGATGGTTTAGAGGAAAGCATGTGTAAGATTGGCCTGGTCAGACCAGAATAAAATTCAGACTTTCCAGAAAAACTGTTCAGACACACTTCATGCACTCTCATTGAGCTTTAGCTATTTTGTAAAGAAGAATGGACTCAGAAATAGCTGACATACCCCTAAAGACTAGCAGCTGCAGCTAAAGGGGGTTTCTAAAAACTATTGACTCGCCGGGGCTAAAAAAAAAAAAAAGGCACTCCACACTTTTCAGATTTTTATTTGTAAAACTATAATTTTCCTTCCTTTTCACTGTTACACACTACTTTGTATTGGTCTGTCGCAAAAATCCCGAGAGCATGCATTCATGTTTGTGTTTTATAAGGGATGTGGATACTTTTGCAAGGCAACAAAATCCAATGCTTTCCTAATTTTTGGTTTTTCCTCATCTATTCCTGCTTCTCCCTCAACAGAGAGATGTGGAAAAAGAGCGAGAGGAAGTAATGAATAGCCCTCTTCCATGCGGCTCAATCATATCCAGTCTTTAGTCGCCAGGAGCTAATTTGTCTTAATCTGTCCCTCTGCAGCGCCGCTACAATATGGATGGCAGGCAGGGAAGAATTTTCCTCCTCCGCTGTAATCTTTGCAGCTTGAAAAGCAGCTGGCTCAGTATGAGGTCCACACATGTGAGCGGAGAATGAGGGTGAGCAGAGGCAGGAGGACAGAGGCAGAGGTGGAGAGGACATTGAATTAAATATGTGGTAGGAGTGGAGTTTTTAGCAGTGCTTGTTAGCCACAGTGCCGCTCTCTGAGAAATCAGGCCACGATTGACCGGACCGAGAGGAGTTCCAGCTGAGCTCAGAGGAGGAAACCTGTAGTCGTGCTGCCCCGAGTTTGTTTGCTTTTTCTTTTCTTTTTTTTTTGTCTTTTTGTTCACGTCCGTGCTCAAACGTCCACTGGTGGGTTTGACTGAAGGTCATCCCTGGACGGGCGTGATGAAGCGGAGCAGGCCATGCTCGTTAGCTTTCAGGAACATCATCCCTCATCATGGGAACTGTCAGCTTGATATCCACTGGGGGGGGTTTAGCTCGCTACAAAGAGGTTAAACACGCGCCAGTGATGGATTGTGATGCAAGGGAGAGTCCTCGCTATCCGTGGTGGTGCGTGCAGCGCTGCAGTTAGTCCAGGCTTTTACTGCCGTGCATTAGTCGGCCGATGAAGGCTGACTGTCCACAATTTGTGAGGCGTCTTCAGGAGGGAAAGTGGAGCTGTAAAAAGCTAGAGTGACATCAGACGGAAGAAAGACAGAAACCAGGATCTGATTGAAAGGTGTGATCTAACTTGTGAGAGATGCGTCAGCTCAATTTGTTTTTATTTCCTATCTCTTTTTGTAAAGCTTTGACCTGCGGCCAGTTTTAATCTCTCTTTCAGAATAACGACGTCTGGCATGGCCACTTTTTTTTTTGCTATATCTAACGAGTTTTCAGACTTCTATAAAGATGCTTGTCCAAAAGAAAAAGCAATGTAAGATCTTAAGACTTTTTACTAGTGATGTTTGAGACCTTTGGGAGCTGGTAAAAGCACATCTCAGTCTTCTCAATCAGCATCGAGCGATTGTAAGGACCATAACAGACCATAGAGATCAAAGCCAAATTAGGTTTAAGAAATTTCAACTCAAACTTATGCTGGGGTGGCGTGTGGCTCCATACATTTCCTGTTTGATTAGCGCCATAAAAGAAATAGAGAAAAAAACTTCTGTTTATGTAAAAAAAAAACAAAAAAAAAGGTTATTTGTAGTTCTAAACTGCCTGTTGTAAAGTTAATTACCTATTCAGGTGACATTATTTAATGACTTTTAGGGTAGCTAATTGCCCTTTTACTTGACTCGGTCCAGGACGTTCCATTTCTTAACTCTCAGTCATCCTGTGGTTGATTTAGTGGTACGTCTTGTTTCTTTATTATGTTGGAGGCTCCAGTGCGGCTTCAGCTTAGAATCTCTTCACAGAAAGTCTCACATTTTTTCTTCAGCACCTCCTGATCATGACGGGTAACTGCAAAAGGAGTCCAGGGCAGGCGTCTGACGATTCATCCGAAACAAATCTAGAAGCCAGAGGGTTAGGAGGGAAACCAGCAGCCTTTGTGTTGCACAAACAGGCAGAGAGAATCAAAGAACTCCTCCTTGGCAAGACTCAGTGGCCGGGACACAGACGCCAGGTAGAGGTCCAGAGATCAGAAGCTTTTGACAATCTACCAGAGAAGGGGTGATTGGAGAGGGAGAGAGGAGATCACAGGTAGGTGAAATCATGCTGTTTGCAGCAGTAGAGATGGATAGGACCAGAGCAGAGGACGGGCTGGCTCATCATCATCATCACAAAAGATCTCTATCCCAGACATTCTGTTCAAACCCTAACCCTTTGGCCACACCCAAACTTCTGTTAGGCCTTTATGTTGTCCTTAGTTAGACTTAAAGGCCAGAAATGATCTGCTAGTCCCATGAAGACGCTGTTTGGGAGATTTCTTTTAGCATCTTTTGGTCTGCTTTCAGGGCGAGCTGGCTTGGACAGCTGGGAATATTGGCAGGTCTTTTCTAACTCCATCCACTTGGTGAATGTTCTGAGCACAGGGGAATGACTGATTTCAAATTCTTTTGAGATCTTTTTAAGCCCCTTACCAGACTCATAAGCCGCTACAGCCTTGACTCCGAAGTCCACAGACACTTCTGTGTAGCTCTTCTTACTTCAGGAGTCAGGAGTGCAGCAAACCGAGGCGTATCCGAGGTTTAAACAGGCCCAGCCTGCAACAAGCAGATTCACTTTTGCACCTCAGATGATTTTTAGTGGGCGTTATATGTGGGGATCCTGATATATTACTGACCAGAAATGATGTTCCTTTAAATCGCATTCTAATGGCAACTTTGCTGTTTTTCTGTTTCAGTTGTTTGCGTTTGAATTGATTTTAAATCTCAATACGTGAAGCAAGTATGGCACATTCACTAATCGGAAAAAGACTGAGTTTCTGTTTTTCGGACTGAGCAACCAGGGGCATTAGAGTTGAAAACCATCCGATTAGATACCCAGACTGTATCTGGGTCCATCACTGCAAGTAATATTGACGCTGTCTCCCTATCCTTGTTAAAACAACATAACTGGCATAATTCAGCATAGTCTACTATTAATCCGAGTGATCATTGACAACAGCTGAATCTACCCTCCCCTGATCATTTTTGCTTTTTCATGAGCTCCCGCCAAGCTGCAGAGACGGCTGATGGCAGCAGAAGCAGGCAGCTTCGATCTGCCAGGTGATTCAGCAACCACCTGAGAGCTTTACAGTTTTGCAGCTTGCCACGCACGCGTAACCAATCTTCACAAGTTTGGCAGCGCAATCCGTCACGTGGCATTGTCACGCCGGTCTCTCCGCTTGCAAGTTTTCTATTATCCGAGTCGAGCCATAAGGCATTAAATGACAGGCATGGAAGCAGCTTCTGCTTTCATTCAGCTCTGAGTTATGTTCAACCAAATGCAATCAAGCCAGAATGAGCAATGTGGAAAGATGGAGGGGGGAAAGAAGAAGGAGTGACACAAACACAGACTGAAGGGGTACCAGCCCCGGTCGATGCATGAAAACACCTTTACAAAACAATCATGGAGTCATTTCGCAGAGTCGAGTCTTTTCCCATTAGCTGCCGGCGTCGTTCTCATCCGTCATGACTACATCATGTGTTACCCTTAGATCGATCACGTCTGAATCTGCAGCTGTCGGACGCATGTTCTCTTATGTAAGAGTCGAGTAAAACCATGAGACGGGGGAAATGACTGAGGGGTGAGACTCAGGGAGAAACTTTCTCGCTTTCTTTCTGCGCTAAGCTGAAATTGATGGCATAAGTGTGGGATTTTTCATACCGTTCAAGCAAACTTGAGAAAAGAAAAGCATTGTGTGGACGTTACTTGACAGAGACACAAGCTATCAATCCAGTTATTCACCGTGTGACTTTCTTTTGTGAAACAGACTAAGAGATGACTCAATTAATAGATTTATGGGTGTGAGTGGCAGGAGAGCCCCTAGCATAAAGAAACAGAGGAAAGCATGCAACAGAACTTATGTTGCAATTCATAAACAGCTTAAATCCAGGATCAGAAATGGGTTTAGATTTTAGACCATCTAGGAACACTTTAACTTTTCTCTGATCATTTTTATTAATTTTTTTAAACATGTTTCAAGCATGCGATCAAATGCTACTCTCACCAGCCAAAGTATTTGGGTTGTTCTGCTTCAAGCTCACCTGATGTTACCTGTAAGGCTTTAGACTGGCCTGCTGGTCTGTGCCTGACACCACAACTGATTTGTAAATATGGGCTGTTGTGAGGAGTTTAATTAAATAGTTTTATTCTAATGGTACTGACCACAGTAATCACTAACAATAGGATTTAGAGTTGTGTTTTGGTCACATTCTTGTAATATTATTGAATTTTTTCATGTTCTTTGTTTATTGCAAATTTTTAATTGTACCAAACATCTTATTGCCGGGTGGGGGGGGGGGGGGTAATTTTTGGTGCAACTGTAAATAGATAATATCTTAGATAATAATTAAACAAATAGATGTGCTACTCGGATGGTTTTCTGACCTTATGAGCAGTGAAAATGTTCAGGAAGTGAAAATAAGAGGACGATTCAGGTCAATTACAGGAAAACGGAGTTACATCCTCTCTGAGGTTAGCAGAAAGAAGTGTCGCAAATCCATTTAGAAACTTCATTTTTAGGGGGAAGAATGGCACAGCAGAGGAGGAAATCAGAAGCTCAGGGTTTACCCTTTAAAATGTAATTTTTCAGAATATTTTTAAATGACACCAAGTTATAAACCACAAAGCCTTTCCTCTTTGTCTTGTCTCTCCTTAAGCTCTTCTTATTCATTAATTGTACATATTGTTATACTCCATCACATGTTAAATATAAACCAAAACTCAGGAAAAAAAAGCCAAACTTTCCACGTTGAGGCATAAAATGCCGCATTTCAACTGTAAAAGATCCATCTTCTGATTGAAAGAAAATATAAAATAATTGCTCCCTCCACACTGGTAAAGAGCTTTTAAATAAATGTATCTTTTATTGCAGTGAGTTAATTTACCTATTAATCTTTTTAGGGAAGTCCAAACTTTAATTTCAGAGAGCCTTTGGGAGGGAAACAGGCCCACAGCTTCGTAGATCCTCTACTGTACTTGACAGTAGGCATGAGGTGTCAGGAAACGCAGATTATTTGTTTTTCGTGTTTTAATCTGTTATTTTTTATGACTATTTTTTGTGTTAACTGGAACACGTTTTACTCGGGGTTTACCCCATTCCCAGCTCCTGTTTTCATTTTCCAGAGCAAATGAAATGGAACATGATACAACATGAAATCATTTTCACCTTTCAGTGACGATATGTTATGGAAAAATGTGTGGCTTGCCATCACAGTTGTCCAGGCTATATTAAGACCAGTACATAACATTTATACATTAAAAATTGTTTTCACAAGTTGATGTTTTGACATTTTCAAAATATCAAAATCACAAGAGAAAAATAATTTCAGTATGTCTCTCTATCTGTAATGAATCTACATAATGCACGACTTTCACTTTTGGAAATGAGTGGCAAGAAATATTGAGATACAAATTGTTTTTTTTTTTTTAAATACTCTAATGCATTTCTGTCTCTTTAGGAGAAGGAAACAAATATTGAAGTGTTTTTCTTTGTCGCCCCTTCTTGGTCCACCGTTTGGAAAACCAGCTGAACTGATGTACACTGTGGAGCTAGCTGGAGGCCTGGGAGCCATCCTGCTGCTGCTGATCTGCCTGGTCACCCTCTACAAGTGCTACAGGATCGAGCTCATGCTCTTCTACAGGAACCACTTCGGCAGTGAGGATATCGACGGAGGTAAGACGCACACGCCGTCCGTCACCTGTGATGCTCCAGTTCGCCGCGTGACTCTCCATTCCTGAAGCACCTTGTGTTACTATAAAAACATTTTCCCCTCCCAAAACGGCATCAAATCCCAGTCGTGACCAGCCTCGGCGTTGCTCGGCACGCAGATTTATATTTATTTAGAAAGCACCTGGGCTATTTATCAAGTCATAAAGCTGCAGGTGGCTCCATTTTTATGCAAATGTGCAGCGGCTCGAATGACTCATTGGCTCCAGCTGAAAAGCCCTGCATAATTTCATCCAGTTCTCGGGTTTAGGGAATCTTCTCCACTTTCTCCCACTGGAGCGGTTAAATAAAAACTGCTAAATATTCACTATGCCGTCCCCTGAAGAGCAGGAAGTAACTCACCAACCACCAACTGATACAGAAGAAAGCTCCGCTATTCAGCATGTGCGCATCGTGTTGCTTGCATAATGTTAACAGCTGCAGATCTTCTTTAAGGAAAAAAAAAAGAAAAAAAACAAATTAAGAGGGTTTACATGATGGCACATATTCAGGGATGCTTAAGAGGAGGCCACACAGTCTGGAAAATGAAAGTTTGGGCTTCATACGGAGGTGGAGGGGGCAATATGTTCAGCTAAAACACTCACGATAGAGCAAAGCAAAACACGGCTCCCGTGCCAGACAAAAAACATTAACTCTCAGACCTCATCAGCAGCGGCGAAATGAAAAAAGTACCTTTGATTGGACCTAGTGGATGAGCCTTAGCTTGAGAATGCATCAAACTGAGACAAGGAGCAAGTTTTAATTTGATTCCCCCGTAATGAGTCTCTATAGCACCAGGCCGGCAATGAATTCAGGGGGCCAATGAGATTAGCTCGGAGAGGCTGCAGGCTTTTGCAAAAGTGGGAAGAAGCACTCGGAGAGTTGTGTTTGTTAAAAGGAAAAAGCACTTTTGACATTTTATTAGACGTCGTCACCTGCGGCTTTGTTAGATCTCCAGCGGCAAAACGGGAAACGTCGGTCCTTGAGCTCAAAGCCGCACGATTGTCCGCTTTAGCAGGGCCACTGCAGTGAATGCTCGGAGAGAGAAGCAGATTTTCAATTTGTTCCTTAGAAGGAGCGCGTCGGGTCCAATATTACACAGCACAAATAAACCCAAATACATGCGCATTTAGGTTGGCGCCGTAACGCGACTCGGCGTGCGACTTCTGCAACACTTTGTGATGACCGCTGCAAAATAGATACATGGGAGAAGTATTGGCGCCGACACGTGCTTGTCATCAATAAAAGGCTTTGAACCAGAGCCTCAAGTGCACAGCGACGTGGTTTTTCTCCTGCAGAACCCCCGCGCAGGCTGCCAAGAAAGTGCCAGCGTCTGATCGCGGCCCCTCCAAGTGCTAATTGAACGCCCTCCTCTGCCAGATGTAAAATTGTAAGCTGCGCGTAACAATAGGATGGACTGTCAGCTATTTGTCAGCAATGCAATTTAGTTAAAGAGCGCTCACTTGTCACATTGAGTGGGTGTCACCCGAATCAATAATAGGCTTCATGATGACAACAGGCGAGCTGGGCTTGACAAAGAGGTGGGAGCTCATCAGCACTGCGCCATAAATACGAATGTCATCGTTGTCAAGGCAGCAGGGACCGATGGAGCGCCCTTGGTGTTGAGTTTGGAGATGCAAGGCGCTAATAGTTTCGTTGCGCACGGGGCAGCTTGAATGTTTGAATTCTGGGACAGGACTTCATTAGTCTGAGCTTGAATATTGTCTTATCCTCGCACAGTCTGGGGAAAGCCTGGAAAAATACCGAATTGTGTACCAGTCTTGTAAGCGCTCCGGTTCTGATTTGTTGCTGCTTGTGTCTCTGGAGCAGAAATTTGTGTTGTAAGATCACAGGCAATGTTGCTAATTAATGTTTCAGAATGGTTAAACTGCATTAGAACTGATTCTTGTGGGATGAGTGACTGAGGTGCTGCTCCTTTGATGTTCGCAAAACAGCCGTTAAGAGTTTGTGAGAAACATCGGGATATTTTATGGGGAAATTATTAGAAACCACATTTATCTCATTCCCTTTGATTTACCAAGTTTGCAAATAAATAAAAACCTTGAATGATTTAGTTCAAAACCAGAACAGTTTTCAGCGTCTCCAAAAGTAAAAGGGTGCTTGTACACTGATGATTGTATATTAATGAGCTACGTCGTCTTTTTCAGTATTTTTGACCTTCAAAGACTGATTTCTCTTTTCTTCTGCATTTGGATGATGTAAAAAAAAAGATGCAGCAGCACTTGTTGCTTTTATCCTGCTGATGCAAAACAGCAACAAAGAACTGAAACAAGTAAACGTTTTGTAAATCACAATATACATAAAGCAGGGTTTTGCTCTTTTTTTTTTTTTTTGATGACGATGATGATGATGAGAGGTTTTAGGCCGAGTCAAACATCACGGCGGTTTTATAATGCATGATAAAATGTGTCATCAGAGATCAGAATGCAGTTCTGCATACAGGGAGATCTCAAACAAAAATCTGCGTGAGGTTTTCAAACTGAATCAGCTTCTCAGTGTTAGTCAGCTTTCTCCAATGCTGATGCAAGCCCTTGTTATTTTAGTGCAATTAAAAATGGAAAACAAAACCTTGCGCTTGGGGGCAAAAGAAAAAGACCCATCCACTCTTCGGCAGTCGGTTCTGTTCTTCACGAGTTCCGGACTTATGTATGTGTGTTTGCGTTCCTCTCCCGTCTCCTTTAAATGTAACGGAGCCCCGCGATGTTACGGTTAGAAAACGCACGCCTCTGACTCTCCTGACACTCTTCGCCGGGAGTTCAAGAGTCCACCGTGTAACTGTGGGCCGTCTGCGCACGTGTGGGGCGCCGGAGAGGAGCCGCTCGCCTTGCGCAGTGCAAAGACGTGGGTTTCGGTTCTGTAGGTAGGTAGATCCCTCCGCTTTTTTTTCCCCCGACGGTGACTTCTCAAGACGCTGGAGGGGAATTGGAGGAGGAGGAGGGGGTCAGCCTTTCTCTCCTCCTCTGTTTTTTTTCTCCACCGAAGAGTGAATCACCCACCCAGAAATAGGCCTTGATCTGCCTACACAGCATTTGTTTAAATGCTAGCCGAGAAAAACAGAGACAGAGATTTATGCCTTGGAGTTAGTTATACTAAGTAAGGTTACATTTCAATTATTTTTACATGTCCCCGGTGCTGTAAAATGAATTGCACGTTATAAAAACAAGATAGATTCATTACAAGGCGTCATGTAAGAGTGGTGAGCACTTGCCAAATATCAAGATTACCCTCTGGGAAGTAAGTGAATCTTGTTGACAGTCTCGCAGCTCCTGAGAGAGGCTGGAGTGTAAAACGGAAAGGATATTAACAGAGGCAAAATAGAATTGCTGCCCTCAACATCCTCACTCCAAATGCTCTTGTTTTGCACATGGCTTGTGCAATAAAGCGGTCGAACAAGAGTCTGCGCGAAGATGGGAGCTTTGACTTCCAAAATCTGCTCTTGTCTCTTAGGATTTTACCTTCAATGGTTTTCCTACAGTTTTGACTTTAAAAGTTTTTCTTAAAAAGTGGCCCAGCACCATCGATGCAACTAAGCGCCATATCACCTGGTGCACTTATCAGAGCACCTGCTCAGGTCCAGGATGAGATGCCCACTTTGACCAACTGACTGACATAAACACAACCAGCAAGCAGAATTTTATTGAAAGCACTTATGTTCAATTCAAATAAATTTTATTTGTATAGCATCAGTTCACAATACATGTCATCTCAAGGCACTTTACAAAGTCAAATTCAATCAAATCATCCAGATTGGTCAAAAAGTTTCCTCTCTAGGGAAACCCAGCAGGTTGCATCAAGTCTCTCCAAGCAGCATTCACTCCTCCTGAAAGAGCGTAGAGCCGCAGTGGACAGTCGTCTGCATTGTTGATGGCTTTGCAGCAATCCCTCATACTGAGCATGCATGAAGCGACAGTGGAGAGGAAAACTCCCCTTTAACAGGGAGGAAAACCTCCAGCAGAACCAGAACCAGGTTCAGTGCGAACGGTCATCTGCCTCGACCCACTGGGGGTTAGAGAAGACAGAGCAGAGACACAGAAAGCAGAGAAGCACACATTGATCCAGGAGTACTTTCTATGTTAGATGGTAACAGCGGATGATCTGTCTTCCCTGGATGATGTCGCTAACAAAATGCCAGACCAGGTGTACCTTCTATGAAAAGAAGAAAAGACAAGTAAAACATTAAAATAACAACAAACAATGCAAATAGGAGAACAGTAGGAGAAGTAAGCAGAGTGAGAAAAATAGACCCTGATGTCTTCCAGCCCTAATAAAGTCAGGCTTTGAGTTTGTGTTTATTGGCCCTAATAAACACAAACTATATACAAATCAGAGGTGACACACATTCTTTAAATTGTGATGAAGAGTACAGGTGCAGATGATCAAACAGAACTTCACCACAGGATATAAATAAATATTAGCAAGTCTATTATTGTTTTGAAGATCCAAATGCTGTTGTTTGTGGGGTTTTTATATGTTTTTGTCTTCTAAGTAGTCAATTTTCTTTTAAATTGTAGAGGTACCAATGCACACTTGGCTAATAATAATCATTATAACCATCATAATAAATGAATGAAATAAATTAATAATGAAATATAAAAGTAAATGCTGAAATTGATGCAGCTTTTCATCCTATTGCCATTAGCCGGGCACCACAGTCCTGGGGCAAACCACGCAGAGATCAAGGATGAATACGGAGGTTTAGGCTAAATCTGGACAGGACATATGGGCTAAATAAGCACATATTTAATATTTAAGCCTATGTTTAACTTATATTAAATGGCTAAATAAAGATGATGACTGGCGGGGAAAAATATGGTCATTGATATTCGGTGTTTACAGGGAGCAGTGCTGTTTGGATCAACGTGTTTTAACCTGATGAGTCAGGGATTCTGCAGGAAGGGATCAATTCCAGTCCACCAGAAGACGTCCATCAGTTTATATCTCAATATTCCAGATTTACGTTGTCAAAAGTTAGAGACGTGATGAGGTTAGATCGTTCTGAGAGGTCATCTTTTTGATTTAGGATGTCACCCCCTCCTGCCTGCAGACACCTTGGCCTCCATTTACGTGAGTTTGTGATGACGTCTGCTCATATTCTACCCAGATCTGACCCAAATTGTTCTGTCACCATCCCTGTTTACACTGCTGTACATTTCCTAATTCAAATGGGGTCTTTGTTTTGTTTTTTGTTTTTTTACTTTTTATGTGTTTTTAAAATGGTCTTATAATACTTCATATTTGTATGTCCGGTGTTTTGCAATGCGCTCCATTTCAAAAGTCCAAGCAAATAAAATCTTCATGATTGTTGTCGCAGTATAGCTTTGCACTGAAAACACAAATGTTAATGTAGATTTTTGGGACGTTACGAGCTAGACCAACACAAAGTAAAGATTAATTGTCACGGGGGGAGATAAGTATATCATCCTCTTTACGATCAATAAATGTGGTCCACATGTTGGTAATTTAATCTCCTGATAATCCAGCGGTTCTGCAAAGGCCCCAGAGCTTTTTTTCCAAGTCTGGTCAAGTGAGACCAAAATGTAACTTTCTGGCCAATATTCAAAACGTTGTGTGTGGAGCAAAGCTGACACTGAACATCACCCTGAACACAGCAATCCTCACAGTGAAACACGGTGGTGGCAGGATCACGCTGCAGGGCTGCAACATGCACAAGGAAGCTGGTCAGAGTCCCAGTAGATAACCTGTTAGAGGCTGCTAAAGGCTTGCAACCCGAAAGCAGCAGTCAGAGCTACAAGAAGAAACAGTCATTGGTTAGGATGCCCTAGTTTAAGATCATAACTAATAAAAACTGATGTTCACAGACGCTCTCTCCCCAGTCTGACTGAGCTTGGGCTATTTTACAAAGCAGGAGGGGCCAAACGTTTTAGAAGAAGCTGGAACTGCAACACATGGTGCTTCTGCATAGATGTTTGTGGTCGTCATCTAGCGATATGGGGAAAAGTTCAAAGGGCAAGCGGGGCGCTTTATGTCCGGAGGTCTCATAAATCAAACATTTTAATGAATTTAAATGTTTTCTAAAGCTGTGGTGGTTTTCTGAAACGTTTAATTGCCCCGTTGAAACGAGCGAGCAGGTTTAGAGTCGTGGCTGACACGCTTGAAGCGATTTGCTTGTTTTGCTTTGGAGCCAGAAGCCATTATCTCCGTTCCAATAGAAGCTCCGGGACATCTCCGCGTCTTCCACTCTCCTGATTTATTTTACCGTTGCGCTTTAAGCTTAAGAAGACACATAAACTCTTCCTTCCCGGCTCACTCTCCATCTCCCAGCTCACTACTTTCAAATCCGTCATCAATCTTTGCTTTCATGTGGGTGATGGGGCAGCGCCACGCGACGGGGCTGAGCAAGCGGAGCTGGGCGATCAGCTCGGGCTGGGGACCTCATTTGTTTTGCCTGCAGAGGGCACAATAGCCATCAAGGTAGCATAATTTGTCAGTCGGGACGGGGCTGTAATGAAAAGGCGCTCGGATGGGCAGAGGTGCCCAGAGGTCAGTGGGATGGAGGCGTCCTGTCTCAGTGAAGCCTCCCGTTGAATGAATGGACCTGTCTGCACCGGTATGAAAACAGATTATGAGCATCTGAGGTGGAACGGAGTATATTTATCGTGTAGTTTGAGGAGTAAGAAAAAGCAATAAAAGTTCTCTTAGTTTTAGTAACTCAATGATTTAAGCTGTCGCTGATGTTTTCTTCCATCTGCCTGTAGAAAACAAGGACTATGACGCGTACCTGTCCTACACCAAAGTGGACCCGGACCAATGGAGCCAGGAGACCCGAGAGGAGGAGCGCTTTGCCCTGGAGATCCTCCCCGACGTCCTCGAGAAGCATTATGGGTATAAACTCTTCATTCCAGACAGGGACTTGATCCCCACAGGAAGTAAGCTCTCTCTCATGGCGATGTCAAGTTGTGTCCTATGTCTTGTGGCTTGGTGTTGCTTGTGTTAGCTGTTGTTGTCGGTGCAGTGGTGATGCCATGTTCGCTGGCTTCTGTTATGCGTTTGTGCCGCTGCATAACAAAGACATGAAAGAGCACCATCGTTTTTCACGTCGACCATTCGGAGTTCAGCTTTTTCTAACCACAGGCTGAACCGAAGTGGATCAGTTGGCAAAAATCAGCTTCGTCTCAGAAATGTTTCAGGTTTAAACAGCTGAAAAGGTCCGAATTTTACAATTAAAAGCAAACTTAACTAAACGTGGCTCCATTTCATGAGACTGGAGCTTTTAGATGCGGTTATTTTTGCTTTCCAGATCAGACTTTCATTCACTTATTTCTTTCCTAATATATAGGGTTTTAAAGGTTTAAAAACATGTAGCAATTATTCAGGTAACCTTTTAAAATTAGATGTTGTAATCTTATTAATCTCTCATTGCACATTAAATGGTCATGGATAAAATGTCAATTTGTTCAGATATTCCTATATTAGTAGAATTTGTTGCTAAATATTAAAAAAAAAAAAAAATATATATATATATATATATATTTGTTTTTAACACAAGCAATGTTTTATAACAGGTGTTTAGAAATGAAAATGGGAGCTGCTAAAATGAACATTTGAAAATAAAATGTTTTTTGAATATTTAAGAATCATAGGAAGTTTAGAAAATTAAAGTTAATTATTTTATGTTATTCATTTTGGATTTTTTTTTGCCTTTTAGTTTTTTCTGTTTATAATTTACTCTTTTTGGCTTTATTTTGTTTGTATTTTTCATCTTATTAACAATTAACAAACAGTATTTTCTGCATTTGAGATAACATTTAGATATGTTTTAGGTTCAAACTTTTGTGAGTCTTAAATATTGTTTTTTTTCCCCTTTTTTTTCGTGTACAAGCTTTAAATTTACTCAAAACTGGACATTGTCAAATTGGAATAAGATGTCATCAAATATTCTGGTATGAACCTCAATATCTAGGGACATGATCGTTCTTTATAAAGTAATATTGTAAAAAAGGCAGATTCCCTTACCAATAAAATTCTGTTATAAACATTTGTGTCTATATATCTAAGTCTGCCAGAATACTGACAAGCTCAGTAGGCTAAATCCTCTTAAGGCATGAAATAAAATAAAATATATATCTCTTTATTTATTATTTAATTTTGTTTTAATATTTTATCTATTTTACTTTTCTTTCTTTTTTTTCTTTTTTTGTTTCCAAATGTTTTTATTTCATGAGTTTTTTCAAAACAGGATTACAGGTCTCAGTAACATATACTTTATTTTTTCAAATCAATGTTTTATACATGTTAGCTTGTATAAATAAACTATAGAGTTTGACAATTAGAATGAGTGCTCCATAATGAAGTTTTAGATGGCAAACATAAAACTTAAAGCCTCAAACCCACACAGATTCATTGCCAGCCTAATTTTGCGGAATGGTTTGCAAAACAAGCAGGAAATGACAAGAATTCAGATGTAAATGACTTAAGTAAGACAAAGCAGCCTGAGAACGGAGCTGCTCCACATGTGAAAAGACTAAATAGTGCGGAGATGTAGACGCAGCAGAGAGAGACAATAAAATACTAATTTTATAAAAGTGTCAAATGAAAAAAGTAAAGTTACAGCGGGTAGTTTCCTGCGAGTTTTATCCTAGAGCGTCCTTGCCGATTCTGGTGTTTCTGCATCACGCCGTCCCCTTTTGTTGATCAAAAATGCTTCAATAAATCCTCGTCTCCTAGTCTCCTCAACTTCACGTATAGTGCTCCCCAAATTCAGGAAGTCCAACTACAACAACTCACCATCACCTGAGCCATACAGTAAAAACACTACTGTTTTATTCTTCTTTGGGTTTAAATCTTTACAAATGTATTAAACCGAGGAGTATTTTTCACACAAACATCCACATTCTGCAGCTCGACTTCAAAGCTTGCAGTCACATTTCAGCAGAGTGCATTACCTTCTTCTTCAGCCATTTTAAGCTACAGTTCTGGTCAGATGTTTACATCCACTCATCAACAACATCATTACTTTTGGGGTTTTACTGATTTATTTGAAGCCTTTTTCTACGATGTCGGCAATAAAACACCCAGCAGCAATGGCGGCAGATGTTTATGATTCATTTTTAATCCACACGGAGTCTAGCCCTTACATTCAGGCTCAAATAAAAATATACCCCTCTAATTTTAGAAATCGGTCCCCTTAGCTAGTTGCAGAGAAGCCACAAGCTATTAGCAGGAATCTGGCTGGAGATTTGACCACTCTTCTTGGCACATTTGGTGGAGCTCATTTAAATGTGTGTGTGTGGGTTTCCTGCCACTGACTCTGCTCTTAAGCATATTCTCAATATGCCTGAGGTCTGGGCCATTCAACAAACCTTGACGTTGGCCCACGTTATCCAGTTTATTCCCCTAGATTTTTACCAAACAGTTAAACATTCATTGGCTAAGCTAATTGAAATTGCCTGGCCCCTGTTGGGCTTTTTGGTAATATAAAACAGAATATTTGGCTAGGTTCAAAATGCAAAACCACATTAAGAAAAGCAAGATAAAAGAATGAAATCAAATCATAAATGGTGGCTTCAAAGGAAACCGCTTTAGTTTTTATTTTTAAATGATGCTTGTCAGTTTGTTGTTGTCTCATTAGACATCTCAGTCGGGTCCAGCGTTTGACCATCTATTTGGGAATTTGGAAGGAGACCTCCCCCTTCGCTCTTTCACCTTTATACGATGCACCAGTCCCACTGGTAGTGAAACAGGCCCTCAGCATGATGCTACCACCACCATGCCTAAAAGTTGGAGCAGCTTTCTAGGTTTTAAAAAACCTCGCCTTGACTCATTCAAGCATCCTTTTTGTCCCGTGTCAAACTTTGTCTCATCGTAAAACCTTACTCCAGAAGGTGTTTGGTTTGTTAATGTGAGCCACTCTAAGTTTCAGTCTAGCTTGAAAGTGGCTCTGTTGAAGCGTCTTTGTTGGTTTGAAGGTGACCGGTGGGGTCGGAGCGTTGAAGGTTGGGTGTCTTAACGGGACAACGATTCCAAACAAACATCCAGCGGTTTTCAGAGTTGATAAAGCAGGCAGTAATTAAGCTTTTGGGTGGCCTTCCCAAAGTCTTATTACTAATATGGTTACAAGCTTGAATCTATAACAAGAAACCACACAATATAAATGAACTCTACCAATTCTTCCTATTCCAGCAAGATCTTTGCCAGAGGATCATTGACTAGGAAAAGATTTTATTTAGATGCAACCTGCTTAAAGGGTAACTCACCCCCAAATCAACTGTTTTTGCCAATAAACTGTTAACATGGTTGTCTTATAGTACTCTCTACATATCCTGGTCCATATTTTTGACAAATTAGTGCATATTTGTTGAAATCCTGCTGTTGTGTCTAAAACCTTTGCTTCTGTGTCAGTGTGGCGCCCTCCTTGGGTTAAACTGTGGTCTTGCATTGAATTGCTATTAGTTCAAAAGTTTTTGTGACGTAATTTGGAGAAACTGATGTCAGTAGCTCTGCCGCTGGGGGTTATATGGCAAGCTATTTTAACATTAAATCAGTGAGTTTAACTATCCAGAATTACCATTTTAGATACTTATAACGTAATTTTGACTAGTCGTAATATCACTCTGACTTGTATGAATTTTGAGTTAAGATATAGCTCATGTCATTCTGACTGTTCAAAACTAAATTACAGATAGCTATGATGACAAACGACACGTGAATGGCAAAATGGCTTACTCTGCAAAACTGAATTGCAGATATCTGTAATTAGAGTTTTAACCAGTCAAAATCTAATTAGTTATTTTAAATAAGAGTTTTGACTTGGCAAAATTATGTTGCAGATATTAGTAATTAATATCCAGTCTAGTGTTGTCTTGAGTCGTCTCACAACTCGTCTTGCAACCCGCCCTGAAGTCACAGCAAAAAGAGCAGAGCGCAACCACACTCTGTTTCCTTATTGCAAAGGAATCTTGCCTGAGCAAAGCTGTCCGTGACCACACCTGGATTACAAAGCAGCAAATAAATATGATAATATATAGTTGGACCGATCCTGTCCTCCACTGCCTCAGCAGCACCAACTTCGGGCATTGCTGAGTCAGCGTCTTGAGCCAGCAGCTCAAACTGATAAGGCTCTGGCCCGCTGGGCTCCACAAAAAGACTCCCTCAACCTCAGGTGACGAGGGGAACGAAAAGTCCTCCAATCAAAAGACCGAACCGTGGCGTAACTGCCAGAGTAACTCTTCTCGCTCTCCATGATTCAATATGGCTAATCAAGCTAGCTGCTGCTTTCCCCCATCCTGAACACAGACCCCCCCCTTTCCCACGCATTCCCGCCCACTTTGATGGAGTTTTTCTAACTTGTCTGGGGGGCGGAATAGGCTTCTATATGAGGGTGAGTTACACTTTAAAGACAATTAACTGAACATTAGTGAAGGTCTATCTGTATATACGAACCTGTGTGTGTTAGAGAAAGTACACAGTAAATTCAAACTACTGCACCGTTTTGGTGTATAATTATTTCACCTTTTTAAAAAAAAAAACATGGTCAAAACGCATCATTTAAAGCACAGAACAAATAACAATGGTGTCCAGGATGACTGTGTGGGAACTTCTGACCACAATTATATATCACGGTGCAACTTTTGCACATTTTGCAAAGGCACATTATAAATACTATAAACATGAAGATGAAAAAGTAAGCAGCAACTGCTGCACCTAAAGTAAAAGATCCATCGAATAGCAATGAAATATATCAAATGTGTACCGTAGAGACTATTTCCAGCATGTTGGACTGAAAGTTACCTTTATTACCTTTGAAACATAATCAGCAGAAGGTGCAATCCTGCTGATTAGAGTCCATATTCCTGATCCAGCTCTGCAAAGACTCTGCATCTGCATGCTGCTATGTAATGGTGTCAGCTGCACATTACAAAATCTCTTTATGCATGGATATTAGTGCATGTTGTACCATAGTGTATTCCTAATGGAGCATCTCACCATGCCCCGTGCTTATCTTTGATTAACTCAATACACAGATGAGTTTGATAATATCATTATGCTGTTAGCCTCCATTTCAATACTTGCATCTGCCTGTCTGCCCCGCACATGCCACCATTACTAATTACGCGTTCTGTCGGTGGCATTGTGCCAGGGTTATAAACTGAATCTGTTTCTGTGATGATGTGCTCGCTAACCGGGGGGGACTGCTGTAATATGGGAAAAATGGCATAAAAATGCAAGGACCGAGAGGAATCTCTACAGCACCACAGCTGCCACCATTACAGCTCGGTGGTGCCGCTGTCTGGTTTGTTGTTGCCATGCATAAGCAATTCAGCTCCCATTGTGAATGTATTAGCATCTGAACAGTTCATATAACACAGGATAAGGCAGAGTTATAAACAGAGTTTGGCCTTTTGGGAGTCCAACGTGTGTCAACGGTCGATCTCCACAGTGCAATAGATTATCTTTGCAACTCTGTGGAAAATTCAACATCTGGATCTGATGTACAGTGAATCTCCAAAAGTTCCACACCCCTGGTAAATTGCAAGTCTTTTGTGACCAGTCATTTCAAATGTTTTTGCACATACAATCTGACGTTTGTCCTGTACAATTTAACTGGAAAACCATTTATAAGAGGAAAAAGACAATGGAAATACCCAGAGGCTCGAACTAATTATTTAAACCACTTTTTTGATTCAGTTTCAGCATTCAGTCTTCCTGACTTCACACGCGACATCAGTTCTGACGATTCTGAGGCATCTGAAAGAAGGTTCAATTCAGTGGTGACTTTTACTCATTTGAGCTAAAGCCCTAGTTTTCAGAGATGCTACAGAGGATGAAGATGATCTTCGGGTTTAAAGGTATCAGTCAAGGGATGCAAACCTAATTAGATGGCTTTAGATATACAAGCCATGGCACAGTGAGGGCAGTCACCAATGACGTGAAACAACACTGAGATAACAAAAGCTATGTGAAAAGTGAAACTGAAACCTTCTGGGGGGTGGGGTTGCCAAACAGCAAAAGTCTGGTGTTTACTTTAAATACTGTCCAGGTATGGAGAAGTGTGGGAAAAAAGGAAACTGACTGATGGGAAAATGTTTGGTTTTACACATCTTCGGACAAAAATCACTAATTCACATTAAATTGAAACGCCTGAACCCTTTTATTTACCTCATTACAGATTGACTTAAACATACTACCAATCAGTTGTTTTGATCATTAACTCAAAAAAATCAAAAACTAAATTTCATCAGCAGTTGAGTTCAGGTTGAACGATGACCAAGTCAAGATGTGAGAGGCAGATACTCCTGTTAAAAACACCTGGATGCTGAAACAGAATCGACGTTTTATCAGTTTGAGAGTGTTCTGGCTTTTTCAGCCCGGTTATTTCAGCTTTTTAGTTATTTGTTCCTGCTAACAGATTTGTTTGTTTTTCAGTTGACTTTTACTGGATAGATCTCGTATATGTGGAGAAGGTTTTGAAACCACTGATCATGATCTGACTTTATCATTACAAAAATATCTGCTCATTTCCTCGGGGTGTGTTTACTTTTCAGAGCCCGTGTACCAGCAGCATTCCTCGAAACAGCAGAAAATCCTGGCTGGCCTAAATTCCTCTGCGTTTTTATGCTTCATGTCCCATATTAAACTGGAATAAACTGGTCAGTGCGATTGTCAAACAATCGCTGCCATCGCTGCACCAGGGGATAAATACAGTTTATGCCAATGTGTCCCCACATTTCCGTAACTGTTTTCACCTGCTCACAAATCTTCTGAACTCACTTTGAATGTAAATATCTATTGTTTAGGTTTCACCAATGATCATTTCCAGGATGACACAAGACTACTTAGAGGTACTTTTTGCCCAGATTCTTCCCACACGTGTTAAAAAGAAAAAAAACTCACATGAAATCTCCTTTTAACCATTTTTTGTCTACGTTCAACATGCTTTGACCGATATTGGTGATATTAACTGTCTCAAATAGTTATGTTAAATAAAAGTCTTATCCAGAACAATACATACATTCCCTGAAAGATCCACCCTATCGATTAAGGTTGTAACACATAAACTCAACTAAGCAACCAATGATTGGCCTATAAAAGATATTTTGCAGGTTTTGCAAAGTATATATTGTGCAATCCAATAGTAAATTAATTGATTACATTGTCTAAATTTATTGTATGCATCCCACCATTCCTTCCCTGATTTTTATCTCATCTTTATGAAAATCAACATGAGGTGACTCAAAGAACGGGTGCTGCTCACGTCTCCCTTTGGAGCAAGCGTTGTAGCTACTGTGCCAGTTTGTACCCAGCAGGGGGAGTTGGTTTGCTCACTTTTTAACCACTGATCATTTCTAGTCATTTATTATTTTAAACAGTGTACTGCTGAGAGATTTGGTCGTTTTTTATTTTGTTTTTTACTCAAATAATATCTTGAAGGGGTCCCAAGCCATCGTGTTTTATAAGATTCAATGGGCCCATATAGACATCAGAATAAAATCTGAAGAGTAGAGAGTAATGCAGTTAAATTGCACGTGAAAGCTGAAGATTTAGCTCAATAACGCATGAGAACACTTAACTACAAGGAAAATGAACTGAGGCACAATGGTTTAAGTGCATGGACATATTGGGCGAAGCAACAGGTGAAGGGCTGTACTGACCTGGAGCATCTTTGCTGTCAGAGAGTTCAGTTTAGATGAATTTGATGTAAAGAAAAATCTGATTTAACAAGGAAAACTAGATTGCTGATGTGATGGAACCAAAGATTCAAAATTAACAATTAAGAGATCGGTGGTCTTGATTTAATCAGCAAATTTATCGGATCCTTGCAAGGGAGAACACATCCAGTCTTTGGAAGGTGTTCAATCTATTCCAGTCAAAAAAATGAAAACGCTGCCTTTTTAACCATTTTGTTTTGCAGCAATGGACTTCACGGGCCAACTGCTCAGATCCTCTCCCTCTCTAAGACTAAACAGAGACACGACATAGGTCTTCAGCTAGGCAAAATAGATTGAATACTTTTATCAAGACAAGGCTAGAATGAAAATTTTAATCCACAGTAGTAGATTACTTGGTGTCCCCCTAAAAATAACCAAACTTCATAAAACCCATAGCCCTTTGAGTGCACACAATATTTGGGACCTGTTGTGGGAATGCTTTTTTAACATACAGGGTTAATTCTTCCATTCTGCAGTTCATGAACCATTTTGTAACCCATGCCTTTCCATATTGAACCTGTGAACAAAACGTTACATCCTACATATGTAACGTTTGTTTCAGTTTGGTGAGCATGGAGGTGTTCATCAATATGCTCAAATTTCACCTATCATATAATTGTCTGTGAAATTTCAATTGCACTGTATATTCAGTGATTGTTCTGGTTGCCATTGACAAAAAGCCGAGTCGGTCATTCCATCCTAACTTTTTCTTTCCTTCTTTGTGTTCTTTTATCCATTCTTGCTTCCTTGTCTCCTTCCTTGCTCTCTTCCTCCCTTTGCTTCATTGATACTACTAATATTTTTTTTTCCTTTCCTTTGTTTTTTGCATTCTTCATTTCCTCATTCCCTTTGTCCTTTTCTTCCTTTTTCATTTGTTATGCCCATCCATTCATCCATCCTGATTTTCCAGGTTCCATATTTAAAGCCTACTCACTGTAGAAATATTGGCCATAAATTCAGAGTCAAACTTGTTATTTTAGAATTTAAACTGAAAGTAAAAGACTGAGACTTTGGTAAGTCAAGTCTAAATAGTCTAAAATTATGGCTTATAAAATGTGTAGAAATCTGAGCCAAAAATATCTGAGTGACTTTCTCCTAGTAGATGTTATTTATTGTAGCCATGTGATCATATTCCCCTGCTGTGGACTGAGTAGATTATAGAAAATCTCAGCTGTCAAAAAGGGTACAAAACATCTCCATGGTGGATACGAAATGACACTTGGTTAGTACAAGCACTCACTTTGCAAGGAGATTAATTTCATACCTGGAAAAAGTCAGTTATGGAGGGTCTCTGCAGACCTTGATGACGTGTAAAAATAAAGTAAAACATCTGAACCCCATGTAGCAAGAAAAGAGAAGGATTTACTTAAGCTGCAAATGGGTAGGACTGGTAGCAGTGCATGCAGAGCAACCATAACCACTCATCATAGCAATGTGAGTCATTAACATGCCAACACCTAAAATACTTCAAGCTGTAAAATAATAATAATAAACAGAATAAATATTGGGAAACAGCACGTATTTGACACCAAATGTACAGAGCACACTAGAATATTGTTCAAATTCTTCCTCCTGAAGATTTTATGTAGCCTAGCTAGCCATATTTCTCCACTCCTCCTTTTAAAGAAGTTTGTTTTTCACAATCCAAGCTATTTTACCTACGGCAGTTATGACATTTTTTACTCGTATAATTTGGACAATTTGACGTTGCAGGAGAACCTACTCCACTGGAACTGGCTAACCGTTAGCTGACTAACTGTTAGCTGCTACCAGCGCTAATGTTGGAGCATGCTTTGTAGCTTCTATTTAGGATAAACTAAAGAGCTGCTTCACATGTTGGAATCAGTCTATGCCCATTTGATAACTTAAATACTGAAATACATCCTTTTTATGCTACAAATACATTTATTAAACCTTAATTTTATTTCAGAAAACTCAAAAATTAAACATTTTCAGAATGTATTTATTTATTGGCTTTAAGAGCAACTTGGACAAAACAAACACTCACCACCATCTGAGCACCAGACAAGACAAAAACTGCAATATACTGACAAATTATATCTGGACTGAATACCCGAATTGAGCATTGCATTTTCACAAGCACGGGTCATACAAGTTCGAAAATGTTGGCTACCAAACAAACTGTAATTTTTGTGGAGTGCAGGTAGCGGACGTGAACATAAGGCTCACAGGTGTTGGTTTTAAGGCTTTAAAAGCCTTAATATAAATGCTGTACAATGACCTTAGCATTTTTACCACGTTCAGCTGCTCCAATATGGACTTTATAGGCTTCAACGGTGGCAGAAAATACACATTTGCAAAGCTCTACCAAGTTCACCCAAAGACGTAAAGAAGAAATGCGGTTGTAAACCTCCGTTCACTTTTCACAGGTTCATGACAGAAAAGAAAGATCTAGACGTACATAAAAGATGGACTAAGATTGCAAGTTTATTTGCACACATTTATTTAGTCTAAGCTTTCTCTTTATGCAGGCTATCTAATCTTGAAACCGATGAGGCTGTCAGGCTGAGTGGGGCTGCCCTGTAGGCATTCGCGAAGAGTAGGAAGAAAGAACATAGAATCAGCCTGACAGAAATTTTATTTCGCCCACTGTCACTTTCTAAATAATTCAAATGTGTCCAGGAATAACAGAGAAAAGCTGATAAATATAGCAGATGAACGCTCCGTGTCTAAATTAGCAGGACCATATGCCATAATATCACTTTACTCACCTTAAAGTGACCAAAACAACACTTTATTCAGGGTAATTGGGTTTTAGCGGATTAGTGATTATAGAAATAAGGTTTACAGTACATCATAATGCTTCAAAACGTACAATATATTCCTCTTTATCATCGCAGTAAGGTGTGCTGTACAAAAGCATTTTATCATGGTCTGATGGGATGTGCTGTCAGCACATATCCCCGTGCCCTGGGGCATCTCGAGACCGTCCACCCTCATGGCGCTTCAGAGGTGCTTTGGGTCATGAGACCACCGTGGTAACCCTAGAACCTTCTTCCAGCCCCTTCACCCCTCACTGAAGAAAATACCCATCTCTCCTTCACCTCAGTGTGGCCCTCAGTCCCCCTATCCATCTCTTAATTCACTCTTTCTCTGCTCTAGTGCGACCTACACCTCCAGCCAAATCAGTGTTTTAAGCAGTTAACTAAGCTTAACTTTAGTGTCCCAGCTTAAGACAGAGACGGTGTCCCTACAGAGGACAGACGGTGTCATTTGACAGTCTGTGTCTCAAAGAGAATAATTGTTCTCTTCATTTTTTGCCGCAATCTCTGAATGTTGTTTGGTAGCCAAAAAAATAACTTACCCATAATGCATCACACAAGGAAATCTGCAACTCGATTATTATTCTATGCTGATCATAGATTAAAGTCTGTGATTTGTGAGACCTTTATTTGTGAAGAGAAAGAAAAGAGGATGCTTAGTAGAGTTGCATGAGACATTGAATCATAATATCCATTTGTGCAATATTGCATTGCAAAGGACTGCTTGTTAGGATATTATATTTCAAGGGCCATGCCAATAATTTATTTGCTCTGCTCTTGATGCTCACAGTGGATGTTTATTTTCAGTGCCTAAGATGAAAAAAGACAGCAAGATTTGTGGCAACGTTGTGCAATTTAATTAGGATATGTCAGATTTTAATTGACAAACATATTCTTTTAGTTCCAAAGAGGAGGAATTCAATTGATAAAGTTCTCAGTGGTTGGCAGACAGCATCTAGAAACAGCAAATTTACTGTCAGTTAAAAAACAAAACATACGAAGCCCCTCGTCATTAGCTAGCGTAGAGTACACATTAATCATTTTCAGTTTTTTATTCTGAGCTGCTACAAAGAAACCGCCAAAGTGAACTGGCTCACACCTTCAAGTGGAGTCTTAGCCTCAGGGTCCTGCTGAATTACCGCATGATGACCAATTACCAAACAGCAAAGAGACTGGCTTGTCACGTTGAGGTAAAGGGCAACTTCAAACCCAAGTTTACTCTAATCGAGCTTCTCTCGTTGGGTGGCCTCGGGCGCAGCGTGACAGAGAAAAAACGGTTCACTCTCCGACATATGCAGAGCAGGGAGGCGAGGGAATGGGGCGCTGGTTGGTCTGAAGACCAGCAGGCACACCAAGATATTACCCAGAAAGACGGAGCCCTGCTGCTGACCTGAAAATTATATAGGGGCCAAGAAAAGCTAAGAGCAAGCCTTAGGTGCAAACATGCCCATTCATCTATGCTCCTGACACTCAGGGCGGGATGTAGAAAGCAAAAACAGTCGCTTTGCTGTAAGACGAGGCATGCATCAGCAGTTGTAGCACAGCAGGAACTAATGTAAAGTCAATGCAGCAGCATTATCGCACGCAACATTTTTGAAAGTTCCAACCTTGAGTTTTTTTGGTAGGAATAAGTATCTTGTTTAGAAATAAGTGTCGACAAAATGACACATTATTCCTTTTAGCACAGTCTCTTTAAATTCTCCAGTCTGAGGTCATTCTTGTGCTATCTTCTCTCTAGGTCCCCCCCCCCCCCCCCCACAGGTTTTCTTTAGGATTAAACTTTGGGAACCAAGAAAGAAAGTGAACCATTAACTGTGAACCATTTCTGCATTTATTTTGCCCATTATGATTTAGATCAGGGCTGTCCAAACTTTTCGGTACATGGGCCAAAATTGTCAAGTCAAAGGAACTCGAGGGCCAAAAAATTAACACAATTTTTTTTTAAACCAAAACATTTTTTTATTTTTTACCAGCTCTACATAATATGATCAATTTAAGTAAATACATTAGTCAAATTTTCTGTAGGAAATAAATGTGGAAATCATTGTAGATCCAAAATTTAAAAAAGGGTTTTTCTCATTTGTTGTATTAAAAGATGGTCATCCAGTTTGCAAATTATTTTGAATAATTTGACTCTTTAACAATAATAAATTTAACTCTTTTTGGTCTAGCAATATAAGAACGGTATTTGGGTCAGTTCTTTGAAAACACGCTGTAATTAGCCAATTTCAATAATTGAATTCAAAGCAGATTTTAATGCACCACAGTCTGCATTTGAGTAATTAAATGTCATTGGATAGATGTTACTAAATTAAAGAGAATATCAAAAGAGATGAATACTTTGTGTTGTACTTAACATTTTCAGTTGTAGGATTTTAACTTTTCTGTAATAAATTTGCACTAATTAAAAACTAAAATATTCTATCTGCATCAGACACCAGGACCAAATCGTTCTTGAAATGCAGTTGGGCCGTACTTTGGACAGGCCTGGTTTAGATCATTATCCAGCTAAAAGACCCAGTTGCCAGCCTTTTTCCAGTTTTTAGGTAGATGCAATCACTTCCTGATTCAAGATATTCACGTATTTCAAGCAGGTCATGACGCCACGCTCTAACAAGACTCCTATTGCCTTCAGAAGAGAAAAAGGCCCCCAGCAATACAGATCCCCCACCGTACTTATCAGTGGCCATGAGCTGCTCTTCCATGTAGTTATTCTTTGTCTAACTCTATTTGTTGGAAAAAAAAAAAAGTAAAATCTCCTGCGAGAGCGAGTGGGTCAACCTGCATCCCCAGTAGGTTTTAGCAAAGTCTACGTGTCCGTCTGCAATAGTAGGACAGAAAATAACTTATTACCATGTAGATGGTCTAATAGTTGTTATGGAGAACCCTAGATGTCACATTTTGCTGCCTTTCTCTAAAAGTTAGTTTGGAGATTTCTTCGTCTGTAACCCTGGGGTTCAGTCTCTGCCTCAAGCGGAGGAGTTTAAGTATCCTGGCGTCTTGGTCTCGAGTGATGATGGGATGGCTTGGGAGATGGACAGACGGACTGCAGGCGCTCACTCTGTTCTGTTGTGGTGAGGAAAGAGCTGAGCTCAAAAGCGAAGCTCTCAATTTACTGGTCCGTCTAGGTTTCGACTCGTTCCCTCACCAAAATGGTCAAAAGGTATGGATTAAGGCTCGGCCTTAGAGATGAGGTGGTTCGGACATCTGATGAGGATGTCCCCTGGGTGTTTGGTTTATCAGACAGGGAAGACACCCTGGGGAAGAGTCAGAACCCGCAGGAGGGATTATATATCCTGTCTGGCATTAGAACGCTGGGGAGAAGCCTGTCTGGGTTTCCCTCCTGGACCTGTTGCCCCTGCGACCCCAAGTCAGTTTAACGGACGACGACGGATGGATGTTACCGTCCTGCTTATTATGCGGGGTGGCGAGAACGAATTCAAAGTTTATTAATATACTGCACTTAAAAACCACTCCCCGTTGCCTAAAGCATTCTACAGTAGTAATGTAAAAGCGAGAAAATGCAGTCTATCACAACACAAAGGTCAAGATGTCCTGCTCAGCAAGAATTAAAATTGAATTAAGAAATGTGGGCTTTACAGAGGAGCTTCAAAGGCTTGAGGGTCCAATCAGCTCTTACCGGTAACGTTAGGCTGTTTCACAGATCTGGGGCCACTACTGAGAGGTTCAGAGGATTGATATTGTCCACAAAGTAATTTTGTTAACAGTCATTTACTAAATTTGCTTATATTCCCCAACCAATACACGAGCTAGCGTCGTAAGTTGGATTTAGACGTTTCCGTGTGAGGTCATGCTACTGCAATGAAAGATTAATTCATTTCAAGGGTCTCTCATCTTTATCTAGGGGTGCCAACAAGTGTGTCGTGTCTATCTGTTTTTTAGTATTACCATTGTGAGTTGCATTAAAAAGAAATTTCTCTCCAAATGGTCTGATCATGTACACAATCTTCAGCTAATCTTAATAAGACTTGTTTGTTTGATAAAGGTTTGATGAAGAGCAGCTTTAAAAGAAGTTTCTATGAGGCCAAAGAGAGTTCTTGTAGCCTGTGTAATAATGTTTTTTTTGTATATGTATTAGTATAGTTTAAAGTTAAGTCCGTTTAGACGAGGAGGCAGAAATGATCAAATGCTTTGAGTTATTTATCAAAGTGACGACTGTGTCTCTGTCCTGGTGGATGCAGCCTACATCGAGGACGTGGCCCGCTGTGTGGACCAGAGCAAGCGCCTCATCATTGTCATGACGCCCAGCTACGTGGTGCGGAGGGGGTGGAGCATCTTTGAGCTGGAGACGCGGCTGCGCAACATGCTGGTGACCGGCGAGATCAAAGTCATCCTGATCGAGTGCGCCGAGCTGCGCGGCATCATGAACTACCAGGAAGTGGAGGCCCTCAAACACACCATTAAAATGCTGACGGTCATCAAGTGGCGCGGGCCGTCCAGCAACAAGCTCAACTCCAAGTTCTGGAAGCAGCTGCTCTACGAGATGCCCTTCAAGCGCATGGAGCCCCTCAGCATCTCCCACGAGCAGGTGCTGGACGTGAGCGAGCAGGGCGCTTTCGGCGAGCTCCAGACTGTTTCCGCCATCTCCATGGCAGCGGCCACCTCCACTGCCATGGCGACAGCGCACCCGGACTTGCGTTCGACCTTTCACAACTCGTGCCACACCCAGATGAGGCAGAAACACTATTACCGTAGCTACGACTACGACCTGCCACCCGGCGGCACGCTCCCGCCGCTCTCCTCGCTAGGCAACCAGCACACCTACTGCAACATCCCCATGACGCTCATCAACGGACAGCGGCCGCAGTCCAAGTCGCCACGCCAGCAGAGCATGGAGGAGGGCCACGCCAACAACGCCATGCTGCCGCTGCTTCCTAGAGAGACCAGTATATCCAGCGTCATCTGGTGACAGAGCTGGCGCCGGGCGGGTTGGACTGCGGATCCGGAAGATGTCCGCCGCAGGGACCGGGGCTAGCCGGAGCTGGATGGATGCTGCTGTCACATTTGCACCAGGAAGCAACAGGTGGGGGTGGGGGGAGGGGACCTTTAGTGGACACACAGTGGACAAAACCGGAGTTGGACAAGGTGGTGGCACCAATTTCTTGTTTTGTTTTAGTCTAATAAGAGCTTTTATTAAAACTGTACATCAAAAGGAAAAAAAAAAAAAAAAAGACGCAAGCTGAACTTTTTTTTTTGTATGCCTGTAGAAACACTCCCGTAACACAAGCCAACACCTGTCCTAATTTACCGCGAGAGTCGAGGAAAACAGGGTCCTGTACATACCTTTTTCTAATTCTTTGTAGCAACAGTGTTTGGGACTTCTTTCTTTATGTTTCTCATCAGTTTGGGAAATCTTTTCTTTTCCTTGTTTGTTTCAGTTTGTACTAAAGTGAAGCGATGGCCTGTAAGACGTGTTGGTAGAAACTGTTGTTACCTTTATCCTAATTTGTTGGCTGGTGTAGTTTCTAACGCTTTTGGTGGGTCTTTATTTCTCGGGCGGGGGAGGTGTGGGATAGCTTCGAGTCACCGCCCTCGGAGAGAGGAGTCAGATGTAGGGTCAAGAGTTTGGGCTCAACCAGAATATGCAAAATTTGGAGTCCAGGTGACGGGATAACGCTGGGTTTTCAACTCCGATCATGTCCGAACGCTTTTGGGGAAACGAAGACTATGGTGCTAGGCTTCACATCTCTATCTCTCACAGCGACGTATCCTTTTGAAGAGCAACCTTGCTATTTACCTTAACAGAAGATTATATCACTGAAAAGTAATTATGTGTATTATTTTATGAAAAAAGAAAAGTATATTTTTGTAACTGATGGATATTTGCTCAGAGAGGTTCTATGTGTGACGTTTCTGAAGGAAGTGATTGGGAAAACGGATACGGGGGGGGAAAGGAAAACCAACACTGTTCCGGTGTGTGGAACTGCTTCGCTCACAAAAATCAAAAGGGTCACTCATCTATGTCTGACAACGCGAGCTAGAAGAACCTCCGAAGGGGGAGTTTTGACATTTTGGATCCACTCACAGCTCGGCGGACTTTTTCTATCACGTTTGTCAGTTTCAGTGTCATTGCAGCAGCTCACCCGCCAGTTTAATAGGGAGGAAGCTGTCGATGATGTCAGCGCGGACGAAGGAGAAAGCCATCGTCACTCTACCCGGTTTCCACTACAGGACCAAACAAGGCTGTCCAGGGCTAAAGCATTATCTCAGTCATCCATTTCCTCCTAAATGACAGCCCTGTTATTTGTTTACCATGCCCTCCCCAGGTGAGTCGTTCTCCCGCGGCTCTCGTGTTTGCCAACGAAGACAACAGATAAAATCTTGCCGTAACGAGTCGGAAAACGTCTACAGTGCCTTGAAAAGAGTTCATGCCCGTTGAAGCTCCGCGTTTAGGGCGACCACGAGTTTTTTATGAACGCGTTTTATCGTGATTTTACGTGGCAGAGCAACACAAAGAGAAATTGCGAAGTGGAAGTAAATATCTGAAAGGTGGGGCCTGGCATTTGGATTCGACCGCTTTTGCGCGTCCGCCGAAGGAAAGCGTCCCCACGGCATGATGCTGGCGCCACCGTGCTTCACAGCTGGGGTGGTGCGTTCAGGGTGTTGTACGTTTTTAGTTTTCTCGATCACACAGGGCTTCTTCCTATAAATCCTTACTACCTTCTGGTTCCCTGCTCGGGACATGCATGATGCTCCCACCCCCACGTGTCACCACGGGGGAAGGTGTGCTCAGGGTTCGTAGACATGTGCATTGTTAGTTTTCTTCCAACTCCGACCGGCTTCCACGTTCCTGCAGGGGAACGCCATCCCCACGGCATGATGCTGCCGCTCCCATGTTTTCCTGGAGTAACCTTCAAGGTTTTTGTTTTTCATGGCCGAAAAGAGCCCCACCTCTACACTTTGGTTGTGCCTCCTACTCTAAGTAGGACGTCTCATGGCCTTTTTTTCAACAATGCCACTTTTCATGACTAATATGGTTCTAGTTAACAAATTATCCCACCTGAGATGTGGATCTCTGCTGCTGCTCCAGAGTCGGGGGGCCTCTTGGCTGTTTCTGGATGTCGGACCTTGTCTTGGTGGTTACACACAGCTGGTCTAGACGTACTCATGAAGCAACCTCTGAAGGGAACTGGTTGTGCTGGATTTGGATCACAAATGCACACTTTTCAGATTTTTCTTTGAAAAATGAACTTTTTCCACCCGCGTCACAATTATGCGCCAGCCAGTGTTGCCAATGAATTAAACATGAGTTTGTGGTTGTCATGTGGAAAGGATTCAGAGGTGTGACCCCTTTTGCAAGGCACTTGTAAACACTTTTCAAGACTGACCTCATAAAAAAATGTATATGACTAAATATTGACATAGAATTAACCTTTAAATTGAGATATATTATAATTTAATCTTTGAAACCAGTAGCCTTTTAGAAAGAAACCCTCCCACATGGGATATTAGATATGGGTGATGCAAATTAAATCCTAGTTTATAGCTACGATAGTAAAGCAACTTTAGACCAAAGCAAGCTAATGGAAACGGATCTCATCAACAAGAAGTCATCAACTTCCCATCCTGATCGGTACCAGTCCAGCCATTCTCACGTCGCCTCAGATCCGTGACGATGGCCTGTTTTCTCGATCCACCTGCGCCACACACCTTTTTAGTTCCTCTGCGAACTAACTTCAGCAGCTCAGACGATTCATTTTGTGCCATGAATTATGCAAAGTGAAGAATTTGTAAGATCGTAAATGAAAAATTGTCCTTTCCCCTCTTCTAATGTTTTCCTCTTTTTTTTATTATTATTATTCTGTTGTGTAAGATTTGAAAAAAAAGGCCTGGGTTGTTTTTTTTTTGTTTGTTTGTTTTCCTGATAATTTATTTAAGTGTGAGATGGCACATTTGCATTTGAGATTTTTTTAATCAGAGCCTTTATTTGACACTGTTCCCTCCGAGGAAAAAGCAAACTACTGCTGCGTTCAGGAGCACCGTCTCTGAACAGAGAGCTCAGATATGGCAAAAGTGTAAATAAAACCTGAACAATATTAAAATGAAGACAATCGAGCCATATTCATGGGACCTGACGGTCGTTATTCACCTGGCTTCTCAGAGCGGGACCACTAATCCTCACTGGAGTTCAACTCCCCTGTGCTTTGAGAAGCTCTGTGAATACGACGACAATAACACTTTGGTTCATGAGAAATACGAACATTTCTGGCGACGGGGCTTTGATTGGAAAGGTCATGATGATTACTATTAAAGAGAATATATAGCACAGAGTTATTCCAGGCACTTTCATGACTTTGGAGACGACGTCTCGGTTTTTCTGATTTATTTTCTATTCTGTATCTGCAATGTTCATTAAAAGAGATACTGTTATTAATAATAAAACCACATTTATGGTGAAAGCATCTCTCAGTTCTGTGTACGCCGTGCTTGGAGAGAGTGATGTATTTATTTGGTAAAACAAACCAACACAAGTAAACACCCGGCTCTCTCTGTTTCTGGAGCGGCGGCGCGGATTGCTGACGACGCAGAGGAGCACGCTTTTTTTGGCAGAGGGCCGACCCCCACCCCTACCAGCCCAGACCGCCGTAACTCTTCTGCTTCCGGAGGAAAACCTTGAAACAACGACCAGTAATTCTCCTCATTCCACTTGTGAGACGGAATCAGCTCGGCCTCGTTTTGAAATGGGATTAAATCGGGGGGAGTTGCGATGCACTGAGACACGCTTTAAGATGCACGGCGTCCTGATTGCTGTCCGGCCTCAGGGAACACAAACACTTTAAGCTCAGCAGCAGCGGATAAATGTGTTGTTCGTGTAGAAATTGCATATCTCTTTTATGTTCTTGAAGTGATGTCATACCGCTACGAATTCAAGACGGGGAAGCTCGCAATCCCGAATTCAGTTTATTCAGAAAATTTGATTGATTGTTTTTGATGAAGAAGTTTTCTTTTTAAAGTATTGGGAGTGGAGGGAAAAATGAGCAACAGTCAGTGCAGCCGTCTACCAGCAAGTTTGAGTCAACTTCATGCTTCTGCTGAGAAGGTTTATTAAGATGCTTATTTCATTTTCTAGCAGGACTGTGAAAAGTACCAAGACATGCTTCAATGATCATGGTATCATTCCAGCAAGCTGTTAGGTGGAAGAAAAGAGACATCAGAAACAACAACAACGAAGGCGGGCTAAAAAAAAAAAACACCTTGGTGTGACCTGGGCTTCCTTAAAAAAAGCAGACCACAGGTAGATGGGCTCCTGTGCCAGGCTGCATTGATGCAGCAATTCATGCAAAAGGATTCCCGGCCAAGTGCTAAGTGCATAAACTGTGCAGCACATTCACATACTTTTCACCAGGTGGACATTTTTCACATGACATAACAGCTAACCATCAAAACTAAGAGAGTTAAACTCTGGAAACGCATCACTCCGTGTGCGTAATGAGTCTGAGTCTCACTGGGATCACGAAGCACTGCCATGAAAAAAAGAAACGGTGAATAGGTCCGCAGTCGTGAAACACGATACTAAATTTGGAATCATAATGATACATAAGTAAACGGCAGACTAGATTATATAATAAAAAACTTCTCAGCTACATGTATAATGTCTGGTTCCTCTTTCACAATTCAAGGTTTTTATGCTATGAAAACTAAGATGTGTATTTTCTCATGCTGTATAACTGGAGAAAAATATTGGAAAAGGACCAAACTCAATTGTTTGGTCCTTTTCCAGTCTTTCTTTCCCCCCCCACAGTATCTCGGAGAGATCCAGATCTTGGCTTTGGCAACGCCTGGGACACATCTTCCAGCATGAGACATCCTACATCTCCGCCAATCCTTGGTGGATTTACCGCCTTGTTTTTGGGTCATTGTCATGTTTATTTGGTGAATTCTCCATGATGGTGATCATGATCTGGTTTCCAGCATTTCTCCCAACACCTGGATTTCTCGTCTCTTGCCATCTTGGTCTTGTCCGGAGAGGAGCAGCGTCACTCCCAGGCTCTACACATGTGCTTCAGATGAATGTGCTAATCAACGTTAATTGGAGAGGATGCACCGTGCTCCACATCAATTATTTATCCTCAACCACGAGCATCATTCCTCCGCTCCTGAAACTTGAGGTTTTATCTTAATTTTTGCAACATTTTCTGGGAAAATACGATTGATTAACCTCCAAATATGCGTTTTTCTGACAGCTATCCTGTCCCTACTGAAGAGACCCATCCCACACCATGATGCTGCCATGGTGGGTTCTATTTCCCACAGCGCCGTGTTTTATTAACAGACGCTATAATCAGCTTATGTAGAAGGGCATTCATATAGAACAGTTTTTGTTTACAGCGCCGCATGAGTGGAGTCGATCAGCTGCATCCCTGCACCACACATGCATGCGTGCAACCTCCGTTCGCATCTCTAATCTGTATCACATTAAACCCCCGCGTCTGTGCAAGCATAGAAAGCTGCCAGATGTTTCATTCTGCCGCCATATGGTGTGTAAAAAGGAGTTGCTAAGCTTTGACACCCCCCTCCCCGCCATGTCACACCATAATGAGCTCCCTGAACAAAAGCCTGCAACACAGAGAGAGGCGTGGTGGTGAGAACATATTAGGCTACAGATGCGCACACCTATAAGGACAGGTGTTTTGTGTCCATACTGGTTAGGGAGGGTGTTACTCCTTGTGGCGGGTTTGGCAACCCTCCCTCTTGGTGTCCCACAGGGCCTTGTTGCAAGCAGCACTGTGGCCTGTGAAATGTCTTCTGCTCTTAGAACCACTTTAGGGGTTATTCAGCACCACCGTGCACCTCTGATCACTCACCATGTCATTATTTTGTTATATCTATGACTACAGGATAAGGATACCCACACTTGCTCACCAAAGCCGACTCAAGTGCCGTTTTCATCGAACAGGAGGGGGAAATCTGCTGAACTTAAAATAAGATTTTTTTTTTTAAATCTCTTATATATACAGAAAGAAAATAGGCTATGAGAAGAAATTTGCTGGCAAACGCTGCCATCTACTGGATTCATTTCCCACTTGGCATTTGCTGAAAGCAGAACACACTATAGAGAAGAACCGGAGAAGCCAATTTGCCTTTTACAGAAACAGGAAACGGTTGTGCTTGCAGGTCATTTCTCAGGATTTATGCAGGAGGAAACTCGACACAGTTACGCATCTAAGTCTTTGTGCTGAAACACGCTGCATCCGAAATGAAATTACCGGTCCTTTGGACTCAGCACAGTCCCACTGAGCGACAGTCCCAGCCAATTGTCTCCGACCTGTGGACATTTTATCTGGTTACGTAAAGGTTAAATAAAAAAATATAAAAACTAAAATGATTCATGGGCACCTCATAAATATATTTCATCTAAGAAAAAATAAAATTGTAATAATATTCTACAGCTTTCGCCAAAACAGGACGCGGCGACGTTCCCCAGTAGGAGGAAACCCACGCACACTGAAATTACTCCCGTTGGTCCGTCAGTTTGATTGAAGGAGCTGTCAGCCAATCACAACAGAGATGTAATTAGCGCGGTTCCACTGTATCAGACAGGTGTGTCTTGAATTAGCATTGCCACGCAGCCGCGTTGGGACGAGGACGACCAAGGTAGATATACATTAAACAATAAATTATGCTGTTGACTTCAGTGTTTGCAGCACATTTCACCGACTCAAGATTTTTAAATCGGATTTACTGAAAACAAGCGCCTTGATATGCGCTGTGTCCATATTAGAAGTCATATCAGAAGGGATGGCAATGAAAATGAGGACGTAAACATCATATGGAAATAGATTGTTAGACATGTTCGCTTGCCCTGTACTGTATATGATTCAGTTAATACCGTGTATATTTATTCGCACGCATTTCAGCATGAGCTGTCGCCATTAAAAGCGCCACCTGGCGTTTATTTACAGCTACTACACGTTAAGTGCACCTGAGTCGTTCAATTAATTTAAGAAGTTTATTTCTCTGTGCGTCACTTAATGCACACACAGACTGGTGTTTTGTTGTTGTTTTTTGCGCTTTTATTCCTGTAATTATGAGTTTCAGCCTATAGCTGATGAAAATGCAACATCAGAAATAAAATAATAGAAATATGGGCTTAATGAAAACTATGTTTAACACCGGACCACATTCTAATAAATAGCAGCTCTGCTCTGTGCTTTCTTGTAGACGGCTTCACTGTTCCAGAGGTATTTATATTCCTCAACCACCTCCACTCCTGTTTCTCCTGAAGTCTACAATCAACTCCTTTGTTTTGTTCACATTCAAGATGAGATGATTGCTTCCACACCATGCCACAACGCGGCTCTCTGTACTCACCTTCTGGTCCCTCTCTGATACACCCAGAATCCTCTGAGTGTTTCTGTAGATGACAGAAGTCGGACTTGTGCTGGAAGTCTGAAGTGTACAAAGTGAAAAGCATTGGTAAGAGTACGGCCCCTTGTGTTGCTGACCACCTGGTTAGACACTCAGTCCTTAAGTCTCACAAACTGTGGTCTGTTCCAGGTGATTGTTGAGATGACCCGAGTCATGATGTTTCTACTGAATGCCGGTATGAAGTCCAGCCACACAGCGGAGAGGAACCAGAACCAGAGTCCTCAGCAGTTAAATTATAGGTAAGGTGAACTATGTTTTACAAAATAGCTGATTTGCTTCTTATTCATTAAATGGAGAGATGCAGAAGTTATGATTTCATTTATTAAGGGGAAAGTAATCCACACTATCCTCCCCTCTTAACCAAATGGTTGTTTTTAGAGCTAACACTTTTTAGAGACATCACGCTCTATCAGGTTAAAATTCCAAATAAAATTTTACTAGTCCTCCAAAATGCTGGGAACCCAGGGTCCAGACCAGGAAGCAGAGCCGTAGCTTAACACACCTCTCTGCTGCTTCTGTGCTGTTACCCACCCATTACCCTATTGAGACGGTGTCTTTCCCACTGCCAAAACGAAACGGATTAAAAACTGATCTAAAAGGAGCAAATCATAAAAATCTAATAACAATCAATAAGACTCGAGTTTTCATATTGTTTTACCAAAAAAATAAAACTATTAAAAGTGGTTTATTCAACATAAGGTCTCTCGCTGGCTGCAAGAGGACTACGTTAGTAGAGTGAGTCAACTCCCTCCTATCCTAGATTCAATTGGATTTACTCAAAATGTTATCCCACGCTCACTAGAGGAATTCCACCTAATCTGGAAAAACTGTCTACTGTTGTATAAAAACAGTTAGAGCAGTTTATTTTTCATCCGTAATAGATATAAACATAAATAATCCTAGGTCTCTCTTTAGTACAGTTGCCAGTTATTAAAGATAAAATGATTGGCGTCCTCCCAGACATGATTACCTCGTCCTCAGTAAGTGAGGCAGCGTTGGAGGAACCTTCAACTTGTATGTTAGACCCAATCCCAACCTTATTTAAGGAAGTATTCCCTTTTATTAATGCCCCCATTTTAGACATGATTAATCTATCCCTAGTAAATGGATATGTACCACAGTGGACGTGTCTGTACTTGTTCTGTTAGATCTCTGAGTACTGCATTTCATACAGTTGATCACAATATTCTCCTAGAAAGACTTGAACATACTGTAGGGATTAAGGGAAAAGTGTTAGCATTAAACAGATTCCAGTTTGTTCATGTTAAAAATAAATAAATATAAAATAAATTCTAGGGTCACTTGTGGAGTACCACAATTGGCTCGATTGTCTTTAGCATAGAGAATTGAGCCAATGTCTGAACTATATATACTTCCGATTGGTAAAATTATCAGACAGTACGGGGTTAATTCCCACTGTTATGCTGATGACACTCAGAGTCAAAAAACCTCTGGTACTAAAGTAAAAAACCTTGGTGTTATTTTTGACCAAGACATGTCATTTAAATCCCATATTAAACAGGTTTCTCAACGCTAACCCTTCACCTACGAAATATTGCTAAAAAGTTCTTTACTATCAGGAAGTCCACAAAATACATTTCAAAATGCTGCAGCAGAGTTAATTAGAGGGAACATATCTCCTATTTTATCTTCCATTCATTGGCTTTCTGTTAAATAAAAAATAGAATTTAACACAATAATAATCAAGCTCCATCTTGTTCCTAACAGAGCACTTCCTAGAGTCTCTAAAAGTAGAATGGGAGGCAGATTATGAGCTATATCTGTAGTCTTGCTGCTATAGGACATCGGGGTCTATTGTTCTCACTCTGCATTGTTTGTTATTTCAGCTTTTTGTTCTGTCATTTTCTCCTTCATAGTAGGTTCTGTTAGATCATCGCTATTACCATTGTTAGTTCCTGGATAAATGTGTGCTTCTGTGTCTCTGCTCTACCCCCCTAGTAGGTCGAGGCAGAACAACTGAGTCTGGTCTGCGGGAGGTTTTCCTCTCCACTGTGGCTTCATGCATGCGCAGTATGAGGCCCTTTCATATTCGCAATTTGAAAGAAAGGCCTCATACTGCGCATGCATGAAGCCACAGTGGAGAGGAAAACCTCCAGCAGAACCAGACACAGTGGTGACGAGAACTTTATCCGGTTCATGCAGCAGAGTCATGGCATTTAAAGTAAAAAATTGTGCCTTTTATTATCCTTTTATTTCCAGGACTCACCATAGATACGTTTTTCTCATCCCACGGTTTTGACATTCACACAAAACCGTTCTGACCTTTACTTGTTGCACGTTAATCTTTAATAGTCACTTTGATAAAAAACCAAGGAAACCAATGAGCTTCAGCAGGAATTGAACTAAGCAAACCCTCGACTCTCTGAGCTACCCAGGAAGACGATCTAACTTCTTCTCACTAATCTTTAGTTTCTTTACCCTCCATGTTTGCAAGCATATTTGAGGTTTGGGGGAAATATAAATGATACTCATGGGCGTTTGCAGGACTTCCACTCAGCCTCTTAACTGTCTGAGCAACAGACTTTATTACTTTTGCTCATTTTTAATCTTCATTTTCTTTAAATCGGAGCAGGTGTTGCTTTTTAAATTCTATTAGCCTACTTCATGTTGCCAGACGTGTTCATTTTGCGTAGGCCCGGGTTGGTTTGCCTTTTCCCTCTAAATACTGAAATCATTTGAAAACTCTTTCCACTCACATTATCTGTGTCAAATATGTTAAAATTTTATCTGAAATGTTCCAGAAATTTGTTAGGAGGCAAAAACTATTTATGCCACCAAAAGTTAGACGTTTTAAAGCCGGTGTCCCTGTGTCTAGAGACACGTCGGCTAGATTTGCAGTTATTTTAAGATCTTTCAGATTTAAAAGGCACATAATGAAGCTGTTGAGGAATGTGGACTTAGAATGACAAGAAATGGAAAGTTTATCCTTTAGCAGACATTCAGCAACACCTTCTTGTAATGTATTGATTGAGTTAGCTTGTATACGCAAACCTATGTGCTTGTGGCGTCGTCTTCGAAAGGCCGAAGTGGTATAAAATCGATGCAACAGAAAGTACACCACACATCAACTTGCAATGGAAAAAAGGGACGATGCATTTTACTTTAAACACGTAAAAGGAAATATATTTTCTTTAAAAATGAAATAACAAAAAAAGAACAACATTGTAGTTTTTTTTTTTCCAGAGGAGCTGCTTTTGTTGTTGCAGAGGTAATTTACACAGGACATGAAATAAAACACCTTACTTAAAGTGGCAAAAACAGCTGCTACACCACAGTTTAAAATAACTCTTTAGATTTTTCTCAGGCCTTCAGCTGACTGGAGGTGGGAGAGAGCTGCGCCACTTTTGGTAAAGCGTGAGAAAGTTGTCACATACCGAGCTTCTTTTCTGGGTTAATATACACTGGCTCTTGGTAATTCACTCGTAATGACGTACGCACCATTGAGACATTTACACACAAAATTATTTTCTTGCCCCAAAACAAGAATACTTGTAATTACTTTTTTTTTCTTTTTTTTTAAGACGACAGGTAACAGTTCTGAATCAGTGGCTTTAGGGTTTGAAGCTCTACTCTTTCACTTAGACCTTGTTGTAACTAGCATGGCTCGCTGTTGGGCTAGAAGAAAGTCATCGTGGCAGTCTGCCTGGCAGAAACCAGGGGTGTGCATAGGTGGTAATAACGTCCCCCCCCCCCCCCCTTCTCCCCTCGAGGCTCTGATAAGGCAGTTTTCTCCTTTTGGTTTCGGGTCATCTTCTAGTTTTGGAGCCCAGTTTAGTTAGAAGTTAACGTTGGTGCTTTTTCCTCCGCTGATTGTGCCTAAACGACGGCGTTTCAGTCCCTCCTGATTGCGTTGTGGGGAGAGGGCCGGGTGAAATCAAAGCGAAGGTGGCGTAATGGACGGTTTCTCTCTTCATTGTCCATTTTGTGCAAACCGAGATGTAAACAAGAGACCGTCGGCGGTTGTGAGGGGAGGCATGAAGAAACGGCGGCAGAGAGATGCAGTGTGCTCCTTCAACAAGCTGAAAGGCACAGAGGGTCAGTGAAATAAATAGATGGTGGGGGAGGGGAGGGGGGGGGGCAAAGTAACTGTTTGCAGTGCTTTTTCCTTCAATCAAACCTGCACCCAGAGCTCAGGGAGTCGACTTGTCGCCACAGTAGCAGCTTCTGATGTGCTTCAAAGATCGGCTTGTTTGTCACAGGCGCCGAGGGGAACTGGGGTGATGTCAGAGGAGAGAACACAGTACCACAAGAAGTGCCTTTAAAAGGCCAACACACACGCGCACACACACACACAGGCAACCCCATAGGACTGTTTATGATCATGCTTTGCTATTGCCTTTCCAACGCTTTCATCCATCCATCGATTACAAAAGAAAATTACAAAATATCTACTACACTGCTCCACCACTCCCCACCTTCATCTATGAGGACAGAACCATATTCATGTAGTTTATCATTTCTATATACACCTATGTACAGGTACAGGTCAACGAGCCTTTTAGGCTATTGAGCAAGGTGGGCGGGAGGCAGGATGAAGTGTTCTTCATTTTCCCCGTTTTGAAACGTCAGTTTATCTACAGGAATGAGACTAATGAGACACGCGAGTCGAGGAAGCGGCAGAGTTCAGGCTCCCTGCTGGACTGCCGACGGGGGGATGTTTGTCAGTAGACCCAGGAGACGGGAACCCACTGAGCGGTGCTGGACACCAGGTCCACGGCCTCCTCCAGCAGGCGGATGGTGTCGTCGATCTCGTTGTTGATGACGGTCTGGTCAAAGTAGTGAGCGTAGGTTCGCTGCAGCATCTCCGACTCCTTCTGGAGCCGCTGGAGGGAGTCGTCCTGGGGGAGCGACAGGAACAGTTCAGCGACCGGCCTCTGCTGGGTCTGATCATCTCTGTTTGGAGTCGCTTCAAACTTAAATCTCACTGAAAAGATCTGTAATCTGTAACGCTGGCAACGGCACAACAACAGGGATTGGATGATTTCACAGGAAACAATAATCACACGATAAGTCACTAACGGGACTATTTGGGCTGAAGAGTCACTACTGAGACCAACAGATAAACTCACATCCATACTTACAGGCAGCTTCCTGCACCACTTTGGGATCTTTGGTGCAAATCACAATACGCATGCCAAAGAAAATATAAACATGCATAAAGCATTTACAGTGAAATATATATATATTAGCAAAAGCTGGTTTAACGTTCGCTTCCCGCGTTTGAATTCAGCTGGCAGCTTGACTGGTTCTTGAGGATTTGCACTTTACGATAGCTACCGCTGTTTCCAAATCTCAATATTTGCTGAAATGCTTCTGAATCCAAACTAAGCAGCGAGTGTAGCTGTAGGCGCACGTAGAGCGAATCAGTAAACAAACGGGCTCGGTTCTGGCCAGAGAGACGGTACCTCAGTCATGCCTGGAGTGATGGTGGGAGCTGCGATGAAGATGACGTAGGGAGCAAACTCTGCTGTCCTCAGGATCTTTAGAGCCTGACGGGAAAAAAATAAAACTTTCATTTTAATTGGGTTATTTTGTCTGAGTATTTCTTATTGCATAGAATCTTAGTGGTGATAAGATTCGCTCTGTACCATAATATTATAAGTATACATGTTTCACAATAATGCAGGTGGAGTGGCCCTTGTAGCTGACGTTATAAAGGCATGGGGCCCTAATGGTGCTCTTAAATAGCCAAGCTTCTTATAATAATGAAAACTTTTGGTCACAACATCAATATTGCTCATTTGTTTAAGGCAATGCAACTAGGGATGGAAATGTAAACAACTTAACTAAAATGTAACGAGTACAGCTTTTTATGTCACAAAGGTTTTAGATAAAAAAACTTTTAATACCAGACAAATCTAAACGAAGTACAAACTGCATTTCCCCCTCCCCTCCATCTATGTTCACTTTGGTCAGCGGAAGTTTTCACATAGGAGTGTGTCTTGTTAAATTAAACCATGAAGTATATTTAATCACTGCCAATCTGTGATTTAAAGGGGCCACTACAACAGATTTTCTTTTTCTGGGGTTTTGGGGTGTAATATGGTGTGTTGTGCGCTGATGAAGTTGTGTTAAGGTGTAAATTGAATACCAAAAGGATCTGCTCAGGGGCGGTCAGCTTTATTACTTTGCTCTTAAACGACCAGATCAGAAAACGGGTCGTCTTTCTACTTAATTCATATTCTCCAATCAGAGCGCACCATCAAGCATATACACCCCCCCCCCCCCCACCCCGGTTAAAGCCTTTGGTCAGCTTGGCCATCCTGCGGCATTAACACTTCCAACAGCCAGAATAATGGATTCTATAATGGAGGGGGGGCATTTGACCGGTTTTCCACATATGGTTGTAGCCAATCAGAGTGAAGTCAACTAAGTAGAGCTGTTTTGTCATGTGGCCTGACAAAACAACAAGCTGACGTTTCTTTAATGAAATTCTTTGGAGAAGTTACATCTGCAGCAATATCAACTACATGAAATGGTTTATACAGTAATGTCACGGCACCTTTAACAAGTGGGCCCAGTTATTTCTCCTATAGCACCACATTATTTTGGGTTTTTTATTTACTCGGGTTATTATATCTGATCTTAAAACCTTTGAATACAACCCAGAGTTTAACATATCAAAGGATAACGACGGTCAAGTATCAGAGAAATGACGTGCTGATTTTTTAATGACGTTTCAAAGTGTTTAATTGACCGTATTTTTTGACAGGAACAGCCTTTCTGTGGTACCTGCGGCTCCACGTCCAGGATGGCGATCATGCCCTGAGCATGGATTTGCCTGATGGTCTCCAGCCTGGTTCCATACATGGCGTCCTCATGGCTGCCGTATTCCAGGTAATCATTGTTGCTGATGTCTTGCATCATCTGGTCGTGAGACACAAAGTAGTAGTTCTTTCCGTTCTCCTCTTCCTTCTTAGGAGGCCGGGTGGTGTCTGGACGGAGAGACAAACAGGTGTGGATTAGCCACAGTATAGAGCTCAGTGATGCAGATGTGACGGCTCCAAACCGAGGGTTTTTCTCTGGAAACGTGTTCTGTCAGCACTTACGAGGAATGGGATAGGCGAAGCGGTCCGGGTGTTTGGCAATGAGTGTGTTCTTGATGTGCCGCCTTCCCACTCCATGAGCACCTGAATGTGAAAACAGGATATTAGAGGATTAATGGAATTTACTAAACATGTTAAAATGTAATTATTGAAGTAGAAGTTACAAAGTTGGCAAAAGTTAACTTTTTATGGCAACTAGCGGGAGTATGGCAAGCCTTTTTAGCATTTATTTATTCAGCATTACCCCATGATGCACATGTTGATGTCTCAAAAAATGAGAATATTGCGTAAAAGTACAATATTTTTTGCCAGTCATTTCAGAAAATGAAATTTATTTTATGGAAAATTATTGCACAGAGTAAAATATTTCAAGCTTTTATTTCTTGTAATTTTGATGGTTATGGCTTACAGGTAAAGAAAACACAATATTCAGTGGCTTGGAATTTAGAATATAACATTAGACCAATCAGAAAAGGATGTTTTGGGCACAAATGTCAGCCTTCTGAAAACCAGGTCCATTCCTAGGCACTCAGTACTTGGTTGGGCTCCTCTTGCATGAATTACTGCATCAATGCACCGTGGCCTAGAGGCCATCAGCCTATGGTCCTGCATAAGTAATGAAAGCCCAGGTTTCTTTGATGGCTGCCTTCAGCTCATCTGCCTTGTCGGGTCTGGTGCCTCTTGACAACAGCCCAGAGATTTTCTATGGTGTCCGGGTCAGGGGAGTTTGCTGGCATATCAAGAGCAGGGCCACCATGGTCACTGAACCGTTGGTACCATGAGCAGGTGCCAAGTCCTGCTGGAAAATAAAACCAGCAGCTCCATACAGCCCATCAGCAGAAGGAAGGATGAAGTGCTCTGGAATTTCCTGGTAAACGACTGCATCGTCTGTGGACTTCAGAAAACCCAGTGAACCGCAACCAGCAGATGACACAGCAACCCGAGCCGTCAATGTAGAAACTTCACTCTGGACTTCACTCTACATAGATTCTGTGCCTCTCCACTCTTCCTCCAGACTCTGGAACCTTGATTTCCAAATAAAATGCAGAATTTACCTTCATCTGAAAACAGAACTTTGGACCACTGAACAATTATTCAGTTCTTTTTTCTCCTTAGCTTAGCGACTTCTAACACTGTCTCTGGATCAGAGTGGCCTGATACAATGAATGCAACATTTAAAGCCCGCCATATCTGGCATTCGTCTGTGTGGTGGCTTTTGATGCACCGACTCCAGCCTCAGTTCACTCCTTGCGAAGTGGTTCTCCCTGTTTCTGGTGCAAACTTCTTCCTTCAACTCAATTTTCTGTGACTACACTTGGATAAAGCACTCTGTGAACAAGCAGCTTCTTCAGCAATGACCTTTTGTGGCTTCCCCTCTTTGCTGATGACTGTCAGCAGTTCTCCCCATGATTGTGTCGCCTACTGAGCCCGACTGACGGACTGTTTAAAGGCTCAGGAAACCTTTGCACGTGTTTTGAGTTAATTAGTGGACTAGGGTGTGAAATTAGTTTCTAATAATGACCTTTTTCATAGCATTTAATTTTCTGAAAAGCTGTATTTTGGTTTTCATTATCTGTAGCCATGATCACCAAAATTACCAGACACAAAGGCTTGGATTAAATCACTCTGTGTAATGATTCTACATAATAACAGATCTGAGATGACTAACTAGAAATATTGCACTTCTACACGATAGTCAAACATTTTTTAGCTGCATCTGAATTCTGCCCATTCTGTTTATGCAGTAAAATGCCATTTACACAAACACCCCAGAGTGAGTTGTAGACAGTTGACTAAATTCAGTCTACCAGGACCAGTTTACAACTAATACGCCCTTTAATGTAATCACTGCTAATTGTTTTAGGTCACATGAAGAATAATCTAACGGGGGAAACAAAGCCTGAATTTCCAGGATTGTAATAAAAGGCTATGGGCTTCCCAAACACGGCGCTGCAACAAACTGCTTCAGATTAGTCCAAATGCAAACCTAAAACCAACACTTTTACAATACCCTGCTCACTTTTTAAATGTGTGAACTAGCCAGTAGACGCAGGCTGTAGCTTCCATGTAAAATCTCACTTTATTGGCTGTGATCCGTGTTGACATTATTAGTTCACAGGTGTGTTCCCAGTGGACTACATCATCATAGAAAATACTTCAGTCATCTGAAAGGCGACGCTTGTTCCGTTTATTGGTGACTTTTCAAGTGTTTATTGATGTTACCTTTAATAGATTAGGGCTAACAGCAAATGGACAGTAAAATGTAACGGAAGATGAGACACTAACCAACCTGAGCTTCCACACCACTTTAGCAGAACCACAGGCAGACCGCCTCCACACCACACTGATGCAATAATTCATGCAAACGGAGCCCAGACCTACTGTAGTACATAGACAAACTAAAACATAAAAAATTAATCGAAGTGGTCCTATGTAACATTTTAATGTTCTTGTATACTAAACGGTGAGTTTTCCTAAGCTGTAAGCCATCATCAAATATAACTGAAATAAATACTTGAAATACATCACTATAGGATGTAAATTTAATCTATAGAAGTTTCACTTTTTGAATTGAATGAAATAAATTAACTTTTGAGGTTGGCCTGCAGTAGGTATGGCCAACCTCAACCTCGGTATGACCTCAAATTCATTTCGCAGTATAAATCAAATCCCTTCATAGTAGCGGTATATGTCACCGTATAAATTTGCTTAAGGTTGAAAACGTTCATAAAAAAGATAATGTCATTTTTAGAACATTTATTTTTACAGAAAACAGTAATCATAACAAAATCTAGCACTTTATGCTGCATATTATTATTATTTGTCTATAAATATCACTAAAAGGAGGTACAAAAAAATAGTCCTGTACCATAACCATACCCCCTGTGCTCCACTATATGGAAAGGGACCATATCTTTGCACAAGTACGTTGTGATGGCTTGTTATGTCACTCCATCGCGTGCTCTTTGAAAACGCGTGTGCAACTGAGGTCTGCTGTTGGGTAGCTATGAAAAGTGTTTTGGTTCGTCCCGTGTTGCTTAACCACGCCGGTGTTTGAGCCGAGCGCAGCCTCTGGCACTCGGCACACTTGTGCCTGTGCTCCGTCTTCAAAGGGCAAAGCGAATTGCTCGTATTACCTGTGTTTGCAGTCAGCGTCACTTGTCATATCTTACAAAGCACTGTTTTTGTTCAACGTCCGATCTATTAAACCCGAATCAAGTCCAAATTGCTGACACGTCACACTTTTTTCCAGCTCAGCCGTCTCTGTGCTTGCAGCCGTGTTTAGGCAGGTGTGATGACGCAACTCTCTACCATAGGCCAAATTCATATCGCTTCTACCATATATCACATATACCGCGAAGCCCAACCCTGTAGGTGTCTGTAAATGTAGCAAAGTCCAGAAAAAGACTTGTCCAAAGTTAGTAATTAACTATTTACCTCTATATGTACACTGGTACATGGTGCCCTTTCAACCTTATTGTAGATAATCCCATTCCCCAGGTTCTCCTGTTTGACACAATCTGATCTGTTTTGGTTACGACTGGTTTAAAACTACCACGAATGTCACAGCTTGCAGTAAAGTGTCCCACGGAAGCAACTAACCAAGCAAAACAAGTGTTTTCCTCTTGAATGATGGCAGCTTGACGACCTCCTCGTACGTCACCAGGTCTAGTTGATCAAACACTGAAGAACAGAGGAAGAGAAGTTAGAGGATTGTCAAGGTAGCCGGGCTGTTCTTGGTAACTTCATACAACATTTGTTAAAACCGATTATCTAGACATTTAAATAACTATCTGTGAGACTTCTTCAGTCAGCACAGAGTATCCACACCAAAGAGTGCTGTTGTCAGTACAATTTATGTGCTTTCAGGGCTGAAAATGGTTTGACTTTTTCTCCATCACACTCTAGTGGAAATTGTTTAATAATCTAACCCACCGGTTACATCAAAAGCAACAAAGCCCCAATTAAAGCCTTTGAAAAAGTAGCGCATTTGCAACTAAGCCTTGGTCAGATTGAGAAACGGATCAATCTGAATCACATTGCTTTTAACAAATCACGTCAGAGCAGTCCTCATTCCAAAGTCAAGGAAACATCAGGAGAAAGGGCAAAGTATGAGCAAAGAGAAGGAAGAAAAACACAGAGCTTTACTTACACGCACGCAGCCATGTCATTGGGTAAGAGACGGCATGAAATATGGACAGAGGGTGGGAGCGGAAGGGTTAATAAAAGAAGAAAAGTTCAACCAAAAAAAACAATAACACAATAACCACAAACTGTCAATAGTCAGTGATAAACCTGGCAGCATAGAGCAGGTGGTTACGAGGGAAAACACAGACATGCGGTTAGAACAGGTTCTGGATCAGGTTCTACACAGGCGCAGCAATGTGATCGGTCCACCTACACGTCACTGATCCATCGAAGAAACAACTGGCACTAATGACATCATCTGTAGTACAAATCCTAGCATGTTTCTGTACTTTAAGTCCTGACAGGCACACAGAGTCAACAGGTTCTAAAGCTGAGCAACGTCTCAGCTCACCTTTACTCACTTAGCTACTGATTCAGCAGGAACGCCGTCTCTTTACTAGACAGAACTATATCCAGATGTAGTGGTTACACTTCCTAAATATTGGACCATGAAGTAATACATTTTAGAAATGTTTTTAACTGTCAGGACAGAAAGGAATAGCGGACAGTGGCAACCTTTCGGGGGAGGGCAAATATTTTTTCCTTCCACTCAACTTTCCATAAATGTCTTTGGATACAGCTCTACATGAGCAGGGAGCTTCTGTCTCTCTGTTTCTGTCTCTACACCTTTTCAGCTTCATCTTTCAATCTCAGACTAAGCATCATGTCACCATTTTCATTTAAAATGTGGCTGCCACGTTTCTTTCCTACTTCTTGAAATCTGCCAATTAGGGATAACTTTGGCTGAAACATTGGCAGATTAGGAATTAATTTTGGTTGGATTCCTTGATTCCTAGGCATTTCTCCATACTTGGTTTATACTAGCAGGTTAAAATATTTTACTTGTTCAGTTTACCTGCGTTGTGCTTGGCCAGGTATTTATCTTTGTACTGCTTCTTCTTCTTGCCAAACCAGGTACAGCTGGCCTGCTGCTCCTGCTTGGTCTTCTCCATTGCTATACATGCCACGCGCCTGAAAACACCAAAGCACGAGTCGGGTTTATATGACTGAACGGACCCCAACCCAAGGCCTTCAACACCCAGCTAACATGAGTGGGAAATGTCTCTGATTAGGCAGACAAGTGTTGGGAAACGTGTATTTTTCAGACTATAAAGACGCACTGTCAATTTTTGAGACGATTTTAGGATTTTAAGTGCGCCTTATAGTCCGAAAACACTGGCCTTCAGAAGACATCTAATAGGTACAGCTCTCCATCTAATAGAGGAAAGAGTAATGGGCACAACTGCAAACTTAAATGAACCAGAGAAGCAGTGAAGAGGTAACTCAGAAATTAAATCTCAGTCTCTAACTGAGCAAAGCTTGTAGAGAAATACCCTGAAAGACTTCCAGCTGTAATTGGCTGTTGTACGGTGGCAACATGTAAAAAAATAAAAGTTCAAGGGGTATAAACACTTTTCCAAAACTGTTTTCTTATGTTTTAATGCAGTAAAACCAACATTATGCAAAAGGAACCTTCTTATCATGAAAAATACATAAAATCATACCAGCAACCTAACTTATGCATTAATCTTTAACGATAAATTATGTTGACGGCTTTGTATAGCCTTTTTTTTAATATTTCTATAAAGTTATCCTTCTATTTGCTGCTGCCGACAGTTTCCTCACCACTCCTGCAGCTCCGGGGAGGGGATGAGGCCCGCCGTGCCGTTCTTGGTGTTCTCCAGCTTCCCCTGCCACCAGTTGTGGTCGTCCTTGGAGATGATCTGGATGATGTCGCCAACACGGAAACGAATCCCCGCCTCCTTGCAAGGGATGAGGTCGTCTTTTGCTGGGTCGTACTCAAACTGAGCGCGTACGTAAATCTGTGGGTGCAGCAAAGAGACCGGAGTGTGTTTTTTTTGTTTGTTTGTTTGGTTTTTTTACCTCCTGAGCAGTCCTGGAGCCATGAGAGAAGAGCATCTGCCAAAGCTGCTCGCGGAACAAAAAAAAACGACTGATTGCAAAATTGTTGAGAAGAAAGAAAGATTCTGGAAACTGGAGTTTATAGAAGCCGAAGCAGGAAAGAAAGTGCACAGCAGGACAAAAATGATTGTACGAAGAGCCTTTCTGCTTCTCTGCCTGCAGAAGTATCCATTTGCGTTGACGGCGTGTGCGCCGATTTATTTTTTTAGCCTTTCATGACCGCTATAATGTGAAGGTTTGGAAAGCAGCACGGGATCAGAACAACACTGTGATGAGGTACCAAACTGTGCAGTGTGAAATGGCAGGAGCTGGGATCTACTTCTACAAAAGAGAGAGGGGGGGAGGGGGGGGGGGGTCCACTTGGTTTACTTCTTACCTTGATGGACAATTTGTCCTTGAAGGCAGGTCTGGAGATCTAAGGGGTTGAGAGCATCACACACACACACGTATCATGCAGTGGAACAAACCTGGAGCTCATAAACAAAAGACGTGCGATGGGGGACCCATAACAGGACGCTAGAAATATCCGTACTGCATTTTATACTTCTGTGTGTGTGATGTTGCTATACAGTAAAAGAAGCCCGCCTTTTGTGTGGAACTTCAACAACTGTGGAAGAATCAGCCAGCATTTGGAGAGCGACATTTGGTGCTAATTAAAGCGACCGGATGAGGGCGGAAGAAGAAGAGTGCTTTTACAGATGTGTCGCAGCTGCGTGTTAGATTCGGCATGATTGTTGTGGTTTGAAAAGCAAAAGGAGGAACAGACAGATCAGAGTGCAGCTGTGGTAAAGCAGAGACTTTCACCTGACGGCCTTTGGGCTGAATCGTCGAGGGCAGGTCCTGAGGGGGGAGATATTCAGATGTTACATCCTTTATTGTGCTCTAACTTTCCAAAATAAAACTGGTCTGTAGCGTGTTGTTCTGTTGAAGAGAGAGAGGTGAAAACGAGTGAGACACATACCAGGATGGAGCTGGTGACGCTAGCGTGGCCGTTTGCAGGCGACTGGCAGGACAGATCTGGCGACTCTTTCTGCAACAGTCAATAAAAAAAAAAAAGAGAACAGGTTATTTCCCCCGTCGGACGTAAAGAGAAGCTTCATTAGCTGTGGTGGCGACGGCGTACCTCACATGACATGGACTGGGAGCGGTAACTGGGTACAATCTTAAAAGTGATGCTGCCTCTCATTTCCCTCTGAGGAGGAAAGATGACGGCACAGAATCAGACAAAACAGTCGACGCATCAGCCTCTAGGTAGCACAACCAGTTGTTTCATTCTCCTGAATATACGAGACAAGGTACTTTTTGGGCACTTGGGTGGACAAAAGTTCAATATCAATATATATCGCAATATAACTTTATTCTATAAAGGTGATATGACATTTCTGGCTATGATTACAGCATTTTTCACTGACTGACATTTGGGGTTTTATGTCTTTTTATGTGTTTAATTTGTTTTAAAGCAAATGTCTCTAAAATGCTATTTTAGAGGATTTTTATAAACATGGAAAAAATAATTGTCATAAGTTTGTTCAGACATCTGTTGTTGCCATTCTTGGCCATCTTTCTGGGGCTTTTGCTTTGTTTATATCGATATTGTATCGACCTAAATAAAGAAATAGATGGTGATATGAGTTTTGGCCACATGGTCCAGCCTTACTTAGAGGTAACTTCCCTGACTAATCAGGTACCTGACGTCAGTAAAATGGAGGCTCTATCCCAGAAGATCCACGCTAAGCTCAAGTAGCTCAACCTCTTACGTACCCTAAAAGTACCCGGTGACTACAGCTGGGCGGTATATTGAGTTTAAAAATATTGAGATTGTTTTATAAAGAGATGAGAATATATAATTTATATAGAGATGGTCTAGGTTACATTATAATTATACTTTCATGTATTCCAGTAGGCTATATTTCAGCCATTTCTCGTATTTATCTACAGCTGTTTGTTAAAAAATGCGCCTGTGAGACATTTGGGATGAAGCTTTGATTCAGAGACGCCTTTTTATAATTAGTTTATGAAAAGAAAAACGTATGGAGATAAATATTGTATATCAGCATTCAGCCTGAAAATATAGGTATTACTAATTTCCTTAAAAAGGTCCATCTATGAACCTGGTTAGTTTCAGTTTCATTTCTCTATTATATAGTGCTATCAAATCTCACTGGGTCCCTCTGTAATCCATGCTGAAAACATAAAAAAACAAAAAACAGCATTTTTAATTTGGTGACGCACCAGCATCTTCTGAAGCTGCTCTACCGTCTGATTAGCTACACTGATGCCGTTGATCTCTCGGATCTCGTCTCCGACATGCAGCGTCCCTGAGGGAGAGAGAGAGGGACGGTTAATAAAAGCAGAGAAAGAATCGGGCCTCTGGCGCAGAAACATGAATGCACCACCAAGCGACAGCTAGAAAAAGTCTTAAAGGAGCAGAGCTGGATTTTTAGCAACTGCAGTAAACCCTTAGGCACCCTGTGCGTCAGATATGAACGTACCTTGTCGGTGGATCATTCCACCGTGCATGATTCGGGCCACAATACAGTGGTTGAGGTCGTTCATTTTGAGAGTAATGCCCTAGAACGGGGAACGGGACAGAGGTGTGATAGCAGCTCATATGGACGAAGTGTCCGACGTGTGCGCTCGTCTTACGCACCATTGGCTCGTCTGTGTTTTTCTGGAACTGGACCAGCCGGACCCTGGTCACGTTCTCCAGGTCCATGTCCCCGTTGGTGCTGTCTGGGGAATCTCCGTTCAAGTAAGGTGAAGTCGGTGGCGGTGTGACCCTCAGGGCCTCGTCGCTGTAAACCTCGTGGGCCACCACATCGTGGGTCTGCAGTAGGGCCTGGACGTACGAAGACGGAAGATAAGGCCCACATATCAAGAGTCATGTATGCAGTGGAGAAAAAAAGTGGCTCTGAATGCAGCGCATCAAGGCCTGTTACTGCAGGTCAAGTTGACATGGAAAGTATTTCCATGTCAACTTGGAAAGTATTTCCGTTTTCAGTCCATGTAAGACTGAAAACGGCCTTCACTGCAGGTTTGTGTCTCATGCAAAGAAAATAAACTCAACTGTTATAAAAGAGGCATTAATAACAGAAGAAAACCACTTAAATAATTACAAATCCTGCTTTTTTCCCCCTGTATTGTAGATTTTTGTTTTTATTACAGCCTCTGGTTTAGGTTCAACAAGCTTAGATGATGTTGCAGTGAAAACAGCCAGCGGTGCACTGAAGTCCTTGTTCTAAGTAATATTTTTATATTAATTTATGGGAAAAGCTTTTTTTAAAAGCGTTGATTCTAATTTCACCAATTTCTCCATCAACTGAATCTCTGCTGTGCTTTGTACCCATGCTGTTCTGCTAAGGATCAACCTCCCAGGCTCTTTATGCAAGAGCATCAATAAATTAGAATAGCTACCAAAACCTGATTTATTTCATATAATACAGATCAGGGGTGTCAAACTCATTTTAATATTGGGCCACTTTGGCATCATGAAGTCACTAAAAGGGCCGGTTGCACCTGTATAGATGATACTTTTGATTTCAGACTTTCATTCCAGTTCACATAGAAATATTTAAATATACAGTAACATAAAAGTAGCACCTTAGACCCAGTTTATACAGTTTATATGCAAAAAGAAGTTGATATTGGGGTGAGTTACACGTTAAACTCGTTGTTCTGCATCACTTTTTCTTTTTTTGGACATTCCTGAGTTGATTCAATGTGTTGTGGGAAATCTGACATCTAGTGGCAGGATGCTGTTACTACACAGTTAAAAAAAATGTCATTACAGGAGGCACAGTTTTAGCCACTTTATACACTTTAAAAGGATATATGCCTCTACTTTATGACATAATGGCCCTTGAGGGCCGGACAGATTGTCTTGACGGGCCGGATTTGGCCCGGGGGCCTTGAGTTTGACACGTGTGATATAGATCATTAATCTAGTTTAATGACTATGGCTTAAAGCTGATGAAAACCCAAAATTCAGTTTCAGAAAACAGTTGATTATAAAATACTGAAAAACATTCCCAATTTCAAATGTATTTAGGATTGCACCTAGCTTCATTATAGCCTTTATATATCCAAGTAAACAACTCAGATTAAAATCTCTTTCAAGACAGACCTGGTCGCAAAGGCAATAAATGCCTCCACCGCTGCCTCGCTGCCTCAGATGTGAAATCATAAGCCTGAACATTAGCTGGGGACTGTTGCTCCCCCACGTGTCCCTCCAGGCTTCCTCTGCACGCTGGGCTAGCAGCAGAGTAAAACGTCTGTCAGGATGAAATCCCGAGCCGGTCCAGGTCAGAGAGCAGAACGGCCTAATTGGATTGAACTAAATCTGAGGCGTGACAGCTTTGGTGTCAGCCACTGAATCAGTGCAGGGAGACGCCGTATGATATCGCCACAGCAAGGTGACGCCAACATTAGCCTGCTGTTAGCGGCGGCGCAGAACAACAGCAGAATAAACCACACATCTACACGACAGCTGAAGAAAAAAAACAAGCCGCTGGCTGAGAACATCGTGTTAATACCTTGATTCCTCCCCACTGAGATTTCAGCCTCAACGGAGTCCGTTTCAGGTGAGCTACGCTCCTTGGGACTCAACCTATGATCACGGTGGTTCTGATGGCAAAGCTTCAAAAAGGGTCCAGACCGCGTGGCGGTTTACAGCCGCGCTTCTGCTCCTAATGATTCGGTCTGAGAAGCGTTTCCTCTGCATGCGTCTGCCTCTCATCGGGGCTTCGCTAAGCAGCTTTGTGGGCTGAGGGCGTTATGTGGATTGTCAAAGGAGTCCTGGCTCTGACCCACTGGGTCGCGGCAACGCACACCAATAAGCCCACACCCACAGGCAACACACACGTCTTTGGGAATTAGGAGAGTACGTTTTGTTAGATGATCCCACCATGAAGTGTGGCTGTGTGAGGATCCTCCTGAGCTCCTTGGCTTCCATGTTCTCTGGGTAACAGGCGATGGTTTCCAGTACCTGCACAGAGGAACAAACTCGTCTCAGGTCTGCTCGTTAAGATCTGACAGATACACCGCCTCATCCCAGCTGATCCACCCAATCAGGGTTGGTTATGCTGTTCTGGTCAGAAATCCACGTAGTAGCAGCTTTTCACCTTACAACTTCTAATTTTTTTTTTTTTTTTTTTAAATCAAGGTTTGAATGTATCTTTGATTTGCTCTAATCATCACAGTCAAAGTTCTACAAACTGGGTGAAATTGATTTATACGCCCCATTAATAATTGGTTAAATACCTTTTAGCTAGTTGATCCTAAACCAAATGCTTTAGGGAGGAAGGAATGAATGAAGGAAGGAGGGAATAAATGTAGAAAGGAAGGAATGAATAAATGAATGAGGGAATTAAGGAAGGAATAAAGGAATAAATGAAGGAATTAAGAGAAGAAAATGGAATAAAAGATGGAAAGAATCAGGAGGAAAGATACAAATGTCAAGGCTTCAAGGATAAACAGCTTGAGATACAAACCACTAAATAATTCTATTCTCTTTATTCAGGTCTGGGTAAATGAATATGAAGAACCTCTAAATCAAGTTGCACAGCTTAGCAGACTTTTCCAGACTGGGTCAGAACGCTGCACAGAAAAGACTGCTGCCACAAAGTCAGCAAATTCCCTGCAGTGAATGTCTGCCCAAATAAAACTTGAGCATTTTACATCGTCTTATTATTTCTGACGCCTTTAGATAAACACACAATAAACTGGGTGGATGCAACATTTCAAACGCAGTCTGAGAATCGACCTCACCTCTTTGGCTCTCTGCACTCCGTCGCTTGGAGGATTTCTAATCTGAGGGGAAGACCTGGTGTTGATTTTGTCATAAAGCTGCAAAAAAAACCAAAAAACAAACACCACCACATTAACATGGGATTAGGTGATAATGACACTAAAAGGCATACAATATAAACAAAAAACGAAACTTATCTGGGTAGTTTTGGTATTACAGAGAGGAAGCTCTAACTCACATCTAACAGGGTGTGGAGGTGCTGATCCTGGAAGACGCTGTGCAGGAAGTCCATGTCTTTCTCACTGCAGTCCGTCAGCGCGTGAATCTCCTCTAGACTGTCCAAAACCTGCGACACTGCCCCTGAGCACACGCGCACACACACACACGTTTTCCACTTTAAAAAAAAAGGCACACCTGACTGGAAATAAACACACAAACATCCACCAAGACGCCAAGCAATCCCTTCAAGCGTTCAGCACGACACGAACACGAGGACGGCCAACGAAACGAACGGCTACTCGCAGACACCGAGGTTGCTACACGTCCACAAACAAGCAAAAAAAATTAAAAATTTAAAAAAAAAATGCCACACAACAGCACAAAAGTACGAGTCACAACACAGAAAACAGACAAAACTATTTAAGCCCAAGTACCTGCTGCATCGCCCACACATGCAGCAAAACCAGAGAAACAGCGGTACATGGCATCAATAGACACATCAGAGGAAAGTCACTTCATAGAGTCACGGTGGGGGGTGGGGGGGGCAGGACACTCAGGAAAGATAGAGGGGGTCAAAGAAATCAGGACAGAGCTGGGATCTGATTCATGGATTGTCTAAGACACACCCGCCCAGGGTTAAATGGCCCTGAACTGCACAGAAGAAGATGATGTAGCATTGAACTTGTGTCACAACCTGCAAACTTCAATGTGTTTCACTGGGATTTCACAGCAGCAGAAGGAAAATGATACACGGTTCAACATTTCTTAGAAACCGGAATATTTTCAGTTGGCTTTAATTTGATCTATTTAGCGTCATTTCAAGGCCCTTCCTCGTTGCTAAAATGCTTTTAAAAGGAATTTATCGTTTTTAGCTTCAAACTACGTGCTTTGCATTGCTAAGCGGGCGACGTATTCTTCTTCATTTCCTACATTTGGGCAAAGAGCTCACCCAGAAGGCCTCGTGTTACAGAACAGGGTTTTTTTTTTCTTTGGCTTTTGTAGCAGCTCTGTGAACTGAAAACGTCGCTGGACTGAATCCCTCTCGTCTTTACAGGTTTGCCATTTTTTCAGGCGACGGATTGAGCCGTACTCAGATGTTCGAAGCCTGGCATACGGTTTTATAACCCGGCCGTTGTGTAACTTCCTCCTCAGCCTTTCTGCCGTGCTGTTTGGTCTTTACAAAGCTGTTTGTTCTCTAAAGTAACCGCACTACCACTCTGGTGACCTCGGAGGGCGACTGGTTGCAGGTTTTTTTTTTTTATTATTTGGGGGCGCCTGGTCTACAGCACACAGGCGCACTTTTTGTACAAACCCAAATGGAAAGCATGTATTATTTCCCTTCAAGGTCACAGCTACGCACTGCTTTGTGCTGCAACGTGTGTCGTGACAAAACGTCTGGAAATATGTTTACGGGGGGTCAATTCAGGCCAAAGCTCCAAACGAGCAACGATCTAAGGATGCATCCAGTCAAACACATCGAGTCGTTTAGCTGCTGGGTTAATCCGGAATTTTAATGGTTTTAAGCATAAACTCTACAGTGAAAAGCTGAGCTGCACAAACGTTTGGATCAAAACCTTTCGATCAAATTTAGCACAAAATGCCGTTTAAAAGGATGATTCAGTCGTGTGTGGAATGTGGGGCCGATGTTGCACTTAAGGCAAAAACAAATACAGCAGGAGTGAGCATGCACAATTAGCCATTAATAACTTTATATGTCTGTTTAAATGCATCACACAGCTCTAAAGGGTGACGTAAATTCATGTCTCCTCCATTATACTGATAAAAAACCCAACAAATGAACAAAAAGCAGACATGAATCAGTTTTTTTAAGGCTTTCTAATGAAGATGCATGTAAACAAAACACCATCTTTACAGTTCAATGGGGATCATTTGGAATAAAGGAAAACAAGTTATATCAAAGTTATTAAAAGGGAGACGAGGGGGGGAAAAAAAAGGCTGAGGGAGACACAGGAGGATGGAGTTAGTGTTTGCATCATTCAACACCAACATGAAGGAAAATGCATCTATAATGCAAGTGATGCTATGAGAACACCGTGTGTGGGGAGGGAGATACGTACTTTCAGCAGCTAGCAGTCCTAGAGACAGCAGAGCAGAAAAAAAAAAACACCACAGAAACAGAAGCTACGATTAGAGGTTTGCTGCAAATTAACGCCTCAGAGAGAGAGAGAGAGAGGAGGGGGAGGGGAGAGAGAACACGGGCGGCTGTGTGCGGCAGCATCGGGGTATAAAGAGAAGGAGGCAAATAAATGATCAGCCAGAGCAGCCGCTGGGACCTAAACTGGTCGAGTGGAGGACCGACGACCTGTCTGGAGCCGCCCGAGTGCAGAAATGAACCTGCAGGAAGCACCATTGCCACAGAGTGCCCGCCTCAGCAGAACAGGCGCGGCTGATGCTTTTAGTTTGTCTGGCTGCAGCAGAGAGGCCGCGGCGTTCACCAGGCAGTCTGCTCAGGACGTCCACACACACACACACACACACACACACAGACAGACAGGTTCAATACGCCGATATACGGTCCTCTTATCGCAGGAAGTGAAAGTCCAAGATGGAGACAGAGAAGTAAGGCTTGTTGGGCAACCCGCGTCTCCCTCCAAACGGGGAAGTGCGGCACAAACAGCTGACTGTCAAAAGACGCCGCCAGAAGCGAAACCAGGAGTGCTGAACTTAGGCCCACGCCGGGTTCGCTGCATCACTGGCCTTGCATCATGGAAAACCTAGAAATGGGAGAAATGGCGCGGCAATGACGACGGTGCGCTTGCACAGGGCGATTTACCTGAGGAGGTGGGGTCGTCTGAGAAGTCGTGCAGCTCCTCAGGGGGGTCCCCGTAGTAGGAGTTAAACTTGTGGCTGGAAACAGCAGCCAGCACTGCACCCTGGGAAACAGAAAGCAGACGGTCCGGCTAACGCGCCGTGCAAACCCCCGCTGTGTGAGGTGCATGTACGTGCATCAGACCTCAAGGTGTACTTTTTGGGCCTCTTACAAAGAAAACCATTTGCCAAGAAGCAAATGTGGGTTATTAGAGACAGCTGCACAGAGCAGCGGAGGTGACACTTCCTCTTATCGAGCATCCTGCTTATTCTGCTAGTTTCCGATCTTAGCTTAAGATCAGCCCTGTGCTGACCTTCAGCTTCCTCCTGGCGTTGAACTTCCTCAGCTGCTCCACCGTCTCCGGCAGGTGGATCTTGTAGGCGTACCTGTCCCTCTCCTAGAGTTCGAGACGCACAGAGAGAAAAGGCACATGAGGCTGCAGGCTGGCGGATGTGCGCGCAGAGCTGTGGTTTAGAGCAGAAGGAAGTACGGTTTGAGTCAGCATCAAGACGGCCGGCGTTCAGAAGGTGACTCCGAGCTGCCAACCTTTGCTCCTGTCACACATGCCGTGCAGAACCAAAAGCCGGCTTCTTGTTTTGGTGACATTCCACTAGTTGACCTGCTTTAAGAGCGTCTTTGATGTCGGCGGCGGCGGCGGCAGCGTGCTGCACTGACTCAGCTCACCTTCAGCCAGGGGTGGTTGAGGGCCTCGTACACGGTGATTCTCTCCGCGGGGTCCAGCATCAGCATGCGCCTCACCAGGTCCTTGGCGCTCTCCGAGATGTGAGCCCACTGCCGAGGGTTCATCTGCGCAGAGGACGTCGTTTTAAACGTGTTTAAATGGATTGAATCTGCAGTCCAACGCGTCAACTCAAGCACAATTACACAGAAGAGTTCGGTCCCGCGTCTCAGATCAAACACAACGGTAATGAGTAGATGCAGTGCCTTCATAGTGTTTATACCCCATCAGAGCCACTAAGGCTACGTTCACACTGCAGCCTGAAGTGACCCAGCTCCGAATTTTTTGCCCATATGCGACCTGGATCTGATCTTTTCATGACGGTCTGAACGACACAGATCGGATTTTTTCAAATGCGACCCAGGCCACTTGGATATGTAGTCCTGAATCCGATACGTATCTGATCTTTTCAAATGCGACCTGTGTCTGTACGGCCAGGTCGCATTCATCCGACCTACACGTCACTGATACATATTATTGATACGGTAACAAGCACCTGTTGCAAGTCAATACAGCCCCACTGCAACGCGTTTACTCACTGCTGTAGCCCGCCGAAGATGTGTGTCTTTACGTAAGGAGCGCTAAAGAGATCAGTTCAGACGCACATAAAGGTTGCCTTTGTCATTCGAAAATTGTGAATGAAATCCGTATCAGTAAAGCCGCTCACGTCGCTATCCCACCATTCCTGGCTTCGACTCCGCACCCACACGTTTCTCTGTACGGTCGTTACTGCCCCATAAAACGCCATGGCCAAAAATGTGGCTCTTTCGTTTCGATCTTCTTAAAAAGATTGCGTTGGTAATGTGCTGGGTCCGGCTGGAGAAGAACTTAAAGAACGTAAGATACGCTGCAGCATTACGAACCATGTTTACTTCCGCAAACACTGAGCACGCTTGCTATGTGTGACGTCATCGCGTCCTCTACTGCGCATGCGGGACACTTAAGTTGCATGAATTCAGTCCACACAGAAGATCACATACAAGTCGCATATATTTGGAAATGTGAACGGACACGCAAAAAAAATGAGATTTCACAAAAAAAATCGGAATTGAGCATCAAGGCCTGCAGTGTGAACGTAGCCTAGTATTCCTGCTTTTATCGGTATTCTATGCCACAGACCAACACAAATAATAGATGACCGCATTTATGGACACGATAGAGCCAGAGCTGCGCTGGAGTGGTCCGCCTTCAGGCGCATAGCTGTGTTAGAACGGTCTAGTCAAAGTCCAGACTAAAATATAGTTGAGAATCTGTGGAAAAATCTCAAAAACAGGGAGGTTCACTCCGACTAAGCTCGGGGCGTCTTCAAAAAGAAAAATGGGCAAACTGCTAGTTCTGCATCAGTTTTTGGTTGTTCCCGGTTACTGTTGCAAGGCCCTGTACGAACGCATTCAACGCGTCCGGACGCAGCAGGGATCGTTCTCCGTCTGTGCGCGCTACCTTATATTTGCCCTTAATGATGGCCTCAAACAGGCGCTCCTTGGTGCCGTAGAAAGGCAGGCAGCCGGAGAGCAGGATGAAGAGGATGACTCCGCACCCCCACACGTCCACGGGTTTACCGTACGGCTCCCTCTTCACCACCTCCGGGGCCATGAAGTGGGGCGTCCCGACACGGCCTGGTGACAGCAGGGAGAGAGGTGTGCTTTTAAAATGACAGCTACAAGGAAGTGAGAGTGGAAATGAAATCACACGTGAAAAGGTGTTATGAAGAGATGCAGACTGTGCAGGGTGTGAAGGAGGCCAACGCTGCAGCAAACGGCTGTGCTCTTCAGTCAGTCTGTGTTTGGCTATAAAAGGAAATGCTGATATTTTGTGGATTTTTAAACCTCTGCAGGTGTTTTTTTTGGTGAGGCCAACTCGCAGCTAAACGGCTGGAACCAGCATGCTAACCTGGCATGACAAGAGCCTGAGTTCTGGGTAACCAGGCGGGCTGAATGACGAAGGTCAACAGAAGAAAAGCGGGCAAACGGAACGGAGAACAGAACGGAGGGTAAAAGTGAGCAGGAAGAGAAACATCTGCACAGTTCTGCCATTTATTCAGGTAGATGCTCCACAGGGAACACCAGGCCCTGGTTTAAACCTACACATCTGCAGCAGCATTTGGCCCTTTAACGCCTGATACAGCGAAACGTCACATTTGTTTAAAAAATTAAATCTTCTCGGTTGCTTTAAAATTAAAAATAAAAACGTCAGGCTTCCAAATTTTCTTTGTATCGTAATCGATACGTTAGACCAAAAAACACGTTTTCTGCACTTTTATATAGGCGGTGTGAAACATTTTCATCTGTATGTTAATTGTTCAGAAAAATACGGACTTTGTTGAAAAGGTAGAAGCCTCAGATACATTTGGAGTTATCGGGTTAATGGGTCAAATATCGCTGCACAATGAAGTTAATGAAGTTAGTCTGATGACTTTTATTTTAATGCTATATAAAGCATACCAGCCCTTTAAATGGGCTAGACGGTTTCTGCATAAGGCAGTATGTACAACTGCGACACTGTAGCCATTAGAGAAAATCTACAATACCTTCAAATTTAAATGTTTGTTTGTTTTAATCCCAAGTTGCATGTTTTCTAATTATTGTAAAATGTAAATAAAAGCCCCACTGCAAAAAGGAAACTAAAAGTAAGTAGTTTTCTTGTTTTGAGCAGGTAAATAAGACTATTTGCCAATGGAATAAGATTTTTGCACTCAAAATAGGAACAATTGATCTCCACCATCTTATTTCAAGTGCAGTGTATCTAATTATCTTATATTAGGCATCAAAATACTCATTCAATTGGCAAATAATCTTATTTACCTGCCCAAATCAAGGAAAAATACACTAATTTCAAGAATGTTTTACTTACTTTTAGTTCCCTTTTTGCAGTGCCCAAACTAATTATGCAGTCATAGTTAATAAATGAGTGCATGATCAGGCTCGTTTATATTAACAATTACATTTTGAAAATAACTTTTAAGCCGGTATTACACATACCTTTCATGGAGCCCACATTTCTGTGTTAAAATTAATTTTTTATTGCACTGATGGGACCAATTCTAATCTTAAATGTGTTTTCATTACTTATAAGCAGAAAATCCTCCTAATTAACGGAAGTGAAAGCTCTAAAACATCAACCCATGTAATGTGTTCCTCCAAAATAAACAGATTTTCTGTGTTTTTCTAATTTATTCAACAGTTCTGTGAACTTGGACCACAACTGTAAATAAATCCTGACTGCTAACTTTGCACCAGTCATCCTACAGTTTCAGTTTTGAGGTCGGTTTTGGTTTTGCGTGTGATAAGAGCCTTTCATCCTGCTGATGCTGCCTTTTAGTTAAGGCAAGTTTATCTACACAACCCGCTTATCTCAAACTGTAAACCGGCTTTTTGTTATTTTGATTCTGTAAAATGTGTGGACGTCTACGGTGAGGCGTGATGCTCTGTACCTCCAGCTACTAAACCAGACTCTCCCAGCTGTATTGCAACTCCAAATCCTCCCAGCTTCACTGGAGCCGAGTTCTCTTTTGAAGCCAAAAGCACACAATGAGGCTGCAAAGGAATAAACAAAAAAAAAGAGACGCATCAAAGAGCATGAAAATGAAGACAGGTCAAACTGCAGCAAAGTTCAATAAGGACCGTGGGTCAGACGCATTAAGCACTGCTGCATCAGACCAGATTCTCCTGCAGCATGCAGAGCATTGCTCCTCCTGGTCTGTGCAAAAGTGCATGGTCTTACGTGATCGGATATAGTTTCACAATGACAAAAAGTTGACCATAATTTTAACACGGTGACAGTAAACCAGATGACGTTAGCACATGTTGATAGTAAAGTGCATCGATTGAGATGCTTGTTTCTCCCCCCCCCCCCCCCCTCTCACCCTGTATTCAAACGTACCCCTGGTGACATTCAGGCTGTGGTTAACGCGTCTAGCTGCAGAAGTTCCTACACCACCTCACTTTTCAGAAATGGCTGCATCAGCACCCTGACGTTTTCCAAAGTACCCCAAGGTGCATACGGCTCTTTGACTCTGAATTTACCGCCTTCATATTGCTAGAATAAACATTAACTCCTCATAGGCCAGAAGCCTGGATGCCTTATTTAGTTTGCCCAGCGAGTCGCACCGTTCATGGCTACAAACGTACGTGTTCTGCTTTAAAAAAAAAAAAAAAAAAGGTTCGCACTTATCTTCTTGTTCAAAGGTTTGTCTTTATTTTTATTACCGCCTCAGGAGCTCCTTGAACACAGTCGGAAAACCCTTTCAGGTGACTAACCTCGTGAAGTTCAATGAGAGAAGGGCAAGAGTCACCACAACAGTAATCAAGATAAAGGGGGGGAGGGGGGGTACTTAGCAAGGCTAAAATATACAAACTCTTTTGAGTTATTTCACAATTTTTCGTTTAGTAATAGTAATAGTAATAGTAATATCATCTTTATTGTCATTGAAACATACATTGAAACATACATTACAACGAAATTTGTTCTCTGCTTTTAACCCATCACCCTTGGGGAGCAGTGGGCTGCCATGTGCTGCGCCCGGGGAGCAATCTGGGGTTAAGGGTCTTGCTCAGGGACCCAGAGTGCAGGCGCTGGGGATCGAACCGGGTACTTGCATCCTTCTCTGAGTGCAAGCGCGCTGCTCTAACCACTAGGCCAACACTCCCCGTTTGATACATAATTCTATATACTTTAGAGTCAGAGTTTGATGTCTTTACTATGTACCTGCAAGGTAGAAAGTCATAAAAATGAGGAAAAGAATGAATGACGGAGGTGAGTCCAAAGGTTTGACTGGTAGCGCAAATACATCAAAACTGGTTTTAGACTGGATGAAGGAGGCTTAATACGGTCCTTCCTGTATCGTCAAAGCAAAGACCGTGTTAAAAAAGCCGTCTGGTAGAGGCGACCGACCGACATTTCTGATCCAGAGGTCCAACATCCTGCCAAATATTTCCAGGATCTTGCTGGTATCTAGGAAAAACAGGCTACTTGCTAAGGGACATCATCCAAATATTCGTGGGGGTGTTTGTATGCATTGACCCTGTATGTATCATTTTATTTCCCTGTGTGGATTAGAATAAAATAAATTCAAGCTTGCTCAACAAAACTCTACATTGTACGCTGAAAAAGAATGGCTCAAATAAATCATTAAAGCCAACATGCGCATTGTGAAAGCAGGTATTAGTAGTACACTGCGTAAAGGGAACTGAGAGCAACATTTTCTTGAAATGCGTGGGTTTGTCCTTGAATTAGGCAGGTAAACAAGATTATCTGCTAATGGAATGAGTGTTTTACCCCTAAAATAAGAATTAGATATACTGCTCTTGAAATAAGACGATGGAGATGAATTGTTCCTATTTTAAAGTGCAAAAATCTGATTCCGTTAGCAGATCATTTAGGCGTTGAGCTTTCCTGCTCAAATCAACGACAAATGCACTTCATTCAAGAAAATGTTACTTTTAGTTCCCTTTTTGCAGTGTACCAGTAGAATGTGCAGTCTTAGGAGTATTTGCACAGTGAAATATTTATTTTGCCTCTCGATATCATTATCTGGACGAAATGAGTCCCTTATAACCAATCCACGAGCACGAAACCAGCGGTCCTATTTCTAGTACTTTAGGAAGTACAGCAGTGCTAAAAAGCAGTGCTGGGCAGTGGCTGAGTAGCAACCCAGCCCAGTGTACGGCTGTAAAGCGTAAACACACTCATTATTGAGCCGCTTCCTTATTTATCAATTCTACACAAACAACCTCTTTTAAAAACTGCATCACTGCTTTGTGCGTGCAGCTACAAAAGGGAGCGATAGCGTGGGACACTCTGTACGCAGAGACGGAGGAGGCTGAAGGAGAAAGTATTCAAATGAGATGTTTGAAAAAGCATCTTGAGAAAAAGAGCCCAGCGGCAGAGTGGTGGTGGGTTTTACTTCCTGCTTGTGTCTCTTTGTAGAAGGGGGGTGGGGGTGGGGGGACAGGGGGGTGTGGACAAAGTTGACTGAGATTCTGCAAGATAAAGAAAGAGAGAGTGAGAAGGAGAGGCACGAACGAGAGGACTGTCAGGCTAATCAGATGTGTGATAGGGTGACGGCAGAGCAACAAACATGCTGCTGAAGTGACTCATTTAAAGACTGCAGATAAAGGCGACGGCGGCGGCAGCAACTCCAGCCGGCAGCTTCTCATCGTTTGTGCGCCTTGAATTTGCTCTGGTGGAGATTTTGGGGGGTATTTTTTTTTAAACTGCTTCCTTTTTCAGAAAAGGCGTCTGATGGAGGAAGGTGTCCACCAGAACACTGCGGCTGCACATCTGCATGTACTCTGTGGCGCCTAAAAGCCACGGTTGGTTTTGAAAGGAGCCTTGATGGTGAGTGTTTGCCTTCAGTTAAAACATCCTTTAAGCACTTTGAGATTAGCGACAAGCCATTTCTCCTTTGTAACGCTGTGAACTTTGTCATTTATGCTGTAAAAACGTTCAGTTTAGTCTTTGCTTTAAAGAAAACGTATTCAGGCTGAGTCCCATTGGGACTCCCAGTGTTTCTCACAGCCTTCAGGGTGCTGTCCCTTTTTAATGTCAAACACCTCAAAGGTTAACTTCACTGCATTAACTTTGGAAAGCCAGCTGACATATTACTCAGCTGTCTGATCATCAGTTTCAGAGCGTCATGTTCTGCGCTCTGTAAAAGTGGCCGTTTCACTGCATTGTTTTCCGTACATGTAAAAATGCGCTGACTGCGTTCCTTTGCGCTCTTCCCTTGCAGAACGTGTCGCCCGACGTCCTTGAGTTGATCAGAAACTAACGCACCATGACCACGCTCCCGTTTGCTGCAGATTCTGACGCCCCCTTTTCTACATCGGCTTCATTCATGGCGGCTTCGACGGCGTCCTTCTCGTCGAGCGTGCCGCCATCTTTTTCCTCCCTGGCATCCATGGCCGGGAACAGGTCAAACTGTACGTTCGACAGCGGCTCCCGCCGCCTGCCGCTGGCCGTCTTCTACTCGCTGTTCGTCGCTCTGGGGCTCACGGGGAACCTGTTTGCTCTGTGGGTGTTCCTCTTCGTGCACTCCCGCCACAACTCGGTGCGGGTCTTCCTCATCAACTGCGCCGTGGCCGACGTGGTCCTCCTGGCGTGTCTGCCCTTCAGGGTGCACTATCACCTCAGCGGGGACAAATGGATGCTGGGCGCCGTGGCCTGCAGGCTGGTGGGGAACGCCTTTTACATCAACATGTACATCAGCATAATGCTGCTGGGCCTCATCAGCATGGACAGGTACGTGAGGATGAGGGGGAGGGGCAGAGGGCGGCGAGGCGGGGGCAAGTGGAGGAAGCTGTGCGGGCACAGGCAGCTGTGGAGCTGGGTGGTGTGTGGAGCCATGTGGAGCATGTCTCTGCTGGGAACCGTAGTCATGGCCACAACCAAGGAGGACGAGGAGGACGTCGGAAGATGCTTCCACTACAAGCAGCGGCGCGGCGTCTGGTGGAAGGCCTTGATGAACGCCTTCCTGGTGCTGCTCTTCTGGCTGGTCTTCGTTATGCTGGTCGTCTCTTATGCCAAAATCGCCTCACGGCTGCTGCAGTTGTCGCGCAAGAAGCCAGATCTTCCCAACGCGCAGAGGTACAAGAAAACGGCCAAGAAATCCTTCTTCGTCCTCTTCCTGTTCACCATCTGCTTCGGACCGTACCACATCTTCCGCCCCGTCTACATCCTATCCCAAATCGGTGAAAATCCGCCCTGCGAGTACTTGCAGATGGTCGACAGTACCAACGAGCTCCTGCTCCTGTTGTCCACCTTCAACAGCTGCTTGGATCCCGTCATGTACTTCCTGCTCTCGGGCTCGGTGCGCAGGACCGCCCTCCAGGTTCTGGGACACCGCTTCGGCAACCGCTTTCTGTTCCTCCAAGACATAACGATCAACAGCTCCACCATAGAGTACAGACGGGGGTCGGCGCCCATGGCGTTACCCGACCAAATCCTCAACAACCCTTCGCTCACACCCAGGACCAGCTTCTGCGTCATCAACTCCAGCCTGCGGCGCACAGGAGCCGCTACGGGCCACCGGTGAGCGCAGGCCGGTCCGGCTGAGAGCGGGTCGGCTCGTTCCCCACCACACTGACGCCGGGAAAAGCGACGTCAGCCGGAACTCCTTAACTTTTAAATGACTAGTTTGTGTTTTTTTAATAACCACCTTGTTTTTTTCTTATTATACAGCTGTTACAGCATCTGTGCTTGGTGTAACATTATGCTGAAAGTTTTTACTTTAAAGTTTTTACAATAAAGAGGTGTCTGGATGTCTTTGCAGCTTACAGATAAAGTTGTCTCCCATTTGTTTTTATTGTTACTAAATGGATGCAGGCCCGGAAGGTAAAAAATCTTTTTAAAACTAAGATTAAACCGCAAGCGGAAGGAACCATTCGGCGTCTCGCTTTAGTTTTCACGCAACGTTTGGTTGCGTCACAGCGGCAGGTTTAGGTGGATTTTGTTGGGATTTCCTGTGGCAGGCAAACACAAAGTAGCTCAAACTGCTGAAGTGGAGGGAAAATGCTGTGACCGCAGTGTTTAAGTCATTATTCTGTTAAAATCACGGCTGTGATGTTATATGGGTTTGTTTCCATACGGTTTCGATTAAATTTGATTCACAGGTTTGCGACCGGTATGACGCGATATCATCCGCCATCTAACGCTACTATTTACATTGATATCAACTCACAAAAAAACAAAAATGATTTGATTTTATTTCTAGGCTCTTACATTTAAATCAAAAACAGCTTTCTTCTAGTTTTAAAATAATAAGGATAACCTGATCACTATAGTCTCAAGCCTTGCCAATTTCAAAATAAAGGCACATCTTAAAAAAACGGCGGTATGATCAATATTTTCATTTTGCATCGATTTGATTGGATCGTTAATCATTTAATCGATGCTCCTCTACCAGCTCAGCACATCTACAGGCTGACATTTTTATACATTTTGGCAAAAACAGCTCAAGCTCAGTCAAAAGAGGTGGAGAGCGTCTATGCACATCGGTTTTTAAATCCTGCCACAGACACGCTCTGCTGCATTTGCGTCTTAACTTTGACTAGGCCACTCGGACAGACCGACGCTGCCCCCGCCGCGTTTCAAAGTATTAGATCTGTTGGCCGAAAAGCTCGGTTCTCTGGACACAGACCGAGTCTCCCACCTGAGCTGCGGCTCTCTGCAGCTCCTTCAGAGTCACCGCTGGCATCCTCACTGCTCGTCTCAGGGTAGAACAGACCTGGCCAGTTTAGGCGGACTTCATAGACTGTTTAGGTGAAATCTGCATTTAGAAGTATCTGAGTGATAGCGGCTGAACACATTTGTGCCTTGCTGACAAATTCCTAGTGTATGAACACAAACCTGGTTAAAAAAAAAGAACTTCCCCCCCCCCCCCTTTCACTTCACACTCATGTGCTACTTTGTGTTGCTCTATCACGGGTTATAAATGCTTTTGAGAGGCATGGAAGTAGAAACCCTGACGTCCAAAGAAAGGCGGAAGAAACACAAAATCCTAAATTGTGAGCAGCAGGAAAGCCAGGAGGATCTTTCAATCATCTCCGAACACCTCTAACTCTGAAACCAAAAACAAAATCGTTTATTGCTGGATAGTAACCAAAACTACGCAGCGGATGTCAGCAACTCGAGCGAGGCGTTGAGCCTTTATCTCCCCCTCAGAACGTGTAGATCGCCATCACTTCAGAGCTCCTAGTTCTGGTTATTAAGACGCTTCTTCTCCGTCTGTCTTATTCGCTCATCTGGAGCTCAATCTCACCTTTACATCTCGATGAATCACGTTGTTGTCATGGCAGTATCTGAGAGCCTCCAATATCTGCCTCATGTAGTGGCTGCATGGGAAGGAAGCAGAAAGGGAAGTAGAAGGTCTCATTCAGGGCACCCACATGCTTTATTTTAGGAGCGATCACTTCCTGAACTTTGCGTCCTACCTGGCCACAGCTTCACTGTAGACGAACCCCGCGTCGGCTCGCTTAACGATCTCGAAACAGAGGTCTGCGCCATCCATACTGAGAAAGAGGCAAACGAATCATCAACGCACAGGAAAGTAAAAGTCAGCGAGCTACTAACTGGTTTCCGCGAGCTTCAGTGACTCCAAGCGAACGCTTTTCATGACTTAAGTTTCATGCAGCCACAGATTATGACTAACTTTGGAAATCTGAAGTCGTGTAATGTTCAATAACATAAGAAAGGTTTTATTTTTACTTTTAGTTTATTGCGTGAAATGAAAACAGAAGGCAGTTTAGGAAGCAGCCTCCCTTTGTAGGGAAGTGTGAATCTCGCAATTTAGCAGAGATTTTAAAAGGAATTTAATTCCATTGATGTTTTATTTTAGCTTTTTTTTTTTTAGCCTTCTTGTCGAGTTTTCTGGTGGATAACGATTTATGAGTTTACACCGTAAAGAAATAAAAGTGGGCTTGATTCAGCAAAATGACAATATGAATATTTGGAGGAAAATTTAATTTTTTTCTTGAACATGTTCTGCTCAATGTTGTAAATCACCACGAGCTCCAGCTCACAGATTTGTGCCAAAATATAAAGATACAAGATTATAAACTGATTATTAAGAATTTGATTCAATGCAGCACATTTATCGGGCACCAATTCACAACAAAAGTCAAACTCAAAGCGTTTTACAATCCAAACAGATCAAATTTGTACAGAAATTTCCAATTCTTACAGATGGACGGATTCTAATATAATTGCACGCATTCTAGTTCAAATTTGCTGTAATGCAATCCAGACAAGGTTGGAGTCTTAAGTTTTCTTAAAAGAGACCAAATATCAGCATCAGTGCCATAAACATTACATAATTTCCGTACAAATTGCTAAAATAAAACCTTTTCGATCATATATAGTTAATCTATTCATAGCACTGCTTAGTTGTGCGTCTAGATTTTGTTGTGGTTTGCTGAGCATGCCGCCACCTTATTATGTACAGCTTGCTTTATAAAAGGGAAATGACAAATACCAACCATTTGCCCCGCCGCTGATAAAAGGCAGCATGGTTAGTGGCTTTTTATAGGTCTACTTCCCAGTTGAGCAGTCATACGTCGTGCAAACACAATTCCCGTAATTAAAACTATTATCTGTAATATGGTCCGGATCGGTATCTGTAATAGTATTTTTATAAAAGTTGTCCCCGGAACTACAAAACCTTTAGAATAAAGGCAAAAAAAACCAAAAAAACGTACAATTCAAAGACCATGTAGAGCATGCCGTCGGAGCTGTAGGTCTCCAGCAGCTCCACGATGTGGGGGTGTTTGAGCATGTGGCAGATGCTGGCCTCGCGCTTCAGATCTGGAAGAGACAAACTCATTTGTGGGTCTGGGGAAACAAACTTCACATCTGTCCACTCTTTCCTTCCACCATCACTGGCTGTTAAGAAAAAAAAGAGTTGTAATGTATGTGTAAATATAGACAGGAGTACAGATTTTTAACCTTAAAAATCGTAGAATAAATCACATTACTGGCTAAGAACAACTCCCTGCATTCACGCAAAGGATCTGCCACTTCCCTAAGCCACCACCAGGGGGAGATAAACAGCATTTCATTGAGTAAAGGAACAAGCTGACAAGAGCAGCAGCAGCAAATCTGGTTCCACATCTGGCTCATTGCTGCTGAATCAGTGGATCGTCCGTGTTTCTCTCTTGCCTCCATTATTAATCAGAAGAAAAAGCCTCAAGACGGGCGGAAAACAGAGGGCTGTTCAGGGTTAAACAGCAGCAATCTGACAATGTGCCCTTGTTGGGGTTCTCAGTCCATAAAAAGCCCATTTACACACTCCACTTCCTGTCTGCGCCTCTACTGCTCTCTGAGCGTCTGCGCTTTGTGTCGTGACATTATGCAACGGGGAAGAGATGAAACTGTGTGTCCCCCCCCCCCCCCCCCCCCCACACACACACGTCTCATTGATTATTCGTTCTGGAGCGCAACAATGCCGCCTAATGTCCGCGCGGGCCCGGAGCGCTCTGAAAGGAACCGATGCCATCCCCTGGGCCGCTTCCAAAATCCCTTGGTCCGGCCAGACTCCGGTGGCGCGGTCAGAATGAGCTGCAAAGTGAGCGTTGCATAACAATCTGGCCCCCGTTTCGCCATTAATGGAAGAAATAAGGATCATTTATCTGTGAAACCTACTTGTTTTGGCTTCATCTGTGGGTTCCTGGTCTGTAACCTGATGCCCAAACTACTGGTTTAAGGGACGATGCAGCAGATCAACGTCCTGTGCTAGCTGTACGATTACCTGCGCCTGCATCGCGTCAGTATGTGTGACTTAGTGAGGAGGCGAGCTAAAGGCTGTCATTTCATGCCCGTGGCAATGGAGAAAGGCTTGGCTCTCTGAAGGTGCCACTAAAACACACCAAAAGCCACAGTTTGGCTAATTGACCATAAATCTGGCCCAATTACCGTGCGGTTCTACCTCAGTAAGAGGGTTGGCTGCCATCTACGGTTTGCGTACGCCGCTACTCACAATGCACGGACTCAAACGTGGCTGGAGTTGGTCAACTAACACTTCTTTTATGAAAGGAACTGCAGGTGACTTGGTTTATGGTGCTTTAAAAAAAAGGCCAAGTATCCTCCCTTCTCCATTTCCCCTCCCTTAGTTCGTTTCCGTGTCTTGCCGTTACTGGCAGCGGGACTCGTCTCTGGCTGTGGCGGCGCAGATGGCACATGACGGGTGCCAGCACTGCCACCAGCACGCGCACGCGAACCTCTCGGATCTCAGCTTTGATCTCCCTCTTTGACAAACCTGCGCAGCTCCCAGCGTGGCGGCGCGCGGAGCCGCATGGCCGAAATGTGCCGTCAGACAGCCAAACGTACGCCTCTTCCGCATAGGCTTCATCTGCGTGTGGTTCTCCTTGATTGATTTCTGCAGAAAAACCTAATTATGCGCTCTCTGCGGGCCTTTGTGTTTGATATCCCGGCCAAAGAGTATTTGCGGACTATTCCCAACTGTTGTTTTAACCCACAAGGAGAGCCAGGTGGGCGAGTTTACGTAACGGCGCGGGGAATAATCTGACGAGTCCAGACGAGGGGGCCCGGACTGTTTAAAGGCGGCTCCGCTGGGGTCCTCACCTTCCGTGCTGAGGCCCGGGCTGGACGTGAAGCTGGCCACATCCACGATCTTGACGGCGAACTGCTGGCCCGTGTCCCTGTTGATGCAGCGCCGCACCACGCTGAAGGGGCCCCTGAAACACACACAAGCCAGATTAGTCAGAGTGGTGTAGAAGCGTTCGCTGTGTGGAGCCTTAGAAAAGCAGCTCGGTGAGATCATGGGAAAGGAACTGCGCTCTTTCACTGCGTGGTTGGCTGCGCTACGTCGCCGCCGTGCTTGTGCCAGTGGGAATTATAGTCCTGCGTGGCGCGGAGCAGCTGTAGAGGCTAAAATAAAAAAGCTTTATTACAGAGACCGGCGCAAGGAAAACTTTCTTAGCCTCGGCGAAGAAGGTGGAAGACGTCGTAAAAGTCAGGCCCTAAAACGTTTCACTCAAGCGGCCCGCGCGTGTGTGGCGGACTACAGATGTTTCACTGGGCCTGTGGGTTAGCCCAACGTGTAGAAGTGCAGATATGCTCAGTCTGTCTCGTTTTCGTTTCCTTAAGCAGCCTGTTGAGCAACGCGCAACAAGCCGCTGTTTAAATAAACCCAGCAGGAGTCCATCTGCACGTAGGGGACGTGGCAAAACCCCGTCAACGTGGGAAACTCACACCGCACCAGTGTAAGCACACCATCCCTGTGGGGAAACACGGTGATGGCAGCATCATGCTGTGGGGATGTTTTCTTCAGCAGGGACAAAGAGGACAGAGAGGACAGGGAGGCTGACGGCGCTGAACATAGTAATCCTGCAACAGAACCTGTAAGAGGCTCCAGTGTGTGAAGAGCTGACAACAGCACCCCCTGCTGTTTGGTAGTGTGATGAATACTATTAAACTCCTAAAAAAGAACAAAACGTAATGTAACTGAAGTTTGTCTTTAATATTAATGGCTTAATATTGTTAAAAATGTGGGGCACTGTTGAAACATTCTAAAAGGGATTCTGGGTAATATTCAGAACGACAGCTTCAACGTATTGAAACAGAAAACGATTTTTGACCCAATTTGTTGTCATTGGGAGGGGCGGGGGGGCACAACAGAAAACATTTCAGAACCACTGAACTAGATAAATAACGGAAGATCAACGCAACTTCATGTGTTAGAATGGCCTAGTCCAAGTCCAGACTTGAATCCAATACACAGCCTGGGGCAAGGCTTCTAAAATCGCCCTGAGTGCGAACTATTTAGCAAAGAACAACGAACAAACGTTTCAGTGTGACGATGTTCAAAGCCGTTAGGGGACGCACCCCAAAAACTCATCCGGCTGTGGTCCCAGCAAACGGTGGGTCCACAAATTACCGACTGATTATTAAATTCACACTTCTGTTTGGAACGAAAACTTCTCAATCCAGCTTTCCGCTGGTCTCTCATACGTAATGACAATAAAATGTGATCATGTTTGTGGTTAGATGGTGAATACTTTCACAAAGCTCTGAAGATCTGCACTACGCAGCAGCTAGAAGTGAAAAAATTACAGCCTTTAATGTCCAGTAGAGACTCCTGATACCAGCCTGGAGGCGTGTTTAGATGGACAACAATATTCTGATCACCTGGAAACCCCCATGAAGCCAATTAATGAGCACCAAGCCTTCTGACCACAACGGATCGTGCAGATGATAAAAAACACTACGACACCCTGGAAGGGTTTTTATTTTGAGTCACGCGGTTATTTTTATTTATTTGTTTTAGCCCTCTGTCGCCTAAGCCCACAATTAATCAGCCACAAAAGTTTCATCACCAGTTTTACTGGTGAACACGTTCCTAAAAAGGCCACATGAAAGCAACTCAAGGCAGCGGTCGTTCTGGAGATTTATCAGTGATGATTTCATTACCAACCCGACCACAGGGCCTGTAAGCTGCACCGCTGTGTGTAATAAATATCACATGTGTTTTTCCTTCTATTAAACTACTTACCATTCACTTTTTTATGACATTCTGACTGAGATGCACCTGAACAAACTGGTCCTGCAGCCTACCTCTGGCCTTGTGGCTCGCTTTCCCTACGCCAGGCGTAAACCATGATTGGCATAATCAAAGCGCCTTTAAGATCCTTTATTCTTCCTTTTACACACTTAATTACGTTCAAACTAGATCCTGTTTGAACAATATCAACTTTTTTTTTTCTCTGATACATATTTCTTTAAAAAAAAATAAAAAACTACTGAACTACTAAGAACGCAGCGGCAGTACAGCCGCTCTTTTGTGTTTTATTCATACAAATGCTCCACATTTAAACACTCTGATCTGTTTAAAAGCTAAAATTATCATCTTTATTTGAGAAAAGTGACAAAAAGGTGAAAAAGTAAAAAGCTGCGCTGTAAAAGACCCCCTAAAAACAGTATTTTTAGCAAAGCAGTTTAACTGCAGTGCGTGAAAAATGGAATCGGTCTTTTCCTGTAAAGAATAACGTGAAACACAGTGTATCCCTTTGCACGGCGTGGCCGGTGAAAAGCTGTGAGCAGCAGGGAGCAGCGGTCTGGCAGCTGTATTACTGCTTAGAGGACGGTTTTGATGATAAAACTCCCAATAATGAGCAGATTTTAGACATCAACGCTTTGTTTTACGGCCAACTGAGAGACCAAAAACACGCACACCGTCTCGTTCCAGCTGTCTCTGCATCTCCAAGGAAAGATGGGACATGTAGAGGAATAACCAACCTTGGTTAAAAAAAATAAATAAATAAAACAGGACACTGACAACCAAAGCAATCAGTTTGCTGGCCGATCAGCACTGGCTGAAGGACAAGTCTGACACACGCAGCACATCTGAAGTGAGAACCAAACCAAAAGATTAGCCAGAACGCGTGCCGACGACCTGGGAGGTGAAAGCTGCGTGTGAGAAAGCGCCGCTGGATTTGCCCTCGCATCCGACGCCGAGATGAGCCCGTCCGAACCCAGCGGCGGCAGCATGTGGACGTCCCGGGCTGTGAAACACAGCGTGGTTTCCCTCAAAGCCGGCAGCAGTCCTGAGCAGCGCCTTTACCCTGCGTTTGCCAAGGAGGAGGCTGGAGGTGCTGGAGTAGGAAGAAGTGGTGACCAGAGGGGCGCTGGTGCAGAGCAGGCCATCCAGATAAGGTTCTTTAGCCCAGGGTTCCTACACGTTCTCATGTTTTCTACTGCCAAGGCCCGGACATACATAACTAGGAACGGTCAAATACATCCGGGAGGAATTGTTCAAAACGAACAGCATCAGAACCCGCTTTATTCACCAAGTCTGAGCACAAAAACAAAGGAATTTCACTTTATAGCTTAAATGAAGACATTTTAACTGTAGAAAAAGATGTGTTGAAAATATGTCTCGCAAACGCGCCGCATATCATTAAAGATTTCCATCAAGGATACCGACAGACGGCCAGCAACAGGTTCTACCGTGGACCCGACCATTAAAGATGGCCATGAGCCGTTCCAGTACCTCGGACCCGACTGGATGGATGGAAGAGTGCAAAAAAGGAAACAAAGTCGACAAAACAAGGCGGGTAATACTACAAAAGACAGAGATAACATGAAGGAATTAAGATGAAGAAAATAAATGAAATTAAAAAAGGAAGGATGAGGGAACAAGAAAGAAGGATACAAGGAAGGAATAAGGGAAAGAAAGACAGTGAAGGAAGAATGGAAACAAGAAATAAAGTATACATAAAATGAAGAAAGGAAATGAGAAAAGGCAGGAAAGATAAAAGGGAGGGAAGAAGGCGAAGGAAAAAAACGAAGAAAGGGAAGGAGACGAAGGCAGGAAGGAAGGACATTAGCAAGAAAGAAGGAATGAGACAAGGAAGGACGTAGAGAAGGAGACGAGGGAGTGAGGGAAGAGGGAAAAAAAGAGGAAGAAAGAAAGGAGATGAGGTGAGGGAGGAAGGAAGGACAGAAGGAAACAAAGAGAATTAAATATTTAAAACAGGCACGCCTCAAATAACTGGATTGTAAAAAAGCCCCTCATTTCAGAAAGTGCAGCTCGTCTATTATAGATTTATTACATATAGCGAGGTCTGGACGATGCGGCCTAAAGTTATATCACGATAGATTTCTTCATCTGGGTCGACACGATATAATTACGACACGAGTAGAAGGAGAATAAAAGCCTCAGAAAGACGGCCAAGAACACCGACAACAGCCGCCTACAAACTCATGACAATCACTCTGCCGTGTTAAAAAACTCCTCCAACGTTATAGAAATAAAACATAACGGCATGAAACCTGCAACGTCAGTGAAAGACGCTGTAATCATAGACTGCACTGCATACTGAAATATCAACGAGGATTGAATAAAGTGAGATTGTGACGTATTACATTGAATTATTGTCCACTCCTACGTACAGAGTGAAACATTTAAAGCATCTTTGACGATTGTGGCCAACGTGATAAAAAGCCAATTAGAATATTAAATATTACCTAAGATCGCTGTTTAAAAAGAATATTTTAAACAGATATAGGCTGCTTTGACGGAGGCCTTTGCTGAGTCTGGTGTCTCTCATCTTCCAGTCTGGACCACGGAGCAACACTCCAGTTCTTGTTCTCCCCCTGGAGCTGCAGTCGACCCTGCTGCTGGGACACATTTTTTCCTTCCACTCAACTTTCTGTGCGTCGGCCGATAAATCAACGCAAACTTCATCCCCGCGCGGCGCTGGTTTGATCGATTGCTCACATCATCTGGAATAAATGAATCCTGCGACCATTCAGCCATGTGGCGTCGTGGAACTATTAAGCCGAGCGTCCTCACAGAGACGGAGGCACAAATGTGTGGAGATGTGAGGCTGAGTGTGAGGAGGAGGAGGGGGGGGGGGGGGGGCACAGGCCATTACTGACATCACTGCAGCTGCACTTGGTGGGGCCACACAAAACGCCCACGCATGGCTCACATCCGACGGCAGCAGTCATCAAACATCAGCCCGAGGTGGCAGGCTTCACCGGCTGCTGCTGCTCGGATCGCTTCACCTTTCTGCTACCAGACTGAAAGGAAACTACACACCTTTCTTATGAAAGATAGGTTTAAAAAAAAAAAAAAAAAAACACTTCAATGACAGAAATAATAAATCCTGAGAATGTTGCGAGAATCATGTGTAGTCTGATGGATTCCTTCAAATTTACCGACATCAGCGCCTTCCTACGCTACATAGAAAGTTCTGCAACGGCCTCTGCCGATGGCTTCTAGCCAAATATATACGACTTTATCAGAGCGTTTGCGTTTGTCTTGGCTAAACGTACAATAAACCAGATTTAGGAGCAGGTTTTAGAGAGGATTAATTCCTTACTACTGCCCAGCATCATGGAGTTTGTACGTTTATCACAGTGTAATAAAACCCAATTCTTCCACCATGGCTTCAAATCACGGGGAAAAAAACAAGCGGCGATGGTGCTTTTCTCAAATATATCGAAAAGAATGAGAGAGAAAGCAATAAGTTCATACAAAAGCCGTCATTTAGGACCCAGTATGGAGAATTTGTGATTTACCACCTTGTGACAGGGAGGTTGTTCAGCCGACTCTCTTAAAGTTTATACGTCCATCAACTTCTAATGTAGCGTTGTGTCCTCATAAATAGCTAAAAATCAGCTAAAAACTGTTTCTTTAATCCATCACTGTCCGAGTCTCCTAACCGCTGCCTTTCTAATCTCCAGCCTAATCTACTGTAGCGCTGGACACGTTTTGGTTTGAGCTGGAGAAAGGAAGCCCGAACGTGGTTGATTTGCTTTAACAGGAAGGATTCGGATGATTTCTTTCCCCGCAAAACGGAAGGCTACATGACCCAGACCGTAACGGGATCCTTTATCGATCCGAGCAGGAGCTGCAGCTGCGCACGCCTCGGGAGACAGAGGTGTCTGGAAGGCCATCCACCTGAAAACCCCTCCGACCTGACTGCTTTGGACTTCCTCAATCTGTGTGGAGACGTCCTTTAATTAAAAAAAAAAAAAAAAAAAGGCAGAAATCCGGTACAAGATTCATCTTTGCGACTTGATCCGAATGAGACAAAGCATCCGTCCCGGCAGAACGACGCGTCGGTGTGCCAGGACGTCCGCGGGAGAAAGTTTTTGACGAGAAAAACGCCACTTTGGCCACAATTATACTGCAATCAATGAAACTGTAAGCGTCTCGAATATTCACAAGAAACTTTATCATCCGGCTCACGGCGAGCCAGGGGACAGATCACTTCATTGGTTTGGATTGAGTCACGCAGCGCAATATTGTTGGCTGTAATGAGCACCGGCGGGCAGAAATAAAGAGCACTGAGACAGTAATAGTGCTTCTCGACAGCCAGAGCTCAATTCAAACACAATCATTACCGACAGAACTGATTAAATCACCCCAAAGCCTTTCGAACTGCGTCGCTCAAGTCTCAAAATAAGCATGTGGTTAATGCGTTATAGTCGCGATCTAATCTACAGCCAATGAGCCCCTGGAAGCGGCGTCCTGCCTGACACAGGCGCCGATGTTGGTTCCCGGTTTAAAAGAGAAACAAAAACCGAAAGAATTGTGCTTAAGAAACTGTTTCGGGAACGATTGCTGTGAAACGTTTTCTTTATTCCTGCCTGCTGTGGCGTCCACCTACAGAGGCGCTGTCAATAAGAGGCGAGGTAAAGACAAGGCGGAGTGCTGCAGTATCTCCCAGCAGTATTTATATCCATAGCCTCGGGGGCCATCGCATTCCCAGCTCCACTTGTCTCCATTGATCTCCCTCCTCCTCCTCCTCGGCTGAGGAAAACTGATCCCCTCCTTCCAGCCACAACACACAAGAACCGAGTGGATAAGAGGGATTTTCTGCTCTGTTCTTTGACGTTAATGTGACGTTTCACTTATTCGAACTTTAGCTTCAAATGCCACTTGGATGAGGACACATCATCGTCTCCTAATGACCGACCTGGACGGTGTGACCAACGCCTGGTCAGGCAGCTAGAACCGAAATATTTAGCCGTAGAAACAACAGTATTCAGCAATCAGCACTGAAACACACTAAACTGTAAACCATAGAGCTGAGGGCGGGTGTGTCAACCTCTAGTCCTCGGGGACGTTGTCCTGCTGGTCTGTTGGGGATAGGGAAAGGTCTAACACGCGATGCTGGGGACAAGGACTGGCTTTAAACATCTTAGAAAGTGTTTGACACAAGCAAGTAGATGAATATACACGCAGCTCTCCTCTCCTCCTGCCTGCCTGTCCCACCCTCCATAATTACTTCAGTCTCAACTCAACTAGAGATGCACGACAAAGCGAGCGTTCAACATCACAGAGATGTTCGAGTATTAAAAGGACATAAAAAGGTGTGAGAACCTACAGTATTTAAAAAAAAAATGCACTAAGGAAGCATGTCGGCTGTTCGAGTTGACAGTGCAAGCCTTTTATGTTCCTTTTTCATTTACATTTCTACAAATAGCGCATTTTTCAGACTACAAGTTGCACATCTATCAATTTTAAACGGAAATTAATTTTGACGAACTTGAACAAAGTAGTAAACATTACCGTCTATAGCCACAAGGGGGCGCTCTAGGCTTGTGAAAACTATACGCTGCTCTTTCACCACTTAAACATTAATTAAAACACAGACAACAAAGACTGAACACGTTTGTATGTTGTTTCTCTGTTTTAGTATCATTCACGCAGCAGAGCGATGCGTGGTGCATCTCGAAGGAACCAGACCATAACAGAACCCCGTTACTGGGCTGTCTGTGACGCTAATAACAGCTAGCGCTAGCTTACAGCTCTGTTGTCTGGACGGGTTACAACTTCACTGATGCACGTGAGCTTTATGTTGCTCTGAAACGTCCGTGTCACACTGTTAGCTTAGCACGTAGCGCTACTTCGGGGAGTGTCTAATTTGAGCGTAATGTTGACAACTTTCAGCGTAACGTCCCATTACGCTGAAATGTGCTGCATAAAACCTCGCTGGTTGGAGTCGCTAATTGGCTTAACAGATTAAATGTCAGTTTTTATTCTTGGATTGTGTGAGAAAAAAATTCTAAATAAATGCGTATACTCCGATGCGACTTATATGTTTTTCTCCTCTTTATGACGCATTTTTTAACTGATGCGACTTATATTCCGGAGCGACTCATAGTCCGGAAAATACGGTAAATTGTGGATAGAAACAGGAGCCCTGAGCCTAAGGATGAATTGCAACGTCTTCGTCATTGTGCTAAAACCTGAATCACATCTTTAAAACGCATCGTTTTGTTTTTAGATTCTAAATATAAGGTTTTGTTTAAACGAGAAAACAACCAGATTTATGTTGAACGTTTTTAAGTTAGGATTCAACCAATCCGACGACGACGACCGGCTCGTCATCATCAGAACAAGAGAGCATGTGAGGCGGGCCGACGTGCGAGGAGTCTGGCCCTGTGTCTGCAGGTCAGGACCTCCACGGCTTTGCGTCTACAGCAGCAGCCTCCTGGCCCTTTAATTCACCACTGATGGGATGTCGGCTTACATAGCAGAGTCCATCCTGCATTGTGAACACGTTAAGCTCGTTGGAAATTACATGCAAAGGAAAAAATTGGACAAACTATTACACATTAGTACTAAACTGCTGCTTTGAGCTTAGCATTATTATCATTATGCTGAGACTAGCTGTATTGGACACTTTTTAAATTATTTACAGACATTCAAAAGTGTTCAGCAGACTATAATATTTATATTAAAATATTAAATTGATATTTCTAACCCTAATCCCCCTCCCTCCCCTGATGCAATCGGCTGTTTGTTTGAGACGACAGAAAGCAGTTTAGCGTTTATCTATATAGTCTGTCTGTGCTGTTTATGATGCAATAATTTTTTATCAACTGTATACTGCAGGTTAAAGTTCTGCAACTTTTTGCCTACCAAAAGTGAGAAGGAAAAAAAAAAAAGGTAACCTCTGGCTACACATATTTAAAGGAAAGGTCCGGTCAAAATCAGAATTCAAGCTGCTGAAAGTACTTTAAATATAAAACTATTACATACTGTTCATTAAATGATACGTTTTTTTAATTAAGAGTAATTTTCATTTAATCATGTTTATGTGGAGGCGTCCATCTTGGTCAAGAATAGTCCTGTCACCTCCCAGTTTGTGACGTCACATCGCGGTCCCAAGGCTCTATTTGTTGTGTGTCACTACACCCTGTTATCCAAGATGGCGACGACCAGTGCTCTATACGAAGCAGAGAGTGATGGATTAATTAGCGACAGCGATGGGAGTCATCATCATCTGATAGCGATTTGGATTTTTTAGAAGAGTTTCTTGACAGAAACCGGACTTTTGACGGAATCCAGCCGTACCAGTTTGAGCCAAGGAGACCAAAAAGGGACGATGTGAGTTGAATCTGTCTGCTGCGGCACCACAGCCGCCTCCTTATTTTTGTGTTATTCTTCTCAGTTTGTTCTTCTTGCCGATTAAATATCTAAGTGTCAATATCAATTAAAATTAGTGCTGTCAGTTTTAACGCGTTAACTTTGTTTGACCATAACGGCGCCTTTTTTAACGCGCGTTGACAGTTTTTTCTTCCCCCACCACGCCCCCCGGACTGTGTTTGTTTTTTTTTCTCCCTCGGCTTACGTTGTTCCAAAATTGCTAGAGACTTGCATAACAGACCCGTGCTCACTGTTGCGAAGCCCACTTATTTTATGCCACTTTGGTCTTTTTTCTAAAGTCGCTTGTTAATTTCACGAGTTGCGGGTTGCCGTTTTGGGCTTGTTTGAGAAAGTGAAGTAGATTGTTTCGGCTCTACACTAAGTGACACTGCCGCACTTCACACACCAGCGGAAATATCCCTCCTCCTCATAACGCACTGAAGCTCATCCTGCCATAGGAGCAGAGTTGAAATAACTAATGTTTTTTCCACTTTTACCCGATGTGTTGGAACATCCAACGGCCATGCACGTGGGCATTGTTGCTTCAACAATAGCTCTCGTGAATTTTAATGGTGAAGTCCTCTGGAAATCCGAAATAATTGTTGTTGATCGCAGCTGTGTACAACAGCTCCTATTGAGTTTGCTTGTAAAGCGCGGAGAACTGCCCTCGGCTCACCGCAATGTTACGTCACAGGATGTGATGTCAGGCGGCCGTTTTTGCCCATATTTGGGCAATAAAGGCCGCCCCCAGTATCAGTGATCGCGACGACAATTTATGTTTTTATTTCTTTACTGATTAACGCTAAATTCATTAAATCACCACAAACGTGTTAGTTTTAGTTATAGCTAATAATCCACTGACTTTTCATTGTTGACCGGACTTCCCCTTTAAAAAAAAAAGTCCAGATCAGGCAGAGATCAGTAAGAAATGCTCCCAGTATGAAAGTCATAGAAAAAAATGGTTGCAATGTTGAATGTCTTGTTTGACTTTAATAATGTAGAACATTTACGTCAACTATAACAAAAAATATATACCTTTACAATTTTGCTACTGTTGCAATTATTTATTATTCAATAATCAACTACATTTACTAGATAAAGTTTAGGACTTTAAACTTTAGGTACAGTATGATTAGGGGTGGACAATAATTCAGTATCAATATGTATCACAATATAACTTTTATTCAAAAATGGTGACGTTTCAATACACGTTACAGTCCATGATTACACCATTTGTTACTGACGGAAGTTTTGGGTTTTATGTGTTTTTAAGGCATATATTTCTAAAATGTTATATTGGAGGAGTTTTATAAACATGACAAAATAACTGTAGTAATAATAGGTACCGCTTATGCAGGGATCTGTTGAGGCCATTCTTGGCCGTCTTTGAGAGGCTTTTATTCTGTCCATATCAATATAATTATATTGTTTCTACCAAAATGAGTGTCACGAGTTCTGGCCATGTCGTCCAGCCCTAAGTATGATAAATATTTGCAGCAGTTTTGAAAAAGTACCATTTTAAAACCTATATACTAGCTACCTGTCCGTGCTTTTCCTTGGTTATAAACACTTCTGGGATCCTTGTCTAAAGTAGAGCAATTTACCAGAAATTCGGATTTAAATCGGAACAACAGCCTGCCACCGTCAACAGCCGTTTCTACAACGCACAGAACTAAAAATAAGTTAACGTTTTCTTGAAATTAGTGTATTTGTACTTCATTTGAGCAGGTAAATAAGATAATCTGCCAATGGAATAAGATTTTTGCACTTAAAATAGGAAAAACTCATCTCCATCAACTTATTTCAAGTGCATTATATATAATTATCTTATTTTCCATTGGCAGATAATCTTATTTTCCTGCTCAAATCAAGGACAAATATACAAATTTTAAGAAAATTTTACTTATTTTTAGTGCTGTTTTTGCAGTGCGGTCCGTTGCTGCTGTGAAACTCCACTGAATTTTTACTTAGACAGGACAGGGCTATGATCCACTTCTCTTCCTGGCTTCCATGTTTGCAGGATGCTTCTCTTTTGCTAAAATAAAACACCAAATGCTGCGCTCTGTATTGGGAAACCCTGGGAACTATGATCGGCTCAGGAACCAGGAAGTAAACACGGGCTACACTCCGTACCTCTAGGTTTGAAAGGAGAAAAACGTGACTAAGACGTTGCTGATGGCGAGGAACGATTGTTTATAGGCGATGTTACTTCCATCCAGGGTGACAAATGAGACGGATTTAGGTTCATTTTACAGTAAATATCTTACTAATAGCTCCTTTAAATCCATCCGGCAAACATTTCACCTGCAAACATTCCCCTGCACGTGTGCTGACCCTCTGGGTCCACAAGCCAAAGCAACCAGCACTAGAGCGGGTCAAGCAGCTTTTAGCCAATCAAATTACATTCATTTGGTCATGTGACGCAGCTCTGCGTTGGGCAGAGGTGAGTCTCTCAACAGTTTGGTGGTTTAATGAAGATGAGGGAGGAAGAGTTTCCGTTAAAACAGGGATTATTACAACATTTCAGGTACTAATTGACAACCATCTGAGTTGTTATTTTCCTCCATCTAATCAAACTGGATGAAATGTTTGGCTGACCTGATGACAGCTAGCGCACCACCCGTCTGCAGGGGCAATTGTTTTGACCCGCAGGAATTTTAGTAATAATTCGGTGTTATAAATTTAATTTCTAAAAAAAAAAAAAAAAAAAAAAAAGTCTGATTCTAATGAGACTATAAATTTCTTCCAAACAGTTTTTCCTCCCTCTGCTACTTTGGAAAGGTGACTCAAAAGACTGACGTCCTGTTGGGCCTTAGAACATAAACACGGTGAGACATTAAAACATTACCACTTTAAACTCTTTAAATGGCTTTGGAGAAAAGTGGTTGCTGACCGAACCTAAAAAGCTGAAGTCCACTATTTATTTATCTATTTACTTAATATTCCCCCTATGATGTTAAACCCTATGATGAGTCACTATGGCATAAACGTCTTTGCAAAATCAAAAATAACAATCCCGGCTGTCTCAAGATTTTAACTTTGAGAAAATATGAATGCTTTATATTGAAGTTTAAACTGGGAGCAGTGTTGTTTTTGGCAGCCATCTTAGTTTTAGTCTTAGTTTTAGTATTCAGGACTAAAATTATTGTTAGTTTTAGTCACATTTTAGTCATTACTAAATGAAATAGTTTTAGTCCAGTTTAGTTGACTAAAATTCAAAAAGGTTTTAGTCTAGTTTTAGTCAGTCTTGTGTTGCAATTCATAAAGCAACAGTTAACCTCAACTATTTTGAATAATAACCAGATTCCTTACCAGACTGAAAGCTTTTTTTAACAATTAAATAACTTAAACAAGTGATATAAATGAATGATGATGAAATAATTTATTTAATGTTTTTTGACAGTTTGCATTCAAAAGTTCTAATAAAAGAGTGAAGTATTTTAAGTATCGTTTATTTATTTATTTTGTATTAATACATAACCTCACAGTATTCGTTTATAATATTCGATATAACATGATAGCGTGACATTTGTGTCAATAATCTTCTAGCATAGGTTATTCTGCGTGGTGGGAGGGGGGGGCCCCTAAATCAAATTCTGCTTAGGGCCCCCAAAAGGCTCGGGCCTGCACAGGAGAGAAGTGGGGAGAGCGGCTGCCAGATAAATCCTTCATTCAGAACCAGTCATGGCTGCACGCTGGATCCGAAAACAGTTCTGCTAACCAGATCCAGTCTAAAAAGCCTCTTGTTCTGTTCTTATAAACAGGCGTGCTGCCTTGCGCTTGAATTCAGGTGCGCAAAATGACGTTACGTGTAATTTACGGACGGGCTCCGTAGGTTGTCGCTACTGCCACGGTCCGTCGTCAATCTGGTCATGCAGAATGTGCGCCGCTGCACGCCAGGCGGCGGGTGTGACCGAACAGGACGCAGCAGCAGGCCTGATACTTCTTAGCTTGTAACGATTGAACAGATTACAGCACAATCGGCAGAAATGTATGTGTGATGCATTTTAAACGCCGGACGAACAAACCATCCACCGATGTTTTCGTCTAGTCTCGTCAACGAAGACTCACACCCACGCCTCGTCATGTTTTCGTCATCAAAGATCCATGTTTAGCTTGTCGGTTTTCGTTGTTATGAAAAAAAAGGGGCGTCAACGAAATCATTTTGTCATCGTTGGCGAAAACAACGCTGACTGGGAGATGACAGAAATAATAAGCTGGGAACGACATGTTCAGCACCTCCCACTACAACACTCCACCCCTGATTCAAGGTATGTCCAAACATCCATCCCCACAACCAGGGGAGGGTTTCTATCCTTGAATCCTTAATCATGGTTCCTGCAGTGGGATGGCCGGGAAGGGAGAATGGGCCCAGAAAACTACCCTGGTGGTTTATGGAAAAGGTTCTTCCAGTGGAGACGCACATCTAGTACAACTAAAGAAACACGAAATCTGTCAAGATCAGAAGAATCCGAGAAGGATAACCCATTAGTTACTCTCCACAGGCCCTGTTTCAAAGGAAAACTGCAAAGCTGTAGTTCTAGAGGAAGCTTAGGTCTTCCATAAATCCGTTGTGAAGAGAGCGTCACCTCTTGGGGTAGGGGCATCAGAGACCGAGACTTACAAAAGCTCAACAATCAGGTAAAGAAGGCTGGCTCTGTTCTGGGGACTCCTCTAGAACGTCTGGAGGCGATTGTGCAAAAATCGGTTCTTCATAAAACGAAGAACCTTAGGGACAACCCTGAGCGTCGTCGTCCTCGCCGTCCTACAGCACCAGGGCGTCTTTGGTCAGAGGCTTCCTCAGATCCGCGGCGAGACGGAGCACTACAGCAGATCCTTCCTGCCCACCGCCATCAGCATCTACAGCAACTCTTAGAAGAAGCCTGCACAATATGAGGTCCAGCATTTACTCTCCCTTGACCTTAATAAAGAATGTTTGAATTGACAAGTGTGTGTGCATCCTTCCGAGTACAAGCAGAAACAGGAGACACAACACATTGTACTGCGGAGGATGGCAACATTCTTTGAACTAGTAAGCCAAGATCTTATCAGAGTAATGACCCAATTTAGTCCCGTAAACTTCCTTTCCTGCTGGGAACATCGGTCACCTCTAGGCCTCTGCGTATGTGTGTGTGTTTGTGTGTGTGTTCATGTTTAAGCAACGAGACTTTTTCGCAAAAATCACTCAAACTCACTTTGGGAAAAGTTGATCAACTGTAAAACACGGTGGCGTCGATTGTTTTTCTATTTGTTTTGCTATTAAGTTGTGAATTGTTATCGAGATAAAGATCAAACCCCCCTTTCTAAATAAAAAAAAAGAGACAAGAAAAAAAGCTTCTATGCCACTGAGGACGCCACAAAAGGCATAAATAGTTATTTTGAGTACACCCACTGGTGGCTGTTATGTTTTTCTTCTCTGCATTTGCAAAACTTTTCCTGCATGGATTGCAGCAAAATTTGGCAAAAAGCAAAAACACGCAACAGTTTGTGCATACCACACTGCAGGAAATATTTATTTTGGCAGCACATATTTTACTGCAAAATAAAGACTGTTGGCCATCGTTCGGAGTCAAACCTGTTTAAACCACGAGGTCTGGTTGGTTGGTTGGTTGGGTTCCATTAACATGATTCTCAGGTCCCAATGAGGTTTCCTGCAGAACAGCTGCACAAACCACCACTTCAGCTTAAAATGACTGCCTAGTTTATTAAGAGCTCAATCCTAGAGTCAGCCCCACCATGCATGCTCTCGCTGTGCATAACTCAACCAATGCCACCATTCCAGTAAACGTCGTGGGGAAGAAGTTAAAACAGTCAGGAGAGAAGTTGTTTGGGCAAGCTAAAGTAGTAGAAACTCAGGCAGAGCGCCGTGTCACTGCACTGGAAAACAATATAGGGTATGGCAACATTGCATTACGTGGGCCGAAATTCTCCAGAAAAAAGTACCCGAGGGCCAAAAAAAGGATAACAATAAAAAAAAAAACTAACCCAAAAATTATGTTGGGATTTTTTTTTTAATGATCACATCAAATATGATCATTTTAATTAAACTAATTATTCTGATTTTCTGAAGGAAAGTGATGTTAAATCACCGTAGATCCAAAGTTAAAAACAGATTTTGCACATTTGCTTTACTAAAGATGATCACCCAGTTTGCAAATTATGTTAGACTGAATTAATTTTGGTCTATGTGAGAACAGGATTTGGGCTGGGATTTATTTGAAAACACTTTATTTATTTAGCTAATATTAATAAATGATCTGGGGGGGGATAAAATAGCTTTTAATGCACAAAAGTTTGCATCTGAGCTAAAGTCCTCAGACAAATGTGGTCGTATTTGCTATGAAATTAAACGGAACGTAAAAAGAAAGTGTGGTTATTAACAGACGAATACATTGTGTTGTACCAAACATTTTCAGGTGTAAGGGCCACACAGAATCAGTCCAGGGGCCACAAATGGCCCCCGGGCTGCAACTATGGACATGCCTGGTTTAGACGTAGCGCCTGCAAAGAAACCTGCCAGTTGGAGGAAAAATTAAATCCAAGTGAACCTGTCAGATGTTTGTCCTTAAAACGCAAACCGCTCCACTCAAACTTGAATTTTCAGATCCGAGGGACAAATACAACAACAACAAAAAAAGGATTTCCTCTCGTCTATTCTGAAGCTTGAGCCACTCGTGATGTCGTTGACCCAAATACAAAGAGAGCGAGAGAGAGAGAGCAGGGCTGGCAAACTTTGAATTTGGCGAAACGCTGTCGTGAGAGCCCACACTCCATTGCCCCCATCGTGTTTACACCGTCAGCGTGCGTGCGTCCGTTCATGGCAAGAACTACACCCCCTCGCTGGCTGGCACCTTGAAACCCAATAAAGACGGCATCAATCCGACCTCACCCAGCTAATGGACCCTTCTCCCGACATACCTGCACCCCACCCCACCCCACCCCACCATCGTTCATACAGAACGTGGCGAACATGCAAAGGTGACAGCAATCCTGGCTGGAAGAGGCGAAGACCAATACTCACTTGCCGATCACCTCGCACAGCTCGTACACGTCCTCGAACAGCACGTCGTCGTCCGCCATGGTCATCTAGGCAGACGGGGATGCTCTCCAGAAGAAAGTCCCACCCACGGGGGTTCGTGGAAGTAGGCAAATGTCAGCTTAATTTCTTTGTTAAGTTAGGCTACTGCCGTGCCAGGGTACACGCAGCCGCTAACTCAAACCCTCTCGGAGAAAGTCGGTAAAATGATAAAAGGCTACTGAAGCTGAATTAGCCGGCTAGCCGCATTTAGCTGGCGACCCCGGTTGTCAAGTCGACGGCCCCACCTTCTCCCGAGCTCCGCTCCTGGTGGGCTGGCTAAGCCGTAGCCACAAACGAGACCCCAGGGCGTGGAGATTCCCTCGCTCGCTTGAAGTAAAGCGCCCCTTTTAGCATGGCCTCGGGGAGGAAGGGGGGCGCCTCGCTGGCGGGGGAGGTGGTCGTGCTCGAGGCAAGCGTCCACAAGACACCGTGCCCTGCTCCGACCGAGATGCTGCCTTCCGCCGCAAGCTAACGGGACTCTCGAGAAGGAGGGCTAGCAAGCTAGGTTAAGGCGAGCTAGCAGTCGACGGAATCACCGGTTGGTGTATCACAGATGGCTTATCCCCCCCACCGGTGAAAAAAAAAACGCTATGAGGTCGGGCTGCAGTGTGCTTCAGCTTCCCGAGCCCAAATTAAAGCCCTTCGCGAGCATGTCCTCGGCTCTCCCTGTTGCATAGAGCGCCCGTGCCGGAGAATATCAAAGACGATACCGTAATAAAACCCATTCGTCGCTCTCGCGTTTTACGCTCCCTAAGATGCTGACTGGCTTTGCCTGCCTAGCTGTTTTTTTTTCCCTCTCTCGACTTCCAGAAATGCCAGACTCCTCCCTCTGTCGTCCAGACAAGTGGTCTTTCCAGAGCCAAAATGGCCACGAAGGGAGGGAAAAAAAACACACGTCTAGGCTCACTTGAGCCAATATGGCGCCCCGTCGTGGCGCAACACACGACCAGTTTCTTGCTAATCTCTCCAACGGTTCCAGCCAGTGCATCTCGCGCAGGCGTCAACCAGCAAAATCTCATCACCTTACGTCAGCCTTTCGCCCCTCTCATCTTCATCATTTTAACGGGGCTCCGTGTTACGCTGCTAATTGTGTTTCCTGTCAATCATAACTACTTCCACGCATTATGGCTGCTAGCTGAATAATTAGGCTGATTTTGCCTGCACTTGGAGGGGTTAAGCAGCATGTCAGTGATTCTCAAATCCCCATGGGTCATCAGGGAGCTACCTCAGAAAAGGGTGGTTCCCAACACGGGGTTGGGGTCCCACTCAGTGCCACGGAATACAGAATAATGGGTCCTGAGATATTATACAGCAGGGTTCTACAATTAAGTTGATTAAAGTTATCTACAGCCTTGTTAATAAATATGAATTGATTACATGATGGTTTTGAGCTTTATTTTATTTATTTATTTCATTTCAGGGTCTCCTTTGAAAAGGAGATTGTTAATCTCAATGGCGACTTTCCTGGTTGAATAAAAATTTAATAGACACATTTAATTATGATGATTTTTGCACTTAGTGCTGATAAAAACATACACTCTTCTTCACCCCTTTCCCCTAGGCCGTTCCTAGGCCTGTGCTCTCCAGGTATTTGTTGGAGCCACTCCTTCAGTGTGAGGGTCTTGACCCCCACAATGACCCCCTGCAAGGACCACTGGTTCTTCTCTGAGCCCTTGAGCTTTCTCCACCTTCTCATATTCTTCATATTCTTGTTGCCTAATATTTTTCATCATTTGGAATGGCAACATTGCTAATAGCGGCTGTCCTCTGTTGCTTATCAATGGTCACAATGACTGGATAGATAGATAGATAGATAGATAGATAGATAGATAGATAGATAGATAGATAGATAGATAGATAGATAGATAGATAGATAGAACAAATGGTAATTGATTGATGATGCCCCCTAGTGGTGATGGCTGGAATTATGTATATGTCAAGTCTTGCCATAAGGAAATGCAAGGGGATGCAAAATAATACATTTCCTTTTCAATGATGATTACATCGATGTGTGAATTTTGGTCCACTCTTATTTGCAGAATTGTTCTAATTCAATGTTTTCAAACATGTCTATGCTTTCATGTTTGACTGTCAGAATAATGTTCCTTTTCTTGTCAGCACCTTTTGGTTTTATACTTGCAAAACTGCTGTGGGGGACATAGGAGTTTGGTTGTTTGGTCCAAATCTGTCTGATAGACCCGGAGAACGCTTACAACCTAATTCCCCTGACACGTTTTGCGGTGGCCAAAAATACTTTGTCAAAATACTGCTTGTGGGGCCCATGGGTAGGATTTTAAGGTGTATTTGAGGAAAGGAGGGCATCTGGTATTAGGGTTAGGGTCTTCGAGTCAGTACCATTAGAAGTATCAGAGTGATTCACAGCCAGGATGAGAGAGGCTCCTCTAATTCCAAGACCATGGTTCTCGCCTAGAAAAGGGTGGACTGCCTCAAGTATAGGAGTTTGAAATATCTTGATCTCTTGTTTCTCGACTGGTGGTGGAATGAAGCGGAAGGTGGACCAAAGGATTTGGCCATTTTCTGCAGAGATTCTGCAGGCATTGAGCTCCCCCTAAGGATATAGATCATGCTCAAAACAACTGGATAAAAACTATGTAGCTGTTTCTGCTATCCTTATTTGCCTTTTAAATATTGTATCATCAGTGTTTGTACTCTCTAAACAGTGATTGTCATAACCAGAAGTGTCTGTTATTGTTTTTCTTTTTCTTTCTTTTTTTTTTTGCATACCCAAGAACTGAATCAGAAACAACTGACATATCTGGGTATCTGTAAAATTTTACTTGGAACCCCTAATAACTGATATTGCATATTTATATGTTTATTCTGCAAATCGACAGGCTTTTTGTTGTTATTTGATATTCAAAACCTCAAGTGAAAGAAGTCCTGTTAGGAGTTCCTTTGGAGCAGATGGAAGGTGGAAACATACCTGTGCAACTAACGTGAGCAATGGAACAACATAGTAATTGATTAGGGTTGCCCCCTTGTGGCGATGGCTGGAATTGCGTATATGTCAAGGCTTGCCATAAAAAAACACAAAACAATGAATTTAACACAAAATGCAGTTTTAAAATGATGATTACATCACTGTGTGTAGATTATAGGCATTGTTTATCTGCAGAATCGTTCTAATTCAGCTCCATTGAATGGTTTTCAAACATGCCCACCTTCATTATTGATTACTTATCAATAAGGAAGGTGGATTATTGATTACTAAGCCGATGTGACAAGTGAATTTCTCCAATGTGAGATCAATAAAGCCTATCTTATCTTATCTTATGTTTGATTATCAGTATAATGTTACATTTCTGGTCGCCAATGGAAGCCATTTCTGCCCAGTCTCCTTCTTAATGCTTAATCTTGAACACTGACCTTTACTGAGGTAAGTCTGGCCTGCAGTGCCATAGATATTGTTCTGGGTTCTTTTTGGACCTCCTGGGTAAGTCATTGATGTGGGTTTGGGATGCTTTTTTTGTAGCCCAATCCAGGGAATGTTTACCAGTGCTGCCAGTGTTTTCTCTGTTTGTGGATATTTGCTCTCACTAGGGTTCACTTAAGTCCCAAAGCCTTAAAAAATGACTTTGCAACCCTTTCCAGGCAGGCAGATGAATGATTTTGTTTTTCGTCTCTTTGAATTTCTTCATGAGGTGTTTCTTTTGAAGATTTTGCCGTGGGACATGTTCTGTTTAAGTGTTGTTGTTTTTTGACTCCACTGCTCAGGCAACAGTCAGGCTGGACGATCCTAGGACAATGTGTATTTTTCTCACAATTAGTTCATCGTTTAACAAGGAGTTGACTGTGTTTTATATAGGAACAGGTTGGCGTGGATAGCTTTTATTAAATATATATATACCTCCAATTGAAAAATGCAAATTTAAATAACTCAAAAAAATATATGTATATTAGAAATCTGTGTGGGACAAATACTTTTTCACAGCAGTATGGCTGAACGTAGGGATTATGGCAATGAACAAGGACATAACATGCCACTAGATGGCGCTGCTCTTTGAGCGTGTGTTCTGCAGTTTCCACAGTGCTGCATCCCTCCTCCTCACACATCCTCCCCAGGTCTCCTCCATTGGTTGAACCCACCAGCTCGTACAGATCATTTGATTGGCTGCTGATGTGGTCATCATGCTGTGTGCTACCGAGTAACCTCTTCCATTCAATGCCCAGGCAGTTCCAAGAACTAGAAACACACCTACACACGTACAATGCACGTGTAGAAACGTTAAATAGAGCCCAACCTTGAGGATGAACATCAAGAATGAAAAATAAAGAAGATGAAAAATGGGAACATCATGCATGCATAGGGGGGGGGGGGGGAAATAGAAAGGAGCCCTGTTTCTATGGCAACCTGATTTCGTTTAAAAGTGGCAGCTATAAAATATGCACACACTTCAATTCACATACAGGCGCGAAGATGGAGACTCCCTAGATTAAAATAAACGTTTAAAAAAATAAACCTGAAGCAGCACCCGCTGCTCTAAAATGAAATGTGTTTTTCTTGCAGGAAGCATTAGATCTTCTGAAATCAACCTCGCCGCAAAAGTGTGACCACTTCACACAAGTTTTCATACAGTAGACCAGCACAAAGTGGTGTATAATTGTGAGGTTGCATTAAAATAGATTTTCAAAAGGTTTTCAAACCTGTTTGCTAATAAAGATCTAGAAGGTAAAGTGCAGCTTCGAGTCTTTGACGGCATGCCTCTACCAGCTTTGCAAATCAAGAGACCGAAGTTTTTTATCTATGGTTTTTTGGCAAAATAGCTCAGGCTCAGTTGGCTTGGATGAAGAGCCCCTACAAAAATCAGTATTCTAAATAGTATTCAGCTCTAGACTTCTGGGTGGTGTTTTCATCAGTCTTCCTCCACATGTTGCCAGACCAACTTCTTCCAGGTGTTTGCTCTATGCCAGGGGTGTCCAAACTTTTTGTCATGTGGGGCAAGATTGTCAAGTCAAATGTACTCAAGGGCCAAAAAAATAAATAAAATGTGTGTTTTTTTTTACTTGCTCTACAGCGTATGATGATTTCAGATAAACAAATTAGTAAGATTTTCAGTTGGAAATCGGATGTGTAAATTGGTGTAGATCCAGAACCTTAAAAAGGGTTTTGCTCATTTGACTTATTAAAAGACAAGTCATCCAGTTTGCTAATTATTTCTGCCTTGATTGAAAAAAAAAAAAACGTAATTTTGTTAAGTACTGGATTTAGATTAGGATTTCCTTTTAATACTTGCTGTATTTAGCCAATTTTCATAAATGAATTCAAGCCTTTAATCCACTAAAAATTCTGTATTTGAGTAAAGGTCGTTAGATAGATGTGGTCATATTTAATATGAGAATATAAAAAGTGTGGTTATTAAAAGATGATTTTTTTTGTGTGTTGCATTTAACATTTGTAATTTAAAGAATTTAACTTATGTGCAATAATTTTGTTAATTACACCACCCCCACTGTTTACAGTGGGGGTGGTGTGCTGCTGACCTCGACTCTGGACGTCGTGCGTCGGTGGGCGGAATACTTCGAAGACCTCCTTAATCCCACCAACACGTCTTCCATTGAGGAAGCAGAGCCTGAGGACTCTGGGTCGGGTTCTCCCATCTCTGGTGCTGAGGTTGCCGAGGTTGTTAAAAAGCTCCTCGGTGGCAAGGCTCCGGGGGTGGATGAGATTCGCCCTGAGTACCTTAAGGCTCTGGATGTTGTGGGGCTGTGTTGGTTAACGCGGCTCTGCAACATTGCGTGGACATCGGGGGCAGTTCCCCTGGATTGGCAGACTGGGGTGGTGGTCCCCCTATTTAAAAAGGGGGACCGGAGGGTGTGTTCCAACTACAGAGGAATCACACTCTTAAGCCTCCCTGGTAAGGTCTATTCAGGGGTTCTGGAAAGGAGGGTCCGTCGGATAGTCGAATCTCGGATTCAGGAAGAGCAGTGTGGTTTTCGTCCTGGCCGTGGAACACTGGACCAGCTCTATACCCTCAGCAGGATTCTTGAGGGGGCATGGGAGTTTGCCCAACCAGTCTACATGTGTTTTGTGGATCTGGAGAAGGCATTCGACCGTGTCCCCCGGGGGATCCTGTGGGGGGTACTCCGGGAGTATGGAGTACCGGACCCTTTAATAAGGGCTGTCAGGTCTCTGTACGACCGGTGTCAGAGTCTGGTCCGCATTGCCGGCAGTAAGTCGGACTCGTTTCCGGTGAGAGTTGGACTCCGCCAAGGCTGCCCTTTGTCACCGATTCTGTTCATAACTTTTATGGACAGAATTTCTAGGCGCAGCCAAGGTGTTGAGGGGATCCGCTTTGGTGACCTTAGGATTGCGTCTCTGCTATTCGCGGATGACGTGGTCCTATTGGCTTCATCAGGGCGTGATCTACAGCTCTCACTGGAGCGGTTCGCAGCCGAGTGCGAAGCGGCCAGGATGAAAATCAGTGCCTCCAAATCCGAGACCATGGTCTTGAACCGGAAAAGGGTAGAGTGCCTTCTCCGGGTTGGGGAGGATGTCCTGCCCCTAGTGGAGGAGTTCAAGTATCTTGGGGTCTTGTTCACGAATGAGGGGAAGATGGAGCGGGAGATCGACAGGCGGATTGGTGCAGCGTCTGCTGTGAAGCGGGCGCTGTACCGATCCGTTGTGGTGAAGAGAGAGCTGAGCCAAAAGGCGAAGCTCTCGATTTACCGGTCGATCTACGTTCCTACCCTCATCTATGGTCACGAGCTTTGGGTCGTGACCGAAAGAACGAGATCCCGGATACAAGCGGCTGAAATGAGTTTTCTCCGTAGTGTGTCTGGGCTCTCCCTTAGAGATAGGGTGAGGAGCTCAGTCATCCGGGGAGGACTCAGAGTAGAGCCGCTGCTCCTCCACGTCGAGAGGAGCCAGTTGAGGTGGCTCGGGCATCTGGTCAGGATGCCTCCTGGACGCCTCCCTGGAGAGGTGTTCCAGGCACGTCCCACCGGGAGGAGGCCCAGGGGAAGACCCAGGACACGCTGGAGGGACTATGTCTCCCGGCTGGCCTGGGAACGCCTTGGGGTTCCTCCTGAGGAGCTGGCCCAAGTGGCTGGGGAGAGGGACGTCTGGGCCTCCCTACTGAAGCTGCTACCCCCGCGACCCGACCCCGGATAAGCGGAAGACAACGGACGGACGGACGGCAATAATTTTGCCCTAATTAAAGGTCAAATCTTTCTTGAAATGCAGTTAAAGGGCCACACAAAATCATTCCCGGGGCCACAAATGGCCCCAGTGCCTCACTTTGGACATCCCTGCTCTATGTACCACATGGCAACAGCAATGTTTACTATTGTGATGACCCGGGTAACAGAGAATTTGCACAGGCATGCACTACATGGCATGTGGTAAAATTGTAATTGTCAAATTATATTATTTTAAATAACAAACAACCATCCCCTTCCTTTCTTCTTAATTCGGGAGTTATTTTAGTTATCACCTAGATGAATGGATTATTTAAATATTCTACGCAAATATACAAACAATAAAAGACAGTAAGACATGTCTGTTTAAACTCTGTGACCTCTTAAAAGAAAAGGGAGGACATTCCTTCTTTACTGCAATTTTATGAGCCTCGCTAAATCTTTGACAGATGAGAGAATATTTCGTTTTGGAAAACAGACAAAATCCATCCTTGCCTGGAAACATGGTGGAGACACTATCATGCTGCAGGCGGGTAGAGAGGGTAAATAGGGGAATTCTGGAGGAAAACCTGCCAGAGGAAGTAAGAGGTGTTTCTACAAAGTATTGTCGGGTGGTGGGATTCAAATAAAAATTGTTTTCAAAACTGTGCAGTTTTCTTTTTATCTCACCAGTATGCGCCACATGGTCTTGGTCTATGTCATAAAATACATCCAATAGCATAAAGGTTTTGGGTTGCAATGTGAAAATGTGAAAAACTTGAAGGGGAATTCAGCCTTTTGCCGGGTATTGCAAGAGTAGTAATAGCAGGCGGGCAGCAGGTGGCAGTAGTGCACCGATAGCGCTGATGGCTGGCGGAAAAATAAGACGAAGAAGACGCAGTTCAAAATTGGCTTCCGGTGTTGTTGTTGGTTTTTTTTTTCCCGGCTTCGGTCGGTATCCAGACATGGAGAAGTCTCGAACTAGGTACAGTTCTGCAGTGTTGTTAGTTTTTCCTGAAGGTGCGAGTTTAGACTCGGTTTATCTCTCGAACTGATTAAACTTGTGGTTTCCTTCGCTGCTGCTTGGACAGTGCAGGGAGAGTCCACACGGATCAGCTAGCTTAATCCATATCCGCTACTTCATTATTTATGTATTCATTTATCTTTTCAAAGGATGTTGTTTGTAAAACAAACGTTGTGTTCCTTCGTTCATTTTCCTTTGTTGACTGTCAAATGTTACTAAGATGGTTGAACTGTAAGTGGAAGTTGTGAGGTACCATATATACTCAGATACTGATGGATCACGAAGTACTAAAAGCAAAGTGAATGGTCGCCTGCCTTCTGCTTTTCGTTTACACTTTAATAAATAAATAAAATTAGGGACAGTTTTTATTTCTGATGTCATATAAATCCACTGTTGTGCTTCTCCAAATGCAAATGACGATTAACCAAATTTAGGTCTGCGCTTTGCAGCTCTCTCTTGATGTAGATCTCGCTCAGACCTCAGTGTGGGCTCAAGGGTTGCCAGATCGGACCCGCCCAACTAAAAAACAAACAAAAAAAACCAGAACCCAGCAATCTCGTGTCAAGCTCTCTTGAACTGACGTTATAAGTGTAGACCTATTAATAATAAAAAGCACACCGTTAGCACACAACAGCACCATAGCAAAGACAAAAGCTGCACACACAGGCTGTGCAGTCAGGCAACCAAATAACCTACACACACACACAGTCACGTTGTCATAGCAACCGCAAAATAAGCTATCAATAGCCAGCTAGTATGGGTTGTGAATCTAACTTAAAACCTAAAATAACCTGTCTTTCTCTCTTTCATTGAGAATAGGTCAACCTAACACGTTCACGCCACCATGAGACGTTTTCAAAGCGATCAAAGTTGAACTCCTACCCTCGTTTGGGCAGGTTTACAATTAACAGCGAAACGATACCAGTTCATAGGGACGCCTGATCAAGCAATTATTATTAATCATGGAGGATGTCAGCTTTTGACAAAGTCTAGACATCTCAAAATAAATGTACTATAAAAGGAGAAAATGGCATTAAAAAGTGGACTATTTTGATAGAAATTTCCTATTAATACTATCTAAACATTCGCCAGCTGTCGTTAAAAGCAGCTCAAGTTTGAACAATTTTTAACAAAGTAATATCCCCCCCCTCGCCCCAGCCCAACGTGTTCAAAAGAAGCCTAATGTGTTTAGATCTGTGCTTAGCACCTGGCAGATTATCCAAGGATGAGATTGTAAACACGTTAATAGAGTTTAAAGCTACATTTACAAAACTGTTAGTTTAACTTATATTTATATATATATTTTTTTTAATAAGGCAGTCAGCAATGGCATCTGGCTGGTTTATGATTCCTGTTCCTAAAAATCTTTCATGTTCTTCACCGAAAGCAACAATATAATGAAATTGATGGTTGCCTGCCAACTTCTCCTCCCTGAGCAACCAGCGCGTTCGCATCAATACTGCCACCGCCAAAAGGGTTGGAAGAATTCAAATGTGTTTTTTTTTTTTTTTTTTTTTTTTTTCACAAACAATATCTTTCATCTCCCAAAGTCTCCACAACCAGGACCTTTTACCCGTCTGAAAGGTGCGTCTCCTCTGAATAAAGCATCTCTCTCTGCTCTCCAGCGTAACGAGGACCCCCATCAGCAGTGTTTCCACCAGGAGAATCAGACGGCGGAGCTTCCGGCAGTCGACCCGCTCCCACTTCGGCGTTGCGTCAAGGCTCGGCCTGACCCCGGGGCAAACCACGCACAGGTTCAACACCAGCAGAAAAGCTCCAAAGCCCCAAAATATCACCGTGAGCTGCAGCTGGTTTCTACTTTGTTTGAAGGTTTCTGTTCCTTGCTCGAGCCTTTGAGTTCTGACCGTATCTCATTGCTTTCAAAGGAGAAGGTGAGTCCCGAGCACCTGGCGCTGCTGGTGAAAACGGAGTGGCACCTTTGCTACGTGACTCCCCTGTACCGGTTCAGACACACGCAGCTGAAGAGCTACGCACGGCAGCTCTCCGCGTTCATCGCTGCGGAGAAGCAGCAGGGCCTGGGGGTGGAGGTAGGGGGGCTGCAGGACACCTTCAAAGTCTCCATCTCTGTGCTGCAGGGCCTGGCAGAGACGAACGACGACCCCGAGACTGTCCTCATCCAGGTACGGGCGGGGACTCGAGGGGGTTCTCGAAGTAGTTTTCAGTTGAGCTGCACGATTTTGGAAAATAAACTAATTGCGTTTTTTTTTATCTTAATATTGCGATTTAATGCAATTTATTTATTTTTTCGGTTTAATTTATCATGTCTTTTTAAACATATACAAACATCAAATCAATCTGTTTCATCGCTGTGCAGATTAGGTGCTAAAAGAGCCGCTGCGTCTCAACTCGGAGCAGAAATGATGTTTATATAAATAAAATAAAATTCAATTGAATTGATATATTTCAACCAAAATTGCGATTTGATTTTGACTTTGCTCTGCATTAACCACAAGCAACAAAAATGGCCTCTAGATAAAGATGTTTGTAAACAAGGACTATTTAAAACAAGAACTTTTAATGTTTTTATTAATCAGAATATTATTCAAGAGAAAAGCTTTTAATTGATTTGGACATCAATCTTTGTTTAACATAAAGTGCAACCTACAAACAACTCTATGTATTAAACTGATTGACCGGTACTTGATGCTATGGTGAGATTCCTGAAGGTTTCTGGTAAAACAGTATGATTATATAAACTCTAAAACAAGTAATAAAATGAGATTCATCTCACTGCTGCAACTCTCTTCCCTTCCATGTGGAGGCAAACCCACTTTAAACATATTACTCACACCCTAAACGACGCGTCTGATCCATTAATTGTTAAATAGCCAAAAAATTGCAGACCTCTGCGATTTGGAAATCGCGTTTTTTTTCCCCAAATTGCGATTATATTGCAAACGCGATGAATTGTGCAGCCCCCTAGTTTTCAGTCGTGTCTTCACCGTGTCGTCTCGTTTTCCTTTAAAGGTGCAATCAAGGCCAGCGTTTGCCAGGCAGGACGAGCCTCTGAAGACCGTTTGGAGCGGCTGGCTGTCCTGCATCAACGGTAACCCAGAGTACCTGCACTCGCTTCCGAAGGATTTCACCTGCCTGCCTCTTTTTGGCAGCAAGGGGCTGGAGGGGCTCTCCTCTCTGGTTAAATCGTGGCTGCGGAGCACCTTTGACTGTTTCTGTGGCCCCCTGGACATCAATCAAACCACTCTGCAGTGGCTCGCTGCACTATGGACCAACTGCCACATGGAGTCAAACATCCAGCACTTAAAGATGCAGTGGACTCTCCCGGTGGCGCCGCCGCTACACGTGGCTTACACGGTCAACTCCAGCGACGCCCTGGCGCTGTGGCGGAGCGTGAGGAAGAGCAGGGGGGCGGACGAGGAGGCATGCATCGAGATCGAGGAGGTGACGAGCTTCATGGAGGGACTCAAGAGCCACTTTTACAGACACTTCGGAGTGGACCTTTCAGCCGGGGACCTGAGCCAGGTCTCCACTGCCCTGGGGTCAGCCAAAGTCAAAGGCAGGATGAAGGTACGGTGCTGACACAGACGGATCTGTGTGTCTGGGAAGAAGAAATCCGATTATCGCGAATCATACTCTCAGAAACGCGTAATGTTCCCACATCCGAGTGTCCCTGTAGTCGCCGTGTTTTTAATTCCGCTGTACGTCTCCAAAGACCCGATCCGAGCCAGACTATAATGTCCCAGGATGCCAGCGATATGGCTCAATGTTCAACGTTTTTTGCTGCTTTTATTGACTCTTGATTCAGGAATCTGCCTGTGGCCGGTTTATGTTTCTCTAATCTTTTCTCTGTAGTACGCCGGTTCTCACTGGAACATCTAGAAGTTCGGAAACTAGAATCAATTTCCAAAAAATTAGGTTGAAACGGTCTTGAGGGAGCTCTGTGCTTTTTTTTTTTTTTTTTATATGTGATATTCTGCCAATGAGAAACTTTTTATGTAAGCCAGCAGCTGCACTGCATAAAGAAAACTAAAAGTAAGTAATATTTTTTTTTGAAATGAGTGTATTTGTCCTTGATTTGAGCATCTAAATAAGATCATTTGCCAATGGAATGAGCATTTTGACCTCTACAATAAGATAATTAGATATACTGCGCCTGAAATAAGATGGAGATGAGTTGTTCCTGTTTTAAGTGCAAAAATCTGACTCAGTCGGTGGATAATTTAAACTTGGCTGCTCAAATCAAAGACAAATACCCTTATTTCAAGACAATTGTACTTACGTTTAGTTCCCTTCTTGCAGTCTGCTGGTTCTTTGGCTTTCTCGGCCGATATTTCTAATAATTCCTCGGCTTGTTGGCAACATCTGGGGAAAATCTTGAATTCCTTCATCTAATTCATGAAGGAAAACATCTTTTATATTTCTGCGTCTATATTGACTAATTAGGACCCCATTAGGGGTGAATGCCCAAAGATTTCAGCACCTTGGCAGGTCTTAAACCCACTGTGACCCCCCGTGTCTGACTCTGCCACGTTTGAGCCCAGTGTCACCACGGTCATAGCTGAAGGATCCATGTAGTCAACAAACAGTGGCTGTCAGGGTTTTTGGACGAGTCAGACAATCCTACAGTAGGATATTCTTTCTTTTAACTCTGACTAAACATGAGGGTAATGTTTGTCTTTTTTTTTTTTTTTTCAGATTTCCAGCAGCAGATATTTAATAAGCACCCTGAGTCTGCTCACAGAATGCGCCTTTCTCAAGATCCCCATCTGACCGAGACTTTTACTGACCCCCCGGCCCGGGTTTACTGACGCCTTCCCCACCCGAAGAGACGGACTCTACATCTTTTTGACATTTTTTTTTTTATTTTTTTTATTACAAATAAAATGAAACTACAAACATTTCCTTTTAAAGTCCTTTATAGGAGGGAGAGGGTGATCTGTTTCTGGACTGATGTATTTTGGAGCGATCCTTTTTTTTTTCTGAGTCAATAATTCATCTTAATAACATTGTCAGCCCGCACATCGCTGTAAGACAACGAGGAGGTGCGCTCAGTCCGCCACCAACTCTCGGCGCTGCACTTCGTTTTTGCGCTTTTTGCATAACGCAGGCGGAAGCTCTTTCCAAGGCCATATGTCAGGAATGTTACTGTAGAGTTTAGCGGCGTTCCCTTGTCACAGACCCACAGGACTAATAAAAATGACAGAACATCAGTGAAAACAATCATTTATTCGGTATCAAATTTTGAGACTACTCGTATATTTTTGGTTTTCCGGGCATAACTGGCTGCATAGACTGGCTCAGTTCCTTTAATATTCAGCAAGGTGGAAGCCAAGTGGCCTCTTGGCACACAGCAGGACACAAGGCAGGGTTGAGATGACCTTAGGGACGCTGAACGTCCGGTTTCAGTGCCTTCGCAGACTTGGGGCACGTGACAGGACGCTTGCTTGTATGATTCCACAAAACAAAGCCTCTATCAGAGGAGAAAAACGCTCCTCCTCCAGGTGACAACACGGACCACACGGCTGACGTGAGAGATGGCCGATCACGTCCCAACCACAGACGACTGTCGTTTCATTTCAATAAATGGTTCTTGTTGCCTCCAAGTGAAAAATACGGTAGTTGTTAAGGTTTTGTTCAAATCAAATCCTGCTCCCCGGCGGACCCCCTCGCCCAGATTTAACCGATGCCCCGGCAGCGTCATGTCAGGTTGTCCTCGAGAGGTGGACGGACCCTCTTCACCTGAATGTCCGGCACTGTTCTGTTACGGAAAACTGTCCAACTATTGTCCTGCTGCACACTCAGAAGTATAATCAGCTGTTGGATCACACTTTTAAGGGCCAGACGCTCATTGAAAGATACAAAACTGACGCCACCTTTACTTTAACTTGGAACGTATCATGTATGATTAATATATAAGTGAGGGTGGCACAACGTTTACACCTACAAGACAATCAGTGTCAACTACTTTTTAAGATGGACGGTCGTCATCGAGCCAAACGTTGGCAAAAAAGATGAACCCACCATTAAAAACATAAGAGCCCGCCCAGCATTGAACACTAAAGACTACCGAGACAAAATTCACAACAACCAAATGTCTTCTTTGTCCACATTTGTCTAGATATATAAAAGGACAACAGCAACATCTGTCCTGAATGTCCACATTTTGGACAAAGAAGACAGATGGTTTGAAAGGGGTGTGAAGGAAGCCATCTACGTTAAGAGAGAAAAAACAACCTTAAACAGAGGAGGAGGACTTAGGTTCCAACTCTCAAAAACTTACAATACAGTTATAGGATCAATTCCGGCCAATCATCGCCTCAATTCTCACCCTCATATGGGTGATCAAAACATTGTTCCTGTAAACCAGGCCAATAACAACCCTAACGACGCCTTGTTACAGAGGAGTGGACCAGTTTCAGTTCAATCTGCTGGTTTAATGACTTTAACGACTTCCCATTACTAAGGGGGTGGACCTGTTCTGTTGAATTTGCATGTTATCTAAGCCATTACAAGGCCTTTGTTTGGGCAGTAGTATAAAGCTTGATACTCCACATTACTCCAGACTTTTTGTAAGAAAGCTCCCTGGAGAGGAAGCGAAACGTCTTCAACTACGGAAAACAAGTCCAGTTGCCTTGTTTTTTTTTGGATTTAAATTCGTCTTCCCTGCAGTGTGGGAAATAGGTCGACAAGTCGTGACATCCCATCTTGAGGCTGGAGCCACCATTCTTCAGTGTGCTGCGGCTTTAATCTGGTGTCAGGGGATCGTCTGACAAACTGCATTTAGGCCCAAAGGAAGCAATCTTGCTTCCATTAGACCGTAAAGTGTTGCAGAATTTCTCTTCGGGTCAGTCAGCGTGTTATTTGGCTAAATATGATTCCTCTTCAACCCATAAAGTTTTCCAGCAATGGGATTTTTTTTTTGGAGCTTGATCTCCCTGGAGCTGATCACTGGCTGATTCCTTCATCCATTCTAATGTTAGCTTTCTGTCTTCCACCCTTCTGGCTGTGGTTCCCGTTCCAAAGCCAGATTCCTTTTAGCTGAGCGGGCATTCGTTTTGGGGAGCACTTTATATCCACTCCCCTCCCCAATCCAATCACGCACCATTACTACCATTTACTGCTTTTCCTACCTGAACGAACTCCCTCGTGGACACCCTCGCTCCCCCCCCCCCCCCCCCCAGGAAATAACAGGCCCCCTTTTGAAATAATGATTCGGTTACACAAAAATCACTCTACCCCACAGAAAATGCAAAGTAAAATCAAGTCTGTGCTCTAAATTCAGACAAAACAGAAGTTAGAATCAATCATCCAAAGCCTAAAATGAAACGCATCCATGCGTATGAAAGCTTCTGAATAGAACTGTGTCTCATTTGACAATGACTTATATTTTTCTATAGGTTAATAATAATTGTGAAATACTAACCCTAGAGATAACGTGTGGGCACCATTTATCCCCAGACATATTTTTTTGTTAGAGGCATGCGCAAACATTGTGATTAGAGCCCAAAGATATGATAAATAAAAAAGAAGCAGCAGACTAAGGATTTGTCAATTTAAACAAATTCAGGCATATTTATTCCAAAAGACACACGTTAAATGCAAACAGGATTATCAAAGTAAGGTTCGACATAAACAGAGAGCAAAAACAACACTAGTTTAGGATTTAGCAACCTTTTCAAGAACAAAATAATAATAATAATAATAATAATAATACAGCAGCTTATTGCACTTGTACAAAAAAAACAAAAAGGCAAAAATAGAATTCAAGCAATTCATGATAGACTTCTCCGACTTTGACCCCTATAAATAAAATAATAAGCTGCTACGTGGTCAGCAGGTGGTCGTCCAGGCCGTTTTTGATCTTTGATCCGACTGTTTGGTGTGAAAACGCATCTCCACAAGAAAACAAACTTCTCCACGCAGCTTTTTTTTTTTTTTTTTTTTTTACTTACACGCTTTGAACGGCATGTATTCCAGACAAATCTTCCAGCCTCATTAAAAAAAAAAAAAAAAAAAGTCATTCTTGTGATGAGTTGGGAGTTTGGCAATATACCCCCACCCCTTTCATATGCACCGCTCTGAACTTGCCTGAATGTCTACAACGGTACCCGCAGCGGCAGATGTCAGAACGGACCGGGGGGGGGGGGGACACTTGGGGGAAACGCAGGAATGCCACGGTCACGACAGGTCATGCTTGGACATTTAACATAATCCCTTCTGTCGCCTCGCCATGGGATAAATCAGGAGGCGCACGGGGCGAGGAGGTAAACGGCGGAGAGCAATGTAGTGATGAGATTCACAGTATGTGGGAGGTACGGCGGCGGCAGCTTTAGGAGGCCAGTCCCAAAAAGAAGCCGCCAACGAACCCGCTGGACAGCACGATGTTCCTCTTTATGAAATCTGTGGCCTGCATGAAAGGAGAAAAAAACCCCAACAATGAGCTTAAAGGAGATCAAAGAGTAGATCCTCCGAATCGGGAAACATTTTGTACTATTTCTTTCTGAGCGTCGACTGTAGCTGTTCTCACATAACACTAGAGGGCACTGTTCTGCTTCTGATGTAGTCATGACTGAGCGTCAATAAGGCACGTTCACTTCATGTTTTAACGTGGCGGGAGGGCAAATCTAAAGGTAAGACACGACCGACCTCAGCGAGACTCGGTTACAAAACGAGCAAGAGGGTGAAAGAAAGAGCAAGCTTTGTTCCAGGTACCTTTACCTCCTCAATGAAAGTGTTTATCTCAGGAGCAGCTTTGTTGGCCTTCTTCTTCAGGTGCTTCTTTGCTTTGTTAACGTCCTTCTCCACTTTCTTCCAGTCCACCTGCACGTAACCGCTGTGATTGGCGATCTGCGAGAAGAACCCATAGCCCAGTGTTGTTACTTTTGTCTATTTGAGTCTTGTTTTCTTCCTAATGGGTTGGTGCACATGTTCCGGCTCTCAGCCGGACGGACGGATAAACAGACTGACTAATGCGCTGACAGATGGGTGGATAAAAAGATGTATCGTCGGCCAGATAGATGGACGGATGAAATGACGGAGGGCCAGCGTGACTGACAGGCTGGCTGGCTGGACAAACGGACAGAGGGATCGTTTCTGTGTGGCTCTTTGATTACAGACAGCACGAAGAGCACGCCGCATCATGTTGGCAACACGAAAGAGAACAAAGTCGGTTCCATCATCCCAAACCTGGATAATACCTACATCTAATTCTCTACTTCAAATGAAGGCGGCTTTTTTTTTTATATAAATATGTGAAATATAACCCAGAATGCTTAAACAGAGAAAGTAACAGACTGATATCAACGCCACGCCGCGTGTGGGCCCAGATGGCTCGTGTCCGCCCGGCGCCGGCTCGCCGCTCTGCTGTCGAGGGAGGACCAGTCGAGCGGCAAGCTGTGCAGCCGGGCCTTCTTCACTCGTCAACGGAGCCGGCCAAACCTCACAGAGGACACGTCGACGCGCACACACACACACACACACACACACACACACACACATAAAGCCGCCGTGTCCAGGCTCCTACCTGTAAAAGAAGGAAGCCGCCACCGATGGCAGTCGCCGCTATCTTCCCAACTCTCTGGAAGACGTAGCCAGCACACCTGTGCAGGTTGAGAGACACGGCGCGTTGGTTCTCGAAAAGCAAGAGATAAAAAGTTCAGGGCCTTGCAGAAGCGTTCATACTCCTTGGAAGTTCCCATATTTTATCGCGTTACATGACATTTCTTCGGATTTGATTGCAACAGACCAACAGGAAGTAGCTCGTGCTTTGGGTCGGCGAGTAAGAAAAGTCGATTTACGGAGCACCTTTCACAGACGCAAAAGTTCTGTGCAGCATAAATCACATTTAAGGTATATTTAGTATAAAAAAAAGCAAAAAAAAATGGCTAATAAAGTCTTGACATACAAGCCTGGCACAACAAAACGCTCATCACTTGGTCTGGACTTTGACTGGGCCGTTCTAACACGTGAACAGGTTTCGATCCAAACCCTTAAACTTCAGCTCTGCCGGCAGATTTAGAGGCGCTCTCCTGTGGAAAGTTGTATTCAGCTCCATTAAGGACACCATATAGTTTTGGTACTGAATCGAAGGATAGCGTTGAGTTTAAAAACCTCTGTGTGTTTGTTTACGTGAGAACGGCTCACAAAACTACGCCTCTCCACTAAGGGTTTATCGCAAGCTCATGGTTTGGTCGTATAAGGACGCCCTTCCTGTTCCACTCACTGCACACGCCACATCCCACAGGAGAACCCCGACCATTCAGTGCAGACGCGTTTTATACGATTGGTGGCCTGAAACAAAATTAAAATGAATTGGTTATAAAAAAATAAAAAAAAAGTGGGGGAGGCGGAATCAGTGGGTTAGACCTAAAGGAGCAATAAGAAAAAAGAAAAAAAAAAGCGTACTGTAAAATTAACCAAAATCATTCTCATTTGTCACCCGGGCTGGAAACACTTTTTTTACTTACTGCTCCTTTAACATCCCCGTCCATGGATGTGAAGCTTCACGGCGTCTCCGCCTTGGTTTACCCTCGATCCCTGCCAGCAGCTAGTAGCTGCTGTTCTGGCCCACAATGGCCATCCACCGCTCCAACACTGTTATGGAACTACGATAAAAAGGTATGAAACTCTCCACAACAAGCATATTTACCTAAATAAATACAACTACATTTAGGAAGGGTTTTGCAATGGGCTGGTCTTCAGTATCATTCAGGTTTGATTATATTAATAATGGTTTCACTGATGTGTGATATTACACTTCCACCATACGGTTATACAATTATATAATTAATTATATAATTAATTATATAATTTGCATGTAAGCCATAATGTTAAATTATGATCGCATCTGACTGACGAGTCCTCTGCATGGTGAGGGACTTTGTATCGCTGCATTTTATTTAAGGGTAAAAGAATGAGGGGAGCAGAACATAAATACCTGCCACACTTTTCAGATTTCTATTCGCCAAGGTTTTTGGAAAGCACGCCTTCTCCGACCTTCTCCCACTGTAAAATCGCGCGCTACTTCACGTTCGCCCACCACGCGGGATTCCAATCAGAACCCTTTTCGGTTGTAACATGGCAAAATACGAACACGCTCCAGAGGTAGGAGTGCTTTGGCAAGGCACTGTGTGCAGTTCTGTTAAGTCGACTTGATCAGAAGAACAAACAAACTTAAAAGAAGTGACAGTGATGGCAAGAAACAACCTACCAGCCAGTCACCCCTCCCATCACGATCTGGGTAGCCACGGAATACTTCTCAGCGATCGGCCCGGAGCTGTTCCCGAACACCCGGCTCCACCACTGGTGCCTGCGGGCGTACTCTGTCAGGTCCACCACCTCATAGACCTCGTCTTCGCTGTCTGGCTCTTCCTGCCCTGCTGTGTTGACCGGAGGAACATTCATATTTTAGCCCCTTAATGACCCTAAACCCAATTGCTCAGTTTATAAATCAGTAATTATTGCCAACTATAACTCATCATAGCTAATGTTAGCTGGCTAACGTTGAATGGCTCATGGTGGGACACCTACACCGGCTTTCTTTACTGTGTTTAAAAGGCACGTCCTATTTTCAACACTAGGTGTCTGTATAAAAATCTAATAATGTTCTATAATTGACAATTATTCCGACAAGAACGGCCGCTAACCTTCCCTCTGCTCCGCCGTCGCCATTTTGGAGACGCCAGTTATGTAACCAGGATGTTGACAACTCTAAGCCACGCCCAAGCCATAACGGTTGCTACGTCACAATGAGAAACAAAAATCTGTCATTTCATTTATTTAAGAAATGAGCGGCCTAAAAATTTGTCTTCGCCTAAAAATACTTTATAACTGAAATTGTGTTTTTTGTAGTTTGTTAATTAATGTTTATTTTATTTATTTATTTATTTTGGAAACACACGATGACATAAACTCAAGGCAAAAACTACTGGCCAAACCTCCTTAGTGGTTGGTTTGAAGAGCTTAATAGCCCGTGCCTGCTAATTTTTACACGGAAAACAAAATTACTGAGAAATGAGCAAGCAACACATAAATATTTAAATACATTTATATAAATAATAATAAGGGCCAAAGCGTGCTGGCGAGTGATGGATGGACAGCATGCCTTGTTGACTGGCCGCAGTAATTCCTTTCCCACCTTGTTTAAAGAAATGCCAGGAGCTGCACCCAAAGATGGTATGAATGAAATAATACACAACCCAAATATCTACTGATAACTGCAGGAAAAAATAAACAAGTCTATATGCCTTTATTCTCTGTGTCAGATGAAAATACGGACGGGCCAACAATAATAATAATGATTTGCATACTGATGACAAAACGAAGTGTATTAGTGTAATAATAATTTTAATGAGTTAAGTAAAATAAATAAATAAAATTATATATATATATATATATATATATATATATATATATATATATATATATATATATATATATATATATATATATACACACACACAACACAATAATGATCATAAAGTGGTTTAAGTGTGTAACGATGATAAAACTTAAAACTAATTGTTAAATCCATACTAATAATAAATAAATACAATTATTGTGAAAAATTACTCGTGATGGGAAAAAAAATAATTATTAATTTTCAGGCACAAATTTACATTTAAAGATGAAAAAAATGGTATAGCAGAGAAGTCAAATGGTAGGAATCGGGCGCTGCTATTGGATGAAATGGAAGGAGAGGGCGTGGCCAGAGCGGCGCGTGGGTCGCTTGGGTTTCACAATTATAACAACTTTATCTTCGCGGCCGAAACGTATTTTACCGTGAAATACCCACACCTTTGATGCTGCGCTCTGTCACGTGCATCGCAACAACGGGATAATATCACTTTGGGATGAAAAATGTGAGGAGAGACCCGGAGAGCGCTTTTGTGCCCCCCCGACAGGATTTACTACACCGAATCGCATCTTCTCATCCCGGGGAAAAGTTTTTGATCATTTTGTTATCTTCGGCTTCCTTCCTTTGACTCGGCGGTGCAGAGCGTTCGTCCCATGCAGTCGTGCGGCGTCTCCCTCGCCGCCGCCGCCTGCGCCGCTGCTCGGAGTCTCGGCTCGGCTTCTTCTGCTGGTGATGAGGGAAAGAAAATGGCGGCGGGAAAAGCGAGTGAAACAGAGGAGGACTTTCCGACACTGACAGCCCAGGAGAGGGAGACTCTGGCCGGGATCGACAGGTCGGGAATTTCAACTCGGCGCACTCCCATTCACGCTCAGATCCGCAGAATTAATCGCTTTTCTCCGTTGCGCGTCGGAAACGTCCCCGAACCGCCCTGCAAGTGATACTGAGTCGCCTGTGTTGTCTTCTTGCTTTGCAGCTCACTGTTTGGATTTCAGAAGCTTCATGAAGATGGCGCCAGAACGAAGGCCCTGTTGATGAAGGTAGCTAAGTCCAGCTGAATGCATTGCTTTGCCCCGACTGCGCACCCATTTACACCGCCGATTTAAGCACACAAACCACGGTGCAGGGCTTTCACATTTCCTCCGGATCTAGCGGGCAAGGCCGAATACAAGTGGCCCACTCTACAGGCACCAAGGCCAGTTAGCCGCAGCCCCTCTTTTAGCCTGTTAGCTCGGCTGCTCTCATCCGATGAGCGACCCTGCACCTGCGGGTCCGCCTCATGCCTACCGGCTGGTTCACGCAAATCCAACCGGACCCGCCGTTCTTCTTGACTTGACCCAGCTAGTTAGCGTTAGCATACGTTAGTTTGGGGCAACCGCCCTTCCAAGGAGCTTATCTAGTGTGCACTTGTGCACCGCGTCGTTGTGCTTTTATTTCAAACACTACAAGCCTTTTAACTTTTAATAAGTAATTGTCAGCTTGTATAGCCGTGTGCCGTAAATGCCCCTCTCTAACATTAAGCAAATAAGTAATTCCCCCCCCCGGCTATGAAACAGTGGGGATAATGTAACCACAGCATTAGACGTTTGTTTGGATAAGCTTAGATCGTATCGGAGCCCCTCAATTGGTCCCTTTTTTAGCTTAGTTGGCTGTTTATGACGATAATGCATTCTTTTTATTTTATTTTATTCAAATGAAAGCGTGTGTTAAGCAAGTAGGAACCAACTGACTCTCATTCCGAGTGACGTTAATGGCTGGTTGCCTGTCCAAGATGGCGGAACGACACCGATAGCTTTACAATCAATTTCGTGGTAACGCTCAACTCGGGGTGGTTTGTATGTGGCCCAGCGGTGCGTTGGGTGTCCTGGCCGGGCTTTGGCGCATTGTGAATGCGTGTCCCTCTCCTCGGCCAAGATGGTGTCAGGGTCCTTTGTTTACAGTTGGGGCATGTGCTTCCACCAGTCCACCTGTACGCAGTGCAAATACAACAATGAGCTCGCCAAGGCGACCTCCCAGCTCCTCAGTCTTTGTGAACGTACGAGAAGTTCGTCCGAGGAGGGAAAAACGGAGAAGGTGGAGCTGTTGACAAGCGATAGTTTGGGGAGGGAAGGCGTTCTATGAATTTGCTCGCTGGGTGGTGTGGGATACCTACTAGGAAGTGGAGCTGCTCCTTTGCCATTAGCGGGGCAACGGAGAGGCAGCGGTGCCATACCAGCGAGTGCGCCAACTCTCGCGAGAGATGGGAAGCTATGAACGCGGTGGAGCGGTACAAAACGAGCTAATTGATATTTGGGGGGGAAGAAAAACATAACAGGAAGGATGTCGCTCAACTTCTATGAAATTTGCATAACATTAGCAATTTGAGCCGAAAGCGCATTCAAATACCTTGATACCAAAATCCAGAGTTTCTATGGAGTCTGGTTAAAATATGGAGTTTAATTTGTTTATCTGGTGGTTCTGAGGAGGGATTTGTATGAGCAGACCTCGCCTGTTTCGTTGTCTTTGTGTCCATCCTCATGCCCTAATTTCTTTCCCTCATTGTCTTTCCTTCTTCTTCCCCCTTTGTCTTTTCTTTCCTTGCTCGTGTCCTCCCTCCCTCCCCTTGTCTTTCCTTCCTTATGTTCCTTCCTTGCGTTTGTTTCCTTTTTTGGGTGTAGCAATATGTACAAATCCCTGTTCAGTCCATGCTTCAGCTGTCAAAAATCACTATATAGTTTGGGAATTTTACAGTAGAAACCCCCTTTTTTTTTATTCTATCCAACAGTGTTCAAAGAATGTTATTTTCTGACAATCATGATTTTTATTGTTAAGTTGTGGCGTTCCAAAAAAAAATGGGCAAAGTACAGTTGAATGGAGATGTAATTTTTTTTAATCGCATAATAAAATTGATATGCAGTGATGAGATCACCTAAATAGGAAGTTTTAAGGATTTTTTTGAATACAGGTTATGGTTTAATTCATCATTGAAGTCCAGGTATGATCACTGGTGTGTTTTTTTGGGGGGGGGGGGGGGGGGGCATTTGAACGCTGCAGGAGGCTTGGTTTGCACTATTTTCTCCATACCTGCTCTGTTTACATTCACCTTGGCTTAGTTTCAGGTGAGTTATGTTCAGTAGGGGTGAGCCTTTATCGTATTGTTTTATCGTTATCGCAAAAAAAGAAATCATATAAGAAATTTGAGTTTATCTTGACAATGAATTCCTACTAGATGTCTGAAAACAGCCAGTATTGTCAGGATTGTCATTTTTGGCATTTTCTTCACTCTTGGATTCTTTGAGAGCCGCAATAAATTAAAAAAATTTAATTAAATGCAGTTAGTTTGAGCAGTTTGGTGCTACATCACACTTCCTTCTGTAACTACTGTCCTGATTACACATATTTTGAGTTTTATTTCGTTATATGTTACATTCTGAAATGTTCTTAAGGACAGTATTTGTGTGTATTGGGCTAATTGACATGCAGTCACAGCCACACAGTTACCTGAAACAGACAACAATTATTTTTATCATTATCACAATAGTACCAGAATATATAGAGAGATAGCATTTCAAGTCCATTTCGCCCACTCCTAATGTTAAATGCAGATTGGTACCATGTTGCTGCTTAAACACGATGATGTAAAGCTTTTGTTACCGTAGCTGAATAAGAAACTAAAGGACTGTAGCGAAAGCTAGGAGTCGTCAATGTATTTTTTGTTTTTTTGAAGTTGCGCAGAAAAGCGTGGACTCCTGCACTTCGGGGCGTTAACATTTTACCCGTGTGGACAATAAAAACAACGCTGGATTTCTTTCATGAGTGCTGAATCAAAAGGTTTAGGTGTGAATAGCTGTAGCGGCACCCATATTCCTTTTCTGTCCTTCATGCATTTTTCTGTGTCTTACACGCTGTTCTTCCGTGTGACTTCCTTCCTTCCACTTAATGTTCTTTTTCCCCGGTTAATGCATGCAGCCTTTAGAAATATCTGCCATGAGTAGTGAACTGTAATGTACCTTCTACGCTGAACGTAAGGGGCGGACGACTGTGGAAACTTGAGTTTTAACTACCGTATTTTTCGGACAATAAGTCTCACTTTTTTTCCAATAGTTTGGCCGATCCTGCAACTTATATTCAGGCGCGACTTGTATATCAATTTTAAATGGTAATTTATATTTACCAGCATGAACCAAGGAGTAAACATTACCGTCTGTAGCCACAAGAGGGCGCCTCAGGCTTGTGAAAACTATCCTGCTCCCGTACCACTTAAAATCTAATTGAAACATTAACTTTTAGACAACAAAGACTGAACACGTTTATATGTTGTTTCACCGTTTCAGTCTGCATTCACACAGCAGAGCGTTGCGTGGCGCAGCTCGTTATCAGGCTGTCTGTGAAGCTAATAGCAGCTAGTGCTAGCTTACAGCTCTGTTGTTCGGGAGGTTTGCACGTGAGCTTTATGTTGCTCTGAAACATCCGTGTCGTACTTTTAGTTTAGCACGTAGCATCGTTACGCTCACGGTCCAATTTAAGCATAATTTTGAGAAGTTACGCTGAAATGTGCTGAATAAAGCCTTGCTGGAAGGAGTGGCTAATTTACCCCATTCATCCTTCCAGGTAGGTTCCATGTTATTCAGCTGGTTGTGGATGCAGCTGTGCAATTTAATAAATTGGTGTACCAGATTAAATGTCAGTTTTGAGTCTTGGATTGTGTGAAATAAATTTCTAAATAAATGCGTATAGGCCGGTGCGTCTTATGTTTTTTTTTTTTCCTCTTTATGACAAATTTTTTGACTGATGCAACTTATGTTAGGCTGCGACTTATAGTCCGGAAAATACGGTACACACATGACGGAACCCTGTTACACTGATTTACTTTTAAACCATGTGTTTATATTTTGATTTGCTGTATTACACATTGAATTTAAAATTTGCCCCCTCAGTATTTGCTTTTTGGCTTACTGACTGAGTCCCTGCTCATTCAGCAATAAAAAAAGTCATTTTCACCACTTTCTTTGCTGTCTAGACGGCATTAGCTTCAGATTGAACTGGACCCGTTTTTTTATTTTATTTTAATAAATGGGATAAAATGTTCATGTTTGAAGAAGCATATAAAGTTTTTTTTTTTTATAAATTATTAAGCATGTTACTAAATAACAGATTTGAGCTAGGAAAATACTGAATAAAAAACTAAATGCTCAAAAAACATATGTCTGTATGTTTAACAAAAAAAAGGAGGTGGTCGGGTTTTGAAAGTAGTCGTTTACCGTTTGAAACTGGAAACCTTTGACTCAAGATCCCAAAAGAATATATAAAAAGGGCCAAATTCTTAGTAAAGTCTCTGACGAGTGCCACAAAATAATCAACAAGCAATATTTACGCTTAATGTCATTTTAGTGGTTAGAATAAATCTGTTAATTAACCTGTAATACTCCTTTATTAAATCATAAGGTCCTGTTTATATTTAAAACGGGGGAAAAGGGGACGTTCTCCTTGTTTTCATTGTTCTTGTGATGAAACGATTGAGTTGAATCAAGAAGTGAAGCTGTGAATGATGGGTAGTTCTTCCCTATACAGGGTGGGGTGGCATCAGGTCACTTTGATTTTTATTAACTAGCAGTATATTAGTCTGATTAATAAAAAAAAAAAAATAATCTACTCGTCTTCAGGTAAATTTGACTCAACTAAACTCCAGCATAGAGCCCAGTTCACAGAAATGAATGAAATAATAATGAGTATTTCCCTCTGGCTGTTTAGAGCATTGTTCTGCCAGCTATTGCTGAGCACTGCTAGTCAGCTGGCTGAAGGAAGGTTGCTCCTTTTCTCTGGCAGTCTAGAAGGATGAAATGGGTATCCAAAAACAAACACGTAGGGTCTTGGTGTGAAAGCTAAAGCCAACCCTGTAATCTAACCTTGTAGCTGCAGATATTTGCTACATTGTTCTACTGTTTTTAACGCCGTAGCTAAAATATATCAGTGCTTTTCAGCAGTTGTGGGAATAATTGTTATCTTTTTAAATAAAAACTAAAACAGCTCAGCGTTTTCCACATCACAATGGCCGGCCTCTACAGATGAGACCGGGTTCTGTTGCTGACAGAACCAGGCCACAGTACCACCGTCAGTGGCAGCGACACCAAGTCAGAGTAACTAACTGGAAAGCGGGACCTCAGGTCGGGACTCGTTCTGTCTGTGTTCCTCGGACAGGACTTCCTGACTCATTCGGCTTTTGTACGAGCGAGTCGTTTGGGCTTTCGGCAGATTGTTTCCCGTGTCGGTACCTGGAAGGAACTGGGTCAAGTAGATGGTAAAGAGAGGCATATATTTAAGACATTTAAAGGGGTTGTTTGGGATGTTTTTTTTTTTTTTGTTTTGTAAAAGGATCCACAGAATTGAACGATTCCAGCCCGAGGTCCTTTACCCCCTTTACTGCGACAAACGAGCCGCTAGTCCAGTAAGAAAGAGTTTTAAAAAAAATCTCTTTGTTGAACTATAACAGAACAGAACCTTGCGTTCTTAGCTCTGAAAGCTGCCGCTGTTACATTTTGTTCTCTGGTGGGGCTAATGTATACAGATCCTCCTCAATAAATGGGGACACCATCAGTTATATCTTTTAATTTTTGAGTTTTTGGCTAATGTATACCAGAAAGCCTATTTTCAGTCTCTCTGAAAATTAGAACATGAAATAATCCATTAATAATAATAATTGATATTAAGTATTTTATTGTCTCAACTTGTTCTATTACACTGCTGGATGGTTGGAAAGTGCTGTATAAATACACTTTGATTGACTTCATCCCTAAGGAAGCTGGCTGCCCCGGGTGATGCATTGTAGCATATTCATGGAAAGTTAGGTGGAAGGAAAACCCGTGGTAACCCCAGGCTGGGGTTCAAGCACTGGTAGCTGGGTGTAATAATGAGATTTACAACCCAACTAGATGCATATTACTCAAATGATGAAAAAAATGTAAAGAGCCAGCGTCCAACATCTTGTCTAAAAAAACCTTTTCAGTTTGATCAAGTTGAACCAGAAATTGGGCTAGCTTGTTTGCTTTACTTTTTTTTTTTTTTTTCCAGCGCAACCATTATTAAACAAGCAACCGCCATGGTCTGGTGTTACTGCTGCTACACATCTTCTTTTCAATATGTCTACATCTGACGCGTTCATCTTTTAACCCAGTAGTTTTTACTTTTTTTTTTTTTTTTTTAATCATCTGTCAGAAGAAGCAGCTTTTATTGTAGAGACAGACAAGCATCAAGGTTGTCTCCATGCGAAGCTCGAGTGTCCCTGGAAAGCTTCCCGTAGTTCCTGACCTCCTTTTGCTGCTTTTTCGGGCGCTGCGTTCGGTGAATTTCCTTTATTTTGGCATCTTAGGCTGGAGATTTGGGGTATGAATTTGGCTATATAAGGTGTTTGTTGTTGTTTTTTTGTTTTTTTTTATATATATATATTCTCAGCCAAAAACAACAATTTGCCAAATGCAATTTTTGGCCCCAAGATGAGGAGAGTTAAAAAAAAAAATAATCCTGTGGGCTAATGTTTATCTTTTGGAGAGTTGCAAGGTCTCTCGCTGATATAAAGATGGGGACTATTAAAAGCACACCACGATAATTATTACAGAAAAACGCAAAATGTAAAGTATTGGATGTCAACGCCAAAAATGTCGAAACTTTCTGAAACTGTTGATCCTTAAAAAAATGTCTTAATTTTCATTTTCTTTTTGTTGTAAATGAAACCAGACCGGGGGATTTGCAAGTTTTTCAATTTACAGCAATAAACCTCTGATTGCCGGTCTGGGATTTTTCATGAAATGTAGAGCTAGAAGCAAAAATGAACCGTTTGAATTTTCGACTGATCTTCTGTTCACTTCCTCCCTCAGTTACGCAACTTCCCTAACGGTAGTGATATTGCTGCTGCTACATATGAACCAAAAAACATTAAGGCGGGTAAAAAAGTTTTTATATAAATATCATTTTAACTCAACATTTGGAAGTGTTTTCTAAAGGGTTCAGCTCTTTTTTTTTTTCTTTTTTTTTTTTGCCACTTCATCCCAACCATGTTCCGTTTAAAAATAGAAATATTACCCTTAATTCAGCCATTACGCATCCGTTAAGGGAGCTTATGCAGATAAACTATCGAACAGCCGTCCTATCTGCTGTATAATTAAGTTATTTTCAGAAGGTATTTAATTTCCATCCAGACTCTCCAATCAAAATGATCCAATTCTTCAAGTCACAGGTGATTGCATCCGAGTTTTGCAGCCTGTCTCGCCGCCGTTGCCGCTTCTGTGTACGACACGTGCAAAAGTTTAAGTTTATTTCCCCCCCCCTGCAGGCTGTCCGCTGCTACGATTCGCTCATCCTGAAAGCCGAGGGGAAGGTGGAGCCTGAAATCTTCTGCCAGCTCGGCCACTTCAACCTCCTCCTGGAGGATTATCCAAAAGGTGAGCCTTTCTTCCTCTTCGCAACATCCCCGCCTTAGCATCTGTGTTTCGTAAGATCAGCATATATGTAATAAAGTTAATTTCTATCATCCACTCCATTCAAAAAGTGGAATTTAAATTGATTACACACAGATGAATACACATGCAGCTTTTAGTTTTGTTTAAGTCGGAGGTTGCATCTTACTGGAAAGTTGAGTGGAAGGAAAAACTGGCAGGGAAAAATTGTGCAAGCAATAATAAAACGTCCTTTTTTTATATATGGATGAAAGTACATTGTTCATGTTGTGTCCCTCTGCATATAATGAATTTGTTTAATCTACATTTTACTGTAGAAACAAACTTAAGTGCATTCAGATTTATTCAGACGCATGCAAAACATGCACTGCCTGCCATGACCTGTTCGTTTTAATTCCAGCATTATCAGCATACCAGAGGTACTACAGTTTACAGTCAGACTACTGGAAGGTAAGGCTCGTGTGTTTCTGACACCTTTTTTTCACACGCCCACGTCCACACAGCCCACATCTCCACTCCCTCCTTCACAGGAAGCCTTTCTGGTCTCATTTGGGTTAGATGTCAGCTCGCGATGCGGTTTCAGGTTTCGTGGCAGTCGCTCTCTGAGCACCTGGTTGTAAAGTTTTGCGGTTAGACTAAATGTCAGTGTGAATAAACCTGTGTTGTTTTTTTTTTTTTTTTAAATAAGTCATGAACCTTACCAGGTAGCCACAAGGTTGTGCAACGAGCCATCTTGGTGTTAACTGCAGATTTCTTCTGTAGTGCTTGACACAGTTTAACCATGTGTTGTTTTCTTTTTGCTGTACTTAATCACGTCTCTCCATCCTGTCCAGAATGCTGCGTTTCTGTACGGCCTCGGAATGGTCTACTTCCACTATAACGCCTTTCAGTGGTGAGTCCCAGCTCTATTTGTCGCATTTCTGCAAACACAGCGTGCTAAGGGCCCTAATGCACCGCAGCAAGGGGTTATATTAAACGTAGAAGGACGGTGGGGCCCCCAGGATCAGGGTTAAGAGCCACTGACTTGGTGCAATGGCAAGGAGTCAGGTCACCATGAACCTTTCCACATCATGTCGCGGTTAAACTGGAAGCTTCAAAGGTTTTAGTCAGTCTACCCGAGCAGGGATTCCTGGCGCTCCTCCAGAGTGGGTTGCCTCTCTGGTCAGTGCTGATTAGGCAGATGGCTTCATGTCAGGGTTACAGATTTAGCCTGACCCTGCTTTAACTTGGTTATTTCTCTTTACTGCACATTGATGCTCCGTCTTCATGTCGCCCTAGACTCCATCACATTGTTTCCTAGTAGAGTTGCATGTCCTTCAGCGAGTCGCGTGCAGGCCAGTCGCTTCCTAGCAAGCTCTGAGCTGCGGTTCACTTCCAGAGCTGCCGTTGGGGAGCCGCGTTTAGCATTCAGGTCGGGGCGGCGCGTCTTCAGCGTGACCAGAACGAGCAGCGGCTGTCCGACCGGCAGGATGCTGCTCGTCTCTCCCCCTCCCACCCGCTGAACGCTGCCTTGAATCCTCCCCGCAGGGCGATCAAAGCATTCCAGGAGGTGCTGTACATTGATCCGGGGTTCTCCCGGGCCAAGGAGATCCACCTTCGCCTGGGCCTCATGTTCAAAGTCAACACAGATTACGAGTCGAGCCTAAAGGTGCGTAGAAAGCAAAAGCAGCATCGTCCGTTAGTGGCCGTTTTATTTTATTCTATTACTCATTTCTGTCTTTTGTTTTGTTCTTACAGCATTTTCAGCTGGCTTTGATTGACTCCAACCCCTGCACTTTGTCCAAAGCTGAAAGTAAGGAATAAAGGAAAAACACGTTTTATTTTGAACGTTTTGGTTTATTTACAGCGAGGATCACCTGAAAATATCTCGTATCTTCTAGGAAAGATGTTGCACTGTCTAGTCAGAGCGCTGCCATGACTTAAAATGCTGCCGCTGTCATCCATCCCCCCCTCCCCTCCCTCCCCTCGCCTCAGCACCTGTTACCTTGACGACGGCAACATCCCTTTTAGCCCAGCTTCTCTGTTGCCGTTTGCCTCGGTGCGTCCTCCCCTCCTCATCCCTGCTCTCACACACACTGAGACAGCAAATATCAAGGGCAGCCCCGATCTTCTCCCCCCTCCCCACTTTCTCTCCACAACTCCCTCTCTCCCCTCCATCTGCTGAGAGTCACTCAGGCAGCTTAGATCAGACACTGCAGCGCTCCAGACAAAGGAAGGTGCCGCCAGGATCACGGCTACCTGTCTGCTTTGTTGCGCCTCACGCAGCGTCTGTTTTTTTTCCTTCTTCCTGTTATCGCTGCGCTGCTTTCCAAAGACTTTAGAGGACAATGAAGATTGCTAACTAAGAGATGGGATGAGAGATGTTAAATTAACTCCTGCCTAACCCGTCTCTTCTTCTGTCGTTTGCAGTTCAGTTCCACATTGCTCATCTGTATGAGATCCAGGTAAGTTTCTTTGACGCGTCTGAACTTGTACGCCCGTCGTCCTTGGTCCCAAGGGTAAAGGACTGTGTCATTTTATTTTTCTCCCCATAAATTGGTCATTTGCTTGTAAATCAGCGGTAAAGGCTTCCCTCCTCTTAGTGACCAAAATGTACGTAAGTGAGCCTCTCGATCGTGGGGAAAGCCCTGTTTTCTCCTGCGCCTCAAACGAGGAGCTGAGGAGTTGGGGGAGAGCTCGGGGTGCCTGGGCGGGAGAGGAGGGGAGCACAAGATTAGCCGATCATCGGGGGTTGCCACGGAAACAGCAAAGTCTGTCTGGCCTTGTTTGGTATGCCGGTGGCGTCTCGCTCTTGATGTGGGCTTCATGCGGAGAGTTACAGTAGCGATCAGCAGCGCTGCAGCTGATGTGGTCAGGCTGTGCGAGCCCGAGGTTTCTGATCTGTTTCACCAACATTCATGCACACAAGTGCGACTAAAGTAAGCAGGTCGTTGGGTGCTTTGCCATTCTTGTGTCGTTAAACGGAGCAGATATGCAGTACCCTATGGGAGTGTTGTAAACTTTTCCACAGTTTGTGGGGGGAAAAAAATTCACTATTTTCTTAGGGTGTTGTGGTAGATCAGCTGGGGCTGGGCCATATATTTAGATTTATAAAATATCGCTTTTTTTAAAGATATATTATGAGACTACATCGTTTCCATCGAGATGGTCCTTCTTGCATTAGAATTACACTTCTATGTATTCCAGAAGGAGATTTTCATATTTATTTATAGCTGCTTGTTAAAAGAAATTGCCTGTGAGGCATTTGGGATAAAGCTTTGATGCCTTTTCATAATTACTTTATGAAAAGAAAAACATATTGAGATAAATATCATATGTCGGGATTCAGCCAAAAAATATAGATACACTATTTTTGGTCCGTATCATCCAACCCTAAGATCAGCACCAAGGGGCACACATTTGTGCTTGAAAACTGTGGTCTTATGTATTTTGGCTTTGACAGGGCAACATGTTTCAAAAAATTTAAATAAAACATAGAAGGTTACGAGTAGGGCTGCGCAATGTATGGTAAATGAATCGTAATCGCTAGATCAATGTTGCAAAGAATGCTTGGAAGCTCAGTATTTTCTGTCTCTCATTTCAGAAAGTGAACCTCGTGTATAAATATAGATTAATTGCACCTAGATGGAAATATTTCAGGCCTCTGTTTCACGTAATAGTAGCAACAGGTCGAGATATAAAGTAAGTAGGACTATAAACTTCAACATTAACAGTCTAAGGCAACTCTAATCAAATAAGTTTTTAACCTTGATTGAAAAGAACTCAAGCTTTCAGTCTTTTAAGAGTTTGTTCCAGATCAGTGGAGCATAGGAACTAAAGGCTGCTTCTCCTTGTTTAGTTCTGGTTCTAGGTATGCAGAGCAGGCTGGAGCCAGAAGACCTGAGTGGTCTGGAGGGTTGATACACTGATAACAAGTCTGTGATGTATTTAGGTGCTAAGCCATTCAGGGATTTATAGACTAACAGAAGTATTTTAAAGTCTATTCTCTGAGATACAGGGAGCCAGTAGAAGGACTTCAGAACTAGGTCCATGTTCTCTACTTTCTTAGTCTTAGTGAGGACGCGGGCAGCAGCGTTCTGGATCAGCTGCAGCTGTCTGATCCACTTTTTAGGCAGACCTGTGAAAACACCGTTGCAGTAATCAATTCTACTAAAGATAAATTCATGGATTAGTTTTTCCAGATCCTGCTGAGACATCAGTCCTTTAATCCTGGAAATGTTCTTCAGGCGATAGAAAGCCGACCTTGTAACTGTCTTTAAGCTTTTGGAGGTTCAGGTCTGAGTCCATCACTACACCCAGATTTCAGGCCTGATTAGTGGTTTTTAGCTGAAGCAGCTGAAGCTGTGTGCTAACTTCTGATCTCTCCTCTATTGGTCCAAAATTATTACTTCAGTTTTGTTTTTATTCAATTGAAGAAAATGTTGGCACATCCATGCATTGATTTCTTCTAGGCATTTACTCAGTGCCTGAACTGGTTCATAGTCACCTGGTGACATGGTGATGTAGAGCTGTGTGTCATCTGCATAGTAGCTGATGTTGTTGTTTCTTATGATCTGAGCTAGAGGGAGCATGTAGATATTGAATAGGAGGGGATCCAGGATGGACCCTTGGGGAACCCCACATGTGATTTTTGTCATCTCTGATGTAAAGTTACCTACTGACACAAAAAAGTCCCTTTAAATAGGCTTTAGACCAGTTGAGTGCTGTACCAGAGAGGCCGACCCAGTTTTCCAGGCGCTCTAACAAAGTGGAGTGATGGACTGTGTCGAATGCTGCACTGAGGTCCAATACCAAGTCCTACTGGAAAATGAAATAGCGTCTCCATTTAGCCTGTCAGCGGTAAGAAGTGCTCCAAAATCACCTGGTAGATGGCTGCGCTGACCGTGGACGTGAGAAAACCCAGCGGACCACAACCAGCAGGTCCTCTCCAAACCACTGCTGACTGTGGAAACTAACTGGTGGACTTCAAGCAGTATGGATTCTCTGTCTCTCCACTCTTCCTCCACAATGCTTCCTGTAGCCCATGTGTTGGATTCGTCAGTTCATCGTGCCTCTTGGTGCACCGACTCCAACCTCAGCCCACTCCTTCTGAAGCTCCCCCAGATTCCTGAATGGATTTTGCTTGTCTATTCTTTCAAGGCTGCGGTTTTTCCTCCTTTTCCTTCCACTCTTTTCTATGAATGCGCATGGATTCAGCACTCTGGACAACCAGCGTCTTTAGCAACGACCTTTTGTGGCTCACCCTCGCCGTGGAGGGTGGCGGCGACCGTCTTCTGGGCGTCTGACAAGTCAGCAGTCTCCCCAGTGACTATACAGGCCGTCGCTTTCTCAAATGAGCGATGACAAATATCAAACTTTTACCCAATATTCAAATTTTCTGATTTGAACCTGTGTCGGCTAACTGCAACATGCATTCAAGGTTTTCAATGATCCCAAAGTAAGGGCATCTGAAAGGTGGAACGAGACAAATTCACACTGTTTCTAATCTGGAGATCTTTACCTTTCTTTTGCAGAAGAGATACCGAGCTTCCAAGGAGGCGTATGAGACTCTCCTGCAGACAGAGGACCTGCCTGCACAGGTGAAGGCCACCACCTTGCAGCAGTTAGGTAAGCTAAGTTAGCGTCTGGCTGTGAAACCAAGCAACTCCGTCTCCCGTTATAAAACGGCGTCTGACGGCGCTCACGATTCCCTCTCAGGCTGGATGCATCACACAGTGGAGCAGCTGGGGGACAAAGCCAGCAGGGACAGTTATGCTATCCAGTGTCTGCAGAAATCTGTGGAAGCTGACCCCAACTCGGGACAGTCTTGGTACTTCCTTGGCAGGTACGTTGCTTAAGATTCTTAACAATGAAAATGCTTTTCAAATGATAACTGAGGTGCTTTCAGGCTCCCTTTGTCTCACTGCGATGATTTTCTTTTTTTTAAACACGGCTCCTGCAGGTGCTACGCGAGTATTGGCAAGGTCCAGGATGCCTTTGTCTCTTATCGGCAATCCATAGATAAATCGGAGGCCAGCGCGGACACTTGGTGCTCTATAGGGTGAATTTGCATTTACTGTATGCAGCTACGATCCGCTGCACAGTTTATCAGCCTAATTCGTTTCTTTATCAAGTTCGGTTTTTAAATTCTCACAGCCTCTAGCTCTAAAAGAGGAAACATTTTAGTTTTTCCTTTTTTTTTTTTAAATTTTGTAATTCTGATTTTTGTTTCCTCTTTCCGTTCCCCCTATGTGCACGGCTCCTTTCTGCCGTCTGCGACCCGTGGCCTCCTCGCCTGTCCCCCTCTCAGAGTGTTGTACCAGCAGCAGAACCAGCCGATGGATGCCCTGCAGGCCTACATCTGCGCCGTGCAGCTGGATCATAGCCACGCCGCGGCCTGGATGGACCTGGGCACGCTGTACGAGTCCTGCAACCAGCCGCACGATGCCATAAAGTGCTACATCAACGCCACGCGCAGCAAAGGCTGCACCAACACCGCCGCGTTAACCCACCGCATCAAATGTCTCCAGGTGGGTGGAAGGAGCAGCCGAGGGCAGGGGGCGGCCACGTTTTGGGCCGGAGGGAACAGGAAGACGGTTTAAGGTGGATTTCTGTGAAACGACGCCGGCTGCCGGTTCCTTTACCCGGGGGCGCGCCGGGGTTCAGTCAGATGAAACCGTCTCCTCAAATGCTGCTTTGTGTGCCTCCGCTATGCAGAGGACGGTGCGGCAGACCAAGGCCAATGCATGCTGCAGACAGGAACGTCAATCTGATTTTCCCCGGGAGTGAAATCTTTGGGTTCTTTCAGTGTCTTCTGTACTACCATTTTCTCTCTTGTTTTTTTTTTTATTTCTTGTAGGACAAAGCTTAATTAATCCATATAATAATTCTAGGGAATGGGGCTAGAAGTTCTGTTTGTGCATGACATTCCTACGAACTAAATTAAACAGGAACCCTCTGTCCTTTCCCACCTGCCTGATGGCTTGGAAGAACCCAGTTATCTTTTAGCAATCAGAGCGTGCAGAACGGGCCGTGGAGAACGAGCCCACGAAGTGTGCCTTCTCCCAACGAAACCCCCCCCCCCCGTAAGTTGTTTCTGCCTAGTTCGAGATAAAAAGCAGACGGTGAGAATCGCGCTGGAAGTAAACACAAAAAAAATCCAGGAAATGACTGAAACTTCAGCCGCAGCTCGGTGATTCTTCAACTGTTTGTCGTATTTGAAGAGCAGGAGTCCGACGCTGTTGAAAAAAACGCTTTTTATTCTCGGTTAAACCGTAAAACGGAGCTTTAAACTACAGCTTTATTGGTTTAGTTTGATTAGAACAATAGGTCTTTTTCTAAAAGTAACAAACTTTAAACCCAGCTAGGTGTGGCTAGATGACTGCAAATATAAAAAAAAAAACAACAGCTGGAGACTCATTTAATGGGAGGGTGTGCATTTTATTTACAGCTGGGTTATTCCTGCTGTTTATTTCTGTCCCCTTGTTCTGTTAACATCAGCAGGAGTGAGTGCAGCAGGTATGAAAATCATCATTTTTACAACTATTACATTTGAGCTCAGGAAGCGAAGGTTAATTTCGGCGATTTGTCCGGCGATAACGAGGGAAACCAGAGAGGTGTAGCCAAGAGATCAAACCAACCGGCACCCTCTGGAGAGATTTAAAAGCTCTCTGTCTCAAGCTCATCCGGACTGAAATCCACCACAGTTGGCCTGGTGACTGAAGCTTTCCTTTCGGACCCGTATCGGTCCACTTGTGGTGGACGAAACGAGAGTTGGGCCGATGACTGCAGTTGCACTCTCCCTCATTTGGCTCAGACACCGAGGAAGACACAGTTGCAGCTAAGGCTAATCACCGTCGCTACGTATGCAGGCCGACGCGCTGAAAGGTTGAACCTAATTTGCAGAAATTGTGGCTGAAATCTAGCCCGTTCCAACCAGCTGGGGTTCTAGCAGTCCCTATATCCCATATATTCATCTTTCTTTTGGTCCAAAGAGTGTCATTTTCTTTCACATGTGCATGAAGGAACGTCACATTTCCACCCCGTTTGCTAGCATATTACCATGCGGCATTAAGACAAGCGACTGGGCTTGTTTTAATTGAGTCGTGACTGTTGCTCCGTCATGTAAGCACTTTCTTGTGTGGTCAATTCATGATGTTGGTGAAATACCTGGTGTCCATGCAGCCAGAAACCTTGAAGACCTCTACCTATATTTACCATTGCTCTGATCATTCCTTGTTTTGAGGTCATCACAACTTTGTCCTTTTTATTCATTTATTTATTTTATTTATTTTTTTGTTTTTCACGTCGTTCTCCATTCCCCTAGGCTCAGTTGAGTAACCCCCAGCTCAGTAGCCTACAGGGTAAAAGTAAAATGCTCCCTCTTATTGAGGAGGCATGGAGCCTACCAATCCCAGCTGAGCTAACCTCCAGGCAGGGAGGCCTGAGCAGTGCACCGCAGCAGGTGAGAGACCAGATAGAGCAACTCGCACCGCCCCCCTCCCCTCCCCTTCTCCCCCGCAACTCTCCACCCCACCCTTCCTCCGTCTGCCCAGACACAGACACGCCTGCAGGTCGGCACAGGCACCGCTGTGCACTTTGATGGGTAACGCTTGGGCTCAGCGACGCCTACGTCACTATCTGTTTTTATTGGAGCACACATCTAAAGTAGCAAACCGCTCAACATATCATCGATCAAGTTTCTAACGACGAGGTTTCCAGCCAAGTGTTACCCTGCCCTGCATCCCCTCTCTCCTCTGCAGCAGCCGCTCGCCTTCACCCGTCACGCTCAACTCCGGCAGAATGAAAACCCTAACAAAAGCCTTTTAATTCCTCCCTATTCACTTTCTCCTCTTTTTTTTTAATCCTGGTCTAATCTAATGTGGCACTAAGGCTCACGTTTCCATTCGGTTCGCTACCAGTCCGCAGTTTGCTCTGGCCCTGCTGTAGTGTGGACTGGCAGGGAGTTGCCTGTCTGAGGCGAGTGCAGCGCTCCGAGGTTTATTTGGCTTTTGAGCATGCTCCGGCGTGATCGGCGAGGTCGTGCTGATGTAGAGGCCTTTCCGTTGACTCTGTCCATCATCCTCCTCTTCCTCTTTCAGTAGCTGACCTTAGATGCGACTCCTAGCGATGCGCCCTAGTGTGTCGTTGTCAATACAGTCTTCGGCATAATAGCAGTAGATATCAGTAGCTCTGTTTGTGCGTGACCATTGTTGTTGTTTTTAAAGTTATACAAGGCCTTAATATAAAGTAGCCACACTGTTCAAACCTTTTCCGCTTTTTGCCACCAAAGAACCACAAACCTCATAGTTTATTCGGATTTGATGTAACGAGCCCACACAAAGAAGTGCAGAGCTACCAAGATGAAGGAAGGTGATGCCTGGTTCTCCAGCAGAAACCACTGCCTCTATAAATCGTCTTATCGTTTTCCAGCGTCTGATTTAATCTCAGTACAAATCCAGCTGTTCTCTGAAGGCCCCAGGGTTTTTGTTTGAGAACATTGGTGAACATACGTCACCATGAACACAGATCAGGGAGAAGTTTAAACCAAGGTCAGGTTAACCATAACCAAGCTAATATCTACTAAAACGGACACGGTGGGCAGGCAAGGAGAGCATAGTTTAGGTAAGCAGGCATTAGGTGCCATAAGAATTTCAGTTTGACACAGTTCTGCTTTTCTAGTGACACTGCACGCTAATGTTAGCTGGCTATTTAGCATGGCTTGGTTAGCTAGCATAAGCCAACTAGCTACTGACCGTTAGCATGTGGACTTTGTTTTTAAAAACCACGTTACCATAACAACGGATATGGGCGGCGTCCTTTAGTTTCTGGCCCTTTCCAAATATCCGGCTGTCTTTCTGGTAAAAAAAGGGAAATTGCGTGCGGTGTGGTAGGACCCCAAAAGGGGAGGGGCAATTGTCCTCCAAACTCCGCCCACTAAGGAGCTTTAGCTTGCATTTTACCAAAGTAGCATTAACCAGCTGGAGCTTTGCGACACAAAGTGTTAATGTTTCAAACTGCGGTATGGCCTGGCAGCCGGTTTCTGGCCAATGCTTAGTCCCATAGTTACTCTGGAGGAGCTGCAGCAACCTGCTGCTCAGGTGAGGGAATATCTGGACAGTGGTGCGCTCATATGGACAAGTGGCAAGAAAAAAACCTAAAACCGCAGCTTTTAAAATATTTGAAAAACATTTTCCTTCTACTTTACGATTATCTGCTACTTTGTGTTTTGTCCATTACGTAAAAGTCCAATAAAACCATTAAAGTTTGTGGTTGTAATGCGATCAAAAAGTGAAAAGGCAGAGGGGTGTGGATACTTGTGCAAGGCGCTGTAGCTCTGCTTATCCAGTAGCTGTGACTGGGAATGACCTTTTTTTTTAAATGTTTGTCTGGATGATGAGATTTCAGTGAGTGTGATGTGGCTCCAGCCTGATTCTGACTTCATTTTATTTCAACTAGATTTCAAAATTTGGGTCACCGAAGCAAGAAATTCCATTTTTTTTTTTTTTTAAAGCGAACGTAAATGGAAACAAAACTTCCCAGGTGGTGATCGGTCAGCAGCCACATCTGACTCTTGGCTAGTTTTTATTTTTATTTATTTTTTTTGATCTCTTGATGCGTGAGAGGCATCTTTTGACCTTAGAGGTCGAGTCACGGCAGCTCGTTCCCGGCGTTGTCCGACAGCGCCGTAATTGAAGCCTGTAAATTTAGCTCCAGTGACTTCAAGGGTGGGAAAAAAAACCCAAACAGTAGTGCTAAATTTCCAACCAGGATTTAATTTTATTTCATTTATTTAATTTCTTTAAGCTCAAACTCAAAATCACCGCATTGTTTCTCCCTTTCTCTCTTCTTTGTCATGTCTCCCACCCCCCGAACCCATCTTGTCCTGTCCTCTTATTGCCGCTTTACATCTTGATAACAATCCACCCATAATTTTTTTTTTTACCCTCCCATCTCATTTTCTTCTTTGCCTCAACTTTCTTTTTCTTTTTTTCCTCCTTCCATCCGCTCCTGTCCTCCTCTGACGTCCCCCCTCCTTCGGCTTCTCACGTTTGGTTTGCTTCACTTTTGCCCGCGCCCGCCCCCCCTCCCCCATTCCCTTCTCTCCAGGCCTGTAAGCCCAATCACAGTGCAGAGGGAGGGGGCTCTGGTCCGTCTCTACCCCCTCACGTGGGCTCGCTGGGCCAGGCGGAGGACCAGTCGTGCCCAGCCAAGAGGAGAAGAGCCGGCAGCCCCGCCAAGGTAAAAGCACGACAGCTTTTTGGCGTTTCAACGGACGCCGCCAGCGTCACTTGTGTTGGAGTCATTGTATTCTCTCCCATCAGAATGACTCATGGCCCAGTAATCCACTGCAACAGCCAGCACCGAGCTGGTACCTCTCCCCACAGAAATTACAGGTCGGTGCTAGTTTTCTACAACCCTGAATTAGTTTTATAGACGACAGTGGGGGGGGGGAGAAGACTGATTCTGATTGGTTTAGTGACTTTAATGTCACAGTAAGTTCTTGTGAGACGCCACGGATCCTCTGAGCTCGGATCGCTTGACATATTCCCTTTCGGCCGCCTGTGTTTTATGTCTTAGATGCTGGAGCAGCTGCGCAGTAACCGCGCCAACCTGAAGCCCCCTCAGCTCCAGATGTTGGAGCAGCTGGAGGCTCAGCTCGCTGTGATGCAGCAGCACCAGGTAACGGGTTTCCTCTCATGCTGCCCATCCACTCAGACCGAATGAGAAGACACACAACCTTTATTTCCTCCCTGTCCGATGAGAAGTCAGACTAAATGTGTTTTTTTTGGACAGGAGGACCGAAATGATTGGTGATTGCTTAAAACCAGAATAATATGTTTTAGTTGTTTGTTGTGATCTCTTCGGAACCAGAGCTTACCTTTTTACTTAGTATTTATTGTTAAACCTTATGCCTTGGGTCGAGCTTCTCAGGTTGACCCCCGTAGCATGATGCTGCCCCCGCCGTACTTCATTTAGTTTACAAGCTTGTCCCCTCGTTCTTCCAAAAGTAACATTTATTTTCAAGTTTTAGCTTGATTGGAAACCACGAGGCTTTTAAGTTGAATTTGGGCTCCGAGAATCAGCAGCTTTGGTTTTGCTAAAGCTGGTGACCCTCTGGTTTGAGGAGACTTCTGTAAATATCTGGTTTCAAGCTTTATGTTTTGTGCTTTTCTTTTCCAGATGAGGCAAAATGCGTCAGGGGGTCAGCTTCGTCCCTCGCTCCCCAACGGCCCCACCGCCAACTCCCTCCCCTCGCCCAACCCCAGCCTCCACCCCACGCGGCCCCACCTGGGACCGCCCCGGCACCTTTGCCCGCCTCAGCCGCTGGCCAACGGGCCCGCGGGCTCCGGGCCGCACGGACACCCGGACCCCGCGGGCGACGGCAGTAACGGTAGAACTAATAATCAGCCCGGGCCGGCGGCCACAGGACCCAACGGAGACGTGCCTTACCTGCAAGCTGCCAGCAGCGGCAACGCAGCACTGCTACCTCACACCTGCACAAGCACGACGCCACAGGACGCCACGCCGCACCAGGCCCTGCACCTAAACTCCTCTCAGGTTAGACTTGCCCCCACGTCCGAGTTATCAGAACTGGGACGTCCCAAAATAAAACATCTTTTTTTTTTTTTTTTTCTCCTTTCTTTCTTTTCTTCAGGGGCTTCAAAAGGAGTGTGTTTCACATGCGACAGGCTCAAACAGTGAGGGGACCCCCTCTCACACTCAGACCCCCAACTCCGCCACCCCTCTTCACCCCACCAATCAGGTCGGACATTCCAGTGACGCCCCCTCGCCGCCGACGCAGCAGACTCATAACCACCTCCCCTCCCCGCCGTCCCTCCCCCACTCCTCTACCTCAGGTGGTGCTGGACCCGCCGCGTCCGCTACCAAAGACGGCGAAGCTGTTGCCACACCCCACGGCAGCGGGGGCTCAGACGCCAAGGCGCACGTGCCACTCCCCGCTGCCGAGGGCGAAGCGGCGCCGGCGGAGAGACTGGCCAATCACGTCCACTCCGGGGACGGCGACAAGGTGGCGGAAGGTGGTGCTAAGCAAAGCCTTAACGCAGACAATCCCAGCCTATCCTCCCTGCTGGCGGTGGAAAAGGGCCCCGAGGTGAGCGAGGCGCCGCCAGAGGGGACCGCACCCACGGCAGCGACGGCGCCGGAGTCCCAAAAGAAGGTCAACAACATCCACCCGGCCGCTCTGCCCCCCGCGACCCAACCTCAGGGCAGCTCGGCCGCCTCCTCGCCCATCTCCGCCATATCCACAGCAACGCCGTCGCCCAAATCCTCTGAACACACCCAAACGGGCGGCCAGAGCCCCCCCACCGCCAACGCCGCCGCCACGTCCGCCGCGCCTGTTGCCGTCAACGGCAACAGCAAAGGCGGCATCTCTGAGGACTCTCAAAGCCCGCTTAAGGCCGAGCCTCCCAGCCTCACGGGTCTCATAGCAACGCCGCCACACGGACACAGCTCGTCGTCCTCGTCGTCTTCGTCGTCTTCGATCTCCATCTATCCCAGCTCCACCGACGTGCTGAAGGCCTGCAGGTGAGACGCCGTCTGTGCTCCCCTTTCACGTGGCGCCGCAGGCGAACTCCTGTTTGAAGAAGCAAAGGCTTTGAAGGTGAAATGGTGAACAGCCAGGCTTGGTGGATGCATCTCTGGCCTGAAGGGCTCCTTACAATGCTTGGAAATCTATAACATCTGAGTTTAGCATTGTCCAATTCTAGAAAAATGTAGCTATTTCTTTTCAATATTATTAATGTCTGGCTCTAAACTGTAAAATTAGGTTTTCTAAAGCATAATTCGCTACAAAAAAAGTGCATTAACATCCAGATCAGCTTTATTAATCAGGTAAGTTTTTCTCAAAATGTCCATTAGCCCACTTCTTGATAGTGGTGGATAACGGGGGCGATCGTGTCGAGTCAAACTGAGTGCAGCGAGCATGTTTGAGTTTGTTTGACGGCGTTATCGCAACAAAATGAGCTCGAGATGCTTGTCAGGTCAAACTTATGTCACAGTGAGACGCTGAGCTGGACATTTTCTCCCCAAGATACTATGATAATGAGCTCATTTGGACAGAAAGTTAGATTTTATGACGGGACAAATGGTCCTTCATCCACATTGGATCAAGATTGAATGAGAGAATGAAATTATTGCTGTAGAACAAGTTCGAAATTTTGTTTTTTAAGCGAAAGTTTAACCACATAAAGTATAAAAAAAGCTTTGTTGTCTTCAAGCAATAAAATGATGATCAGACTTTAATGGCAACTAGATTATCTGAATAATTATGACTGAAGTGATCGCAACAAAAGCAGCTCGAGGTCCCATCAAGATACCAACGTGATACCAACTTGTTTCTAGATAACTTCATAGAGAAAGAAGCCCATGACACGATTTTAATGCTCAAAACGCACTGCTGCTGAACTCCAAAAAAAAAAAACAATATCAAGTGAGATTAAACATGTATAGGCACGGATCAGCAGTAAAAATGCAACAAAACAAACGAAAAGTGAACCTGGGCAGAGATGGTGAGTGAAGAGCAGGAGGCGCTTTGTTTGGAGCACGTCTCCTCCTAGTGGAGGCGCAGTGTAAGCGCAGCTCGGCGGGCAACCTCTTACGTAAGGCTTTACAGCAGTGAAGGCCGCTGGGCTGCTTGTTGCCATGCAGATATCACTCAGTTCAATGGATTCCTCTGACTGCTTGCTTAGGTCTTAATTTTTTTCCTTTATCTCATTTAAAAATATATATATTTTCCAAAGCAAAGCCACGATTCTTCCTTTCTGTTGTCTGATTTTTTTTCTTTTTGGCCGTGCACTTGCAGAAACCTCGGGAAGAACGGGCTTTCCAACAGCAGCATCCTTCTGGATAAGTGCCCCCCGCCCCGGCTGCCGCCCCCGCCCTCACCAGCCCTGCCCAAAGACAAGCTCAACCCTCCCACTCCCAGCATCTATGTGAGCAGCTTTTTTATTATTATTATTATTATTATTCGTGTGCTGATTGCTCTGGGTCAGAAAGCTTCAAATGTTTTGGGTAAAATTGCCGTGTTTCAGCTGGAGAACAAGAGGGACGCCTTTTTCCCCCCGCTGCACCAGTTCTGCACAAACCCCTCCAACCCGGTCACCGTCATCCGAGGCCTGGCCGGAGCGCTCAAACTGGGTAAGCGTCTCCTCTCCGCGCCGTCTCGCGCGGCGGCGGGCCCGCGTTGACGCCCTGGCTTCTCTTTCGTCCCCCAGACCTCGGCTTGTTCTCCACCAAGACGCTGGTGGAGGCGAACCCGGAGCACCCGGTGGAGGTCTGGACTCAGCTCCTGCAGCCGGCGGACGAGAACTGGGACCTGAGCGGCACCAAGAAGATGTGGCGCTGCGAGAGCACGCGCGCTCACACCACCATCGCCAAATACGCTCAGTACCAGGCCGCCTCTTTCCAGGAGTCGCTGCGGGTCGGTGCTGCTTTGCTTCTCTCTGTAGCGGCGGAAGAGAGGAGCGCTGCTTGCTAACGGTGTCCTGATGGCTTGGTTTCAGGAGGAGAACGAAAAGAAGGCACTGAAGGAACCTTTGGACACAGAGCCATCGTCTGCGGAGAGGTATTTGACAAAACAGCACAGTCTGACAAAACAGTCTGCGTCCTGCTAAATAAATGTTTTTTTTTGTGAAGTGCGACACGAAAACGAAGAGGGCCCTTAAAACACATCAAATTCGGGACCAACATCGACGTCTCCGACGAAAGGAAGTGAGTTTGGCCTTAATCTGTCCGTCCGCTCCTCTGTAACCCAGCCGCTGCTTTCAGTCCTGGGTCTAAAGCGCTGACCTGTGCTTTGCCCCCCCCCCCGTCCCCCCGCCAGGTGGAAGCAGCAGCTGCAGGAGCTCAGCAAGCTGCCGGCCTTCGCGCGAGTGGTGTCGGCCGGCAACCTGCTGAGCCACGTGGGCCACACCATCCTGGGCATGAACACGGTCCAGCTGTACATGAAGGTGCCCGGCAGCAGGATCCCGGGCCACCAAGAGCACAACAACTTCTGCGCCGTCAACATCAACATCGGGCCCGGGGACTGCGAGTGGTTCGCCGTGCCCGAGGCCTACTGGGGCGTGATGAGCAACTTCTGCGAGAAGTAAGACGGGCTGTTTTTTTTTTTTTTTTTTTCTTCTTCTTCTTGCGTCGGCGCGCGCGTAAACGCGGCGCTCTTCCCGTCCCTTCCCCGCAGGAACAACATCAACTTCCTGATGGGCTCGTGGTGGCCCAACCTGGAGGACCTGTACGAGGCCGACGTGCCGGTTTACCGCTTCATCCAGCGTCCGGGCGACCTGGTGTGGCTCAACACGGGGACCATCCACTGGGTGCAGGCTATCGGCTGGTGCAACAACATCGGCTGGAACGTGGGACCCCTCACCGGTACGTCCAGGTCCACTTTACCGCCGTTCACTGCTGCTGCTCGAATCACGGCTTTTGACCCCAGCTGTCGTTCTCAGCCCACCAGTACAAGCTGGCCGTGGAGCGCTACGAGTGGAACAAGCTCCAGAGCGTGAAGTCCATGGTTCCCATGGTGCACCTCTCCTGGAACATGGCGCGGAACATCAAAGTGTCCGACCACAAGCTGTTTGAGATGATCAAGTGAGTCGCCGGGGGCGGGGGGGGGTTGTCCGCTGACGTTGTCGGGGCGCTAACGCTGGGCCGTTGTCGTCGCAGGTACTGCCTGCTGCGGACGCTGAAGCAGTGCCAGTGGGTGAAGGAGGCGCTGACGTCGGCCGGGAAGGAGACGGTTCTGAAGCCGAGGACCAGGGACGAGCCGGCACACTACTGCACCATCTGCGAGGCGAGTAAACCGAAGAGAAAAGTCCCCAGTTCCTTCAGATTTACCGAGAAAATCTGCAAATTGTTCACAATTACAGCTGAAAACGTTGCTGCTATAAAAAAAAAAAAAAAAAAAAAAACAACCCTTGCATTTGGAAATGTTCTGCAATTAGCCGCCGCACTGATGTAGGACGGCACCCAGGCTAATTTGCCTCCAATTAAAAGCTCAGCTAATGGCTTTAACCAGAACAAAGGGGCTTTCAGCCGTTAAACCATCGCTGTGGTCGTCTCTCCTTCTCCCCGCCGCCTTAACGCCCGTCTGTAAATGTGCGCCGCCGTCCGCAGGTGGAAGTCTTCAACCTGCTGTTCGTGCGCCGCGAGCACCTGTCCAACAAGCAGTGTCTGGTCCACTGCCAAGACTGCGCCAGGAAAGGCAGCGCCCGGCTCGACGACTTCATGGTGCTGGAGCAGTACAGGATGGAGGACCTGATGCAGGTCTACGACCACTTCACATTAGTAAGTGGTCCCGCTTAGAGGGTCCGGACCGGAGGCGCACGCAAACAGAACGGAAGATGAAGGGTTTGTCGTTACAGCAGGGTCATCTCTCGTGTCAGTGTTTGCATAAATAATAAATCACAGAAGCTCTTTAGGGCTATATTCTGAACTACGGAGTTACAAAGTTTTGTATTTTTTTTTCCCTCTTTCTCTCTTATGTACCCCGGAGGGCCGCCATGTTGGTCTGATGTGCAATCGTACGTTTTAAGTTTGGCACAATTGACCATTTTCGGTGTCGGGATGCATATCGTGGAGAAATAAGAAGCTTGGTTTTGTTTCCGGGCCGCTTCTGCCGCATTAGGCCTTCAGACGTGCCAGTATCTCACAGTGCTTTTAGCGGGGAAACCGGCCCGTAGCACCACAGGCCCTCCACGGCGCTCAGCAGTGGGCAGGAGTTGGGTTTTTAGGTTTTGGTGGGAAAAATTAGTCTGACTTTCGCTGACTCGACATGTTGACGTCGTGTGAAGTTATGGCAGAAAAGGCCCTTTCCTGGCATGTTGCCTGACGAGGGGAATGACGCTTATCTGCCTTTAAATGTTCGCCTGTCTTGTCCATTTTGGAGAGCGTCTAAGGGAAACGGGCCTCTGTCGTATTCAGACATCCATCATCATGTTTTAACATGTTTTATTCTTCTTATTATTGCCGGTAGTATTTTCATTTTAAAGGTTGGGTTAGTTTTATTCCTTCGACATGAAGTAAAAGGTGACTTTATTTTCTGTGTTTCCAGTATTGGGAGATCCCAGTAAAACGGGCTTCAGTTTCTAGACTAATTGGCATTTGGCGATATTTGTGCAGCGGGCCCTATTTGGGTGGCGCTGATCAACCCGAGACGTCTCTACAGTTTATCTCTGCAGCGTTTTTAACCGACTGAACCCGTGTCGTTCTCTCTCCCCAGGCCCCTCCTCTTCATTCATCTTCATCTTGACATTAGGCCTCTCTCTCTCTCTGTCTCTCTCTTTCTCTTTCTCGTCTTCTGCCCTGGAGCCACGAAGCCCGACCCGCAGACCCGTGTTCTCAGAGACCGAATAAAGGAACAGCCAAACGCCGACGTAAACGGACCCATTTCTGATATTCAGGAAAGCTAAGGCCGTCTCTCTCACCTCACCCCCCCCCTCCCTGCCCCCCCCCCCCCCCCCCCCCCCCCGCCCCCGCACCGCCATCAACCCTCACCACCGCCCCTCCGTCACGGTCGCCCTCCATCGCAATGGCTTGAGGCTGAGGCGGCCGAGTGTGTCTGTCTATGCAACCCTGTTTGAAGCCAGAAGGGGGCGCCACCTGGCCTGACAACAGGACTTTTTATTTCCCCCCCTTCTTCTAAAGACAATGGTTTAATGTTTTACTGGAGGACTTAATCAAATACGGTTGGGAGCGAAGAGGCGAGGGATTTTTAAAGTGTGGTAAAAATGTTTTTGTAGATACTTGTTAACCGTCACAACTGGCAACACCCACCGTAAAAAGACTACTGACTCGACTCCCTCTCTTGTCTCTCTTTATTGTTTTTATCCTGGTAACCGGATGAAATGTTGGCTTTGATTTGTGAAACTGCCCCATATTTTCTTCTCCCTCCTCCCTCTTCTAAGGAGCACTAGCCTACCGGTCTTTTTTTTTTTAATGGTAGATAAGTCGTTTTCAAGACTCTCTGGACAGCAAAATTTCCCAGAAAAATTTGTAATGTGAAGAGTTGAGGTCATTTTTTTTTCTTCCGTTTTAACTGCTTTTTATGTTTGTCTTGTTCTTTTCCAAATTTTTTGTTTTTCTTAGTTAAAAAAAAAAAAAAAGCTTAATGAAAAAAGAAAAAAAGATAAAAAAAAACGTACTAGCCAAGTCACAAAGAAAATGGGTTGCACATAGACTTACGGAAGTTTAATTTGTGATTTCTGTTTTTATGTTTCTAATCTTGATGTAAATTTACACTATTTATAAATACATATTTATTGCTTGAAAATATTTGTCGATGGAATGCGGTTATTTTTTTCCCCCAGAATACCTGCCATTACATTTGAAGGAGTTTTGTCATTTTAACACAACTCCTTTTACATTTTCTATATATATATATATATATATATAAATATAAATAAAAATATATATATATAAATAAAGTTGCTTAGCAAGTATTGTACAGAAACAGACATTTAAATTTGTTTTATTGTTTGAAGAATGTTTTATGAGTCAATAAACACAAAGTTGTCAATTTATCCGTGCTTTTTTTTTTTTCTCCTCCCATGTCTTCGTCTGAAAGTTGAGTTTAAAGTAAAAACAACGTAGGCATCGAGCGCAGGCCTGAAACCCAGCAGACAATGTAGCTGTAGACGGACACACACAGGATCCTACACTGTATGCCAGGTCCAGAACTCGTCCAATCCCGATCCCCTACGGCGAGCTTGGTAATCAAAACGACGGGAGATTCCGGGACTGGCTCGGTTATCAGCAGAGACCCAGTAGCCAGATGTAGCTGCTGCCAGCCCCACAGGATCTACACTGACTACTGAGCAAACGCTGGCCACCCAGGGCCCCCCCCCCCTCCGCCGTCCTGATTGGAACCCCGATCCGCGGGGGGGGGACGTTAACGAGCAGGGAGACGCTGCTGACGTAACTCCCGGTGAGATGCAGCTTGTAATGATGCAAAAAAAAAACAAAACACAATTTCAGCCAGTTTTTCCTTACAGAAACCATCACAATGTTGTGAATACAGATGTTTTTTTTTTTTTTTTTTTTAAGAAAAAGGTGGTTTTAAACAATTCAGCACCCAGACACCCTTTTCCTACTTGCACCTTCACCTCTAAATGTCCTGCCAATTTCCTTTTGTCGGCAACAAGCATGAAAAAGTCATTTACTGGTGTCAGCTCTTGATGTGAGGGTGATGCGGATCTTATTTCACACTTCCTGCAACAACCCCGGAGGAGGATATTGTTTGTTTTTTTTGGGGGTTGATTGTTAAAGCAACCTGAGCGAGCTCCAGACTTATTATGTAGCACTATGCAGACTTGGCATAAAAAGTAAATAAGTGTTTGGTCGATGCCGTCCTTGCTTTAATGAAGGGCGGCGTCTCTCCATAATTAAACTAGACTTCGTTTGAGGCATCCCTGGTGAGGAGGAAGGTGTCGGGCTGTTCTGAATTCGCACGATTGCCCGACGCACCACTGAGGCCCCAGTTTGATACAAGAATAAATGCACCAAACAGCCGCCATGTCTTGTTTCTTCCAATTTCAATCCGCCACTGCACGACACGAGCCTGCAAATGTCTTTTTCTTACAAATGTGGCACCATTAAGGGGGAAATGGACCCAACATTTATAAGGTTTCTTAGCGAGCAGCTCTCTTACAATAAACAAGCAACTAAACATAAATTTCCTTTTGCCGGCGTGTGCTTTTTTTCCATTTTCATTCATTTTTTTGTTTGTTTAATACACTAATTATTCAACACAAAACTAACAAAAACACTTTTAAAAATTAAGAACTGTCACCACATCCCATAAATTAGCATTTCAAACTAGGGATAAATTGTACATTCGGTCTGTCGGGGTTATCTGATGCATTTCGTTGGAAGGAAAAGGCCAAGAAACTGGACAGTCACCAAACTGGACAAAAAAAAACATCTGGTTGAGCAACGGACAAAACAAAAACCAAATCTGAACGAGCTGCAAAGCTCTACAGCACAGACTGACCCCTATCTGAGCGCTGAACAACTTCAAGCCTCTACAAAGCTGGACTTCATGTCAGAGTGGCAAGAAAGGGGCTATTCTTTAAAGGGGAAAACCCCGAAAGAATCCACCCACAGACAGGCAGGCAGGACACAGATGTGGAAAGTTATACTAGGGCCAAATAAGACACAAGCTAAACCTTTGAGTTGCAGAAAATTTAGGGGGGGGGGGGTGCAAAAGCTTACCCTGCATAGTGAAGCACGGCAGTGGAGTATCATGCTGTGGGATGGTCAGAATTGACAAAAGTGCAAAAAAAGAAAACTCTCATAGTGAGTTTATGTATAAATTTAAGTGGCACTTCAACATGAAGAATTTATTAACTATTATTGACTGGGAATCATAACCTGGAGAAAATTCATTTGAGAAGACGTTTGTTATATAGGGCTCTGTGCCCGGGGCGGCATGCTGCCCAGGGTGGAGAATTATACAAAACAAGTTGTATTTTATATAATTCCTGCGCGTCCAGTCAGTGGGGAGCAGCGCCCCCTGGTGTTTTGCACTGCAAGAAGTACAACTGTGCACCTCTGCTGACTAATGATGCTCAACTTGGCGTCTGATTAAACTAAGGTTTTGCTTTTTTTTTTATTATTATTATTATTATCATTAGCAAAACATCCTTAGTTTGAAATCCTAAATACCTATAGGTCATAGCCGGGTCATCTCTGAAACTTGCTGTAAAAGCACAACGCCGCGACCATCCGATAAGTTAGATGATGAAAAGTCTGGTTTCTTTTTCCCAGAGTAATATTTTCACTGAGGAGTGGCGGTGGGCGTACAGAAGGAGGGGCTCGCTCAGAGAACCGCCAGTGGATGCTCGCATAACTCATTACATAGGAAGAAAGAAAAAAAAAAACTGCGAAGACCCAGAAGCACAAATGCTAAAAAGGAGCACTTTTTTTCTTCTTTACTTTTCGGTGTTTAAAAGATTTGCTTCAAAACAAGATGGCCGTCTAGATGTTGACTGTAACAGCCGTAGACGGATGGACGGATGCTTCAGACGTCCATCGCCTCTCCTGGAGAGTCAGTCTCCTGTCCTGAAAAAGAGGGAAGGGAAACATTAAGGTTGGACTTTTGACGGTATAACTGCAAACACGAGTAAAAAAAATCATATAAAACATTTATTTAAATCAGCTGAAGGTTGCCTGTACTTTTGCAGCTTTTTTTTTTTTTTTTTTGGCCTTTTCCGCCCACTGCCGTTTTCATTCTGGTGGAAACTCACGGGAACAAAAAAGCGAGTGTGGGCTGAGAAAACTGGTGATTCTAGGAAACGAGGTGGCAGTTTTTTAACGTGAACGTCAGTTAAAGAAGACGAGGGCTTCCTGTCGGTTGTCTGTAACAACAAAGGCAGGAAACTTCACGTTTTTTCTCTCTCTCTCTCTCTCTCTCTCTCTCTGCTTTACAGTGACAACATGTTATATGGAAGGGCAGGAAGGGGGGGGGGGGCATCTGGCAGGCTGGATGTGTAATTATTTAGAAAGCAGAGTGCTTTCCTTCCTTTCTTTCTTGCCTTCTTTCACCATGTTGGGTTTGTTCAAGGTGTTTAATGGCTCCCGGGCCTCAATATGTCCCCTCTCCTCATATATATATATATATTCCACCTATGTGCTCTGAGAAATCTGGCAGTGCTCCAGCCGAGCGGTATGTGAACTCCACTTGGCCTGGACCTCAACCCCCCCCCCCCCCCTTCTTCGTCCTCAAATCCAAACCGCTTAACAATGTCTCCCTGTGTCGCAGTGGGGATAAAAAAAGAGGAGAGAACGAGCAGCAGAGTGATCAATGTCTCCATCCCAACCCCCTTTTTCCTTCCTCGCTGCTCCCTCCGTCCCTCCGCGGCCTGCTCTGATGTTTCCGCCTTTTTGTAAGAGGCGCACAGGTGGCCCTGACTGCTAATTTTAACCGGGGGGGCGGGGGGGGGGGGGGCGATTGTCTGCCTGCGTTTCCCACAGCTATGTATAGAAGGCCGCAGTGAACCAAGTAGGTCAGTGTGCGAGTCGCCACACCTACAGTACGAAGGCCAACAAAACACACTACGACTGGGGTGGGGTGAGAGGGGGGCTGTTGAGTGGGGGTTATGACCTTTAAAAACTGTCTGACTTGTCCATTCATCCACCCCCATCTCTGTTGCCGGTGATCTCCCTCCTGATTGGCTGCGGCGCTTAGCCAATGAGACGGACAGATGTTGCCCATTCATAAAAGCCAGGGTCACTGACGTTAATGTGGTATAAAGGCACGTGCGAGAGGGAGCGGGAGGGGAAGTGCTCCTTTTGCTTTGCACACTGCCGTCTCAAATCGTAAATATTAAACATAAAACCGGAACAGGAGGTTTCTTCGCGAAACGTTTTGTCACGGCCCTCACAATCACTGGCTGACCAGACGCCCTCCGCAGGGAGACTACGCCACAAATGATCGTCGCTTAAAAAAAAAAAAACGGCTTCAGAGGGCCGTATCCAAGCAGATATGTGGGAGGTTTGGAGGAAGGAAAAAGTATGATAGAAGAAGGATTGACGTGAGACAGCCTGAGGAGGAAAATAAATCGGTGTTGTGTTTCTTTTAAAAACTCTAATATTGCTGGTTATCGTTATTTTTCAGCTAACAGACCTGAATCGGAGGCAGCGAGCCCACTGCTATGTCGCTTGGTGTGAGTGGAGCGTTCGGCCTTTAAAGTCTGAGAAACCAGTTTCACTTTTTGAACTGAGGTGCTAAAGTATATTTAAAAAAAAAATTACATTCAGATGAATGAGATCTACTTTTAGGGGTAACTGGGTTTTAATATTCATTTTGGGGAAACCAGTTTTGCAGCTTTTAGTCCAGATTCTCCAAACCTGGCCAACTGCAATCCAACCTTAATCGACTGCATGTGCTGCTCACTGTGCAATGACATTCCTGCGTGTTTAATAAGTAAGGAAATCTGCAGAGGCATTCCAGTCTTTCCCAAACTCCAGGGCTCAGATATAGAAATGTGCCACCCTACCACAGAAGCCTGCTTAGATGCATCTATGGGGATTCATTGATACGCGGCTGAATGGATCCTCGACAAAACGTCCCCATTCAGCCTTCTACCGATCAGTTAATCAATAACCTAACGTGGTTTCCTCAAGACCTTGAAGAGAGGTGATGGATCACAGCTCTTCGCAGGGAGGTCCGCATCATAAAGCCTGCGTCGGATCAGCAGGGTCTGATCAGATATAGTGACAAACTCCCCCCTCCCCAGAAAAACGGCGTGGATGTAGGAGAAAGAAACAAAAACATTTGTTTCAGAAACTTAAGCAGAAAGCAGAAAAACAATGTTGGCGAGTCCTTTTTTTTTTGCAGAGAGAAAGCAGCTCAGGGCAGAATGTTTGCAGGGTGTGTTTGCTGTCTGCACGGACAGAAATTGGATTATGAATTATGCAAAATTTGGGATGCGCCACGGCCAGCGTACAGAAGGGTTATCTGTGAACTTTTTGGAAACGTAAAACGCAGATTTACAGCCCATTTAAACACAGAAAACGTTTTTTTTGTGTGTGTGTCTTACTTAAAGAATGGCAAGCAAACCTGTCCGCTTCTAAAGCCTCTCTTCCATCCGACGAAGAGATGTCGGACGCATGTCTTTGTGTTTGTGATGGGCTAGATGGCCAAGTTAACGCACAAAAAAGAGGTGCTACCCGTTGCCATGGCAGCGGCAAGTAATTAGCACAGAGAGGAGGCCAGAGGAAGAGAGGCAGCATGTTATCTTTTTTTTTTTTTTTGCACGAGTGGGATGTTGGCCTGCTTTCAGGAGATGAGGAGGAGGAGGAGGAGGAGGAGGAGGAGGAGGAGTTGGATGAATTAACGCCGCAGGTTTCAGGTGTTGCAGACGACAACATTCACAGACGAGCCGGATTGCAAAACTGGCACTTTTTTCCCCGCTCCTCGTTCTCAAGCCCTCGTCTCGTGTTTACACAGAGACACCGAGAGAGGAGGGGCGGGACGAAGGGGGGTCTGGGTTCAGCTGTTGATCCAGATCATGCTGCTACAGCCCCCCCCCTCCCCCCAATCCCCCCTTCTCGTGTACAGACGGATGTGTCTGTCCATCTGTTGGTCATGTGATGCTGCTCCTTTTTTTTCTTTTTTCTTTTTTGACAAAAGCTAAACAGAGATTACAGTTGACGGTTCACAAATGGGAAACTATATCCGCGTGAATGCAAAGGCTCAGAATTCACCTCCTCCATCAGTCTGCTCCATCAGATCCAATAAAAAAAAAAAAAACACTTATAAAACAATGCCTTTGTGCGTTTGTTCCCTCTCACCAGGCTGAAAACGCCCACACACTTTTGGGAGCAGAATTTGCCCCCCTGCTCATGAAGCGCATGAACGTCTCCCTTCCGTCACCTCCGCTAATGGCAACCGGGGAGCCCACGAGCGCCTATATCGCTAAGAACAATTATGCAGATGTGCGCTAAAACCACTTTGGTGCCATAATCCAAACAATCAGTCCATTATTGTAATTGTCGTTACAGGCGAGTGGGCGATTATAGGCTTCGGCAGAGACGGCGAGGAACAGGCGGAGCGGCGTTGTTGTTTTACTTTTTATGCAAATCCGTCTGGGCCCGTTTAACGCGTCGGACGGCAAAAATCCGCCGCGTTTCAGACGTTCCGGGCCCCGAGAAGAGGAGACCACCTGAGGAGTCGATGGCAAACGTTAAGCGCTCTCGATGAAAAGAGGCTGACGGACCGAGTACAAATCACAAGTTTGAAACACCACGAACATCACCTTTTCTGCATCAGGGGAAGAAGAAAACGACCCAAGTGGGAAGACGGAGGGTGAGACGCTGCACACGGGGCATCCCTGGGATAGCACCTGTGGGAGGCCGCAAAAAAAAGTTGGAGCTGCCATGCAGAAAGCATATTCATTTTCTAAAACGGCCTAGTCAAAGTCCGCACCTAAGACGTGCACACGGACAAAATGCTGTGGCAGCATCATGCTGTGGGGGGCGAGGGTTAACAAGGGTTCCACCCCTTGAGATTTCATCCCGGTATAAATGCGGTGCAACATATTCTAGCCCTCCAACGAAGGTGACTCCGGAGTCTTCGCGGTTTGTTGGCGCAGGGGCCTGAGCAACATGGCTACAGCGACCGCACGTGTTCCCGAACGGGATCCCTGCAGCCGCCCCGTGGCATTTGTTACTCTCCCCCCCTGCCGTGTCATCATCACCAGGGCCGAGGTCAACTGACCGCTCTGTCCACGGCGCGAGGCGTCAGCTGAGAGCTTCGGGGTGTCATGTGAGGGACGTGACGTGGGGGGTGGGGGGGGGGGGGGGCAGCAGGTCAGCAGCTCCAAAATACAATCACCTTAAAGAGGAAGGCGAGGAATGCATCTCCTCCTCCCTCTGCTCCTCCTCCTCCTCCTCCTCCCCTTCAGTCATGGGTTCTCCACTGGGTAATCGCATACCAAAAAACACAAGAATTTCTGCCTCTCTGGTCTCTCCAGGCTGGGACTACCCCCCCCCCCCCCCCTCAGTCTGTCTGCTTGCTGTTAAGTCAACTTCGGCGTGACGAGGGCAAACCGGAAACCGGGCTGAGAGTAAAAGCGGTTCGGCTCCGTCAGTCTGACTGGTCCGACAAATGAACCGATAAAACTGCTTAACGACACAGGATCAAGTGCCTGCACCGTCATTCATTTAAACAATTAAATGAATTACATTATCGTTTGAGATAATTAGTTGTTTTTCTGTCATTCCCTCTACAGCTAATAATCTGACCATTTTCCAAATAGCCAAAGCACATAAGAGCTAAAAACTGAGATTGAGTGGAAGCTGAGACTCAAAGTCAGGCATCTTCCGGTTTTGGCCGTTTGCTGCCTGACTTTTTTTGCGTTACAAAAAAAAAAGAAACCATCTGCCACCGTTCAGACTCTGCGTTGAGCGAGCGCATTCCGGCCAAACTACAGCAAAGTCGCCCTGTTTTATGCTCTTGATCGTCCGAGGAACACCCTGTGCGCGAAGCAGCGCGAAAAGTTTAGTGGAAGGAAGAAATGTGGTGGGAGACTGTTGCACAATTTAACGGAGAGCTGTCAGATTCTTTTAAAAAATCGTGTTCTGTGACGCTATTATCGGTTATATCTCAGCGAGTGCGCAGAAAAGCCGAGAAACCTTCAGAGCTTTAATTAGCTGGAACATTGCACTCCCGTGTTTAAATAGGATTGCTAACTTAAGTACGATTTCTGAATAGATCGCATTTCATTTAAAGGTACTGGTATCTCGATCACAAAAAAGGGAGAGGGGGGGGAAATCGTGTCCTTGATTCTCTGCTTTTATTTTGAAAAACGTCGACCGGAAAACTCGCTCTCTGACCCGCGGGCAGCTTGACGGCGGTGGCAGCGCTTCTGAGAGCGGCTCCTCAGAGCGATTCCCAAAGTGGTCCTAATGTGAAAAATACAGAGAAAAAGCCGGGCGCATTCCTGAGACAGTCATGCCAAACCGAGACAGACCGAGCTCTGATGCTGGTGTGTGCGTGCGTGCGGGCACGAGTACACGCGCGCGAACGCGCAAACTGTGCGTCTCTGCGGGGGTGGAGGGCTTGGAAGACCACACACTTTGCGCATTGCCCCCACCACCACACACACACACACACACGCGCACACATACACACACAATCGCACGCTTTACTAAAGTCGCAAAGTAACGAAGAAAAAGTGCAAATAATAATAAAAAGCACCTCAAAGCAATCTCTTATAGGATAGAAAGTTACTTTTAACGCATGAAAGACAGGCCCCTCTTCTGGAACCAGTGGAGGGACTCAGTGTGCTCCCTGGAGGTCCCCGCATGGTTAAAGCAACGCACGGCCGCGCCGGAGGAGCTTCAGCCCCAGTGATCCCCTCGCTTTTCGAGCCCGGTGGTAAATTCGAGCCACGATCCCTAGTGATTCTCACGCTTTTCTGCCCGATCACACGCCGGCGTTGCGCAATCTGCATGGAGAACAGGAGCGAAGAAGCGGCGAGGGGGAACAACAGAGGGGGGGGGGGGGGGGGGGGTGGAAAGTAGTGTGTTAGTTCAACTTTCCCTTTATTTCCAGCGACAACGGCCGAGCAAAGACGGAGAAAGTTGCTGCCACCCTGCCCTGGAGATTAAGTGCCGTCTGGGAAAAGAAGTGGCTCCACTTACCGTGACTGCGTCTGCCTGGCCGCATGTCCCCACGAGAGTGCTGTGTATGTGTGCGTCGGTGTGTGTGTGCGCACAGGACGCATGCCGACACCAGCGGTCGGAAGCGCGGCGCAACACGTCAACGCGTGTTGCCTCCATATGTGAGGAGGGGAGGGGGGGTTCTTAAAGCTGCTGCCGGGTTTAGGGGTGCACAGACTGAGGTCTGGGGACTTCTAGGGGACCCCTCCAATGAGGAAAGAACACCTATTATTATCATCGTTACTGCTTTTTTTTATCGTTTTCTTCGCCTCCTCCTCCTCCTCCTCCTCCTCCTTTTCCACCGTCTACTTCTATTTTGTAATTATTCCAGTTAAAAATACAACATTTACCTCCACAGAACTCAGCCATCTTATGTGCATAATTTTTTTAAGAAATCATATTTAAGAAGAGGACAATTTTACATAAGTTCCAGCATTTTTTATTATTTATTGCTTTGTTTTTTATGCTGATGTCTTTGGTTTCTATCTATCTATCTATCTATCTATCTATCCATCTATCCATCCATCCATCCATCCACCCATCCATCCATCCATCCATCCATCCATCCATCCATCCATCCATCCATCCATCCATCCATCCATCCATCCATCCATCCATCCATCCATCCATAAATAATATGGGATCAGCATATCAAAACTCCTGGAGTTTGATATTTGATTCTGCTGAGGCACCCTTAGATCATTGCCCCCCGGCTGGCCCTTTTCAAAACTTTCTGGAGATGCCCCTGCATGGAAAAGAAAGAGTTAAATAAAGTTAGAGAGATCTACATTTACCCAACTATTTAGGCCAGTACTTTAACAACCAAAAAAAGAAACAACCTAATTTAGGGTTAAACACATTTAAAATGAATGGGAAAAAAAAGCTTTCGGTACTGCACACCACCATCAGATGATCTGTGGTCGTCCCAGATTACTTTCACTCGTAGCACGCCGCTTATCACCTAGCAGCTCCCGTCCATCAGAAAGGAGCAGCAGATTAGTGCAGGGTTGTTGAATTAAAGCGCCAGTCCCCTCCCAGCCTCCTCTCATTTGCACTCCATCAATAACAGCAATAGTGTTATTCAAGATGCCCGGCTGTCCGTCCCCTCGCAGATGCGTCTGCACAAACTGCATCCGAGGACATGCCGAGAAGTCTTTGTGTAATTTTCCTCCCCACTCTGAACCGAATGAACGAGCCCTGCAGCAGCAGCAGCAGCATCAGCAGCAGCAACGCCGGCTGATGCTGCTGCTGTTTTTAATTGAACAGATAACAACCCTGAATGGTTTTGTCTGCAGTGGAGAGGGCAGCCTCCTGCTGTTGCACTCCTCACACAAATGCCTGGCATCTCTTTTTCTCTGCAGAGAGACATGGGCAACGTGGAGACGCAGACATAAAAAATAAAAAAAGAAGAAGAAGAAGAAGAAAAAAAAAAGATGGAGCAAGCGCTCCGACTGTACGTGCAACACATGTACAAAGACAGAAACATGAAGTGCTTACCAACAAGCTTCATCCAGATTGGTAAAGCCCCGGGTTCCCCCAGCTGCTGTGATCTGCCTTCTTCATTTCAGGACTTGCATCTTTCTGTCTATCTTCCACACACACACACACACACACACACACAGACACACACCCTCCACCCACCCACCCCAGTAGCCTCTTTCTGCTCTCCCCTTGTTTCTACACTGAATCCTTTAAGTCGACCAACCTCTCCACTGATCAATGGGCAGCCGGTGAAGCCGGCTCTGCTGCCTCCACCTCCCTCAGATTTGTGTGTTTGACTGTGAAGAGAGGAGGCTTCCAACCCACACAGCACTCTCCGGAGCTCTCAGCCTCCACGGTGCCTCATCAGTTGACCACTCTACACCCCCCCCTCCCCCCTTCCCCCCCACGCATCAGTTGTGTTCGCCTACACCTACACAGAGTAGTGCCATTAGAAGTGAAGTGCACATTCCGCCTTCACCTGAAGTTGAGTCTTTATTTTGAAAGGGGGGGACGGCGTGCCTTAAAGCATCCTCCGCAAAGGGCTCTGAACACCTGTGACTCACGTCTGATCCCTGCAGAGTGCCTCATAATGGACGTTAGTTGCATCCATGTGAGCAAGAAGAAGGCCAACTTTGGGCGAGCTTATTTTAAATGAGGCGCATCAGAGCAACCTGCACTGCAACAAGGTTAAAAATAGGGATCTAAATGCATCCTGCGCTGGCTGCGGCGTGAGGCTGGGGAGCCGACGGATGAGAATAAACGGAAGGGGTTAAAGCTAATAGCTGACCCGACGCTTTCCAGAGATTTCGAATGATAAAGAAGGCATGGTGTGAGCAAAAAAAAAAAAGAAAAAAAAAAGTACTTTTCTTGTAGCTTTAGGATGAGACATAAATAGCTGTAATGAGCGGTAAGTGGCATCGGAGGGGGAGAGCTGACAGATGCCATTCAAAAGCACAATAATTACCGTGCAGAAGCAGAGACGGTGCTGAAATAAATGTTGAAATGAGCTTGGAGGTGGTTACTATTTAGTTGCAAGGAGTGTTTTCCAACTCCTTGAGCGAAATCAGTGCGAGAAAGGGTAACCATAGTGGCGGGTTTTGATTTGGGCCAAACGGGCAGCTGCCCAGATTGGCATTGGGAAAGAGAGCAGGGGAAAAAAAGTTATAAAACATTACCTACCGGTTTGATCTCGGACATGTTTTGTTTTACCGTCACCATGTCGAATAAGTCATCATTTTGACTAATTGTGTAGAAAAAAAAGCCTTAAGAAGCCCTTCCTGTATTTAGCACAAGCCATGTGGGGGATACAGCAGATGCGTGCAACAAAGTTCTCAAGTCGGACCAAAAGGAGCTTTTGGCTACTAAAGACTAGAAACGAGGGTGGAGGTTCACCTTCGCATGTAAGATTGGCCCAGTCAAAGTCCAGACGTAAATGTAACTGAGGATCTGTAGGAAAACCCCTCAAAAATAATCCAATCAGATGAATTTTGAGCTATTTTGCAAAGAAGAATGGCAACATTTTTTGTCTCTTGATGTGCACGGAGGTTGGGGGTGCTCCCTTGACCCTTTCCAGTTCCCCTCACCATCCTCTGCAGGGAAACAAAAGCTAAAAGGGATCCTTTACGTCAGCGTTGAACACTAATGCCTCAAACCTTTGTCTTGATCTCAAAACTAACCTCTATTAGCAATTTATTATGAACCATTAGGCAAGACAACTTAACAAGTTAATTTGTCTAATCCCCGCTACTTATTTCTTTTTTTAATCCACGGCGGTGCGTCACTAATTTCCAGCTAATAAACGAACTATCTGTTTTGCTTCCCGCTGTTCCGTCGTGCTGCCATAATGAAGACAAACTCTCCGTGTGGGCTTGACTGACAGCACAAATGTCCTCGCCAGACACGTACAGAAGGAAAAGTGAGCGTGTCGACAGGTACTGGTCTAATCAATCAACGTGAAAACCGACACACTGGAAACACTTGAGTTATTCATGAGTTCACACTCAAAATCATAACACAGCTCAGTTGGAAGAGCAAACTAATAATGTCAAATTGCTCTGAAAGGCAACGTGAGTGCAGACAGCGTTAAGTGCTGCCATTTAGAGAATGTTTTGTTGTTAAAAAAGACAAACCTGCTGTGGATATTTAAAGAATCGATCACATTTAGTCCCGGATTGGAGGTGGAGACATTACATCCGGCGTCACGTTCCCCCAATTCCAAGGAGTCAGGGCGACGAACTGTGTGGAGGCTGTGATAATACACGACTCCCACACCGGGATCCACTTCACTGAACGCACCGCCGCAATTATTCGCAACGAGTAATTGCATTGAATTTTCGGTGCAATAAAGGAAATTATGAAATGGGAGACCTCATCCTAAAGTTTTTTTTTATTTCCAGCTGAAACGACTGAGCCCCCCCCCCCCCCGAGGTCACGCAAGTATTAGAGTTACCGCTGCAAACTGGCGCTTTTTTTTTTATTTCACTGTGTTGCAGCGATGAAATATTATCATCAAGTGGATGAAAGAGCTGGAAGTCTGGAAGTCATGAAATGTTAATCAAAGCCTATCTTAAATCTGAAAAAACTTATACGTTTTAGATCATTAAAGAAATTCTAACATCAGAGATAAGATACAAATAGAGCTTCTGAAACGTTTACTATAGGAAAAAAATCTATCCAAAACAACCTACTTAGAAAAGTAGTAGCTGCTATTTCCACCCTTAATAAAGCAATTGCATTAACTTGTAATGAGACATTTAGATCGTAATGGAGGAAATTTGGCCCAGTCTTCTCTGTATAGTTGTTTAAGGTCACAATGGACTGAACTAGTCCACTCCCATTCCTCCATTTTGTTCATTTATTTTTCTATTTCTAGATCACCGTGGTTGGCTTCGACATTTGTCTTTGTAACATTTTTCCAGACTGATGGACGTCAGGGACTTTGTTTCTTATCCATTCTTGAATTTCTTTTGATCAGGCCACGATGATTTGCGTATTTGAGATCTTAGTCTACATCGTGATTGCTTTTGTTTTCAGGCCAAAGCATTAATCAGGCCTGGACAGAGCTGGTGAAACTAAACCAAGTAAGTTGGTTTATTCACAGGTAATTCACCATTCTTTTTTTTTTTTTTCAACTCCATATGAAATATTCATTTAAAAATGTAGATGAAAACAAAATGAGACATATAAAAATCACAAAACCTAAGCGTGCAAAAACTACTCGAAGTTGCACATTGTTACGCCAATAAAATAGTTTTTAAACACCAAAAAGACTGAGACCATGACTGTAACTCCTCCTAAACTAAAGATAAAAATCCATCTGGCTCTTGGTTCTCTTTGTCCAACTCCTGAACCCTTGAAAACTTGGTATAGTATTTTATTCTTCTCAGGACTTTGACTCGTGTATAAATTCTCTGTCTCATTACTGTTTCTTTCATTTAGGGAAGATTTCTAAACTGTAACAAAAGCTCTCTCGCTGAAGTAGAAAGAATAAACTTTTTTTTGCCTCCAAGCCATATGAACAAACAAAATTTTATTCTTCGTTGCTAATATTGGTGTAAATTCTCAACAACTTTTCCAGGTACAAATTAATTATGTGTACCAGCTAAGCCACATATATATATGAGGTTCAGCCCAACCAAGTTTTAAACCTACTCAGCTAATTCTATTAAATTGTAACTAATTAGTGAGATTATTTTGCGCCCGTGGTCTAAATATGACTCAGTAATTAGACTCACCTGCTCCTTTTTTCCACAAATCACCTCACCTGCATTTCTTAAGTTGTTCTGTGACTTTAAGTTCTCGCTGGATCCTACCAAGACATAACCATCCAGGACAAGGTAACTCTGGAAGAGCTGCAGAGATCCACCGCTCAGGCTGCAGAATCTGTCGACAGGTCAATCATTAGTCCTGTAGCCAACTAATGTGGTCTATGTATGAGGGGCAGGATTGTTAAATTGTCTTAAAAAGAAACCTGTGTTTGAATTGTTTTGATGTTCAATCAACAAAAAAGAAAGAAAATCCAGTATATTGAAGACATTCTTAAGATTTCTAAACCAGAGCAAAAATACAACAGAGGCAGAAGCATATAGTACATATAGTACACTTGTTTTCTATTTTAAAGGGGCATGTCATGCTTTTTCATGCCTTCCTTTTTGTTCAGTAACTGAAGAAATCATTCAGTTGCTATATAAAGTGGAACTGCAATGTTTTGATCTGAATTCCTCTTTATTTTTGCCCCACAAGCCCTTCATTTTGCCCCTGTTCTGAGGTGTGTCTGAGAACAACTCGTTTTGCTGCTGTCTCTTTAAATCTTAAGCCGCACAGCATTCCACTCCACCCCGTTCGGCCATTTTTGTAGTGTGCTGGAGGGCGGTTTGATGAACACCAAACATTTTGACTTATCCACTTGGAGATGCAGCATTCTTCAGCTTGAACTACAGAATCACTCCGAGAAATAAAAATGGCAGATACAACAAACTGGTAAGCTGTAAGCCCATGACCTTGTTTAGCTGTTCCGCAGCAAATACTGTGACATAATTGTTAAAAAAAAAAGTAACAGAGAATAGAGAAAACTGAATAGATGAAAAATATGACTCAAACAGAATGTAAAGATATTCAAGCAGCTCCTGGACAGAGTTTTCTGCACTCCTAAAAACTCCAAGTACACACAAAATTTATTTAAGAGCTAAAAAAAGTGGATTTGGCACAATATCTTGTGTATTGTTATCTTTGATTTCTTTGAATCTGTTTTAAATGATTCTGGGCATCCAGATGATAAAATGTAACCAATCTATCAATGGTACCCCAAAACTTGTTGCTCGTTGCAATAATCACAAAGTCGGCACCCCCATGTTTGGAGCAGACGTCTCATACTAGCTGCACCGCATTTTATCTGCTCTAAAATCTCACATAATTTCATTTTAAAGGGTTGGGAGACATAAGAAGGGGCTTGCCGAAGGCACTATCCATGTGAGAACCGCCACTGTCTCTGACATTCATTTATGAAAAATCCCTTTCTTGATTCTTCTTTAATCTGTTTACCTTTGGATTGTGGAACATCAAATTTTGCTGTTGTCTTTCCCGCTGCTGAGCTACTGCAATGAAAGCCCTTGCCCGTTCAAATCGCTTCTAAACAAAAACACAGAGTTTTCTTGAAAATCCTTTGCCAGGGATGTCGTCTTCTATCCCCATGCACATGGAAAGGTACTCATTTATCTTTGGATGGTTAGTTCTGTGAACTGCCTGTCTGAGCCCCGAGTCATTTACATAGGTAATGGTAGGGCTAGTGCAGAAAAATGTGCGGGGGTGGAAAAGATACAATCCTCTACCAGCATTCAAAACCAACCAGGAGGAGAGAGAGAGACACACATACAGAGGGAAGGAAGACAGAAACGGAGATGTAGGTATCAGACTCCTGAAGCACTCGGAAATGATGGGTAATTACATTTGAAATTACCGATGGGAACAAGAGCAAACCCGCTTGCTTTGGCGGGCGGGGAAATTCATCAAGAGTGCTGAAATCAGTGTGCAAAAGGTAATTTCCAGAATTTGTGCTTTTAGGCGGTGCTGATATGCGAAGTTGGAAAAAGGGTCAGTTCAGCAGCAAACAGGCCAGATGTATTTTGCATCTCATATTGAATATCTTTAGTTCGGAGACTAGAACCATCCTACTCGTTCAGTGTTGGATAAAAATCCAAACAACACTGAGATATTTCAGCCACCCAATGGAGCGGGTTCATCATTGTTTTTCCAAAGGGTCTCTGAATTATTCATGCCCTGTGTTTTAATAGAAATCCAGCATACAGTAATGTTGTCTATATAAACAACTTCAAGTTATTTCTGTGTCACAATCAATAGTATTTTTCTACACCTTGATTACCACTAAAGTTTAAGTTAGTTTGAAGTCTCCTTGCCAAAAGCGAGAACCTTAATAAACATGCAGCAGTGTGCAAAAGGTTTAGGCAGGGTGGAAAAATGCTGTAAACCAAGAATGCTTTCAACAATTGAAGTGTTAGTTTTTTATCATCAATTGGCAAAAAGCAGCGAATGAGCAGGGAGGAGGCAGCATCAGTTCTTCTAGGTATACTTGAACACAGTTTTTGAAGGAAGTGGTACTGGTAGGTTGTTCCCAACCTCCTCTAGAACCAACCATGGATCATCTGTGGATGTAGGCTTCCTCAAATCCTTTTGTCTCTTCATGAAATCCCAGACGTGCTCCATGATGTTGAGATCAGGGCTCTGTGTGGTCCGTGGCATTACTACCATAGAAGTACCCCTGGCACCTCCTGCAGAACAATACACTGCTAAAAAATCCACTGTAAAGCAGGGATCCTCAATTTAGGTCCTCGAGGGTCCGGGTGTCCTGGTACGTTTGGATGTGTCCTTGGTCCAACACACCTGAATCAAAATATCAGATCATTAGCAAGACTCTGGAGAACTGACTGCATACTGAGGAGGCAATCCAACCATTTGATTCAGGTGTGTTGGACCAGGGACACATCCAAAAGTACCAGGACACTGGACCTCGAGGACCAGAATTCAGGACCACTGCTGTAAAGCAACAGTTTTTAATTGGAAAATAATCTCAAATCAGTTCTGGAAGATTAGTGCCAGATGTTCTGGAGTTATTGAGATTAAAAACAGGTGCTCCGTGGACTAAGAGGCACAGCAACATGTGCCATTGCCAGAAGGTTTGCTGTGTCTCCCAGCGGAGTCTCAAGAGAATGGAGGGGATTCCACGAGACAGGGGATTACCGTAGGAGAGCTGGACAAGGCCACCTGAGATCCCTTACTCATCAGAAGGATCGGTATCTGCTCCTTTGTGGAAGAGGGAACTGAATCGGCACTGCTGGAGCCCTGCAAAGTGACCTCCAGTTGGCCACTAGCGTGAAAGCCTCTGGCAAGACCGTTAGAAACCCAACATCCTCTAGTAAACCCTGTTCATCATGATGCTTGACTGGTTTTTGCCAAGGAACGGATGCCACTGGGCAGCATCCACGCTCTCCTGACCTAAATCCAATAGAACATCTCTGGGAGATCATGTTTAGGTCCATCTGATGCCACCAGGTTGCACATGCGACTGTCCAGGACCTCAGTGAAGCCGTCGTCAGGATCTGGGAGGAGATACCCCAGGGGACCATCCATCATCTCATAAGGAGCGTGCCCCGATGTTGTCAGGCATACATTAAAGCACACGAGGGGCCATACATGCTACAGAGTACCATTGTGAGTTTCTGCAGTGACATTTCAGCAAATTGGACTAGCCTGCAACATCAGTTTTACTTTCTCTGTGATTTTGGATTAAGCCCTCTGCAGGTCGATTATTTTCAATGTCATTAAATGAGGTGTCATCCTTTTGCCCCTGACACATTACCTCTTCCCTATCAGTATGGATGTCCAGCAGGACCTTTCTCCCCAACTGAGATCCGAAGTGTTTCTTTAATTCCAGCAAAGGCTGGAAAGTTTTTGATTGATTTCTGGCTTTTGCAGTTGTTAAAATATGCACTCGTCCTGTTGTGGACTGGGAAATTTGCTTCATGGTTGTTCAGCCGACAATTCTGCAATAACTGTATGATGCCATCATCTTAACAGAGACTGAGGCTTTGAGGAATGTATCTGAAAGCAAGTTAAGCCTGTGGCAGAAAGACCCAGGGCAGCCAAAAGTAGGTACAACAAGGGGGTCTAGCACTAAAATAGCAAAGTGTAGTTCACAAATTGGCCGTTGAGTGCAGAAAACAAAAAATCAGTACTTTTCTTTCACTTTCACAAATTTCTGTCGACACCAGTCAGTATTCTAGGAGCAGACCCCGCGTCTTGCAGGATTTGACAGAAGGCTAAAGGAATGAGCAGAGAATGCCTTTGCAATAAACAGCAGCTCATCCATTCGGAAATAGATCCATCCTAAATGTTTGCACAAGGTGAAACACTGTAGACGCTGGTCTCTAAGCCGTGGACCAGCGAGTTGCACCGAATGTTTTGGTCCTTTATGTCCATTTTATTTTTCTTCTCCTCCTCGTCTGACTGGTCAGACTGTTGCTATGGAATGTGATGTGGGACAAAAGGAGATCAAGAAACTCTCTGACCTCCCGGAGAGGCCTCAATCCCTCTCTCCTTCTCCTCTCACCCTATTTGTATCTTATTCTCTTTCCTCCTCCATTCAAAGCTAGTTTTCCCCTTTCAGCCTCTCTTGCTTTTTCTCTGTCTCTCACTCCTCCTTTCACTCTGTCAGCCTGCTGTACTTTGATGTGGTGCTGGCCCAGGTACTCTCGCCAGGCCTCCTCCTTCACTCTCTCTAACACACACACACACACACAGACATCACTATATTCTTTCTGACGAGAACAACACAAGCTGTGGCGTGCACGGCCTGAAACCCACAGCCAGGCTCTCTCACAAACAGGAATGTGTGGGAATCTCCCCTCTGGCTACCTCTGTAACCTGCATCTGAAGCTGGTGAGGGGCCAAGAAGGCAACAGACCCAGGAGACTGAATGCAAATAGCGGAGAAGCTAGTAGGCTGCCTGGCTGAGATCAAAGATCCCCTCCACATAGCTCAACTCTACTAGACATGCATGAACAACACTGGCTTCCACACATGGCTCCGTGCGTGTGCGTGTGTTTTTCTAGGTGTGGGGCGTGCACGTGCAAGCGCATCTGGTGTGTTGTGCGTGTGGGCAAGCAGCGTTGTGGGGGCCGCCAGCGTGAGAGCGGCTCGGATTTTGTTTTAGCGGCTCATACTTTCAAGGAATTTCTGCTGTAGGCAAATGAGTCAGACTGGAGTATTGGACCGCTGACCTTGGTGCGAGCAGCTTCGAATGCAGGCAGGTGAATAAAGACGATCAGGCGAAGTTTCTGCATCCGGTGCTGTGAAACGAGGCCAGCAGAACTCAGCTCCTGTAGCAGGATTAAGGTTTTTCTTCAGGAGTGGATAATGACGGGCCCTGTGATGGACTGGTGACCGCTGGAGGTGGACACCAGTCCACACATGATCGTACAAGAATAGTCGGGTAAACACAATGGAAGGACGGAGAAATGTTGTATTTCCACACTTTATTCCCAATGCCACAGTTGAAATGTTGCATCCATTCATCTCCTTACAGCCTCTGGGGTTTTTGGAGATATTTCGCATTTTGCAAGCCCGGCATCCGCGGCGTTGCGTGCAGCAGAACCACAACGGACCTCTACGTTTGAAACAGAGAAAAACTGACTGAGATCTCTGGAAATCAAGAGCCTGGAAAAGTACAGAACTTTCACACAGAAATACAATCTGTGAATCAGCCAAACTTCCAGATTTAGGCGACTGTGAGCATGTTGGTGTCAGAAAGACTAGTCTGAGTATTTTCCAAACTGCTGGGAAGACACCGAGGCTCACCAAAATCCAGTGACAGATTGAAAAAGCATCTCCTGGTCCAACGAGTCTCGATTTCCGCAGCAACATTGAGACGTTACGTCCTGAATTAGGTGCAAACGACATGAAAACGTGGATCCATCCTGCCTTGTATCAAGAGTTCAGGCTGGTGGCAGGGGTCCAGCAATTAAATGCACCATGCCACAAAGCTCAAAGCATCTCCAGCATGGTGTCTAGAACATAACAGTGGGTTCCCTGTATTGCAGTGGCCTCCACAGAGATCAGGTCTGGTTCCAGCAGAGCGCCTTTGTGATGGGGTGGAACACGAATCGGTGATGTGCAGCTGACAAATCTGCGGCAGCCGTGTGATGCTTTCCTGTCAATATGAAGCAAACGTTGCGGACACCTGGTCGGATCGACGCGATGAGGAATTAAGGAGATTCTGCTCATTTGCAGGAGCTAAAAGATGTTGTTGTGGTGTTTTTGGTTAAGCAATGCACCACTTCAGTGTTTACATGTAGAAACCAGTGTTTTTTTCTTCCAATTAAACCCTTCATTTTGGAGATACCGTTTGTAGCCACGCTTTAATATCCAAACAGACATTTGGATTCTTGAGAAATTACCTAGTGACAGTTCCTCAGAAATGAAAGCATTCGACGTAAACTCAAATACAAGACGGAACTTGGCTGGAGGGGATGGATGCCAAAAAAACCCCTAAAATAGTAGCATAGAAATGGCTTACAGTACAGGTGCTGCCTCAGAGATGAAAGTGCAGTGATATTAAATATATTGGAGTGGAATCCATCCATTAATTAAGGGAAATTGCAGTTGAAGGTTTTAGGTTAAAACAGTGATTGGTACCATGAGTCCTTAATTACTGCGAAGTGTTATTTTAAACTAAGGCACTGGGCTTGCTTACAATTTTACAAATAACCCATTCCGTCCTTCCTTCCTTCCTTACCCTATTTCTTTTTACTACCTTTGTGCATGTGTTACTTCATCTCCTTCTTTCCTTCCTTGTTTTTCATGCCTCAATGAGTAACAATGTATCTTTTTTTCATTCTACTGTTCATTCCTTACTTCCCTGTGTCCTGCTTTCCTTCGGTCTGTCCCTTCCTTTCTTGTGTCCCTTAGTTTATTTACTTATTTGTGTCTTCTCTTCCATCCGTCAGTCAGCTGTCTGTTATTAGTCGATCAAAAATCAAAACAATCCAGAATTCCTCTGGGGGCGATTTAAAGGAAATTAACCAACATTTTTTACACAGGCTGGTGAGAGGGGTTTTTATTTTGATTGTTGAATTAGTTAAATCTGCAAACATAAAGGAGGACCCCTACTCTCTAATCCCACCCTCCCCAGAAGGACCACAGAAGGAGCCGCAATGTAAATATTAAACCTGGACAGTAACTAAAGCATTTAGTTTCAAAAGAGAATGCTAATAAGTTTTCCTACATTCTGACTGTGCACAGACATATTTAAATTTGACATCCACTGCAGGCAATTCAGGGACTGAGCACATGTGGCAAAAAAAAAAACCAAACAAAAAAAAAAAAAACGGGCAGAAAAATCCGGCTTTTGATTTGATTTAAGTCTCCAGAATGAAAAACGTGTTTGAGTGCGCATACGAGAGTTAATTGAAAAGCAGGAGACAATTAAGATGTGCTGTGATGATAGACCATGAGGAGAGAGGCACTTAGCAAACAGTCAGCATAGCTATTGAAGTCAATCCACAAGAAGAAATAGATTTTCAGATTTTCAGAACATTTTCCGGATTTTTAGACAGCAAAACAGCCGCTATGGATGATCCACATTAGAAAAACCTTTTCATGTTACTGTGGTTCTTTCTTCTCCTTCAAAATGTAATATCCATTCAAAATAGAAATTAAATAAACTATTCCTCAGTTTGTACGTGTCACAGATTAATAAAAATACGTCATCATGGCTATATAAGTAAAAATAGGGAGATTCATTAAAGTATCCTATATCCAAAAGTTTGGAAGCCCTATGTGTTTGAGGAGCAGGTATGCAGGATCGTTTTTCACATCTCGCAGCATTCTGTCACACAGCAGACATGTGGGTGAAGGTGCCCTGGTCAGATGAAACCACAATGCAGGTTATCGGACCAGTTGCTATGTGCAGTGAAAAATCTACCCAATACCCACGGTGAAGCGCAGCATCATGCTGTGGGGATGTTCTTCTTTAGTGCGTCATTAGATGATGGAAACGCACATGGATGATGCGAGTCAAATCCAGGCTTACAGCCCACAGAAATTGAACTACAAAGTATGCGCTCTCTTCTCTCTTGCCATGTTTGGTGGGATGTGCTTATACCTGACGTCAAACAAAGGATTGTGGGATATATATAGCACATTAGCGCCGGTAATGGAAGTCACGAGGTTCCTATATGCTAAATTAGCTGCGGGAGGACGCATACAGGCTCCTTTTCCCTTCTCCGTCCTTCCTGACGGCACTATTCGGACAGCACTTATCATGGCGACTGCTAACCGGAGGCGGGTAGTAACTAGTTACATTTACTCAGTTACATTTACTTGAGTAAGTTTTCGAACAAATTGTACATTTAGGGGTAGTTTTACTGCACTGTACTTTTTACTTTAACTTGAGTCATTTTATTACTCAAGTATTGCTACTCTTACTTGAGTAGAATTTCTGGCTATGCTACCTACTGCGAGCTACTTCATGAATGAAGAACATACTTGTTTTGACCAAAAATGCGCCAGAGAGACAAAAACCTAGAGTTTACGTTAAAGTGAGACTTCTTATTTGTACATGAGCGTTGTTATTTTAATGTTAGTTTCTATCTTCTGAGCTCATTGGGCCATTTGAAGATCAAATGAACGTACTACAAACTGTTGATATTGTCATTGGAAGTACTTTGCACTGTTCTAACATACTGTATATACATTAACTGCTGTAAGTATTGCATCAAGTTTTAAGTTTTAATTCTGCCTGCATTTATTTTTGCAATTATGTCACACTTTATTTTTTCATTTTTGTCTTTAAAATACCAGAATTTGCACATAACGTTATATTTTTTGTCTGTCTGATTACATAATTTTTAAATATTAAATCATCAGCTGTTATGAGTAGTTACTCAGTACTTGAGTAGCCTTCTCACTGAATACTTTAATACTTTAGTAATTTTTGTCGGGATGGAGCCCTGGACTTTGATTGGTTTTCAGGAGGCACGGCCCCTTTTGGCCAATGAGCGCCACCTGGTGTCAATCAAACCGAGCCCAGGTGACGCAGGTTACGTTTTTAACCTTTTAGCTGTTAGCAAGAAATTATGTATTTGCAAACTGGGACTGTTTCTGTGGATGTTTTTATCCACAGAAGTCATAAAGGAAAAAAATGGAGTGCTAAGAGGAAAACACATTAGCAAAGGTGTTGCTAGCTGCAAGGGCGGCTTGTTTGGTTCAGCTTCCGGTGCGGCAGGAAGGAGGAGGCTACCGCCATGAAAGACTCCTGATGGGTAAGGGGATATTTGTTTGCTGTGCAACTCTTGTTCTAATGGTGCTAGTTTTAAAGAACAGTTTTTTTTAAATGTGTTTTATTTTGAATGATATTTTGATTGAAAGCTTTGAAGCAGCTGTTAAATTCTGCTTGCTGACTTGTTTTGATTTGCATTAACATGTTTATATATTTTTTTTTTGCATTTTGTTTGCATATAATTTAAGTAAAGTCCATTAGTTGTATTTGGGGTTTATTTGAAGACAAAGTGAACAGTAAATGCTGATTTGGAACAATCGATGGTTTTTGCAAGTAAAAAGTCTAAATATTTCTGCTTTATCTCAGTGGTGAGATGGATTATCTTCTGGATTATGTTGAGCAAGAAGAAACCTCCCAGGAAATTATTATTATTATTATTAGCTTTTTTCATAGGAAATATGAGAATTTATTGACTGGTATGTGGGTATTTTATTTCATGGAGCACATCCTTTTACAATCACCAGTTTTCTCTGTGAAAGTAGCAGTTTAACAAAAGAACCATTTGTCTATTGTAATTTTTGGATTAAGACCAGAATATTTCAGTACTTGTGGTAGTAAAAGCTTGCTTTATTTGTCTTTTTTTTGTTGGCATTACATTTTGGCATGTTGCATAAGTATTTTTTTTAAGTCTGATTTTGCCACAATGGTTTGTGTTTGCCATTTTCGTCAGTGTTTTGAGTTTGTCATTTTGTAGCAAAGTTATTATAATGTATAGAAATATTATTATCGAAAATATAAAGAACAAAATGGGGTCTCAGTCCTCCACCTCGGACAATATTTGTGGAGACGTTTGGCTGCAAGCTTAAATCTCACCACTATTTCATCTTTTTAAATTGGCTTACAGCTTTTTTTTTATAAAAACTGTTTTCAACCCTAAATTGGTCTCAAATTACAAAATATGTTTATCATCGGTCATTTTTGGGTGGACCGACTGGATGGAAAATCACCATTTGCTACACATCCAATCTGAATAAGATTTAGAGAGTTTAAAAAAAACAAACAAGTGTGCAAACCTGGTAGAGCGATACCATGTAAGACTTACATTTGATACTGCAGCAAAATGTGCTATTATAAAGTATCGACACAGGGGAGCCTGAATACTAATGCAGATTACACTTTTTAGATAATTTGTAAAAAAGAAATTGGAAAATGTGTCGTTTCCCATCCGCCTCAGTATTTAAATTTCTTTGTGTTGGTCAAGCCTATAAAATTAAAGACGTTTATGGTTGTAAAATGTGGAAAGATTGAATGTATTAGGAAAGTAGTGTAAATAATGTCTTCCTTAAGGTTTAAAAGTATGTTTAGTCAAAGTGCACATACTGGTGATCATGCAAGCGTCGCCCTTTTGTGTGCAAATGAATCTGTCTGTGCAGACTTATGTCCTTGTTTTTTTTAGCACGCACACAGGGACAAAGAATCAGTCTGTGCGTCGCTCCTGAAGTGTGTAACGAAAAGTGTAAGACGTCAGCTCTGAATATGATGGAGAAACGGGGAAACTTGTCAGCTTTACGTAGGCCCACTGTACCCTTATTCTTATTGGAAACTTTTTTTATACTCCATTTATTCAGATTTGAAAATGCTCTGTAGTGTTAAGCATCTACTGGACTTCTTGTCCTGGTTCTTGAAGGTGTCGTTTCTCATTCCAAAGGCCGCCTAAAAGATCTGTCCACCCGTGGATTTCAGAAGAAATATGATAACCGAAAAAAAGAAAAGCTGTCACTCTTCTTGTGCTTACCTGCCAGCGTGGACGACTGCCTCAGTATTTGAATTTCAAGTGCATAATAAAACGCTGTGCGTACTTATCTCGTGTTCAAGAGGAGTGAGGATGAACACATGGGCTGCGTGGGCGTCTTCTGGCGAAGAGCAGCTACGTTCCCTCCGTTCGAACAAAAGGCAAGAAATGCAACATCTTATTCCTGCCAGTTAAATCTCAATGTTAATCTGGAAAAATGTCACCGATTCAGCCTGACTCTGGGGGGTGTTGCTGGCGGATAAGCGCTCCATTTGGCGTTAAAGCGCCGACGAGATGAACAAAGGTGAAGCTGATGCTTTGTCACTGGGTGACTTGCGCGTGTTGAGTCTTATTAAACAGTGACAAACTCAGAAATCCTCGGTTCATACTCCTTTATTGAAGCTCAACGTTGGACTGGGCTTTCATATGCCCTCTTTCCCATGACAGAAGGAGCAAACACAAATTTCTATCTGTATCGCACGCACACACACGCAGCCTTACTGGCAGCAACGCACACAAATCCCAGCTATTGAGTGCAATGTGAATCATGGTTCCAGACAATATCTTTGTCAAACACTCTGGCCTTGACGGATAGACGCAGGCAGATTCGCAGAGCCATGGCAACAGTCGAGTGTGAATCCCGCTGATGAGAAGAGAGTGTTTGTGCTTTAGAGAAAGTGTTCGGTTAATTCCTTCACAGAGCCCGCTGCACCGTCAAAAGCCGACGCTGTGATGGATGGGGAAGTAAAGAAAGGCTTCTTTTGTCGCGCTTAAATGTTTCAGATCATCGGGAAAAAATGTTAACGTCAGACAAAGATAACCTGAATCCGCGCAGAAGTGATGATTTCATTTATTAAGGAAAAACATATCTCAAAAAGCAACACAGATCTAAAGCAAGCAGTCTGAAACGTGTTAGTGTGGAAACGGTTACAAAGCCATTTTTTTTTTTCCCCCCAAGCGTTGCGACTCAACTGAGTGACCGTTTAAAGAAAAATAAAAGTGTAGAAAACATAGAACAGCTGTAAAACCAACCCAGAAGTGGTCGACGTACAAAAGTTACTCCAGGAGCACATCGACACCTGATCCAAGAAGTCTAAAGAGAAACCAGAGCGACATCTGAAGAGCTGCAGGCCTCTCTTTTCACGAGTCAACAAAAAGAGAGACCCAAAGCAACAAGACTTCTGGGAAAATGTTCTGTGGGTTGAGGAGACTAAAGTAGAACTTTTTGGAAGGTGCGCGTCCTGCTAGTTGTCGTAAAGCTTTCCGAATAGCCTAGCGTGGAGGTGAGGGTCTGGATCTGCTTGTCTTTCCTCAGAATCTGGACATCTTGCTGAAAGTGATAACATTTCTCCCGAAGAATTTCCAGACATCAGTTTGCGACTTCAAGCTCAAGCTCTCTAGGGTTATGCAGCCGGACAACGACCTGAAACAGACCAGCAAGTCCAAATCTGAATGGCTCAAATAAAATAGAATGAAGGTTTTGACGTGACCTAGTCAAAGTCTGGAGTTAATTCTGTGGTTGTTTATACTAGAAACCTCCCAGAGTGTCTGAATTAAAACAAATCTTGAAAGATGTCTGGGCAAAAACTCCTTCAAAGCGATGATAAAGACTCATCCTAAACGCTCGACTGTTGCCATTTACAGAGGGCACATCAATTTTTTTTTATTTTGTCACATAAATTCATTTCTATAGTTTTTTCTCTATAAAATAGCTCTGAAGACAGCAAATTCGTTTGATCTGAAGCATTTAAATGTGACAGAAAAATCCAAAACAGCATAAATCTGTAATCGGGAACTCCATTAGCACTAATGTTAAAATGGGATTTTATTTGACATGCCTTTAAAAATAAACTAAACTACTTTATTAATGTTTCTATATTTTATGCTAGTTAGCAATATGCCTTCTGTTGCAGTTTAATATTTCATATTCTTTCCTTCCATTTCCTCTCCCAGACCCCAACCTGCACAACTGTACAACAGGACTAGCTTCCTTACTGCGGCAGAGACGAGCTTTTTGCCGTTGGACGACGCAAAAACATGTCAAAAGAAAATGTAGCAAAAAAAAAAAAAGGGTGAAATGTCACAGTAAAAAGGCCCACAAACACGCTCTGAAACCCACTCACTCAGGACAAGAGTCCATAAAAGCTGAGCGTGGGTGAAAGTGGTGGAGAGGAGGAAAAAGGAGACAGGTGACGAGGAAGAAAAGGTTGCTTTCACATCCTGGTCTGATGCCGAGGCGTTCAGGCTGCGGCGCATTACACACAATCGGGAGCCGTCTGCAGTATCCGATCATTTTTTTTTTTAGATATAATTACTTTTTAGATGCACACATGGGAGAAGATGCAGGAAGCTGACAACGTCTGAAATTGAAGTGAATCACAGAATCGGCGCTGACGATGTACTTTAGAAATACTGGCTTTTTGAAATTTGGAGCTTTTTCTGCAATAAAAAAAAAAAAAAATATATATATATATATATAATGTTGTGCAACGCCTAGAGCTGCCTAGACAAAGCTTCACAGTATTAACCATACTTACTGAGGTCATGCAGCCCGTTTCAAACGGATGAGTCTGCAGGTGCCTCGTTCATGAGCAGGAAATTCATGCATGGATCGGACCTTCCTCTGCATTCATGAAGGATGTGGGAAAGTGAGGTTCAGAGCAGAGCTTGAAGCATTTGGCTCTCTGGATTTCTGATTATTTGATGTGGCGCTAGCTGACCAGTATTGACCAGCCATGTTTAAGCAGGACTAAGAGGAATGCGGCTGCTCAATAGTTTCAGAAATCTGGACGTGGGTTAGCTGTCTTTTAAAATGCATCTTTCTACGATTACAAAACTAACTTATTCTGGATAAAATAGCGCACATATCCGAGATATCCGAGAAGCTTTAGATGGTATGGCTCTTCCTGCCCTTTAAGTCATGTTTCCTTACTGTCCAAAGTCGGAATGCTTCTGGATTAGTTTGTTTGACGCTTTATCTCATTGTACCTTTTACGTCTGTGTCTGCTGATCACAGCGTTCAGGATTCAAAGGAATATTTTTAAAGCCCCATGCAAGCTTTCTCTTTTTTATTACATTAAAGATCAGTAAGTTGCCCTTTCATCTCTGTTGTTTTTAAAGAACCGATGTTTGTAAAACTGCAAATGTGCAGTATTAGCAATGCAAGTTAACAATTAATGAGTTAATCTAAAGTTGATCTTATCTATCAAATAACGATTAATTAATAAGCAGGCATTTTCTTAAAAAAAAAAGAAAACAGCCCTTCATTGTTATGGAAAGACCCTCGATACAAGAGAAAACCCAGGCTTTTCTTGTGAAAGCCCTCATCAAACGCATCGTATTACAATTTGTTTGTAGTAATGCCCTCCTCTAATGCATCCTGGTATGCAGCCCAGCTGGATGGGAGCAGTTTAGGAGGTAACTTAAGAAGCTCGTTGAGTGTTTATATTTAAAAACAGAACCGCATAAAGCATATTTAGCATATTTGTCATTATGAAACAGTGTAAAGTAATCCCACACTGGACTCTGGTCGGACTACTTCACGTTGCCTCCACCATGATTGTTTTTTTTTTCTCTTAAAGGGACAGTGTGTAACTAATTTGGCTTCTTATTAGCAAAAATCAAAGTATTGCTTTCATAATTACATATTCTGCCAAAGTCTAATTACAATCGCATCAAAAATGAAAGCGTTCTCATGGCTTGGAATAAATAGTTACGAATAAATAGGTACATTAATTCAATATATGCATTATGTGAGAAACAGGGCAGTGTAGTCCAACTACTACTCTGTCCTCCCGGCAGAGACGGCTAGTTTGTTCGTCTTCCTCTCCCTCTCAGGGAGTATGTGTGTACCTGGAGGGACTGAGTGATATTTCAGCCGGTTCACGGTGTCTGTAGCCTGTATAAACTCATGTTTATAGTCACTTATTCTAGAGCCCAAATATGCGACTTCACGTTCAGAAAAAGCCCAGGAAACCGCAACCTGCGACTCACAAAAGTTACAAGCGACTTTAGAAAAAAAACAAGTCCAAAGTCACTTATAATTGGCAGACTTGCCAACAGTACCTAAAACACCATGACCGTAGTTATTAGGAGTAGAGGGGCCCCAACAACAAATTTCTTTAGTCTGAGGTTTTGGGGTGTAATATGGTGTGTTGTGCACTGATGAGGCCATGTTAATGTCAAAACTGAATACCAAAGTACCTGCTCAGGAGCTTTGTTTCTTTGCCCAAAAATTGTCAAATCAGAAAACAGTTAAATTTTCTACGTAGGTTATTTTTTATGTAATTCCTATTCTCCAATCAGAGGACATCATCAAACAAACAACCTCCTTTGCCTCACCTGTCCGTCTTCCTGCAACACAAACACTTCCACCAGCCATAAAACTTTAATATGGATATGTGACGCTGAGAAGAGAGGTGTAGATATGGTCGTAGTCAATCAACTAGGTAGAGCTGCATATCATTAACGTACCCAACGCTTTTGCTGAGGAGGGACATTTAGACTGACAAAACAACAAGCTGACGTTATTTTTATGAAATTCTTTGGAGAATTTACATCTGCAGCAATATCAACTACATGAAACGGTTTATACAGTGATGTCACGGCACCTTTAACACTCGTTCAGACAAACACATTTCTTGTCATTGTGGCAATCAATCAATCAATCAATGGAGCATTATTTTTTTTTTTTTACAATATTATGTGACAAAAATGGTTTTACTGTAAACTTGGCATGATGTGGGCTCGCTTTCTGGTCATCATCATTCTTTTAGTTCGATCTTTCTTTTCGCTCCTCCAGAATATTTAGCTAATCCATGTGGGTAGCTGCAAATATCATTCACTCTTAAAGGGGACACATCATGCTTTTCAGTTCTTCCTTTTCACATCGAAATCATTCAGTTGTGGTCTATATAAAGTGGAACTGCAATACTTTGTTCTGAATTCCTCGTTGATTTCCCCCCTTTTTCACCCCTGTCCTCAGGTGTCTGAGAGCAACTGGTTTTGGTTCTGTCTCTAAAGGAGGCGCTACTTAATCACTGAGTTAACTGATTTGTTCTGATTGCTTTGTGTGTGGCTAACTTGGGTGGTTGCGAACATATGTGAATTTCAATGTATCTAGAGATATTTAAACTGAGAAATGGATCTGGAATACTACTTTCCCCCTGCTCTATATTTAATTATGTATACTTTTGACTGTGCGGTTTAGAGAAAATCAACCAAATTACTTCTCAATAACCCAAATTCTTAATTTTTTATTCACTAAAACAGCCTGTTTTATCAGCACATCCTGCTGTAAAAGCCACAGAAACAAACTCTAAACCATGCAGCCAAAAAATTAAAGTTATATCTGGACGCTTGTATTAGCAGCCATATTGCTTTTATTTATTTATTTTGTTTTTTACTCTGTCTCGTCTATAACCGATTGGTTTGTTGCTGAAGAAAAGCAAGAAATGAGTCCAGTCTCATCACGAGTCACTGCTAAATGTGTGTGCGCTTTCTTTCGTCTAAACTCGGTAACAACTCTGCCCACTACTGAACTGCCTCCTCTAGCGTACATGTGACACACATTATCAATTTGTGGAGGGGGGAAATGAAAGATCCCTCTCAGACTTCTTTACAATAAAAAGAGAAATGCTAAGATGAGATGAAAGAGCAAATGGTAGCCAAACCTGTGAAGAGATCAGCAGTGCTATGAATAAACATGAACAGCTTCAGCCCACGCCGAGCCGTCCTCGTTACCTCTCCTTACCGGGGCGAACTGTCTTCTTCCACACATGTACAGGACAAAAAAAAAGGGATTTTGATGGTTTTGTTTCAAACTTAGACTCAGGCAGATTTCGTTGAACAATTAAATGGTCAATTTTAGTCCGTTTTTATATAATTTAAGGCCTAAGATTTGGAGAAAAAAGGTAAAAATTTATTTTTTTATTTGTTTTTCTCCCTCCCAAACCTAACCTGACACATGCAGCTTTACCTTTGTGAAACCTTAAGGCCAGCGTGTTTTTTTTTTTTTTTAGAGATTCAGGATCTCCACTTATCAAGCTGCACTGTTGCCACGGCAACGGCTAGAGATCAGTCGTATTGCCCAGCGGCATTCAGTCTAGAGGGCTCTCATTGGCCTCTTCATGGATCCTCACAATCCTATGCTGCAGTGCTATGGTGAGAACCCACTGCCCCCTTTAAAGCCTCGCTATCTTTTCACCAGTTCATCGCTCAGCAGGGAGTGAGGCGCACGCGCGCACCCCGGATCTGACCTTTCACCGCCATGAGCGCTCGTTTTTCCCGGTCCCTTCGGTTGGTTTCTCTGGACTTTGGATTTAGTCAAAACAAACCCTCAATCCCACTGTTGGTGAGTCGGTTCTGCTGCTCATCTGTTTTGTTTGTGTGAACGCTGCCAACAGATGTGAAATGTCCCACCCGTGAAGAGAAAAATCAAAGATTTTTGTAAAGAGTAAATAAATAATCCATCTTCGCAGCAACTCGTGCTTCAGCCATGCCCAAACCAGTTTAGATGTGTGTTTGGGATGATTTTTTTTTTTTTTGGTGGTACAGCCATAGGACTCCAAGTTTCAAACATAGAACTGCTGATTTTGAGGGAAATGTTATCAAAAAGGATCCAATGGTAGACGGATTTAAATAAGTCAGGCATGAAACGACCAAAGCTGCAAGGCTACCAAAAGGCCAAGGGGTAAAATGACCAGCGAGCAGCAGCAGCGGCTTTAAGCAAACAATAACTAGAGGCTGTTCATTTGTGTGGAAACATCTGCATCATTCACCTATGTGGTGGGGCCAAATGTTTGCCATTTATTAAATGCGTTCACAGGGCCACAAAATCTTTCCAAGGGCCGCACTGACACCTCTGGTGTAGTCAGAATGGTTTATTTTATTAGTTGTGATTAGTTTAAAATGTTATAAAATAGGTTTTGAATAATTTTTGTAATATAGTGTTTCGGATGTAATGTTTTTTTTATTTCCAGATTATTATACATTTCAAAAAATATCTATATTAAAGGTCATTTTTACAACCATTTCTTCAAAAAGATAATTTTCTTTTATAAAACATCCACAGAACGTCTAGAGTGGTGCAGCATAAAAGTATTAATTTTACTGAAAAATGTATAGTATATAAATTGTTTTATAAAATCAGACAGGTCCAAAATATGTAAATGTTTACTACTTGTTACAATTACAGTTACTCTGCTCCAATAGGAATAGTAGGTTGAATTCATGCGAGATGGAGATCAGACGTTGCCAGGTCATAGTAGCTCTGTGATAGGGCTAAGAAATGGCTTCTTCTCGGCATTACATTTCTCAGATTCAAGTAGACCAAAAGAGAAGCAAAACGAGGGTGAAAATTGGTTAAGCTTTTGAGTGTGTTGGTGCCGACTTAGGGAAGCAAAGGAGCTCAGAAGCCACACAGAGGTTGCTGATTTTCCTTCTGGACAGGTAGGTTAAATGTTTGCTAATGCTAACCAAAGGATCTGGCAACCGGCTGGTAAACTGTACAGTTGAAGGCTAGAATGAGAGTTGGTGAGCGCAAGTTTGCCACCTACTGACCGGGAGGTGTTAAACTTGTAGCTATCGCCTTTAAAAAAGTCGAAAGAAAATACTTGTATGGTCATTTAAAAGGAAAATTAGATAAGATTATATCAGGGAACAATTTATATTTCAAGGGAATCCACAGTTCTTTTTCATAATATTCACTCGGTGTCTCGCTATGGGATGCAGCCTCCTGCAGCCCTGATAGAAGCATTTATCTCAATCTGCCAATCCTGATTGGCCGGTGAAAGTGCTCGTCTTACGCCACGCCCAGTAGCCCCGACTACTAAAGCGTGCGCAGATCACGTCACTTCAATTCAAAACCTCTTCTCACCTCAGAGCTTATCTCACGTCGGAGCCTTTTGCTAGCTTAACTGCCCATAGACGGACCTTGCTAGCTTCCGTCGCCGGACGCTAGCACTGTGCTTCGATTTCTGCCTTGTCCGCTCACTCCAGACCGGACCGGTATCGTTTTTCTTTTTTTTTCCGTTCACTCCACGGCGGAATCCCTCTCGGCTCCCCTCCGCGGACGCTCGAGTCGGTCGAGCATTTGGCACACCAGCGAATTTCTCGACCCCACCACGCTAGCACACCAGCTAGCCACGATCCCTTTCCCTACCAGCACTCCAGCTCGTCGGAAAATGGCAACCGCCAAAAACCCTCACACCAGAGGAGACTACCGTCTTTGTGGTTGCGGGAACAAAATTTCGGGGAAGGACACCCACCCGGTGTGCAGTACCTGTCTGGGGGTCGACCACGCCAGGTCAGCCCTCGAAGTTCCCGGGTCCTGTGGGCACTGCAAAGTGTTCACGGTCAAGAGCCTCAGACGAAGACTAGCCCGCCAGGTTAGCATCTCGGACCGTGACCCATTCCTCCCCACCGCCGCCCACGAGGCAGCCGCGGAGGAGGACGAGGTCATGGCTGGGGAAGCCCCGGAGACTGGCTACGACTGGAGTGCCCAGTGCGAGCAGCTCCGTGCCCCCCCGTTTCCCGAGGAAGACGTGCTGGATGTTAGCCCCATGGAGGAGGATGACGACGCCTCGTTCCTCATATCAGAGGACGAGGAAGAGGATGACATCTTCATGGCGCCAGTCCAGACTGAAAAGCCAAAGCTGCCGAGCCCTTCCACCAGGGAAGACAGGGGAGCGAGCTCACCGGCTCCCTCCCTCCACGTGGACCTGCTCGACATGTGCAAACGCGCGGCAGAGAAACTGGAGATCCCCTGGCCGATTGCAATAGCGGAGCCCACCCGGTCCCGCTATGAAGGCAAACGGCTTCCCTTGGCGCGAAATGCGATGAAGCAGCTTCTTCCTGTCTTCCCCGAGTTGCTGACTGAGCTCTCCAAAACATGGACTAGCTGCCCGTACAGCAACAGGCGGGCGCGGCATCCCTCGATTGCGAGGCGATGGACGCCCATGGCTTCTTCTCCATGCCTCCGGTGGAAGTCCCGGTAGCTGCGCATCTCTGCCCAGGCAGCGCGAGCCAGCTGTCCGCAGCTTCCACCAGGCGCCCGACGCTGCCAGCTAAGCCCGAGCGTTTTCAGTCTGCGCTGACCGAAAGGGCGTACAAAGCAGCTGCCCTCTCGGCCAGAGCCCTCAACGCCCTCTCCATCCTCACCGCCTACCAAGCGGAGTTGTTTGGCGCGTCCGCTGAGGAGCAAGACCCGGATGCGTGGGAGGAAATGGCGGTCATCGCCGATTTGTCTCTCCGCATCCAACGTGTCTCGGTCCAGGCCACGGGAAAAGTGATGGCAACCCTCGTCGTCCAGGAGCGAGCGAGATGGCTCAGTCTCGCTAACCTGACCGACAGGGAGCGGGATGACATCCTGGATATGCCAATCGTCCCTGAAGGCATCTTCGGCTCCGCATTGGCCACAATGCAGCAGAGATGCGAGGCAAAAAAGAAGGACAACGAGGCCCTCAAGCTTTGTCTCCCTCGGAAAGCCCCAGCGCCTTCACCTCCGGTGCAGCGCAAAACCTTTGGGCAAGCTGCCTCCCAGCCGCCGTGTTTTAAAATACCGAGACGGCCACCACCACCTGGCCAGCCCCTCCCAATGAGGAAGGAGCGCGGAGCCGGCTGGCATGGGAAACCCGCCTCCCCGACCGCTGCGCCGCCGCTGCCCACAGCCGCCGCGACCTCGGTCCCCCGGGCGATGAAGAAAAAGAGAGCGGCCTGACAGCCGCCCGTTCCTCAGTTGGTGCAGCCTGCAGTTCCCCGTTGCGCAGGCCCACCGTTTTGGCTTGTTCGTGCGCGCCCCGTGCCACCGCTGCCCGTTCCAGAGCCGGTCCGCGAGGAGAGGGACATCGCCTCGGAGAGTTGCGCTGTTGCGCCCCGAGCAGAATGTCCACAAGCACACACATACACACACGTTCGAAGGTTGAACGGTGTGAAAATAAAAACAATAAATCTGTCACAACCAGGCCACGAGCCGAGGGTGCAGATAATAAAAAAAGCCAAAACAAACAATGCTCTCTCCATAAGCAGGGTGGCCATTCAGCCCCCTGCAGCCCTGCTACCGGGATGGGCGTCGCCGTCCCCGCGGAGCAGAGCAGAGCGCCCCGTCACACCTGCGGTGGTACCCGAGGATCATTTCCCGGCTCTACCACAGGGGGGCGCGGAGCAAAAGCCGCAGTATGCTCCTGCTCTTTCTCTCAAATGGGAAAGCTGGAAAGCAGCAGCGGCCCCACCGTGGGTATTACGCACAATTTCCCGGGGATACAGGCTTCAATTCGCCACTGTCCCTCCCCGTTTCTCCGGCGTAGTACACTCACATGCACAGGGAGAATCAGCTCGAGTCTTACAGGAGGAGATCCTCTCTCTGATAGACAAACGAGCGGTTTCTGTCGTATCTCCCGAACAGAGTCTGTCAGGGTTTTACTCCAGATACTTCCTCGTCCCCAAACGGGGGGGGAGGGGAATCCGCCCTATTCTGGACCTGAGAGCCCTGAACAAATTCCTGCGGAAATACAAGTTCAGGATGCTGACACATGCAGCACTGCTGCGTCTAGTAAGACCGAACGACTGGTTTTCGTCCGTGGATCTGAAAGATGCGTATTTCCACATTCCCATTTACCCCCCTCACAGACAATATCTCCGATTTGCCTTTCAAGGGGTGTGTTACGAATACCGTGTTCTACCATTCGGCCTGTCTCTCAGCCCGAGGGTTTTCATACGGTGCACAGAGGCCGCGGTAGCCCCGCTCAGACGCCGTGGGATACGTCTGGCCACGTATTTGGACGACTGGCTCCTGTTAGCGCAGTCAGAACAGGAAGCCAGGGTTCACACACATATTGTCACAGCACACCTGATGGATTTGGGTTTTGTGATAAATATGGAAAAGAGCCACCTATCTCCGACGCAGGAGATATGCTTTCTGGGGCTATCCCTGCGCTCTGTGCCGTTCACAGCTCGCCTATCAGAGGAGAGGGTGACGACTTTCAGAGCTTGCCTTGCACACTTCCGTCGGCACAGATCCGTCCAGTTCAGACTGTGCCTTCGGTTGCTGGGTCTGATGGCCTCAGCCATCCTCGTGATTCGCCTCGGCCGTCTTCACATGCGGGACTTTCAGCGCTGGGTCGCTTCGCTCCGAATGGACCCCGTGCGTCATGGCGCACGGCGGATAACGGTCACAGCGGACTGTGTAACAGCTCTGCGCTGTTGGCGAGCCCCGTCCTTCCTGACCCAAGGGGTGCCCATGGGCACCGTCTCGTCCAGGAAGGTTGTGACCACGGATGCCAGCCTATACGGCTGGGGCGGCATTCACGAGGGCAGGTCTGTGAGGGGTCGCTGGAGCCAAGCTCTCCAGCGCCTGCACATAAACTTCCTCGAACTTTCAGCTGTGTTTCTTTCCCTGAGACACTTCCTCCCATTCCTCTCAGGTCACCATGTCCTGGTGAGGACAGACAACACGACAACAGTGGCGTATATCAACCGCCAGGGAGGCTTGCGCTCTCGTATGTTGCACGATCGGGCACGCGAACTGATCCTCTGGAGCAGTGCCCACTTTCTCTCCCTGAGGGCGACGCACGTCCCGGGAGATTTAAACACAGGTGCGGACCTGCTGTCCAGGGGCGCGCCAATGTACGGGGAATGGACGCTGCACCCGCAAGTCGTGGAGCAGATATGGGCGCGCTATGGCCGCGCCCAGATAGATCTGTTCGCGTCCAGGGAAAACGCTCGATGCGAGCTGTTCTTCTCTCTGAGGACCCTGAATGCTCCCCTGGGCGTAGACGCACTAGCGCACGCTTGGCCGCACGAGCTGCTCTACGCGTTCCCCCCGCTGGCCCTGATACCCCCTACTCTCGCCAGAGTGAGGGCATCCAATCACAAGCTGATCCTGATAGCTCCACACTGGCCAGCACAACACTGGCTGGCGGAGATATTCCAGATGCTGTACGCCCAGCCTTGGCAGCTGCCGCTGCGCAGGGACTTGCTCTCGCAGGGGGCGGGGACAGTGTTCCACCCGCACCCGGAGCGACTGCAGCTGTGGGCCTGGCCCGTGAGTGGCTCAATTTGACCACTGCTGGGCTCCCGCAGAGTGTAGTTAATACTATCCAAAATGCCAGGGCTCCCTCCACTAGGACTCTATATGGCTCCAAGTGGGGACTGTTTGAGCGGTGGTGTCTTGAACGGGACTACGTTCCTTTTCAGTGTTCTGTACCAGCGATTCTGTCGTTTTTACAGGAACTGATTGATAAAGGAAAAGCCTTTTCCACGGTTAAGGTCTATCTGGCTGCTATAGCGGCGTGCCATATAGGATTTGGGGACAAAACGGCGAGCCAACACCCTTTGGTGTGCCGGTTTATGAAGGGCGCGCGCAGGCTTCTCCCTGTCTCCAAACCTTTGCTGCCCCCGTGGGATTTGATGGTGGTTCTGGAAGGGCTCAAAAGGCCCCCTTTTGAGCCATTGTTGGGGACCAGTCTTAAACATCTGTCTCTTAAGACAGTGCTGTTACTGGCTCTGGCCTCTGCGAAACGAGTCAGCGACAGTCATGCGCTCTCTGTGAACCTCTAATGTACTCGGTTCGACCCGGGGTACACGCGTATGGTTCTGAAACCCAACCCAGCTTTTGTTCCTAAAGTAGTTGGTTCTTGTTCACCGATCGAGCTGGCGGCGTTCTCCGCTTCCCCCGGTGAACAGCGAGCGCACATGTTGTGCCCTGTTCGAGCTGTACGCTCTTATATGGACAGGACACAGAACATCAGGAGGAGTGATCAGCTCTTTGTCTCCTGGGCGGAGCCCCGTAAGGGACAGCCGATCACAAAGCAGCGCCTCGCCCACTGGGTGGTAGAGGCTATAGCTTTGGCGTATGAAAGCAGGGGTCTGCAGCCCCTGGCGGGTTTACGTGCACACTCTACCCGCGGGATGGCCGCGTCCTGGGCTTTATTCAGGGGAGTGTCCGTTCAGGACATTTGTTCGGCAGCGAGTTGGTCCTCGCCTCTGACCTTTGTGCGGTTCTACATGCTTGACGTGTCCAGACCGTGCGTGGCCAGTGCGGTCCTGAAGTCATAACGGAACTTATGGACCTTCCCCATACGGCCGGTTCTTGTTCGATAAGCTGTCTGGCAATACGGGAGCTACCATATCCCATAGCGAGACACCGAGTGAATATTATGAAAAAGAACGTTTGGTTATCTAACATAACCCCAGTTCTTAGAATAATATGAGCGAGGTGTCTCGCCAGACAACCCTTCTTGCTGGGCGGTGAGAAGAGGTTTGCTTGTTGAATTGAAGTGACGTGATCTGCGCACGCTTTAGTAGTCGGGGCTACTGGGCGTGGCGTAAGACGAGCACTTTCACCGGCCAATCAGGATTGGCAGATTGAGATAAATGCTTCTATCAGGGCTGCAGGAGGCTGCATCCCATAGCGAGACACCTCGCTCATATTATTCTAAGAACTGGGGTTATGTTAGATAACCAAACGTTCATAAAACACAGTGAATGCTTACAAAGCTGAATAATCGTATATAATCACGATTTCAATATTGACCAAAATAATCGCATTTACTATTTATTCCAAAGTCAGGCTAAAAATAAGGAGTTTTGGTTCTTTAGAGTTTACAGATTCATGTTCTTACAATGTGAAGAATGTAAAGCAGCTGGTTTGCCTGCTTTGCATCCAAATGAACCAGAACACCTTTTGAGCCTGAGCGTGATGGAGGAGGGGTAATGATTTGCAGTCACCATTTGACCATGCGCTCCTCTGTGTACCAAAGTATTCTGGAAACACATCATACAAATTTTTAAACATGGGGTGTACTTAGATTTAAACCATGGCCCTTTAATTTCTAACACTTTTTCTTAAATTTTCCGTTACAGTACTTGTACATTTTGTTGAGCTTAACTTGCATACGCTATGAGTGTTTATAAAGGAAGTTCCAACATTTAATCAAACCTCATTAGAAGAAGGCCAGCTACTCTGTAATTTATGATGTCTGCTGAAATATTTTCTAGCAACTTTTTGGCCCATTATGCCGACTAATGAAGCCAAATTCATAGCCTCTTTGTATCATGCAGCATATTGAAGATTTCTGCTGAATGCTGCCTTCTTTACATTGCCACATAAGGCCGTGGGAATAAAATGGCACCCAGTTTTCATCATTATGGCTTTATGTCCATCTTATGCGTACATTTTTCTTGTGATTTGGTTTTATTCAGAAGGACGAAGATACTGGCTTTCCTCAAAGTAATTTCGATCATGGTTTGTCTCCAGATGAATGTTTTATATTGCCTTTAAAAAAAGTGCCACGGGCAGGATATATGGCTGAGAAACATATGTTTTAGCTTATTGTATTGCACTTTTAGAGCCTAGTTATTGTTTTCCCTCAAGTGAGAATGCCAAGAAATAAATACCAAGTTATACTTTATTCAATATTGTTGGCATCGTTTATTCCAAGCACGGTCTTTGCAATAACAGCGCTGTTAGTCCCTGTGATCTTTAGTCTTCCATAAGTAAGACTGGAAATCTATTCAAGGCATTTTCATGAATGTATTTTCACTCTGCCTGCTTTCCCACGGCGGGGTGGTCACTCGGTGTTCGGTTTCAGGTAGCTCGGCTGTAACCGGAACGTGAGCTGGGCAGGAGCACATGGAAGCCCTACCGGGACACTTTGGGATCAGTTAAATTCCCGGCATTCCTCACATAGTCCCTTTGAGGGGAAAGCAAATACTGAGGGGTTTATTGGCCCCCGTCTCACACTTCCACACAGGCTGCAGAGGGGAAACGGGCACACTGAACCAGGGCTTATCACAAGATAACCGCAGTACCATGCTGGGCTGGGGTCAGTTCCCTCTAATTTGTTTACTGTAGTTCTGGAAGAAGGAACTTATTTACGTTTTTTTTAGGTGAGGAATTTTCCCGTTTCACAGAACGCAGTTTGGGTTTGAATTCCCTGACTCAACAGGAGGCTCATCCGTGAGACTAACCTGTTGAATAACCGCCTCATTTAAATCTAAGGGTAAATCACTGGCCCCTAAAATGAACATCAAACCATCCTTGGACAAAGATCCATGTCCTAATTCAATTAGTTACAGCTGTGACCCTGCGAAAGCACCGCAGATGCACCATAAAACTCACCGGGAGTCCATTCTTGCCCCAAAGAGCTGAGTGACCAAGGAACTCAAATGATCTCTGTGTGGGCTTGCCGAGCTAGAGAAACGTTATTCAGTTGAGGAATTGCTGGAGGTCTTTAGTCTCATTTGAAATTCTTGTACTTGTATCAAGTGCTTGATTTAATAACTCTTGTCATTTTAAAGTTGGAACCAGTCTGCAAAGAAGATACAACCAAGTGGAAGTTGAACTGGCTCCCCCACCATGAACTGGCTACTTGTCTGCGATGTTCCCTGCAACACCGACCAGGAACAAGCAGGTAAGGAATGGAGGAATCTTTGAATACAAGCTTGAGAAGGGCCATCGATGGAAGTTTGCTTTAAAAGAGGACGTTTGCATCTTCTGGTGCTTTTATTTTGTTATTTCCTGTAGACCCAGAAGCGCTTTATTTTGTAGGTCATTCATGTAAGATGGATACTGTGTTTCCATTTGTACTGGCACACAAGGGTTGGGTACATCAGTATTAACTATGCAAAGCTCTCAGTCTGGCTTCATTTAAGAATTGAAAAAGAAAAAGTACAAAGTATTATGAAGCGTAACCAGTGAAATTATACATTAAACCCAAAGTCCTTGCATATTAAAAGCAGTTAAAAACCTTTTTTTATTGCACCTTCTACAATGATTATTGCACATATTGTGGTAACTCAGTGGCGATTGCAGTGAAAATTGCATTGTTTAGAAGTGGATTCCACGTCTGACAACATTTCACACACTGTGAAAGAAATCCAGTGAGTTAGAGGAATGCCATTGGTCTAACTGGAAAACTGAAAAAATAAATAAATTATGAAACCTAGTTGTGTGTGTGTGTGATGGTGATGTCTGCTCTGCTTTTCCTCATTAAATGTGTTGAGTTTGTGTTTAAGGGTAAAGTGGGCAGTGCGCAGTATGTCCATAATGATAGAAGTTCAGTCCTTAAGGGTCGCTCTGCTGTAGTGATGGTAAATGGCTTGTACTTGTACTTGTATAGTGCTTTATCAAGTACAAGTACAAGCCATTGTCGTAGTGATGACTCTTTTGGAGAGCCTTCCTCTCTACCTCTGTGGTATTCCCGTGCCACAATGATACACCAGTGGTAAAGACACTTTCCACCAACCCTCCATAGGCCAACATGAGGGAGCGGCGGCTCAGTCCGGCCCTCGTGTGCAGTCTGATGAAAAGCAGTCGCTTTGGAGGCATTCGCAATGTGATTTCGGTGTTCATTGACCAGCCCACATCAAATCACATGTGATGGAAAAGGATTTTTTTCTGGCCATTTTCTCTACTTCAATCCCCCTGATGGTGAAGGGGTGCGGTTTAGGTGCAGAGACATTAATCGCTAGGCTAAGTTTAAGGCTAAGTTAGGATGCAAGGAGTGTGGTGTGCTTGTAGACAGATGGTAGGTGGCAGAACTTGCAGCTGGGTACATTTAAGAACTGACCTTCAGGAAACGACCACATAATTATTATTATTATTATTTTTTTTATGTGCATCTCTTGCAAAGAGAGGGGATGACTTCAAACCTGCAAGTGCCATGCAGTATATTCATCTGCAAGTGAGTGAGTGCTGAGGTGTTGGCTGCTTTCCATAGCAATGTGTCTGAATTCTGATGGAGGAAGAGAAACGTTATCATGACACCATGACCCATGTCAAAGTTAAGACCTGAAGTAGAAATTAAAGAGGTGGACACCAACACCCCCTTTAGTTAAGGAAAACAATTTTGTATGAATATGTTTATTGAAAAGTCAAATTGCTTGTTGCCTGTTATCTGTTATCAGAAGAAAATGGAGATAAAAAGTCTATATTTAGGCATTTCCTTAAAGGTTGTAGCTTCTAGATTTGCTTCAACCATACTCTTTTATACACATTATGTTCAACCTTATCAGGTATGTCTGGGCCATTGTTGGTTTAAACAAATCGTGAATCCGTCTATAACATGCCAGCAGTTCATTGCAATTAGGCATGTAGACATGGTGAAGACGACTTGCTTGAGTTCAAACCGAGCGTAAGAATGGAGGACGAACAGGGGTTTAGGTAACTTTAAAGGTGGCATGGCTGGTGGAGCCAGACAGGCCCATCTGAGTATGTCAGGAACTGCTGATCTAGTGAGATTTTCAAATAAAAGCATCTCTTAGATGTTCAGAGTCTGAAAAGGGGAGCATATCCAGTGAGCTGCAGTTGGGTGTACAGAATGCCTAGTTGAGATATATATTGGAGAAACCAAACAACCTCTCCACAGACGCATGGCTCAACACAGTAGAGCTACCTCCTCAGGACAAGACTCTGCTGTCCACCTACACCTTAAGGACAAAGGACACTCTCCAACTCTCAAAAACTTACAATACAGCTATAGGGTTAATTCCGGCCAATTATCACCTCAATCCTCACCCTCATACGGGTGATCAAAACATTGTTCCTGTAAACCAGGCCAATAACGACCCTAACGACTCCCCGTTACAGAGGAGTGGACCAGTTTCGGTTCAATCTGCTGGCTTAATGATGTTAACGACTTCCCATTACTAAGGGGGTGGACCTGTTTCCATTGAATTTGCATGTTATCTAAGCCATTACAAGGCCTTTGTTGGGCAGTAGTATAAAGCTTGATACTCCACATTACTCCAGACTTTTTGAATTGAGAAAGCTTCCTGGACAGGAAGCGAAACATCTTCAAACTTCGGAAAACAAGTCCAGTTGTTTTGTTTTTTACTTTTTTTAGAATGCCTAGTTGATGTCAGAGGAGCACAGCCACCCACGGGGGGGGGGGCAAAGGGGTCAACTGTCCTTGGCCCATGGTAGCAGAGGTGCTCAGAACTAGGCCCTAGAACCATGACATTATGGTCCATCAATCAAATGCAACCTTCATACAGCAGGACCTCTGTTGTCTCTGTGTCCTCTGCTCTCGTAGCGGACACAAAATCAGCAATTTCTTCTAGAGACCTGTTATGTATCTTAGCTGGTGCAAGTTAGCGCTAGAATAGGACCGATGAGTAATGTTTATGGAGGCTGGTAAACAATAATGGCTGTGCTGCTTCGGAGCAAACTCTGCTTTAGTGTTCCTACCAGGTGCATCCTCATCGCTGCACACAGGATCTGGGCTGGAGGTGAGCAGCTGTGAATGAAAAGCAGATAACTCCTGTAGGACCCCAACTACTAAATGAAGGTGCGGCCCATGACATTTAGAGCTCAAATCTAAAAAAAGTCACACAAGCAGTGGACGAAAATACAAACAACCTAGAGCACCCAGTAAGTATGAACATCCAAAAGCTCCACAAATCAACAGATTAAAAAATCCCAAAATGTATAATTATGCATAAAAATGTGAAGGAAATTGGAGATGCATGCATCAAATACATTGTTCTTTCTTTATATTAAATAAATATAGGAATGTTTATTTTGGTGTAATTTTTCATAAATATTGTTACTTGATGGTTGTGTGCTGCAGAACAATTGATCAAATCACTTGGTGGGGCAAAAACGGCATCAGAAAAGGTGATTGTTAGCAATCAGATGTGTATATACCATCTCTTTGATACAGATTTTAATTAAATATCCCAATTGCCATTGAGTAATACATTTGGTCATTTATAATATATTGAAATATGTTTCCAATTTTATTAAAATGATCACATATAAAAATGTGTTTAATAACTAAATAGACAGAATTCAGTATGGTAAATATTTATTTTCTACCAGTATCAGAATGCCTAGTGAGGGGGCCCATCTAAGCTTCTCCAGTCCCAGGCCCAGTCAAGGCTCTAAGCTTGCCTTATAGGACATTACAACCAAGATATGTGGAATACAGTCTGAATGCACACCATGTTGAACCCTGAGACAGAGGAACTAAAGCATCACCCGGTCTTGCGTCAACTGGAGGTGGAGGTGTAATGGAGTGAGGGATATTGGCACACCTCGGGGCCCATAGCACCAACTTAAAATCATTTAAACTCCTCAGTCTACCCGAGCATTTCTGTTAACTGTCCACATTGAGTCCCCGTAAATTTCTTTTGTAAAACTAAACGTGCACAGGATGTCTGGTCATATTCCCCTGGACTTCACTTTGCCTCCATCTGTTTAACTACTGTTTAGGAAGAATTACCAGTTTCTCTTTGACATGCTTCGGCAGAACTATGGCTTTAGATACCGGCTGCCGTTTTTGACAAAAGGTCAACGCGTGCTGCACAAGCAAAGACCTTCTCCATCTCGTCTTCTGCTACAATTTTTAGCTCTGAAAGCGGTCAAAACTCAAACTGTGCTAGTTCAGTACGGATGGAAAATATAATTTCCGTTCTACTCCTGTTTCTGAAAGTAACTCGAGCTTCTAAACACGCTCCGCTGCTTCAAATCTCTTTAGAAATTACCTGGTTAGACCTGGGGAACTTTGCTTGCAGTGGTTCTTTGTGTTTCAAGGACATGCTTTTTTTCTTCTTCTGGTGATTGATAGGAGTCATTGATTGCAAACAATACCATTAAAGGCTAAAGCCCCTGGACTTAAACTAAAAAACCCTGTGGAGAAAAACGTCCAGGACTGCCTTACCTTGCTTCGAACACTGTAGCTGTGGGAGATTGCTGAAACGCAATCAACAGCCATTGTTCTGCCCACAAGCCATCAGATGAGGACTCATCATCCGAGTTAGTCACAATGGCGGCGTGTGGTTGCTGACTAATGGATGATTTCACCGTTGAGTTGGAAGCCGTTTAGTTTGGGGAACACATGCTCGTTATCAAAACGATAAATATATATTGGTTAAAAGTTTAGCTGAGAGAATGGCAAGGCCTTTGTGCAGACTTGGAGTCTGGCCCCCTCTAGTGGTAAAGAGATGTAAGGTGGAAGAAACAGTTGAAAGTTGCTTTTAATGGGAAAGTTTTCATCTAAATACATTAGAATACATTAGAAAAGTGATCTAATTTTAGTAAAGGAATTCAGAAAGAATGACTGTCATGCTCCAGAAGGAGGGTATGCCACAAAAATTTAACGAATTACATACAAAAATTGTCTGTTTAGAGTGCTGTATTTATTTGAAAGTTTAATGGAAGGAAAAAGGGGTGGTAAAAAAGGAGTTCAGGCTGCAGGGTTAACTGCACCCTAATAATGACCGTGAAGCAAAGCCAATTCACGAGTTTGACACAGAGAGATATCCAGGATATGAGCTACAACAGTTTTATTATTTCTGTTAAGCCACTGCTCAAATAATGAATATATGAGAGAGAGCTATATATCTATCGATATATAGAAATAAGATATTAGATATTGTTTTTTATTTTATTTTGTACGCATGTCTGTTTACTCTTTATGGGAGCAAATGTCATTAATTTGCTGCTTTTAATGATTTATTTCATTAAGTCATTCATACCAAGAACGAAACCCTCTTGGAATTTGCAGAAGATAAAGAGATTTTTGGCCATAAAGGCAAAAAGTATGTTTGGGGGAGTCAAAGTGACGCTATAGAATCAAATAATAGTTTAACACGTCATGGTGGTGGCAGCATCATGCTGTGGGATGAGGCTGCATACTGGTATAGGTGCAGCAATATACAGCTATCTGTCTCTCAGTGGGGAAATTCAGGTTTACTAGAGGCAAAGCGAAAGGCAAACGGAAGCATGCAGAATCCAACAATGGTAAAGAAAAATATATAAACATAAAAACAAGAATAGGACACTCTGCAGTAAGGGCAAATCTACAACATAAGAAATATAATACTGGACATTTATTAAAAACAACATATTAAGATAAAAAAACGTGCAACTGTGTACGGGGATTTAAAAATGTACAGAATGTGCACATTTACAAGAAAGAACTGCGATTAAGAGAAGGGATGTAAGCCACTTACTGAGTTTAAGTTTGTGTGGAGCAGTTCTACTTACGAAGTCTCACAGCTGCTGGGAGGAAGGATCTGTGATAACGTTCTTTTATGCATCTAGGATGCAGCATCCGGTCATTAAAGGAGCTCTCCAGCTCTGCAACAGCTTCATATGGCACTGGAGACATTGTCAAACAGTGACGTTATTTTTGCAGGAGTCCTTTTGTCTCCCATCACCCGCACTGGGCACAGGGGTCCACAGCATAGAAGATGATGTCACCACATTATCCTAAAAGGTCGGCACTCCAAACAACCTCAGCCTCCTCAGCAGGCAGACTCTGCTCTGGCTGTTCCTGTAAAGAGCATCCGTGTTGTGACTTCAGTCCAGTTTATGGTTCAGGTGAACACCCAGGTACTTATAAGAGTTCACTATCTCAACATCACTTCCTTGGACGTTCACCGGTGTCGGTGTGGTGGGTCTGCACCTGCCTAAATCCACCTCCAGCTTCTTGGTTGTACCACAGCTGTCTTGGACCGCTGTGGTACTCTCCCCAGCTTCAGACCAATGATAAACATGGATCCCATGATGCCACACAGTTAATCTGCAGCACCTCATAAGCCTGGAGCTGATGCCAGCCGGACTTGCAGCCTTTCACACCTGGAGATGTCTCTCTTCGTTGCTCGCCTGAAGTGTTGAAAGGGACAGGATAGTGGTGGAGGGGGGGGGGGCTGTGGGATGGAGTCCTCTGAAGAGGGGCTGGTGGATGAGAGGAGCGTGGTCACCGCAATCATTTAGATTATTATGGCCAGATTTTATCTGAGCAAGTCACTTTCAAAATCTTGAAATTTTCTTGCTGTGATTTTCACCGGAACAAATCAAACCAGAAACAGCTGAAATAAACCATACTGGACAGTTAATTCTCATTTAAGCCAAGTTTTTTCTCACTCTTGCTACAAGTATGTTATTGGCCCATTTGATTATGTTGGATAAAGAAACTCCTTCACTTTTTTTGTTGTAGAAAAAACTGTTTATAAAGGTGATTAAATGTCAGACATGAAACTGTCCATGACCACTGGAGGGCAGTGTTCATCTTTTTAAATATTTTTTGGTCAGGTCCTCCTTTGATTGCTCCAAAAACGTCTTGTCCTCGCACAATAAGAAAATCACTCAGGAAAACAGAGTAAAAGGACATGCCTTCAGAAGCTTGCCTGAAATCCATCCAGCGCTGAAGCTCTCCTTAAAATGAATTATGATCTTGTTCACTGATGCAGATCAGAGTGTTTTGGTACAACTCAAAATGCCGTGATCTCTCCTCCCCTTGCTTTGATTGATTAAAGGTTAGTTTATGCTGTGTCACAGCAGGCTGTTCCTGGATAAAATGTGTGGAGTTATTCAAAAGCTTTAAACGTTTACCTAATTAACTGTGTTTTAAAATGTTCTGATTCAAGAGCGAATAGATTTTTAGAGAAAACACTTACATGAAGAACTTCACGTTGAGCCGTTCCATGCTTGGTCAAGACGAGGACCTGGGCACATGAGGAATTGGGTTTTTAATAGGGTATTACTGACTATATCATAGACTGGCGACCTGTCCAGGGTGTACCCCGCCTCTCGCACGGTGAACGCTGGAGATAGGCACCAGCAACCCCCACGACCTCATGAGGGATTAAGCGGGTCAGAAAATGGATGGATGGATGACTATATCATAGTCTGCTTTTGTTTCATGCTGAAATGAGTATACTAAACCATTTGTGGATCCCATAGGTGGGTGTGGATAACTGAGTGTTCTGTATGATTTCTTTCCCATCCTGATGCTCGTTTTGAACTTGAGCAAATTTTCCTCACCACGTCTAGATGTCTAAATGCCCCGAGTTGCAGCCCTGTGATTGGCTGATTTGCTATTCGTGCTGCTGCTGAACAGGTGTATCTAATGAGTCGGTCGATGAGAGCATAGCATCCATCACATCCATGTTCTGTGCTCTACTCACTGATGGGATGCATTTCTCTCCTCTTTTGTTGGCATTGGACTCATAACTGAAGAGTTGGTTGAAATTTGTGGGTACATACATTTTGTATGGTAGGTTGCAGCCACCTTAAAGTGTGTACAATATGTAGTAGGTTATGATTCAGATATCATAATCCCCCTTTCTGTACTTGAGCTTGGGTGAGTGGGCGTGTTTTCCTTCATAGCGCTTCAAACTAAATGTAGTTTGGACCTACTGATCTCTTTTGTTTGTTATTGGGTGTTGCCTTGTTGGAAAATATACCAAACACTGGAAAGTTATGAAAGCCTCATGAAAACTATGCTGGTTTCCATTAACAACTGTATCCATGTAGAAAGCCCAACCCATCTTCTGCACAATGTAGATTTCAAACAAACCCCAAGAAGTTTTTATAAAGATCCAGTTTCTTCTTCAGGCTGGGGGAGAACAGACGGCGTGGCCCAGCCATGGTGTTGTTTTTTTTGGCCAGCTTACTTGAACAATTCAATAAGCCTCCATTAAAAGTGGAGCATGAAAAACAGGCGGCCGGGGAGATGGCCACAACACTGGAGGCCCCAAACCTCCAGTCTGGGCGCTGGAGAGGGACCCGGCACAGACCCACAATCCTAAAAATCAATCTTCTCCTGTAATGATGCGGACCGAGCATAAACAAAACGGCACCTCTATAAAAAGAGAACTGGCTCCAGATCTTCTGGGTGTTGTCTTTTATTGTGAAGATAAAAGATGTAAATTAGAGAGGAGTCATACAGGCAGAGCAGAATCTGAACGGGTTCTGCCCTAAATTAGAGTTTCAAGACACAATCACTGTTTTGCCATCTGTTTCAGATAAAGATGGGGGCAAAAGTGGGGTTGCTGCTGTATTTGTCAGCTTGGTGGGGATCTCTTCCTGGTTGATGCTGGAAGATGCTACATGAATGAGATGTAATTGCGTCAAATCCCAGTAATTACCATTGATCCTTCTCTAAATCAATGATGTTTGTTACAGGAGCCGCAGAGACCCTAAGGATGAGTTATTGGCGTTTCCCATGAAAAATGACCAAGTGGGGGATTCATACAGACGCACCAGGCTGACTGATTCAAAGACTCGGTCAGGAGTCTCCTGCTTACCAGGTTGGTAATTGGACTTGAGTCGGACAGTATTCCCAAGCTAGATTTTTGTACTGCCGTCTATTGAATGCAGTCTAAGGGAAAGTCATGAAAGTGGCAAAAAATCTTCCTCTATTTGATTCCTTTTTAATCAGCTTGCAAACATGTGCAGTAGACACAAAAAGTCAGTTTTCTGTGACGTTAAAGATTACAGAACCATTTCCACCTCTAATGTGAGGTATATCCTGTATAATTCAAGTGAGAAACAAACACATCTGTTTGAGAAAAATAGAAATAGCTGCACTAATCAGGTTGTAAGTGTAATTTAGGCCATATTGGCAGTTGCCCAGGGCGGCATCTGTAAGGGGAACCGAAAGCACCAAGTATATCAAATAACTGTTGGGTTTCTGGTTTGGCTATTATAAAACCCTACTTTTCTTCAGGTGAAGAAGTTCTTTTGTAGGTGTTTGATGTTTGCTTGTGCTAACGGTGATCCAGAAAAAGTTCATTAATCTTCAGGTTTTCTAGTACCCACCTGAAGCTGACGGTTTGACTTCACCTAGCTTGGAAAAAAACGTCTAGTTTCCTCTGAAGTGGAGTGGGACTCATTTTCAGCCCTGGAGTTTCATGCCTCACACCGGCACACTTAAGATAACGATCTATTAGTATTATTTTAAAAATGCAGATTTATTTTGATATTTCATCCTATTCCCTTTCACTTTTGAGCTTTGTGAGTTTATCATCTTAGTTTCTAATTATAAAAAAATATATAAAGGTCACTGATATTGTTTTGCGTATAGAAAGCAGTTATTACAGAACTAATGGTTGTTTGTTCACATACTTTGTTACAACAGCTCACTTGTTTCGTCCATACTAACAAGACTAGGGCTGGGCCTTTATTTTGTTCTTTTATCGTTGTCTTGAAAAGTTCCTTATTATGATAAGAATTTGGATTTATCTTGACAACGATAAAACACAGTTACCTGAAAACGACTGCAAGAACCTGTAAATAGTCTTTTATCATGACTTTTATCATTATCACAACATTACCACAATATATTGTGATTACAATTTAAAGTCTGTATCGCCCATCCCTATTTAAAAAATATGGTCATAATTCTCAGGACAACTGAAATCAACCCCTGTTACAAAGCCATCTGATAAACTCTGGTGCGTTTCATGAATGTAGAGCTGAACCATCTCAGGTCACTATTGATAAAGAACAGCGCCACACTCTTCATTATAATATTCACTTAAGTTATCCTACCTGCCCACTCAGGATTTGTGGGCTCATGGCTGTCACTTGGTGCTGTATCTTACTTCTGACTCTAAGGGGCTACAATAGTTATGGGGCGTTGCATCATGCTATTATTTAAACTATTTAACATTACATTATGCGCCACAACATCACAAAAGTTAATGACTTGGTAATTAACTTGTATGGTGGTATGCAGGCCGACTTGCCAAACTGAGTTTAATGAAAAAGCTGCTAGTTTTTGCATATTTATCAGCGTCTGTTTTCAGAGATTTCCTCTTTAAGTCTAGCTTGCTCCGCCATGCCGCCCTTGCTCTTTATCTTTCCAACGCCATTGACTGACTGCGCTGACGCTATGTCAGGGTGCGCGGGAAAAAACAGAAGGAAAAAATTAGCTGCCATTGGAGGGGGAGGCAGGGACAGAGCCAGGCTTTTTAATTTGGGGGATCAGATTACAGGGGGGTCCATTATAATATATCAGACTGACCCACTGGGAATTGTCCCGGTCCTCCCAATTAACCAACCTGAGGCTGACGGTAACTTTACCATGTTCAACTGTGGGTATAATCTTCTTTTGTGTGGGTTTTCTGTGGGGAGTTTGCGGGTTCGAGTCCCGTGGTCTGCAGGGGCTTTCTGTGTGGAGTTTTTGCACGTTCTCCCAGTGTCTGGCTAGGTTTCCTCCGGGCGCCCCGGTTTCTCCTACCACTAAAGACATGCCGGTCAGGTCAGCCCTTAGTGGCAGCGTACTCAGTCGCAGTGGCTCAGGCTAACCCTCCATCTGATCTATGACATTTTGTTGTGTGTGCCGTGTATGTATAGAGACAAATAAAGCACCTTATCCTTAGAATTGGGGCCAAAAGTTAAAGTTTGGTTTAATCAGACCAAAACACATTCTGCCACAATGTTTTGTGAGCACTTAGCCAGGCCTGGATGTTTGAAGGAAACAGCTCGTGTCCCTCAGCAGGTCATTATTACATGTTTATGTGATCCCCGATAGCAAACTTGTTCAAGGTGGAATTGACAGAGAAGAACCCCCTCCCCTCTATAGCTGCCCTGGGTAATTACCTGTATTGTGCCTCGGTTTATGGTTATTAAATGATACTGATTTTCTTGTATCATTCTCCAGAGTGATACCTTTGTACACTGACACCTTTTAGATATTTTGTATCCTTTTTGCAAGCTGTGGCTTTAGCTAAACTATGCCATTGCAAGAAAGTAAATTCCAAGGACAGCAAAGCTTCATTCATGAATAAACTCTATAAATGAAGGCAGGTGTGTGCCTGAAAAGACTAAATGTTGTAAAATGTGTTTGCTCTGAAAGATTTCAGTGTGCCAAAGAGCAAAAATGGAAGAAATATGTAGGAGGTGAAATACTCTTTCATGGCACTATACTCATTTTTGGTTTAACTGTACATGTCAAGAATTAATCCTAACATCTATAAGATTTGATTTGTAGTTAGAAACGCATTTGGAACCATTTCCACTCAAGTTAGCTTCCCTCTCAATTTCTGCAGAGTTTTGTTTAGACCGAACAGTCGAAGTAAAATTATAATTAACAATAACGCAGAACACCACTAAAAAATCTAAGGTACCCCACTTTTTGTTGGAGGGGGAAACAAGTTCAATAACTATTGATTCAGCAGAATTACATTAAATTTATACCACGTCCCTCAAATATAATCTTTACACATATTCAATTTTAACCAAGTTGAATTGCCTCTAACTTTCATACCAGCTACTGAAGAAGTTAAAGCAAAACCCTTCCTTGTTTCTGTGTTAATGCATGCTCTTTCTCTCTGAGTGTTTTCTGTGGGATTGTTCGTGCAGTGTCTTCATGTGCGCTTAATTTCGTTGTTTTGGTCTCGCAGTCTGGAACAGCTGCAAATTGTTAGGGTAAACCTTGCATTAGCAGAGCTCCAGTGAGGGAGGAGAGACTGGGGGAGGCGAGGGGTCACCAGGCTGCTGAGAGGCAAAGCTCAAAACCGAGCACCAACGAAAACAGTCGATGCTCACACTCTGTCCTACATTATCACCTCCGTACCTCTGGGTTTCCCCACATGTCCTCATGACTACGCTGAACCACCAAAAATAGCGTTTGTCATGTTTCGGCTCTGACTAATTACTGGACTGCACTTAATCTTAGCCAGATAAACCGTCTCAGCGTAATCTTTCAGTCACACTCCTACAGGAACAGCTGAGGTTCACACAGGCTGCGAATAACCTTTGGATTTAGAGGGTTTTGTTAACGTAGCAGTACATCTTTGTGCAGGGTATCTCTACTAAGATTTGTTGAGTGTGTAAGAGAGGAGGGTTTGCTTTTAAGGTCGGATCATGACATGGAAACGTGCTGCAGACTTCCTGTAGTAAGGAATCACTCTGGGTTTGGCTCCAGCCATCTGTTCCTCCGAACATCTTAAAACAAAGATAGCGATCGCCCCGGCGTCCTGGCTGAAGGGTTTCGTTTTCGGGGAGGACCAGTGAGTGAGGAGGTAATATCGGAGGTCAGAAAAAGCTAGGATGCGATGTTCTGTTCTCTGAAAACGGCAAACTGGGTCAGATCGGCCCGCTCTGTTCATTTTCCATCGCCCCTTGACTGAGCAACTCTTGATGTGGAAAGAGATAAACCATACTGCGACGTCTACGGTTACAGCCCAGCTTAGGAGGTTTAATTGGTGTGAACAGTACCAGGAGCTTTCCTCACTCCTCTTCTTGGTGTGCGTGTGTGTTCATCACAACAACTTTCACAGCCTTGACAGCTTCTCAGCGTCTGTCTGGGGAATGTGTGCAGGTACAAACAAAAGAAGCTTTTGACAAAACAAAGCTTTTCCTGTTTTTGGACCTACAGTATAACAACTGGTTTCCTGTATGAAAAAAAAAAATCAAAGGGTTATGTTTTTATTTAAGGTCAGGAAAGTCCTGTTAGCAGCTAATGCTTGCCAGAATGGGACATTTAAGACTGTTAGGTGCTCATAAAAATGAATTTGCATCACAATAATTTTTAACATCATCAAAAAGTGAAATTTGCATCAATTAGTTACCCATCTGATGTCTATGGTAAAAGTCCTGCAGTAAAAGGAAAGTTTAGTGGAAGGAATACAGCTTGGTTGGAAAAAATAAACGTACACAAGCAGCTGGGATGAGAAGATTGTGAGGCACAGCCTAATGTAGAGTTTGAGGGAGATTCACAAAGTATGTGTTGCAGCTGAGGTCGGACCTTCAAGAGCCACCAGACACAGACCTGTGTTTGTGTAACATACCGAATCAAATCAAAGTGCAAATCTCTTTAAAGCCAAGTGATAACAACCCAACCATTGTCTTCAGGGTGGATTGGTTTATGGAGTTGTGTCCAAGTCTTTATCCATGCAGGCCGAAAATGTGAAGTGGAAAGTACTGACGGGCCAGAAGTAGTTAATTTAAATTAAAAAGTTTTCTTCTACTTTTGCATGCTCAAAAATCTACTAAACCTGGAATGTTTTCATGATTCTTGTAGTAAAGGGATCTCTATCTTATAAAGAGGGTCTCAAATGGTTGCCTTTTTAAAGGATAAGCATGTAAATTCTGAAGTTTTTCGGTCAGCTGTCACAGCTGTAATCTCTGCAACAAAAATGGGATACGAGTCCTTTCTTCAAAAATGCTTTCTGCAACAAATTTGTGCTTTTCTTTAACTGCAGTTAGGGATTACACAAAATCATTTTGGGGGTCACAAATGGCCCCTATAGTCCGTGCTTTGGACACCCATGGTTTATGTGAAGCCAATAATCAGAAACAGTGGCTGCAGCCGTGTTGGTGCCATTGAAAAGAAGCCACACAATAATGGAAATTTCACCAGTTACTGTTTGTTTCACAATGAACACATAGCAGCTTTGGAAAAAACTGAGATGTCGCACTTTTGAATGTCTGGTTTTATTACCAAGCATTACTCGATCCCAGGTGAGCTGAGTCACAGCAGCAGCCCTGCTTTGCTGCAAAGGCTCTCTGGAAAGTTCAAGTCGGGAAACTCCAGTCAGGGCGGTGAGGCGTGACGCGACTGGCACATATGGCCCAAGTGTTTTTGTTGCATTCCAAGCACACATAGCTGCGTGTGAAATTTACCCATTTTCAATATTCTGACTTTCTGAAAGAACCAAAAATCTTGACCCAAACTTGAAAGTGCAGGTTAATCATCATGACAGCTGAGGTGGGACTGAACAGGACTTAACACATGCAGATCCAGATCATACATGCATCGTTCTGTGATGTATTTCGCTGTTGTTTTTCTAAAATAGAACTTCAACAAGAATCTGGCCCAATAGTATTTATTATGAATGTACTCTATTCCACAAAAGTATTAGTTAATCATACAGGCTCAGATACGTACATATTCCTAATATTTTGATACCTTTTCATTAAGAACTTGCAGACAAACATTTTTGCAGCCATAAACATGGTTTTGGCACAGTTCTAGGTACATATTTAAACACTGGTCTCATCAGAATTTGATGGGCCCATTTAAATTGGTTGTTTTCCAGCCCGTGGTTCAGCTTTTAGGCAACAATCTTGAGTTGGGTTAGGGTTGAGGCGATTCCAGAAGCTCCAGCCTGCCCAGTTCAGGCCAAAACTACGAGTGAGTTGCTTTAATTGTAGTTTTTAAGAATAAGGAGGTAGTCCTCCATCCACCATCGACCATGTTTCAGTTGGTACAATATTACTTGGTTTGAAAGTCTCAGCCTGAGTCAGTCAAGCTAATTTCTGGTTGTTGTGTTCAAATAACTGTGTTTGCCTAACCCGACCTTAAAATTTGTCTCCACGTGGGTAAATGGAGAAATTCTCACCCATCTCTAAGGTGTTTGTTTTGGAGCAGGTGCTCCTTTCTCTAACTATCTCTAACTTAGATGGTAGAACACCAGGACAGTTTATCTTCAGTTTATCACAGGCCTGAGCATTTTCCTGAAAACCCTAACTTGTTTATTTATTTATATTTTTTCCTGAGGGTGACAGAGGGTTGTAACTTGCAGAACAGATTATTTTTGTTTTGAACTGACAAGTTTTCCATCGTTTGGTTAATTAAAAACTTGCCCGGCTGACACAGCAGAGCCCTTAGTAGACATGAAACATGGATTAACGCACAGGCAGAAGGGACTGCTGATGCCAGTTTGGCCTCTCGCTGTAGAGAAAGACAGTGACTTGCTGCTCTGAAATGAGCAGGAGCGAGCGACTGCAAGTTCCCACTGTGCGACAACGTCAGCCCAGCAAGAGTGCACCTCCTGCACCATGCCCAGAATAAAGCATCCTCAGAATAATGGGCCTCATTCATTCACCTTTTCCCCTCCTTTACACGCCGACACTGGCTTTATTTTCATGTGGTGTTTCTGCATCATGGAAGTTCTGAAAATGACCGTCAATTATTTGATTGCTCTAATTTCCCCGCAGGTTATTTTGCTGCTGTGACAGAAACACAGAAAAACCACTTCCTTCTGCACAGCTAATAGAACTAGATTCTTTGGGACTTGGGAAAGCAATGTGAGGGGTTGCTTGCTGTCCAATTTGCAGGATTTGGGTCCCGGCAGCTATAATAGCAAATAGATATCAGTGAGTTGTCAAGCCTGTATTAAAAACAGTCGGCCAGTAATGACTCTTTTATGGCGAATTCCTAAAACTTGACCCTGGATCAGCAGGATTCTAATCAGTGGAGGCTCTGTTTTTGTTCTCTTCCGTGTGTTCATGTTTTTGTTCTTTTCCAGCTCATTTCCCACAGTAGCTGTCTACCCTTTGCCTCACATTAGAGGGTGAGCTCCAAGCCTTTGTCTTCATGAGTGGATCCTCTTATTTTCGGGGATTTCAGCATCAATTTAACGGGCCGTGTCTCGTTCCCCATCTGTGTGTCTAGACAAGATTACAGTAAGACCATTTGGATGTCATGCGCCGAAACGAGTGATTCTGGCGGCACGGAGGTTCGTTAAAGCGTCCAATACTAAAAACAAAACCTGCAGATGTGGTTTGAAGTCTTTCTGGCTTCAGAGCATTTCCAAGGTAGAGGACAGTTTGTGCATTCCTCGCATTCTCACAAAAGATCTCCTCCTTACATAGCTGACATTAAATCTAAATACGAACGCGTTAATGTGTTCAAGATGTGTTAAATTAGCCTTAAGATTCATGAGGTGAATTCTTAACCTACAGCAGTTATCTGACTTATGAGAATCTGTCGGTGCTTGGTCCCTAAGCAGGAGGTTCTGCAGGAGGTTTAATTGATAGATTTCCTTTCACTGTTACCACTTACAGTAGGGTGAGGAACTGCGGCAACATCAGTGACTCAATGCAATGATCTGGGGTCTCATTTGTAAAACTTTGCGTAGAATCCATACTAAAAGTGCACATGCGGCAAAATAATGAATTTATAAAACCATGTGCACACACACCGGCACACAATTTCCCTTTATAAATCACAGCTGTACCTGAATGTTTGCGTACCTGGTTCCGCCTCATGTTCTGCCCTCTACACAAACAGATTCAACCATAAATGGTCATCATGGGGACGTGGCAGCCATGGAGAAAAAGCAAAAAATAAAACTATATAAAACAAAAAAACACACAAAAGCATTTTAGGAAGCCGACATACGCTGCACTCCTGGGTGTGAGCGGTAAGCGCACTGCGCTCTGGGGGTCGGAGAACGGCCTTTCAGAGGGGAGGGAGGTGTCGCCACTTTCCCCTCCAGTTTATAGCAAAATGCAATAATCTGAGTCTAAAGCGCTATCTTGGCCAGGAAATATTTGATCCCTGACACCACGTTTCCTTCTAATTCTCCCATCTTCAAGGTCCTCCAGCCGTGCCAATGCCTCCACCGCGCAGCATTACGCACCAGTGTGTTTGACCGTTTACAACAATTAAAGCGATTGCTGCACATCTTGTCACAATTATCTGTTAATCTGTGCAGCGCGTCACCCTGATTATCATTAGGGAGAGGAATGTGATGGTAGAAAATGTGATGTTGTGTGGACTTTTATTTAAGATGGCTTATGGGATTTTTTTATTGAAAGGTTCCTATGTATAGTTATGTCACCAGCGCAAGCGTGACTAACACTGCAGTACTGAATGCTTATGATGATGTCGAGCTGTGATTAAAAATTGAACGTCTGAGAGGAATCATGATACAGTTTAGCTGCAATTCACCACTTTACCATCTGCATCGCCAATTTTCCCAGTCTCTCAAATGAGCGTACGCCTCGGTCAGAGTTACTGTGAGGACGGCACACTTTCCCGTCCATTTTTTTTTTTTAATAGATCCCAACTTTTGCGTGGAAAGTTGCGTACACATGTTTCAGGCCCCATTTTGTGCGTTCGCAATCTTTATAATTAGTCTTTCTTTGATAAATTTTTTAGATTTTTCACGCAACTGTTTTAAATCCTCCCTGAAAACTCTTTCTTTTTCTCTCTACCCAGTATGAGATATTGTTTTTAGTGTTTTTTTTTAATGTATCTGTTCTGTATATTACTTGTTTCACTCTATTTTACTCTCTTTCCAACCTTAAACTGGACTGTTGAGGGTTGGAACTGGGCGGCAGATCCTGTAGCATTAGCATTAGGATAATAGTTAGAATTACCAAACATCTAATTTACCTGTACAGAAGGAAAACTGCAACCTCCACATGGCGGCTGAGCTCATTTGCTTCCTGGATTTGGCACCAAAGCTCGAAAGCTTGACCAATGTCAGAAATGTAATACTGAGAAGAAGCCATTTCTCAGCGCTATCATGGAGCTGCTACAGTCCTGCAGCGCCTGAACTCCATCTAATGTGACTTCAACCTACTATTCCTATTGGTGCAGAGTCCTTTCATGTCGACGTTGGTATCGTAACAAGAAGTAAATATTTATACATTTTGGCCCCGTCAAATGTTTTTTAAAACGATTATGTATTTACTAAATATTTATTCTTCAGTAAAATTTATACTTTTATTCTGAACCACTCTAGATGTTCTGTGGATGTTTTATTTAATTTTTTTTAATTAATGATTTTGGTGAAAAAGTTGTAGCTACAACCTTTAGGTGATTTCTTGATTCTACAAGCCAGACAGGAGTCGGGCTTGGATCTGGTTAGCAAACCTGACCTCAGCTTTCCAAAAGAATGTGTTTAATCAATGTGAAATCATGACTGTACAGGGGAGTGATTACTGTTCCCTATAGGGCCATTTAAATTATTTAAACACTGCATTTTGTATTTACTCCGGTGATCTTAGTCTGATATTAACAAATATTTGCCATTCTGAAACATGCAACTGTTATGAAAAGCAAAAACAGAGAAAATCTTATACTTATTCACAGCACTGTGGGTGTCTAAGTTTGACAAGAAATATCAAGTTATAAACGCAGCATTCCTACACACTGTACCATGTTTATCCGGCACCAACCACACTCTTGATTCTTTGCCAATTGGGTCAGTCAGGCGGCTGAAAAATATACAGAGCTGTATAATAAGAAAATTAAAAAGGAGTTGAGGAAGAAAAGAGGAGTGAGCGGGGCTGTGTTTACTCACCCACTTCATTCCAGCTAAAACCTCTTCACGTTTTACAGAATCTGAAAAGGAGGTCACGGGCCACAACAAGGCCGTGGTAGAAAAACAGTTGTACATCGCTGAGGCAGGCACTTTTGGGAAATGTTTCCTGTACGTATGGATGTGTAAGGGGATTTACTGTGTGCCTGGGAGTGCACACGTGCTGGCATCTAACCACTAACAGACTTGCTCCAGATGTGGCACAGTGTGAAGCAGCTGGGTAGGGTTCTGGTGCCTTGGAGTAAGTCCGGTGCTGGTCTGCACTAAGAGAACCATGAGAAAATTCCTGAGGGTTCACCGTACACGTGACCTGAATCTATGCTTCATGCATGTACAGAATGTCTACATATTGTTTTTTTTTTTATTTATTTTTTTATTTTCACCATTAGTAGCTTAGGAGCGCACAGCCCATTTAAACCTCGCTGATTGCACAATAATCAGGCAGCCATTACCTTGACAAAGGGAGTCTAAGGAGGGCACAAAAGTTTACACAGTTCAGCAGTTTACAGTTAGAGGCTTTTAAGATTAGGAGCCTGGTATGATTGGACTGAACGGCGTGATGAAGGCATTAACTTCATGAGGAAAAAAAGAGTGAAGACCAAAAACATGCAGGAATTGGGTTTTCTGAGAAAAGGCGAACCTAAACTTCTGAAAACCCCCTGATGGTGATCTAAAATGTCTTGTACTGAAAGTGGATACTTAAATACACCTTATAGCGAGGTGCACAACTTCTTTCCTCACTGTCTGACGTTAAATCAGACTAAACCCCTCTGGTTTTTAGGTCTGTTAGGTCTACTGAATTTGCTAAATGCCAAAATAGGATACTTTTAATATAGTTTTTGTTTAGCGTTCTTATAATTCCTAACTTGATGTACATTTCATTGGTATTTAGCAGAGTTGGCTTTTAAAGCTGTAGGATATTTGGTCAGACGTTCTGAGTATCCTCCCACAAGCATCTCGCTGCAGTTGGTGTATTTTTGCCCATTTCCCTCCAGACAGAAACTCGGGCTCATGTCTTGAAATCTTGCTTAAATGTTTCCATGTAATGTTTTTTCCCCATGGTGCTGTCTATTTTGTAAAATGCACCACTCTCTCAAGCAATAACATAGCCACACATGACCCCCTTACCTCACAGTATGGTGTTCTCAGGCTTGCAGGGCAATGTGACACCTGTCATTATGGCCCAGCACTTGAACTTTAACATCGTCAGACAACAGGACATGTCTCTGGAGTTTTTCCTTCTTCCTCTCTTAGTGGCCTTACCTCTTACCTCTTGACCGGGTCAGTTTCAGATCACCCAGCATCTTCACAAGGTCTTTTGCTTTTTTTCTAGGGTTGATATGCAAGCAGTCCCTTGGTACTTATTCTTGAGTAGAGATGTAAGATGAGACAATATTGTTTGAGATGGTCTATATTGGGTTATAATTATACTTTTATGTTAATATGTATGTAGGTTATTTTTCATCTTTCTCATATTTATCTACTGCTGTTTGTTAAAAAATGTGCCTGTGACACATTTGGGATACAGCTTTGATTCAGAGATGCATTTTTACAGCCCTATTTCCAGATTAACCATCAGCCATCTGGAAATGGTATCCAAAGGTCCAAAGCTCTTGTTGGTACCTTTTTTATTTGTACGTTTGAGATGTTTACCAAATTAATTGAATGTCAGACAGTGAAGCTTATGGGCCTTTTTATACATTGAATGTAAACATCTTGGTTTGGTAAATGGTTTGTACTTGTATGGCGCTTTAACTAGTCCGACGATCCCAAAGCGCTTTACAAAAAAAGTCATTCACTCATTCCCACTCTGATGGTGGTGAGCTGTGTTAGTAGCCACAGCTGCCCTCGGGCGGACTGACAGAGACGAGGCTGCCATACATCGGCGTCACCCGAAGTGTCTTACCCAAGGACACAATGACTGAGACAGTCAAAGCGGGGGATCACACCGGCAACCTATCAATTACAGGACCGCCTCCCTAACTGTTTAAGTTGTCTTGGGAGCCATAAAGAACCGCTGGTGGATCAGTTCATTGGACGTTTGTTTCTGTTAAAAAAAAACACCAAAAAAGTTTTTAATAAGCCATCCACAGACCGATAACGACTGAGTTGCTGTTTTTCTTCCCCCGACATTAAAAATCGAGTTTCACATTGAAGCCGTCCATGAAACGAGGTCCAAATATCTGTCCTCCTCTAGTCAAAGCTGGAACAGACGAGGGAAAACCCACTTTTATCCTAATATCTATTGACGTGTCTCAATTGTTGAACAATAAACACGATCAGAAACAGACGTGGGTTTAGACTTGAGTCCGATCGCTTTCAACATGACTGCTGCAAAACAAAATGATGTGAGTTCTGAAAACAAAATGTCAGGGGAGGTCCACAGCTTTCTACGAAGCAAATGGAAACTAGCCATGAGGCTTTTGTGTTTACTTGAAGAGCGCTGCTGGATGACTTGCTTGTAATAAATTTGCTAGCTAGAGAGGTTTCCCTACTGGTCCTAAAATGCTCAGCAAAACAACCACAAAGCTCTGGATTACAGAGCTTTGGGATAGCATTCATGTCCCTGAACGTTTCCTCATTTCACCACAATGTTATACCGCCACAAAGTTAGGTTTAGTTCATTAGGATCTTATGTAATAGACTGAACTGAAGGACTGCACGGTTTAGAAGAGGAAAATAAATAAGCTTTTTAAAACTGAATACATAAACTGTTACGTTTGTTTTTAAGTCCCCCTTACGCTGATACCCCTAAAATAAAACTCAGTGCACATAATTGTCTTCAGGTAAGGTAAGTTTATTTATATAGCACTTTTCAGTAACAAGACATTCAAAAGTCAGCTAATCAGTAACTGTAGTCCCCCTGTGCTGGGCTGAGGTGGGAGGACCTGTTGACAGGACATCTAACCGTTTTTATTCCCCTAAATCTGGCTTTGAATGAAGAGTGGTTGGAAGAAAGTCACAAGAAGTCCAGTTTGCACAGTTCACCACAATCCATGTAGGGGACACGGCAAACATTTGGAAGAAGGTGCTCTGGTTAGATGAGAGGAAAATGAACTTTTTTTGTTCAAATGTGAAACACTATGCGTGTGGTGTTTGAGAAACAAACACTGTACATCACTCTGGGAGGCAGAATACCCCTACATGCCACACTTTTCAGAGTTGTATTGGTTAAAATTATTAAAATCTTATAAAATTTTTACTGTTGAGTCATTCACTTCCCAGTCCCATTAAAATGCCTTAAAGTTTCGGGTGTAACATAACCAAAGGTTAAAAATTTCAAGGTTAATATAAACTTTTACAAAGAATTTACTATGGTTCTTTTTTTGACATTGAAATTTGCTTCTAGGTCCGATATGCTGTGGAGTCTGGGATGATATTCTGCATACCAACAAGTGGTTGTTTGAAATGCTATTGCCTTTGCATTATCTCAATGCAGTCGGTCCACTCTCCTCAGACATCATCAGTGCAGTTTTGTCTAACCATTCCCTGTAACCTCAAGAGATGGTTGTGTGAAAGTCCTAGGAGATCAGCTTCAGTCCTTTTCAGCTTTTCCATTTCTGAATATCTACAACCATGCTACATTTAATGTCACTTGAATGCCCTTTCCTCCCCATTTGGATGGTCTGAACATCACCATGTCTAGATGCTGCCATGTGATCAGCAGTAGTTCTTGCATGGATGCTGCACTGGGTGGTTTGTTACGCAACTAATTGGAACCACTAAAAGCGTAAAAAGATATTGATCTTTTGAAATTCAGGTTTATGCATGACAAAGTGTTTTAGATTTGCTTTGCTTTGCTTCATTGTCGGGTAAACGGCTAAAACAAGAGCGGAGCAATTTGACATTGACTTGACGTGGGGGAGTTGAGGTTATTGGACACATCTGTTGATAAAAGCCACAGCTGGAGTATTTGACCGGTGAAAGGCTTTGTCTGTGAGGGATGTTCTCAGGTATGGTAAATACTGGCAAGCTGCCATACTGACAGGCTCTGGGTATTTTACGTTTGATGTGTGTGAATGTGCTCTTCATGAAAAACACTGTGGCAGTGGACATTTCGATGTTTTCATGACTGCGGCTGCTTCTGACTTTCAGCAGATCGTATTTTACACACTGTGGTTTGGTTTAAGGTTGGGGTTAGAGCGTGGGTTTTACATTTGGGGTTTAAAGCTCTCCGAGCTCGGTGCCTGGGCTGATAAATTACTACGTGCTTCAAAAATGTATGCAGGTGTCCTACATGCATTCGTTCTAGTTAAGCTGTTACAAAACATCAGTTTATCTTTTTACACATGGATTTTACCAAATGGAAAATCAGCCAGTCACATTCCAGCGGCTGAGTGCATTTAGACATCTAGATGTAGTGTAGATGACTTGTTGAAGTTCCCAACGTGAAAGAAATGGGATTTAAGTGACTTTAACATGACCTGATGACAACCTTATGCAGGTTAGAGTAGAATGAACCAGCATGGCGAACCTTGAAGATGGGCTTCGGCGATGGTTCCCAGCCCTGGTCTCAAGTACCCCCGTCCTGCATGTTTTAGGCGTCATCGTGCTGCCACACACCTGACTTTTAGGGATGGATGATGGGGAGACTTCTGCAGGACTTGATGGCTGCAGAGGAGGTGATGCAATCATTTGAATCAGGTGAGTTGTAACAGAGACGCGTCTAAAACTTGCAGGTCAGGGGTATTTAAGGTCCAAGGTTGGGAATCACTGGGCTACAGCAGCAGAAGACCCCAAAGAGTGCCATTCTTGTTAGCATAGAAAAGAAAAAGAATGCTACAATTAACACACAAAATTGGAAATTTTCAGAAAAATGGTGCCTGTGTTGTTGAGTCGATTTCATATGTAGGGTCAGTATTTGGTGTACACATCATAAAGCCGTGTTTCCATCAACATCTTTCATGTGCATTTTGAAGTATCGTATTAGAAAAGGTTCATGGAAACAGCAGAACCTAAACCAACTTCTTAAATTTTGTAAAAAAAGGTTTTCACGCTCACTCAAGGTGGTTTTGGCTTTTCTGAAAAAGAGTTAATGTGCAAAACGAAAGTTGGAAATCACATTTTCCAAATAAGTTCTGACACAGCGCATATTTACCTCACATGATTGATCAGCTGATACCGCTGCTGGTGTCTTCAGGGATATTCCCGTAATGAATAAAAACATGGCTGGAAGTCTCCAGACAGTAACATCACCAATGCTAGTTGACGTAACAGAACAACTACACCTTAGCCTGATAGCGACACATTTCTGAAAACATGGCTTCATTTTTCTCAGATGTGTGGTCCATGCTAGTTTGCAACCTCTACTTCCTGTTTATCACAGCCAATCATAACATCAACTGTGGACGAAATCATGCTTTGCATAGCCTGGTTAATTCCCTTCAAACCAGTAGGTGGAAACATACCTAATTCACACTTTTTTATAGTTATTTGGTTTTTACGAAATTTTAAAAGTTTACTCAAAATTTGCACGACAGTTGGATGGAAGCATAGCAATAGAAGCATCAATGGATATTCCCTGTTTTCAGTGGTTCAGGCTGACGGTGGTGGTGTCATGGTGTAGGGAATATTTTCTTGGCTCACTTTTGACCCATTAGGACCATTTGATCCTTATTTGAAATCCACTGCTTATTGTTGCTGATCATATCCATCCCTTTATGACCATCATGACTATTTCCATTTGGATAATTCCCTGTGTCACAAACTCAAATCATCACAAACTGTTTTGTTGATCATGATGGTGCATTGTAGTCCAGAGGACTTGATGCGGTTTGTACCATAATTTGGCACATTTTATCAGCCAGATCTTAATCAGAAGAGATAAGAAAAGAGTTAAACCTTAAACAAATTTATCCTCTAATTTTGTAATCTAATCTAATCTCTTACCAAAGAAGAAGAGCCAGAGGTGAAGTTATTGCCAAACTGCATAGATATTATTTGGAGATTTTTTTTTCTTTCTTGTTTTTTTTTTTTTTTGCAACAACTAGCTTCAAAATCATATATTTTTCCCCCCATTATTATTCTGTAAATAAACACTAAAAAAAGGAAAAATGAAGCCCCATGTAAACCTTTACAGTGCCGGTTCTGCTCTTTTTTTAATGCCTACTTGAATTTGTGCCTTTGCGTTTACATTTTATCTACTGTATTATTAGGCCTATTTCATGTGCCAGTGAAGCATCACAGTATGTGGGTGTTTGAGCTTGTTTTTGGGTTTTTATTTATGTATACTTCACATCTCTTCACTCTGAGAGTCATCACCAAGCTTCCAAAACAGCCCCCTGGGTGATCTAAAACTAAGCTCTGACAAAACATCATTAAACGCAAAAAAAAGCATGACCTAGTTTTTTTGTGATTGCAGATGGAGACAACTTCTAAAAACAGGCTGGGTATCTCGGTGGATTAATGCAAACATGTATATATGATCGGTTCCTCTCTGTCTGCAGAGTGAAACGTCTCCAGGGAACATGGTCGTGTAGGTACTGTTGAATCTCCTCAGGTCACAGGAAGTCTCAGATCACAACCTAGTTGCAGTTTATTTACTTGGTTCTTCTCCTTCAATTGTTCTTCCTCTTCCACTTCTCACTTTGACCGGTGCACAGTCCCGTCTCTGATACACCAATACTGACACATTATGGTTTGGGACACTGTTGACCCCATGCAGGATTAGCGCTGATAACATTTGTACTTTGATGTTTTTTGCTAGTTTGAAAACTGCCTAAGAGAACTTTTTACAGGAAAAGGATTAACAAAAATCAACTAAACAGTAAAAGTGTTCAAAGGAACTCCAAAGTTTTCCCAGAAGTCTGCCCCCTCTGGTGACAAGTTGAAATGACACTAGTGTTGTGCACGAGAGAAGAGACAAATCAAGTTTGTTTATAAAGCACATTTCAGTAACAAGATGATTCAAAGTGCTGTACATGAACAGAAAAAACATTAGAGGGAAATATTACATAGGAAATAATTACATCAACAAACGAATAAGCTAGTAAATCTAGTCTAGTCAAGTAAATCCTTGACTAGACTTCTTTCATACATTAACAAACATACATTAACAAACAAAAGCATAAAATCAAAGTACTTAATTGTTTCTATTCATAATAAGAAATAAACTAGTGAAATCCTTGGGGGCTTCTGATTAAGAGCGCGCTGCGTGTCCAACCACGTGCATGCCCAGAGAATATGACCCGGATCACTCTTTCAGGAACTGACAAATGCAGCCTATAGAGACAACTGGGGACAATGCAGGACAACTCCTTTTTATAATACGAAATGCCAATAACACCAAATAAGTGCAAGATGATTGAAGTCATTGTAGCTATACAACGACTTTAAAGGGGAAGTCCGGTCAACAAGGAAAAATCAGGGTATCATTAGCTATAACTAAAACTAATACATTTGTGGTTATTTAATGAACTTATCTTTAATCAATAAGAAAATAAAAACATAAATTGTCGTCTGAATCACTGTGTATGGGGGCTGACATGACTGCCCAAATATGGGCAGTAAGGGGCGTTTGACATCACATCCTGCGACGTGGAAGAGCGGAAGCGGCGACAGCATTTCTCTCCGCTTTCCATGCAAAGTCAATAGGAGCCGTTCTACACAGCTGCGATCATCAATAATTATTTCGGATTTCCAGAGGACTTCACCGCTGACATTCCCAAGAGCTATTGCTGAAGCAACAATGCCCACGTGCATGGCCATCGGATGTTCCAACACAACTGGTAAAAGAGGAAAAAACATTGCTTATTTCAACACAGTCACTTCAGCGATCTCTCCTCCGCTGTGTGTGTGTGTGTGTGTGTGTGTGTGTGTGTGTGCGCGCGCTCAGCTGCAGCGCCGGTGCAAAGCCGTGCTCAGCCCAGCATGTGCTGGAATGCTCTTATATTTTAATACTTATACTATAATAATCAGCTAACTTAAGTCACTTCAGCGATCTCTCCTCCGCTGTGTGTCTGTGTGTGTGTGCGCGCTCTGCTGCAAACTGAAACTGAAACCCCGTCTGTTAGATGCAAAGCCGTGCTGCGCGGGGGGCGCACACACACACACACACACACACACACACACACACACACACACACACGTGTATACATATATACTGTTGGACCCGGCTGAGTTTGATCTTGGAAAATAGTGCGCCGTGACAAACAGAGCGTTGAAACTTGCTCAACAGCGGGTCCGCCGAGTGACGTAAAAAAATGGGAGGTGACAGTACTATTCTTGACCAAGATGGATTCCTCCACATAAACATGATTAAATGAGAATTATTCTTAATTAAAAAAACTTATAATTTTTTGCACAGTATGTAGTAGTTTTATATTTAAAGTACTTTCAGCAGTTTGAATTCTGATTTTGACCGGACTTCTCCTTTAAAGGGGAGATATTTTGCAAAATCCACTTTTTAGCCCTTAAATACATTTTGTTGTTTTATTTGGAGTCTCTAGGAGTGCAGAAAATCTGGAGCTGCGTAGATATTTTTACATCCTTTTTGGGTCACGTGTTTGATGGGGCAGCACTCTGGTGCCCCCCAGGGGTGTGTTTTCTCCCTACTCTTCTGTACACATTTGACTGCACCTCAATGGACCTGTCTTTGAAACTCCTGATGTTCACAGATGATACAACTATCATTGCTCTGATCCAGAATGACGATACGTTTGCATTCAGACAGAAGGCCGATTGGATGGTCCACTGTTGCTGTCAGAACCGATTCTGTCCTGTCTCTGTGATTTGACTCATCCTCAAAACAGGGCCGGTCCAGACTACAACGATCAATTACGTCTGAAAAGGGGATCGTTAGGGCTGATCTTCTCTCCATCCAAGATTTGCACAGATCAAGAGTCAGGAAAGAGGCTAACATCTCTGGAGACCCCACACATCCTGCACATGGAGTGTTTATACTTTCACCCCTACGTCGGCGCCAGAGAGCACTTTTTGCAAAACCCAGCCTTCCTGCAGGCTGTCTACCTGATGAACACAATGAACACCTTACAGCCTGAGTCAGCTGCTCACCTGTGAAAATTATGAGCATATTGCAATACCAAAACCTGGCTGTTTTTTTGGCCAACCAGCCAATTAGGAGTGTTTTTTTTTTTTTTTTTTTTAGGTAACCTGAGAGCTGAGTGACGTCATGCAGCCAGTTAATTAAAAAGAGAATCTACAATGGGCCAATTCCCAAGAGTTCTTCCTATGCGATCCCGGGGAGATTCACAGATGTGAGATTTTAAGCAGAATATTTCATCCTAACAAAAGCAAATTGTCTGCTAAGCTTGTTGGCGCAAAGGGTCACTGTCGGCAAAGAACGTCTGCAAAGCCAATTAGCGTCAAAGCTCTCCATGAGAGCAAATCGAGCCCGCAGTCAGGAGAAAACTTTCCTGGCTTCGAATTCAGTAAGGATTTTTTTTTTCAGCATCAAAACACAGAACAATTGGTTGGAACATATTAAAAGGAGAAAACATTTTTAAAAGATCCCTCAATTCCCCAAATACTTGTTGTGCTTTAATAATAAAAGCCAACAGCGATCTGGTTTGAGTTTTTCCAATTTTAGTAATACTTTTCTGAGGGCACTGAAAGAGAAACGTGGAACAAGCACATCATCTCGCTGACGGAAGCAATTACCCCTCTGAAGTCTAAATGTTTACAGATTGGATTCAAGCAGGGGGTATACCTTCACTGAGATATAAAGAGAGACTCAACCAGTGAGGAAAAATGGCTAAAAATGTCCTGAAAAACAACTCAAAGCCAAAATCTACTTAATTCTATCTAATTATTACTGATTAAGTAGTGATTGGAGATAATTGCAGCACACTGTACAGAAACCCTCTGGCATTTTGCTCTCATGGAAAAACTAGTTGGAGACTGAATTGTAAACAGATTATGTTTAAGAAGTTCACTGTGTTTATAGGTTATACTGTAAGGCCAGATCTAGAAGCATATTCCATAAATTCTCCGTTTTGCTGATACTGGGGCTTTCTAAAAGCTAAATGTTGGCTTGCTATATCCATTTCAAAAGCAGTTAAGATGTTTAAGGATCAGTGTTCTGTTGGATTCCCCGTGTCCCACGTTTCAACCATTTGACCGAAAAAGTCAACTTCGAATAACTGAATATTAGTTAAGATGTTTGAGAACAACACAGGAATCACTGATGTGAAATTGCTGGAACACCAACTTTGCACTCCACAGGGAAGCAAGTCTCTCAAAGACATGGTCTGAGATGGTGTCGACCAAAAAAAGAAGCTCGACAACTTTTGAGATTGACTGGAATTTTAAGCCAAAGAACACCGTCCCAAACTGTCAAGCATGGTGTTGGTGGCATCATGCTGTGGGTCTGTTTTACTGTTGTTTGTGCCGTTGTATTCCATTAAGTGGATTTAATAATGAAAGGGAAAGAAAAACTCCTGATTTTTCAGTGCCCTCTACAATCATCAGCTGGTTAGGTGAAACTAGAACAGAACCGAATGTTCAAACAGCCCAATGACCCAAAACAAAACTCAGATCTGCTCACAGAACGGAAAAAGTCGCCATTTTAGGCTTAAACTAGACTGAAAGTTTGAATACCATGCTTAAATATCCATGCCAGGAAACACACACATTTAAATGAACTTAAATAATCTAATAAGAAGCTTGTTTATCGCTTGTCGATTGGTGGATGGTGGTGGTTGCTATTCAGGTCTAGCCAAATTCCTGCCGTTCCACAGAAGCTGGGTTTGGCAATGAGCTCTCATGAAGAGAAGCTTATAGGGATTCAAAAGGTTTTGTACACCAGTTTCTTTTTCTATTTCTGCACTTGTGCAAAGCACTCCATCAGTAAAATGCATCCATCTGTGGAGCTTGAAGAGAAAGCTCCATTAATTAGCTTGACAGGTTGTGTTTTATTTTATTCATTGTAAAACGCAAAACGTCTCCCCTCTAGCTTTTCTTGGACATCTCACTCTGCAGCCATGAATGGTGATTTATGGGAATTTGGCAAAGGGAGGTGGTGGTGAATCATTGCACAAACACACTAAAGCCTATTGGGTCCAGACACTGTGGTTAATCAAAGTCAAAACCGTAACCTGTTCTGAAGCATATACAGCCAGAATGGCACACCACCACTATGTCAAATGGAAAACAAACACAAAATGGAGCGAGAGACATTTGCCCACCCACCTACCAACCCCCCCGACACTCTTGGTGACCCACAAGCACAGATATGCCACAGAAGGTGCTCCCCCACCCAGTTCCACTCATGTGTAAACTCTTATAGGACACATGGAGAACCACTGTTATGACAACAATCTGTGTGATTTTCGGGGTATAGATCAGACTTTTGCACTGTATTTGACTTTGTTTCTCACTCAATCTGCACTCATGTGATCCAAAGGAAACTTTGTTGTCAGACTTTTTGACCATCGTGTTCTTCTGGCTTCTGAATATGTAATGATGATGATAATCCAGTCCAGTTTAAAGTTTAGGAACTGTCCAAGGTCCTTCTGTTGTAACTTTTGAGATAAAAATGCTGAAGAAAACGTATCTGCCCCATTGTTTCATATTATCAAACAAAATGTTATAATTAAAGGTAACCTGAGTATACAGGTTTTTTCTGTCCATGAGGCCTACCGGATTATAAGGCGCATTACATATTCTTCCCAATTGTGTAATATCACTCCGCCCCTCCGGTAGGATGACCAGATGTCCCCGATTTCCGGGACAGTCCCTGTTTTGGATGAACTGTCCCCAGCAAAAGCTGTCCTCGGAAATGTGCCCGATTTCAGTGCATCACGATGGAGTAAAAACGTTTAGCGCAACAAGAGGTATTTACCCGGTCCTGCCGCTGTCCCAACGTAGTAGAGCTTTGCCAAACGCACCTTCCCCGCCCCGTCGGCGTTGCAGTTCAGACAAAACAAACCAACCCCCAGGCAGAGATTTTGTGCTTAACAAAATCATAGACGTCCCTGGTTTTCATTTGAGAAATCAAATCTGGTCACCTTACAACGGTCTGAGAGGGAGAGCTATCCGTCTCTGCCGGGAGGACGGAGTTGTTGGACTACACTGCCCTGTTTCTAACATAAGGCCAAAATAAATACAACTTTTGCATTGAATTAACTTACTAGGTTTATTGTTGCTAGTGTGTACTCTGGGCTGTCTTACATGAATGCACTTCTAGTTTAGACATTACAGTCAGGCAGTCTTGTAGACAGCTCAGGGGTCCTATCAGGTAGTGACACAGTGTACCGTAATGCTCAGAATATACATTGACCAGAGCGGCTTCGTTGCTAACCAAAGTCGTACTTACACATTTTAACTGATTTTTTTTTTTTTTTTTAGCGCATTGTACCACATAAAATCGGTCAGTAAGCACAACAAGTACGATAATCATATATAAAGCACACCATCAGTTTTTGAGAAAATTTAAGGAGTTTATTTACCAATGGGGAAAAATGTATCCAAACAAACCTGGCTGTGAAAATGTAAATGTTTTTGCATACAGTAATGTTGGTTTGGATAGCATTTGTCCTTTTTAAAAAAAAGTGCCTTTCGTATTTACTCTGGTAACATTTGTCTTAAATAAGAATTTTATGATATAAAACTTTTGTATGAAAGGGAAATAAAGTAAAATGGTCAAAATGCTTTTCACATTACTGCATTTAAATTACAATCAGGAACCTGTAATGTTTGGCTTGAAGTACATATATTTTTTGTGGGGTACTACTATGAACTACAGTTTGGAGGCCGGGTGGCCCTGTTCAACAATGAAACCTACCCTCCAGCAAACACTCAAACTCATTCTGACTACAATAAAAGTCCATTTTGCAGCTGTTTTATGTAAACCTCTCCGTCATTATCGAGCATTTAATATCATAACCACATGTCCTGCATTGCATCGCATTCGCCGTTGTCATAAACCATGTTCCACGTGAGCAAGTCAAGGACTTTTGCTTTTTTTCTGCCCTTCAAACTGCGAAGCCTTTATTTTCACAGAAAACATCAAGACTCTCTTATCGTGCACTGATCCATGAAAAGTCAGTCCAATGAAACTAAAATGCAGTAAAAGCTGTGTTTAATGAAGGAGAGTGATGCAGCTCAACGTGTGTGGTACCTTTTTCCTACGTACGTGCTCACAGATTGTACCATAACTCGTTAAAAGAATCGTCTCCCTGCTCGGCTAATTCTTTAATGTGTTTCAGATGTGCTGCATAGTAACTTGCTTGCATTTTAAAAGCTCTGTTTGAAAAGAACTGGATGCTGATTCAGCACATTTCAGAGATTTAATGGACTTAAAACAGAAGAGGTTTTTAAACTCTGCACACGATATCTAATGCCTAAAACTATTCCATGTAACAGGTTCCTGGAAACTTGTGAACATTTCTTTTTGGAGTTGTTTCAGTGTATATGTAAACTTTTCTTCTTATTCTACCTATTGAAAAAATAAAAAATAAACTAATTTCTGGGACAATTTTAAACTTTGTCTGGGATAAAAATGGCCACAAATTAATTTAATTTCCCCGAAGATAAGGGTTATCATACTCTGTTTAGAAGACAGGTATGTAAAAAAACGTTCCAGATGGGAATAAAAAAAATAATCTGTATAATGTTGCAATTTTACTGAAGATGGCATTCGATAACCTTTATATGTGCCATATTAGAAAATCTATACAACAATTGACAAATATTTATTATTTCATACTGTGTGATATCCTCAGATTATGGTCAGAAGAGCTTTCAACAGCTTTAAGAAACCAATCATTTGATAAATCAAGATTTTTTCCCCCCAGATATATTCAGGTAAGACATTATTTAAGACATTAAACAGATAAATAAGGAAAAATGCCTTTAACATTTTTGTTGGACTACTCAAAGTTAATGTTAACCAAAAATCTGTTTCTAAAATATATTCCTAAGGATATGTAAAATCAAGACGGCCGAAAGATGCTTAAGTAAAACTAGACGAAGAAGACTGGTTACACATTTGTATGGTACAGTCGTCCGCTTCAGGTTCAAACTGCTGCAGAGAAATTCCCCTGGGAGAATATGATTAGGATTTTCATAACTCCAAAAATGAAAGGATCAAAAAACAATAATCCTGAAGATGGCATATGTTGGATAAAATGTGGTGGAATATGATCAGGTCATTTTCATTTATTCTGGGAATATCCCAAAATTAGTTCATAATGGATAGTGGCTGTGAAGAAAGAAAGTAATAATCAGTTCAGAGCTTGATTTTTAGGGCTTTTACAAACCTCTGACAGCGTGTAGAAAGGCCATCACTGAGAAATAATTAACAGAAGAATCCTTAAATATGACTGGATGGAAATGACTGCACAGGAAATTTATTATATGGAACAACTGACTTTCTCTCTGAAATATGCAATCAACAAAAGTGAAAAATAGATGATGTCACTTATATGATCTGTGTTAGGATTTGCTTGGGCGACAACTTTGAATTCCCAGACCTTTGCATTGTATTGTGTGATTTATAGGTGTTAAAAAAGCTATTAAAACAAAGTCAGGGAAATAAATATCTTTCAGCTAGCAGTTACGGAGTAGCTAGCTTTCAACCTTTTGTCTACCTGTCTAAAATTCATACTCCATGATACATTTTACAGTAAGGGTCACATTGCATTTCTTTTAATCTGAGTATGCCATTATTTTTATAATGGTTCTAATGTCTTATATATTTAATCTACATGGTTCCCATTTTCCTTTCCCGGGTGTTGATCAGTTAATTCATAATTTAACAAGGGGATAATAACTACTCAACAAAGTGTCAGGTTTGTTTGGTAATCGTTTTGCCTTTTAATAAATTAAATGATCATTTAAAACTACCTTTTGCTTTTACTTGGGTGATCTTTGTCTGATTTTAAGTACATGTTTAAATGTTTGGATAATTGAAGTTTAACCAAACTGCAAAACCAGAAGAAATCGATTAGGGGATAAATGCTTTCTTACAGCACTCTGCCTCAGCCAGGAAAGTTGCTCACTGCCGGCACGTTTGTATGGTTTCTGGGTCGAAGCCACACCATTATGCATCCCATTCTACAACATGAATGTGATGCTACAATGGTAGCGAAGGCAATGCTGCAACACTACATGTTTTTGCCTAATTTGATGCATGTGTGCAGATAGATGGAGTTATTCTGATTTCATTGTCCTCAAACTGCCTGGGCCAGCGTTTTTAAGCACAACCCGACATGTGTAACATTCAGTCCCTAACAGGCCACATAGGTGTGTTTAAATTTTCCTAGAACGTGCATGCCCCCTGGCTTATCCGGTCCAACCTAGAAGCCCTGCTGGAGTTTACGTTCTTCCGGGTATCTATGTCAAAATGTTGAGTGCAGATATTCCAGGTCCTGCTGTAAATAGGCTATAAAAACCATAGGAAGAGGAAGGGGAAAAAAAGGGAAATGCCTTGGTATCCAGTGCCAAAACAGCTGAGTATGACTCCAATATCCCTACACCCAGTGCATCCTCCACCCAGAACTGGCAACAAATGGGCCAGGAAGTAAGTTAATTAACAGTGTAGGAACGTGGTTCAGTAAAAGGCATTGTGTCTGTGAGGTGTAACTACATCTGCCCTCTGTCGTCACCCCACCTAGGAGTGGTCAGGCCTTTTCCAGCGTACAGAGTGGGGGAGGATTTACAAAGCCAAAAAGGAAGCTACTGACAGCTGTTCCTCTCATCACCTTTGACTGATGGATGAAAATGACCTCCCTCCTCTTCCTCCTCAATGCCGTCATGAATCAACCCCGAGCTCTTTGACTTGTTTGCTCCGTAAAGTACGTTTGAGTGTGTGTGCACGTGTGTGTGTAGGTGGGGTGTATCATATTTTCATGCTGTGTGCGTGTGCTGTCTGGGTTTTGTATCATCATCATCCCTTACAGCTGCTAGTATCCTGGGTTGCATCAAGGAAACCACCAGCTTGATTGTCGTGGAGGAGTTATAACTTCATATCCCGTTCAAGTTTTGAGGTTCAAATTGCACCCCACAAGAGACCCTCATTCTGAGCCTCTCAGAACTTAAAAGGGCAGCAGTTCCCTTTGTTTTTCATTTGTGCAAGCTCGAGAAGTCTTGAAAAGAATCGTGTTTCTGCTGGAGCGTTCAATTCCCAAGCCGCCCTGGTTGTTGGCTCTTTATTTTCAGAAACTAAAGCGCTTCGCCAGAGCACAAAATCTTGGGATGCGAGTTATAACGAGTAAAATGCTGAGGCTGCAGACTGGGCTCCATCGTACTGTCATATAAAAAGCGCGGCCACTTGGTACAAGAGGCCTTTTAGTGAGTTGAGTGACACTGGGCAACAGGTGGCAACTTCCCGGTTATTACGGAGTAGCTGTTTCCTAGCGGTGCCACTCTCTCTGACATCACTTACGGGACTGGATGTGCAGTACAGCTGGCGTAGAGCCCTCTGCCATGGAGCGCATGCCAGGAAGGTAGAGGGCTGTCAACACCTTGGCTGTGTTGGTGCCTGCTGCAAGAAACATGTCTCACTGCAGAGGTAGAGGTTTTACTTGTGAGGTTATCCTGTACCACCGCTTGGAGACTGACGATGTGATCTTGGTGTGTAAGTTGTGCGATTAGACGACCAAAGTTGAAACCAAGGCCATTGCCATTAGTGGTGGTAACTGCTGGGTGGTTGCTGTTGTCGAAGATCTTAATCTGTGTTACTTTTCATGGCTTCATTGTTTGGTTGTGCCTCAGATAAGCAACACATGGGTACTATTTCTGCCTATCTCAATGGATTTGCTCATTTTCAGCTGTAAGGGCATGCAGAACAATGTTGGACAAGCTTGTGCATGAGTTCATGGCCTGTGTACATAAACAACTGGGAGGTGTCCTTATATGCTAAACCCTGAAGCTTTCAAGTACACTATACTGCCAAAAATGTATGCAGCGATTGACATCCCATTCCTGGGGCTTAACCTGATGTCAGTCCTCCCTTTGCAGCAATACCAGCTTCAACTCTTCCTGGGATGGTTTTCCTTAAGGTGTAGGAGTATTTACCAGAAGCACATTTGTGAGGTCAGACACTGATGTTGGACAAGAAAGCCAAGAAATTAATGTTCTGTCAGGATGGAACAGCAAGGGGCCATTCCAAAATTGTTCTCATAAAGTTGGTAGCATGAAATTGTCCAAAATGTCTGTGTGCTGAAGGATAAACTCCAAAAAAAATAAAAAATACCCCACAACCTAGTCGTCTCTGGACTAAATGCTGAACTTAACACAGTGCAGTCCAAATACAGGGGAATCCAGGAAGAAAACCTGCATGAAGCTGCAAGAGGTGCGACTGGTGCAACTAACCCTTCCAGCAGGACAGTGATCCAGGATTGTGCATCCTCTGCTGCTTGCATTAAAGGTAGAATTGCCAATTTTTCCAAGTTTCCCCAAGTCCCTTTTTAAATAACTGTGCATGCCCAAGACTGTCACATGAAAGAAATCTCCCAAATCCACCCTGGTCTTATTTCTTTCTACAGAGTCCTTTCTCTTCTTCTCATAAACTTGTACATGGTTTACTTGTTGTGATTGTCAGCCATGTTCAAAGTACACGGTGAGAGCTGCGGAGCAACGATGAATGGCTAACACTGAAGCTAACCGCTAAGCTAACCGCATACATAAACACTAGAAGTGCGCAAGCGGAAACTAACAAGGAACGAGCACGCTCACTGGCGTTACGTGAGCGCGTCAGAATGATTGGCATGTGGGACAATCAATAGATGAGGTGATACACCCAGAACTCGAGGGGCAGAGGGGGGTGAGAGCAAGAACAAAACTCTGACAAATCCATGCCATCGGTCAGAGTTTTTACAGGCCTGAAGCTCTCACAGAGATCCAATTTTTACCTCTTTTTTCTGAATATGTAATGTATTGACTTCTGTCAGGTTAGAAGGACCATTTCACCCAGTATAACAAAACTTGTTTCTGATCAGGATTACCAACTATAGCTTTAAGCAGAAAATCACTACTGCTTACTGTATGAAGTCAGAGGGTCACTATTATTTTTTTGCACAAATGAAATTTCCCCTTACTGTTCATGAGTTTAACTCCCAGCCACTGCAAACCTTGCCTGTCTGCAAAACAGGCCATCTAGTAGCACAGAAGCCCTTCGGTTCATGGTACTTTCTGTATGCCAAAGATGTCGATGGAACATTGGGCTCTAATTGTGGTGTTTTCTTCTGTGAAGTTTCATTTTTTATCATTAACAACAGACATGTTCCCCATATTAGGTCATTCCTTGGAAATTCTTAAAACCCAGCTCTGGCTCTTGTGAAACTCTTAAGAAAAGCTGCCAAAGTTTTCACTTTTGATAAGTTTTGTATAAAAAAAATAATAAAAAGGAGGGGCATTTCAGAGGTTTTATAACCTGAGTCTTTTAGGGGAGAGACTCTTTGATCAGCAGACTTTTACTATTTACTAATAAAACACTGACGATCTGGAGTGAGCTGTGATTCAAAGAGAAGGCTGACCCATTTTGTGTTTACCGACTGAAGGCTGAACTTCAGTTCAGACACTTTTAGAGCCCAGAGAGGAAACATTGCCTCTTACAGTTTAAATTAACTCCTCTATTGTCTGTTCATCTCAGTTCTATTCCTACTCAGTTCTTTTCTATTTTCAGCCTTATCAGAAGCCCGGCGCTTACTGCCGGACACCGACAATGATGCAGGAGGACAGCACGCTGCCTTGTTTCACTTCCTGAGGAAGTTGGACGTCATGGTTCCTCCAAGCACACCCTGACTTCCTTTCATTTGTCAGCCGCTAATGACTAAGTCCTCGTCCTGCATGTCATGCAGGAAGGTGGTTGCCATAAGCGCGAGAGCCGTGAAAACCTTGTGAGCCGTCAGGTGGAGGCTGAGCTGACCTTGGGCACGAGTTGTCCTGACCAGTGGTGGAAGTGGATGGGCGTGTGTCAGGAGCCAGGAAATGAACTCACACAGAGAAGCTTTAAAATACATATAAAAGGACTGACCGTAAGTCGCCAACAATAGCAAAAACGCCTTACAGGAAATGCGGGGAGCGCAGTGGGAAAAGCACCACCAAGCATGCCCTTTTAATAACGGGAAATCATTTAATCTTTTTGCCCCACACTCTGTGGTTATATCTAACCATGTCCAAATCACCAGGACTGGCCCACATGAAATCTAATATTGCTGTGTGTTTGTTCAGAAGTAAACATGGAAGCAATCTTTCAGGCGCACCTCTTGAAAGGCGCTACAGTGCCGGTATTTGCCTCCCTTGCAGATTTCTTCTGTTTTTGGTGTTTTGACGCACGTAAATACTTCAGAGCATGAAACTAAGTTTAGTTTCTAACAAAGATAACGTAAGTAAATACGAAGCAATTGTAAAATGATTGCTATCTAAACCCACCTGCGCGTGTGGCGGAAACATGCTGGCTGTGCCACACTTGCCAGCAACAACTCCTCTCAGCCATGTACAATAGCAGGCATATCTTCTTTGATATCTTTGTTGAGGAATTCTCACTATTTCTGCAGATTTACTTTAATTTAGCAAAACTGGAGGATGTTTGAGCGTGAACAGCCCGTTTACTGAGTTGTGGTCTCAACACAGCATTTCAAACAGGTAAAGGAGGGAAACCCAGATGCTGCATCATAATTGAACTCATTCTGAGTGATCTCAAAGCACCTCAGGTGCCAAAGTGGGCATGCATTTTCTAAAAGACGTTAGTCTCGCACTCACAGAAGGGATTGCGAACAGGTGCCCAAACATCTATGCTTAGTCCATTCGACATGTACAGGGAACAACTCTACTATAAGTTTCCTTTGGATAACGGAGCTTCTCACCTTAACGCTAATGCTGGACACCGTATAATAGAAGCTCATTTCAGCCACTTATATCCATAATCATACTCTTTTATTCATGATTCATATCACATGACCATACACAAGAGTTACAATATAGATGGACCAGCACATCAAGAGATTTGGCTCCATTTTTCACTACTACAGAGTTCCCAATTCATCAATCTTGGCCTCAGACTCGCAGGAGCTCACCTTCCTTCAACATGCTTCACACTTGGTGGCAAGCAAATAAATTTGCCTAGAAGGTCACGACATGAAAGAGGCAGCTGAGCCAAATGTTCTGCAAAACGCAAAGATGAGACCCTCAAGGCATAGTTGTAGAGAAGGAGGTCTGGTTCATGAACCTGAGAACCTCTTCGTCAACACCACAAACAGGACTGGTCCTAATGTAGTCTAGCCAGCACTAGGAGCGAGCTGGAGTTTGAAAGCGCTATTGCTTTTGTTTTGGAGGGACAGGATAGACATTTAAAGCGTCCCTGTCACCCAATGGTTCTGTAGCACCCCACATAAAATGCCTTAAAGTGTCAGTAGGGTAAGCATACGACCAACAATCTGCTGTAGAGTGAATGGCTCTGAAGACGGGCTTTTATGTAAGGCCTTCTAAAGTAATCCTGGTGCATCTCATAGACATTTTCATTAAGACTAAAGGATAATGTGAACTTGTGAGAACGGACCATAATGCCGCATGTCTTCTTAAAGCAGTACAGGGAAATCAATCAAAGGATTATGGCAGAGTATCTCTTTCATGAGGAAATTGCAGTTCATTCGATAACCTTATCTTCCTTATGAAGGCCTTTTTAAAGGAATTGTTCCTCCGGTGACACTCTCTTTGATTTCCACAACTTCAAAGCAAAAATGTGGAATTCGGCGCTCGGCTCCGATGCTCCAGAATCTAGATGTAGTGAAAGCCGATCAGTTTGCTGTAGGAGATTTGGTTAGTTAAGGAAATTAACCCACCGAGGAGTTCCCTTGATCTGCTGCTGCCTCTGCTTTAGCCTGTAATGAGCCTTGGCAACGTGAGAGTTGTGTGTCAGTGCAGGAGACAGGCTGCGTTAATGTCACCGCCATGTCTGCTTAAGTCAGACGTGGCGGGTATTTTGATGGAGTTTTTTTTTTCTTCTTGACGTCGACTCTGGAGACAGGTATCTCGGCTGGAGATGGAGCGATAAGGAGGAGGATGTGGGAGGGAGGAGAAGAGGAGGGATTCTGGTTGACTGGTTAAAAATATTTTTAAGAGAAATGTTGCTTTCATCTGGCTTTTTCTGCTTCTTGATGCCCAGATGATGAACCCTTCTCACTCAGGAGCAGATAACAGCCTCACCTACTGACTCGCATTCAATAGGTCAGCGTCCTGCTAGCGACTGATGGTAATGCATAATCTACCACTGCTGTTTGGATTTGGGGGGGAAAAAAAGCATTCCTTATTCTGATTATATGTGAATCAAAGGACAGGAAAACTCTGCAGACACAAACCGTCTGACCGAGACTTAATGTGACACGATTCTGCATTTTCAGCCCAGGCACACCAAGCATCAGTCTCCTGTCACGAGGAGAAAATGGCATATCTGGAGAGGATCACCTACTCCTGAGGACTGTTCTGGTATAACTGAGTTGATAATGTGCTTAGCTCCGAGGAGAGGTCGTTGAGTTCACAAAGTCTAAGAAACGGCAGTCAGTTGTTGGGTTCTTCATCGTACTGCGCTTCAGATAAACAGAAAGTGGGTCACCTGGCCAAATGCCATCAGATTCAAGCCCAGCAAACACAGATATTGAATTTGCGTAGCTATGTCCCGCAAACGACCCTCTTATGGCTGGGATTCAAGCAAGAGATGGAGAGCTGCTCTCGAAACACTGAACTGAATGTTTTGCTCCGGTCTAATTTAAGACAGCTCAGTTATTTCTACACCAAATCCCTGCACTGCACAAATCAAGGCAGACGGAGGGGTTCACAACCCGCTGCCCTTGGGATAGTCTGCTCACTGCAGGGGTCTTATTGTGGTCAAGCCAACAAGAAGAATGCAGAGTAGGTGAGGCTCTTGTTGCACAGCTTTTCATTACATCCTTGCAGATAAAGTATTACACATGTGCTTGGTGCTAGTTTTAAAGCTGTGAATACAAAGTGGAAATGCCTTTTGAAAGTAATTATTTACCCTTTACAACAAAGCTTCACTTTAGTGGAAAATTAAGAAACTATGGAGTAAGATCATTATCAATATAAACGTATGTGCAGGTGTCTGAATTTGTAAATTTAAGTCAATAAATGTGAATAAAGTTAAGATTTGTATTTGTTCCTTGTTGCTAACTCATACATACGTGTGACATCATATTTTTTGTCTGTGAGAAAGTTTAGAAGTTACGAATACAAGTTATAAAGTTACAACTTTGCAACAGTAGAAGTACAAATCACAAATTTACGAGTAGGAATCCACAACCCCTGGTGAAACTGTTACACTCCTTACCAGTTGGTGGCGGTAAGCAGATGTTTCATCTGTGAAAATACAAGTTATGTTTCCTTCGTCTTCTTCTTCTTCTCTTTTAATGGTGTTGGGTGATGAACAACATTGAAGTGCATTATCAAGATAAGATAAGATAAGATAGTCTTTATTGATCTCACAATGGAGAAATTCACTCGTCACATCGGCTCATACAAGAAGGTGCATTCAGTTATATACAGTGAATCTTCATATATACAATGGATCAAAAAGAATACCAAAAAAATACAAAAAAGGAAATAGGAATGGGCATATGATGTCTTATTTACATTCATAGTGGTCTATATATATATAAACATATATATATACTTATATATATACATATATCTCTGCGCCTACATACATACGTACCTACGCGTATATACACTGTATACATTTGTACATACATACATACATGTGTACTGACATATGTTCAGGTGTTGATAGCAGCAGAAGTCACTACATCAGGATTATTGCACGGGTTGTGGCCTAGTGTATTAATTAGATTATTGCACATTAGTTATTGCACATTACTTATTACAGTTATGGTCACAGTTACAGTGCAGCATTGTAAAATCTGATAGCAGCAGGAATGAATGACCTGCGGTAGCGCTCCTTTTTACAGACAGGATGTCTAAGTCTTGCACTAAGTTACACGACTTCCGCCAACTGGAAGGTGTGTAACAGCTTCATCAAGGCTTGTAGTTTCATACTCATACATTTGTGATTTGTACTTGTTTATATTGTTGCAAAGTTGTAACTTCTAAACTTGTATTCTCACAGATGAAACATCTGATGGAGCATCTGTCACGTGTATGAGTTGACAAGGAAGAAATACAAGTCTTAAATTTGTTCATGTTTATTGACCTACATTTACCTTTCAGACACCTCCGGACACGTTTATGTTGACAGTTATCTTACCCCATACTTTTCTATGGTAGGGGTCATCCATACAACTTTCACATTGTCTATCCAATTTTCTTTTAATAACCATTAATACTTGCTTTGTCCAATATCACTGCATGTCGCCATAGTTACATATTTAAGTTTTTTTTCTTTGTCTTCCTAGTTGGCCAGTGGGTATGTTTTCTCATTGCCTATGAGAAATTCAGAATAGGCAATGAGTTTTTTTATTGTAAGACTCTAAAAAAAACCTTTTTGTAACATTGGTGATATTTCATTTCAATAACAACCGATAAAGATAAGACCTAATAAAAGTTTTTTTTGAACTGTAATGTTGCAGTTTAATGTTGCACACATGTAATATCTATTTTAGATTAAATTGTTAACGATATTTTTCCAGAGTTTGTCAGATTAAAATGCCCTGCCTTACATGTAGTATATAATATATTTTTGAATTAAAACTGATAAGGTATTAACCTTTTTGGAGCACGTATAAAACAAACGTGTGTGTACTTTAACTTGTTGGAAGTTTAACAAAGCAATAAATGGTTCTTCATTTGGCCAAAAAATGCTTATCGGGGTAACAGATGTCCATGAGATCTATTATGGAAACCAATATCTACACACAAATAGACATAAAGATATATAGAGGGTGGCTTCAGAGGCTGCTGATGCCTGCTCCGCTCGTCAGCGAGTCCATGTGATGATGGGTTTTCCCAAAGGAAGGAAGTCAGACCTGCTGTTCGGCTTCCAGGGCCTTTTTGATGCCTCTCAGTCGGTGGAAGCATCCGATATGTTGAACATATCTTACCCAAGATGCTCAGAATTGAATCCGTGTAGTCGACGTCTCCTTCACGACATCACCCTGAGCATATTTCATCTCTTGTTGCTGGCTGCTTCTCAGCATGTCACCACACAAGTTTCCTCTCACTAAAACAAGGATGAGTGGTTTTGTCACATTGTAAAGTCATCAGGAGGTGGGCGACGCAGCGGGACTTGTCCGCAGGCTCCCGTGTCTGGCTCGTTATGAGTCTAACAGTCACATCCAACCCACTCACCCACTGGACGGAGAGGTACGGAGCAGCAGAGAGGAAAGGAAATTTAGATGGGCAGACTAAAATTTAAGAGGGGCAGTTGTATTAAAAAAGCTGGTTTGCATAAGGAGCAGCAATGGCTCCCACATGGGTGATTGACTCTGCAGCCTCATGGCGAACAATCCTTTTTATCCCAACATTTGTGTCTCTAAGAAAGCAAATAGAAAATAGGGAAAGCTGCATCAAAGCAACTTCTTTTCACACCCAAATCAAAGGCCTTGAAGCGGCAACAAACTGTTTCAACAATAGTGTGCCACGTGATTTGTCATAAAATAAAAAGTCCTCACGTTTCCAGCTAATGAGCCAGCTGCAAAAAAAAAAAAATCACGCGTTCTTGTTTTTATATTACTTGTCCGCGTCATGTTGAATGAAACAATTAGGACTTCTGCACGGAACCGTGTGCGTGCCGATGCCATGTGTAACCTTTTATTGTGGGTGTGGGACATGTTTTGAGCTTTCATGGTATTTAATAGTGGTTGTTGTGGTATTATTGCGCCTCGCTGCCGCTGTAGCAAAACTGGGCATCATTCAAGGAAGCAGTGGCTGTTTGTGCTTTAATGCTTGTGCTATCGATGATAAATGGATATTGTTTGAACATACCGATTACATTGTAGGAGTACAACACTAAATCGTGGATACCGTTGATGGAAGAAGAGTTAAATAGTTTATAAAACATTCTTATAAACTCTATAAGTTTTTTTTAAATCATTACAACCACAAATTTCTACGTATTTTATTGTAGCTATATGATAGACCAACACAAATGAGTGCAGATTTGTAAAAAAAAAAAGTTAAAAAAATCTTTATTTACAAAAAGATGCCGCTTTTGTTTCCATCCACCTACTGTGTAATTTAAGTCTAGGTAGTGAATAAAAAGTGAAACCTCCCATTCATTGCATGCCTTGTAAAAGTCAGACTAAGGTAGGAAGGAGGAGGATTTCATGGGTTTTCTGAGCTTGATAGAGGATCTTCAGGATGCCACTAAGATGCTTCAGTCAGAAGCACCAATTAAATTTATTTGAACTTGGTTTATTGATGTTTTTTTTGTTTTATTATAATTTCCAAGCCACGCTTGTTTAAAACCTAACGTGGTTCAGATCAACTAATGCTGGATGTTCTTGAATTCCTCCAGAGTCGAGAGTCACCAGTAGTTCAGCAGGAGTTCTTAATGCAACCTTAATACTACTTTCAGATGGCTTTCTTCCTCTGCTGATGTTCTTCTCTGTGTCAGCAGGGGGCAGTGTGGTTTCATCCCTCACGCACGGACTGCAGTTCAGCCACGGGCAGATAGTGAGCTTTCTTTGATAGTTCCTTCTAGAGCACGAGCCTGCTGTTTATGCCAAAATGTCAGAATTGGGCGACTACCATTGACGGTGCATTTAGAAAAATATCCATAAACCTAGACAATCTCTTAAATAAATCTGGATTTGAGCAAGCCAGTGTTTGGCTATTGCAGACAGCAATAATTTGAAACTTTTCTGCCTGCAGGTCACAGAAGATTTCCCCATCAGGGCGACGCTGCATTGGTGAATGTGCTTTTAGGTTCCTGGATGTTTTCCTTAAGCAGGCCTCTGCTGATGTTTAATAAAAAGTGCAACAAATTCTTTATAAAAGAGCCCGTTTCATACAAAACAGTTTAAGCTCTGCGTGTTGGTGGTTTTCTATCATGGATTTATCAAGTGACACTTTTCTAGCATTTATAAGATCTTGTGTAGTGAGCATTATGGCCATGTCATCTGATCAATTGTATCTGCTACTGAAGTTTTTCTCTTGAATTACACCAGTAAACACCAATCCTTTTATAAAATATGGAAATCAATCCAAATAGATCCAGATTATGATACCACCACCATGTTTCACATAGAAAAGAAAGGTTTATCTTGAAATGTAGTCGCCAAAGATTGTTTTAATCTAATTTATCAACAAAAGATCAGCAAAACGTCATCAATTTGATCCCAGAAATCACATTTGTGGAGGGTGATGACAACAGTCTGACAGTGTACATGTCACAAAAGGGACTGTACATGGAAACATCAATACCTGCCGTGGTGTTTCTAGTGTCAGAAGATATCTATCACATTTGTGTCAAGAAAAAAACTCACGGGTTCACTCGTGATACGGGCAGAATGTGGCCCTTTTCCAGGAATTTCCAGCACCCAGAAACTGTTTTGGACATATTGAACCTTCACTGTAAGAATATTTTACATATGTGAAAGTAAACGTTGTTATAACCGATGACAATAGGAAACTACATTACTTATAAACAGGACCTAAAAGCAAGTGATGAAAAATCAAGACCTACTAACACAGCAGCAGTAACCTAACATCTGCTGTCCAATCAAGATAAATACAAAAACGTTTTAAGATGCGACCTCAGGACAGCAGTTATCTTTAATGAGCTCTCCATAGTATTTCCACCAGTTTGAAATGTACAGAGGCAGAGGAGGCAGTGGGCTGCTGGCGGTTTTGAAAGTATACACTGTGTCCACGGTTTCCTGGTGCCTCTTCCAAGAACTCCTCAGAGAACAAGTGGGAGGAGTGCGTGTGCGTTCGTTCCAGGTGCGTGAAGGAGGAGGGGCTAAGCTAAGACGCACTGTCGGTGTTACCATAGACCCAAAATGCCTTCTTAAGATATTCACAGCATAAAGAAAGGGAAGATGTTAGATTTTTGAGAACGATGTTGAGAGTTGTATTTACTCGATAATCAAGACTAAATCAATTAATTCAATGCAGTTTGCTGATGCTGTTCATGTTGAACTTCCTATATTGCTCTTCACCTGGAGTTTCTGTCAGTGTGAAGAATACAGAATAGCATACAGGTAAATCTCATAAAAAAAGTTCAATAACTTATGTCACTCAATTCTGAAAGGAATGAGTGACATAAGTTATTGACATAAGTTCTCTCTCTCTCTCTCTATATCTATATATATATATATATATCTATATATATATATATATCTATATATCTATATATATATATATATATATATATATATATATATATATATATATATATATATATATATATATATATATATATATATATAAAGTGGTTTCAGTATAACAGTCCTGGTTCACTTCTTGCTGTGATGTATCAACATTTGGACTCCTTCATAAGCCTGTAGGTTAGTGGGAGAACCCGTGTTGTTCTGTAATTAATGTCTATTTCTGCTGACAGAAACAGGTGATTCTCAGAGCTTTCAACCTAATGATAAGTCATGGCTGGCTGCTGTCAGAGAATGCAACTGCTCAAAGGGATGTGAGCTAAGCAAAACACATATATAATAACGGGCTCCTTGTGCAACTTAAAACTTTAAAGTCAAAGATGAATAATTCACAAATGCTGAGGTATTTTTGTGCCACAAACTGTTGGAAAAAGGTGGCGATCTACAATCAAAATAGAGAATTGGCACTGAAAAAACAGACACAGGTGCATCTCAATAAATTAGGATATCATCACTGTATTTACCACAGTAGTTAGATTCTAACAGTAAAACCATGGCTCCTTTCTGTCTTGTAACTCACTTGCATTCAGTGTCCATTCTCCACTCTTCCCTCAGTATATATACGTTCTTTGATCCTCATTGTTCATTGCTGGATCCTTCTGTTAATACGTTACACTGCCTGTTTCTCCACTGCCCTATTACTCTGCCTGTTTATCTGCCAAAGCTCCATGTCCTGTTCTCCTTGCCACTTCTGTAAGTTTTCAAGAACTCTGCCAGTCTCTGCAGCTCTGTCGCAACATGACGTCAACGAGGTCCAGTATTAGCAAGTTGTATCTAATAAAGTGGCTGGTGAGTTATGTTGAAGAGAAACGGTGTATGAATTAAAAACAGTTAGATATTGATAGTTAAGGGTTGCTTGCAAATTTCTTCCACATGAACACTGTTATCAAACTATAATATCTGTTATGGTTACATATATCTATATAACAGAGACCTACATCTCTTAACTGGTGTGTGGAGACGTTGTTGTTATCCCAGAGGAGTTTGATTCATATTTCCTGAGAATAGGAGTAATCTGATGGTTGGGGTACAGGTTATGTGTTCCTACTTCTGTTGACGTGGGCAGGCCCTGCTGAGAAGGGACCCTATGGCCTCACGGGAAAACCCTTTTGACGTCAAAGTGCGTTTCAAGCCCACAGATGGAGTGTTTTTGTATGGGATGCCTGGTCTCGGGTTACAATAAAGAAGGGGAAATTGCAACCACAGAGTTAAGAGGAGGGGAGGATGAACCCAGACTGGAAGTCTCACACTATTTTGCTCCCACTTTATGCGGTGAAGCCCCGCGGTCTTCCCCCTACCTTTAAGGAAAATCATTTACTGTCAATGTTCACCTTGAATGCTTCATTGTTTTCCTTCACATGCTCTGAAGATGAGGCTGTTGTTTAGGTTCATCCCAGTCTCTAAATTGCGGATTTTGCATTATACGCTGTGGACAAACTAAGTACCCCCCCTTTTTTCCCATAACATTACTTGTTCCTCCAGATGGATGTATGCAGGTGGTGTCTCTCAGTGGTGACATTTCCAAGTGTTTCTGCTGGCATGCGGTGCTGAAGCCATGACCAAACGAAAAGGGCGTAAAGCTGTAGCCAGCTGTTTGGCTGTTGCCTCATCTCCGCATCTGTTCCTATTGTAAAAAAAACAAATCACACACACATGCACAAAAACAGATGGAGCTAAGTAAAAAGTAGCACCCACTACTTGCACACATGCTAGATAAAGACACGCATGTGTTGGTGCGCATCTCTTCCACAAAACATGTCTTTGATTACACACTGTACACCGCAGACAGCCACAAATAGTTGGTGTCGGTGTCTGAGAGGTTCTGACGAAAATCGACACTGAAGGTGCAATGTAGAGGGAAAATGGACGTGCAGCCACATATATAATCGAGGTAAGAAGATGCTGCAGATCATTCGCTTTGTTCACAGCAAATCTGAACTGTCCTGCCTTCAGGAATAATCTCATGAACTGTCAAGACATACTGGCTCAGAGAAATATGGAACAGGTAATGAAATGAGTATTTGGGAGAAAATAAAGAGATTTGAAGAGTTGAGATTTTTGAAATTTGGGTTAAAAGGTTAGAATCAGTTAAAATCTTGCCAGGAGTATATAACTCTTGGTGTGTTTATTAAATATAAAATCCGGTCTGTTGGACCTGAAGGCTGCAGCATATTGCTAGTCCAAGAGAGGCCATCACCAAAATGGACTTCAATCTTTTTTTAAAACAATACAGATCTAAAAGAAATCCCTCACTTGACTCATCTCGTTTTCATTGGGCAGTGATGCACACAAAAGCCAATAAATATTTTGAAACATTATCTTATGTGAAAATGTTCTACCCTACCCTACTCTGATTGGCTGAGAATAGCTGTGTGTGCAAAAGTCACAAAGTTGGGCATGTGCTCAATCGTCCAAAAAACATTCACAACAACATTCACGTTAAGTTTGACGGAACTTGGGCGCGCAGGTGGCGCAGCGGGTAGCGAGACCCATGTACGGCGGCCTTAGTCCTCGACGCGCGGTCCTTTGCCGTATGTCTCACCCCCTTCCTGTCAGCCTACTGTGTTAAAAAAGCGAGCCACTAGAGACACGAAAAATCTCCAAAAAAGAAAAAGTTTGACGCTACTCTCCGGCTTATTTAGCGAAGGCTCTGAGATGAAACAAGGCGACTTCAAATTTTGTCTATTTATAGGAACGGGTGCTAACACCACAACAAGTAACTTAGCAGGGGGATGCCTCTAAGTGTGACTACTGAAATACACAAGAGGAAATTCAGCTAAACTTCAAACCAATTAGTTGCTTGCTACATAAAATGAATTGGCAAAAATGAACTGCATTACTTGCATCCGCAATCAATCGTACGACGCCTCCAGGTATAAGGTGGAAACGTAACGAAGACAACAAGACAGAGCTTCACCTCAAAAATCTGAGCTGCTCCTTTAAAAACAGATGTTTTCATCTACACCCCCTGGAAATTCAGGCCTTGAAGTTCAATCTGGACATGCTCATCAGGAGCTCCGGCTTGGCTGTCTTTGTTTATATTGTATGCCCGACTCCTTTACAATAAAATTGAGACCTGCAAAGAATGAAGCCATCTGTAGCAACAAGTAGCGAAGGCCCATTTTCTACCAGTTGCCCAGATTCTAGCTGGCATGTGCTTGTTTTTTCTTGCACCCACTCCATCTCAGCTGGATGAAGAGTTATGGCCCCGTGTTTATTTTGTAGCACTTTTTCGGGAATATGGAGGACCAATTGCCATTTCAAAATTTTGGTAAAATAACATTTGGCTTCTCTTGGCTTGGGAGTCAAGGTGGATTCTTTTTCTTTTTTCCACTGACAAATATGATTTGCAGTGAGTTTAAGATTTCATCTGCAAGATCTCCACTTTATATTTGCAGGGAGGGAGAGAGATCCCCTTGAATAGGTGAGCATGTGCTAAAATAAACACCTTTTCACAATAGACCCCCTCACTAGTGCCGTCTGGCAGGGAAAACTGTTGGTATAGCTGAGGCTCAGGAAGTCCTTCTCATGTGTCATAGGGGTTAATTGTGTTTTTGTGTTATCTTAGAAACAAGACCCCCCGTAAACCCCTTTTGAATTTCCTCTGACTGCCTCGTCGTCTGGTTCTATGCACCTGGACAAACACAACAATAAGAAATAATGAATTATGTTTGTACTACTTGCTATATCCTGCAAAGTTTAAAGCAACTCAGCTACATACTAGTGCATACTAAAAATCTTAGGATTCTTTCTTTACATTGCTCCTTTTTTTTTAACTCTATCGTTCCAAAGTGGGATTGTGCTCTAGCCATAATGACAGCCTCTGTGTGTGGCGTGTTAGGACAGCCGGTGGAGGGAGGGGAGAAATTGCTGCCCTTGCACCTTGCATTCTTGGACTGGCTGTTGGGGAGGTGGGCCTCGCCCCGGGACTCTGTGGCTAACGGGAAAGGAATCATCGACAGTGAGCAAAGCCGCCTGGGTTGCGTGTAGAGAAGTGTTATTCTGAGCACAGAAAAGCTTGTGTGCAAAGTCTGCGAGCAGAGTTTGATGAATGGCACAAAAGGATGAACAATTTGCTGTAATTGCCGAGCAGATGACAGGTGGTCATGGCTTGTAGTCCAGAGGAAACTATCGTGTTTCAGCTTTTGTGTTACTTTACTACCCAAAATTTAGTCAAGGACAACACAGAGAATTCAAAATGATGTAATAGATGGCGCAAATTTTAATTTTTCTTCTTCTGTAACTTTGATTGTTTGGTATCCGACATTTAGGATATTTAGTTATTCATCAAGTGGACATTTCGTGCCAGCGGCTCACCAATTCATACCCACCTTGTAAGACTTTTTATACCCATTTTGACCACCGACAATTTCAAGTAATTTGTTTTATATTCTACTCTTAGTGAAGTGTAATAAAATGTGGTTTGATGTCAATAAACAACATCTACAATGCTGTGAGTGCTCCTTAAACCCATCGAGTCTTTTTCATCACTTGGAAGAATTTCCACGCTTTTTAATTCAGATTAGTTTTAATACAGCCACATTGGACGGTTTTCAAGCATGCAGATCATGCTTTATTATCTCAGTCGGACTGTAGTTAGGACTACAGGCAAGTCCAAAGCAAAACAACATAAAACCTGGAGGCTAGTGGCTAAATATCAGATACCTTATTTGGCGCTGACAATTTACAAATGACCATATGTGATGGACCAAACAGTAAGGACAGTCAGGCACAGTTGTATGTCCAAATAAACTTTTATTTAACCCAAAAAAGATAAAATGTAACAAGTACAAAAATTTGTAAAAAATGGATCCAGAAAAGAGGTCAAAGGGAACAAAAACTACTCAAAATAACTAATAACAGAACAAAACTAACTGACCTCCCTTAATGAGACAAAGAGAAACTTAAATAGTGGCTGATCAGTCCACAAAAGAAACACATGAGGAAAAACATACAAAAACCTAACTAAACCAAATAAAGTAAAACCTCATTTGCCCCCATAGCACTGATGCGGTATGGCCCAAATCAACTCAGCCCCTCAGCCACCTGCTGGTTCCTCAGCCAAGGGACTGGAGCAACGGCCAAACTCAAACAGAATATAAATTAAACAGAGTCATAACAAAAACAGGGTAAACCAAAATGTGCACACAAATTTTGAAATACAGTGTAATGGTGATGAATATATACCAAATAATGGCTCTGTAAATGAAACCCTATATGAAAAGAAACTAAATTACATAAATGGTATTTGTTACCACATCTGTGTGGCTGTAAATGCAGCCATCACACCATATTTAAAACTTTTCATGCACAATCTCCGTTTGTCAGCTTTATATGTCGATACAGAAAACCCTAAATGCCCTTCACTTTAAATATCTGATTTACCGATCGTTGAATGCTTAATGTGGTGAATGTCTTCTACTACTTTCCATGGAGGACCATGTGGAGAGATAAAATATGTGACTTGAACAGCATGGAAGGGAGTGTGTATAACAGCCAGAACAGGAGCCAACAATCTGTTAGCTTCCAGACGGGGTGATACCTCCAGAATGTACAGACAACCAAGGTACACCACAGGCACTGGAGCACAGGAGGTAAACGAATCGGAGAAAAACAAAATGTGGAAAATCCTTCCTCCAAGCCCGTCACTCTGTCACTGACTCCAACGGTTCTTCTTCTCCGTAGGCCGACGTCAGCCTTTGGCCTCCCTCTGTCTCATTTATTTGTGTTCGATCTCAATCTGTGGTTTACACGCATTGTAGTCCTCCTTGGCAATCACAGCTGCTCCATCTCATATCCCTCAGTTTTCCCTCCTCCTCTCCATGCCTTTGCCCAACAGACACCCCGGAACTGGGATCTCTCTCTCTCTCTCTCTCTCTCTGCGCTGACGTAGAGAGGAGTGAGATTTGCAACGTTGCCTTTACCCTTTCAACATCCAAAGCTAAACGATTGCATAACTCTGTTTACACGGGATAAAAGAGCAGCCCTTTTCTGTCTGTGATGGGTTTCCGGGTTCTGATGTCACCTTCCCGCCTGCTTACGTATGTTCACACTAAAACTTAAGTGTTGCGTACAAAATACGTCTGTATAACACACAGGAAACAATGCTACTTAACCTTTTTATTGTAGGTCATTAGTTCTTCAGACTCCTGCCTTGGCAATTGATCAGCATTATTTACACAACATTAAGCATGAACTCAATTGGTCTCATTGATGAACTTGTTTTCTACCTCTGAGTGATAACTTGCAAAGCTACCATCTGTCGTGCGCCTCTCTAAATCTATTGACTTTTGCTCTGTGTTTTTCCTAAGTGAGAGTTTATGCCCCGTTCCCACTCTGGATCCACCGGGGACACATTTTGGTTCCTTTTTCCAAATACCTCACATAATTTCAAGCATGAGAAGGAGCGGGGCTCTCTGCCCGGCGCTACATCTTGCACCGCGCAACAAACCTGTCATTACAAGCCTGTAAATTTGGTTTTGCGTTGCATAACAGTCTTTTAAAAAGCACATTTGCCACTTTATTGAGGCTGAATATGAATATTGCATGTCTAAGGGTCAACTTAATGGAATAACGAGGCGTACATGAATATAGACTCAGCAGATTGGTAGGTGTACCCTCCATTCTTCTGATATGTGTGAGACTTATAAAGCCAAACGAACTCTGTCTCTGGGAGTTGTTGTCCTCTGATTAACAGAAGCAGCGTTACATCAAGGCCCTTCCAGGATTCAATTGTGTGAACATCTCTTCACGTATCTTAGACATGCATTCATACTTGTGACTCTTTTATTAAAATATTTATTAATAGAGTACTCTACTTTTTAAATTAACTTTTCAATCAGCTATGCATCACCTTTTACTTTTACCCGCTTTGACAATCAGGTAGGTTAGCTTGAACAAAACTAGAATCAGCATTAGCATGATCTGTTTTAGAAATAATCCAACTTTGACTGTTATAATGTTTATTTCTGAAACTTTGGATTTTATTTCGCAACATAATTCTGTCACCTTGAAATAAATCCAAGCGGTTTAAAAAAAAATAAGAAATAGAATAAGCACTGTCAAGAAGTCCAAATTGACACCGCATCAAATGTTTCTCTTTTTTTGTTTGCTGAGCTTTTGTAATGGCCCAGGATCCTTACAAACATTGAAAAAAGCTTTTCCATTCACTTTTTGGCGACCCTTGTTATATTTATGATTTATTTCACTGGTTACAAGGGAAAATCCTCCTTGAAAAGTCCCAGCGTCATCTTTCCAACTAAAATTATGTGAGAGGTATGAAGGGTTCTTAGTAACACTTCAAAAATAACCACCCGTTTCTCTTTTTTAACGGGAATTGACCGTGAAGTAATTTCTCTGAAAATGACTGACAAATGAGGATGTAATGTTGGTGATTTTTTTCCCAGTTTGAGTATTACATCTGTTCTTCTTCATTGCTTGTCTGCAGCCTAACATTTTCCTAGATATTACATTTTCTGGAATCAACTAAACAACTTGCTCCTGGCATATTTCAGGCTCCACCACCATCACTTTGTCACATATCATCACTTTCCTTTTCTGCTATCTTTAGGCTTGCAGCTCATTATAGCTTCATTCATTTGTATTCCTGGAGTTGAATAATATGTGAAAGTGTGAAAGGAAAGAAATTGAGCACAAGGCGGCCACAAACATAGCCAGAAGTTGTCAAAGAATAATGATGTTATGTCTGGACCGTCAAACTCTGGCGTTACTGCATAACCCAATAACAACACAGGACAAAAGTAGAGACAGTAGAGTGCAGTAGCTCACAATCTGAACAAACTAGCAACCTAGAGGGATTTAAGAGCGCTCTGTGGTGAGCCCAGTCTGATGTAATTCAACATTGTGGGAAAGGACTGTGACAAAAACATATTTAAAAAATAAGGTTAAAGTTGCATTTGGATAGATGCTGTAATTCTGTTCCTGTTCTGACTTACTTTGTTACTTTGACACACATGGGCATTAGCTCTCTCATTTCAGAATGATTTCTATTGGGGAGTAATGAATGATTGTGCAAGTCTCACTTTTTTCCACATAATCAGCGTTTTATGTGTGGAGGTTTACCTGCACAACAGTGAATGCTCAAGACAGTCTACAGTACGGGCATGCTTTGGTGGTGCAGTGGTTAGCGCGCACTACCCATGTATGGAGGCCTTAGCCCTCAACGTGGCTGACGCAGGTTTGACTCCGACCTGTTGTCCTTTGCCGCACGTCTCTCCCCCTCTCTCATACCCCCTTTCCTGTCAGCCTACTATACAAAAAAAACGTGCCACTAGTGCCGTAAAAAAAACTCAAAAAAAAAAAAAAAGACAGTCTACAGTACAACATGTAATTTGATGCTAAGAAGACCTTTCAAGTTAACGCAATGCATAATGACTTTGACATGTTAACCCTAATATCAAGTTGTTTAATAATGCTTGGATTCATTTACAGAGATCTGTCTGTTGACAAAAAGAGTGTCAGGTTTAGAGATGGTGCTTTTACAGACGTCATTATCCATATAAGGAAGTGCTTCCTGTCTAGGTGGACATGACTCAAAGGTTCTTTTAGTTTAAGAAAAGTGTTTTTGAAATAATTTTTGTTTAAGAAAAACAAAACAATGCAAAGGCAGATTTTGATGTTGATACATTTCAGGACTTTTACGTTTTTTTCTCTAAAATATGGGACCATTTAAAAGGTTTAACGTTCAACATTGCCACGAGACATAACTGAAGGAGGGATATTTGTTTAGATGTAGCAATCAAAGTAGTTGGATAAAACAGTCTTCTAAACACATCCAACTAAAACAGCAATAACAATGACCAAGATTGTAATATTCTTTCAAACCATGATACAGTGCCAATAAAAGAAATGACATAAAAAATGCTTATACGACACATCCAACTTACATTCAGGGATCTCACATTACAAATCTTGTTTTTATTTCCTACCATGATCAACCTATTATTCTGTTGTATGTTTGGACGTACCTGGCAGTCCCATTTTTGTTTAAATGCAAATTATTTACCTCAGCTTACCTGCCTCACAGTCGTTGACTGCATTTCAATCCTCCACTTCGGAAAAGTCCCCCACAGCTGGTTAATCTTGTTTATTTCGGCTTATTTCATGTCACTATTTTGCTAGACACCTAGTTAAACTATTTACATTGATAGTATATTTATTTAGAAAGCTGCCAGCCTCAAAGGGCACATGGATCTCAACAGTAAATACACAACTGGAGCAGTTTCCAGTTGTTGGTCCAGAGTTTGGTCTATTGTTCACTTTCCTAAATAGCTTGATGCGGTGAATTTGCACATTAAGCTGCTGAAATCCGATATGAGCCAATGAGAAAATGACCACATTATCTGTATTGTTTGGTGGACTATTGTGGTACCTGGGATGCAGATTTCTACATTTTATTTTACAAAAGAACTTTTGTTAAACATGAATATAGCCAAAACTGGGGGAAGAAGAGAAAACGAAGATCCTGCTGTGGCTACAACAGATTAGCCTGGCCAGCCTGACTGATTTACGCCATGTATATTCAATACACAGCCTGTCAGTCAGTCAGCTTAGACTCTCTGGTCTAAAACTTACCGGACCAATCACAATATAGGAGGCATTGTTTACAATGTGTCACTCTTAGCACCAGAATTACCCATAATGCTGCAACGGAGTGATGTTTTAATGATGCCCTTTATTATGTCTTGATTGAGGTGGATATATCTTTAAAACCTCAACAACTGGCTGCTATAAGGGCTAAATCAGATGCAGACAAAGTTTGCGTCACATCCGTAGTGATCTAATTGGTTCTAATCTGTTTCTGCTGACCCTGTTAGTTCTGCCCTAGGTCCTGCCTCTAAAATTGGTCTCTACCCACTGTTTTCCAGACTAATATGCTGTGTCAATGCCGTAAGTCAGTCTGGCTGGCCTGGCTAAAACCAGATAGCTCTTGCAGGGAGTAGATGGCTTAACCTCTGAGGCAACTGCAGCTGTTGTTTGTTAGCATAAACTTTAATATTTAAGAAAGTCTTTTTTACTTTTTTTCTGTCTCTACAGGTTTCTTAAAAATGTCAACAGATTGTCTTTAGCCTACTCACTACCCGGTGGCTACCTCTAAACAATCCTGCATTTTAGCAACAATACTCAGCCGCAGCTTATAACTGTGTCTTTGAAATACCATTCAGCTATATTTCTGCAGTGTTCCAGTTGTTCCTGTGGTGTTCCTTTTCCCCATAATCAAGCATTTTTTTTTTTTACTAATGATTAAAATGTAGGTTGATTGCGGGAGAAAATGGAAGCTTACATACTGCGTGGCTTTTCTGCTCATCAGTGTGAAAATGCTGGTAAGAACTGGAGCAGAATTTACAACAACAATCTAAATGCTGCCAAGAGTTAATTATGCTGAATTAAAGCTTTGTTTTTTTTTAACAAAGTAAATTTGCCCACGATGTGGGTTACATGCTGGCTCTCCCCTCTTATCTTTCTCTTTTTCCCTGGACTGTGAAGCAGTCTGCACTAGAGACAATGCCACTAGGGTCTAAATGAAGTTCGGTGACCTGCAAGCATGTGGTCAAGCTGGAAACGGAGCTAAGTAGCTGCAGTCTATCTTGTGTGAAATCAGACGCTGGAGTTATTTACTAGGAACCAGCCAGCACAGAAAACAGCTTTTGTGACTTTTCTCAGTTTTTGTAAGAAAGATGATCGGAGACTGCATGTAGCGGTTTCCTGCGGCTGAACCAAGTTAAGTACACTGCAGCCTCCCCAGCATCGAACATAGCCGTGCTAGAAAGCCCTGTAGAGTTCCCAGCAACACCGAGCTTCCTCGCTGCCGGCTCAAACCGTTTTTGACTGGAGAACCAGCTTCACCCTGGAGCAACTTCTTCCAACCCAATTGCCCCAAAGTCAACTGAACAGACACAGAGACAGAGGTTTGGCAGAGAAACGAGCAGGGAAAGTTAAAATGGCTTGCTTTAATGTGTTTTCACTGTATTTTTTATGTTAGACTGTGGTTAAAACCTAGATCTAACAGGCTAAGCTGCCCGCTAGCGTTCTTTAAACAAAGCTATGCTGATGTGTTTTGGGTCGTTTTAAGGTTATGACAAACTTTATTTCTATAAGGGTTTTGTTCACTGATCGGACATTAATGTTTGTGTTTTTCTGGTCCGCTCATTACAACAAAATATAGCTTAAAAGTCTTCTTAAATGAACTCCGAATGTCCACTAGCATTAGCCACTATTAGCTTCCCTTATAATTTACTAGTAACTCTACTAAACATAACTATGGCTTGTTTTAAACATAATACTTGTTTGTGTTTAGCGCCGACATCGACTGATAGTGCTACGAGCGTTAATACAGCATTAATATGGAGCATTAATGTCAATTTAATGGTGTTTTGTGTAACTTAAGATTAACTCATCAAGCTAATGGCGACACGGCCGGGCAGTGGTGGCAGCAGAGAATTAGGAGTTGGGGGTCCGGTGTTTTTATAGGAGGGTCCAATGAAATTTGACGCAGCAAATAATAGTAATACCGATATGAAGGATTTACTGATCCCAGTGTATAATGTGTAAAAACTGTGAAATGTATACTTCTGACTGCTAACTAACTCCTTTTAACGATTACCTGTATATCTACTTTCTGTTCCTCAGTGGACCCTGGTGATGCTTATTAGAATAAACCTCCACCTCATTTCTTGCTGGGTGAATATAAAAATCAAGACTTTTAATTGTCAATACCTAACAGACCGAGAGTTATTTAATAACCATTAAATAACCTAAAAACATTCTTAATGGCACAACACCTCCTTATACTGAATCTATCAACAACCTAAATTGTTTAATCTCTGTATTATGTGAATTTCATGTTAGACAGGGTAAAAAATTGCAGATGAAATAAGTCCTTTCTACAGGTATTTCCTTGACTCCTTTTACGGAGATGACATTGATTAATATCTTTACCGTAAACACTTTTCCTGATCAAATCAAAGCCTCATTTGCTGCATTTACTACATATTCATGGAAACGCTACCTAGGGGCACAAAACAAGGAAAGCAGTTATCAGCATCCAACAGCTTATTGCAGTCATTACTTTTATGATCTTACTAATCAAGGAAAGAAATGTCACATTGTTTCAGAGCGATACGCTTTTTTTATGAGTCATGTGCTTCCATGCATGTATTGTGCTCGTATTACGTCTAAACTTTAGCTCGGTGATTCATACTGCCTTGTTGTGCACCCCTGGTTGTCTCAGGTATAAGAGATAACGCAAGCATTTACGCACTACTGTCTAATAAAGCCCCCTCTTATTCAATTATTTGTAAGTAGCTTTGTGTGTCAGTCAGGAGTAATCTGTCAGTATTTTGTGGCGTATGCCGTCACTGAATCTCACACACACTGTTCACTGTTTGCCCAGTCCCTGCTGTGCCCTCAGCTGTTTATGAGACCATTTCTCAGGGAAAGTCGGCATTCTAATGGAGTCACCTAACCACTCTACTCTTTAGAGGCAGACAGAATCAGAGGCGGAGGAATAAAAATTGTTATGGGGCTGCTGAGGAATTTCTTGAACTAACAGTAGGAGCATACATGATGTCTATATGTTTTGCATTACATTGGTCAGATGGTGGTACGGATACTAGTGGTCTGGGCTAATGCAGTTGCTTGCTGGGCATTTAAAATTTTCCAAAACCTCCTATTTATTTTGATCAGAGAGGAAAAACTCTTAAATCTGGTACACATTAGTAGAGAATTAGAAAGCGTGGAACATTTGTTCCAAATGTTTCAACCACCAGCCTATTTCTGATAAAATAATGCCATATGAGTTCCTGTAAAATGTGAGAATTTTAAAACACTTGTATAAGGGAAGTACCCAGCCTCCGATCACCCTTTCTTCACTCCTTAGAGCTATGACTACCCAACCAAAATTTCCCGTATGATATCACCAGTGACGTCTGCTTGAATCTAATCACACCTGCATGCCACCCTTCTTGTTTGTGGGAAGTGGCCTGGCAAAGGAACAAGAAAAGGTTATCCAAGCGGTTGCTCATTGGGAAACGAAAGAGGAAGCAATGAGCCCTTACTAATGTTGAACCAGAGTGTTTCAACTCCCTGGTTAATAAAAGAGGACAGTATGACTCTTCCAGTCATTGTTTCACACTTTCCGGAGGTGAATGGTCTGAGAAACAGTTTCTGTCACCTAGAGACCACATACACAGGAGGTTGAGATCAGCTGAGGTCACACCAAAGAATAATGGCTCAAAAGTTCCCTCAACACAATCAGTCTTTTCTTCTTTTGGGTCAGTTAGGATTGCCAAAATAATTTATATATGCTAAATGACAGAATGATGAGAGATCATTTTTTATTCTTTGTTTAAATAAATAAAAAATGCATTTATTTATTTGGGTAAAATTTTTTTTAAATAGCATTAATTGGGTCAATTTGTGTATCCTTAACATGAACCCAGAAATGGGAATCCCCCTTTTTCCAGTTGAGCCATAGTCTCAAACTACGAGGAGCAGACTTTCATTCTGGCCACTTCACAGTCTACTGTAAACCGGTGCCTGCCCTGGGACACAGCTTGAATCTCCAACAGGACCACGTAATCCACAAAAACCAAAAACACAGAGGTTCTCAGACAGGAGATCCTCCTTACAAAAGCTTGAATTTGTAAGCAAGGACTGGAAAGTTTTTGAAAGCGACTCTGGTACCACGATACCCCCACAATACTACCCACAAAATACTTTATTGATCTGGAGAAGACTTACAACACTGTTCCATGTTGGACTGGGCAACCAAGCTCACACCTTGCCATTTATTTTCTGTTATTTAGGATTTATTTACCAGGAAAGTAAGGTTACAAACTTCTTTTATAACACTGCACTTACCAAATCTACAGTAGTATGGTCCACCTTTCCATTGCCGGAGAATATACCATGCCACCTCATACGTAAAAGACATTTACGCTGAGAAAATGATCGCAAAACTCATGAAACCACAGTAGAAATGTTGCCACTCTGTCAGTAATTTTTGGTCCAGAATGAGGCTTCATGTGAAACCTCAACAACTTAGTGACACATATTTAGTAACATTAGAGCTTCCTGAAATCCTCTGAAATGTCTCAGTGCTTCCAAAACATACTTTAGACTCTGCCATGCAGCCTTGAATGCTACATAAATGTAAAAACATTAGTCCTACCGCTATTACTATGCTGATTGACAGACAAATTGACCTGTGCCTTTGGCTGGGCTCTTTGGTTTAAACTTGGGAGCCAACATCTTGACACACGAGGAATGCCAGGAAACAAACTGAAGAAAAATCAATAGAAACGAGTTCCTTTACTCGTAGCTTCGTCTTTGGACTTGAAGGATTAGTTGAGTAGCAGAGATGGTGGAATGCAGGCTTTCTGGAGGTTGGCAGAGAGAGCTCTCCACCGCTCCAACATGCAATCCTCTTAAGTCACGATTTCAATACACAAAGCAGCAGGTATTATGCGCAGTTAAAGAAGAAAGCATTGCAAGGATAAGAGAGCAATACTATCAAGCAGTTTGGATTAATCCTCTTAGTCTGTTTTGCTGCCAAGGTTAATATTATCTTGATTGCTGAAGTAACGATCGCTACTGTGCTTGAAATCAGTGTCAAAAGCAATGCACTCGCTTAGCCTTGACAGTATGCCTTCAATTAGTGGCTCGATTTGTGTGTCAGATTTGAGTAGAGTATTCTTCCATTTTGGCTTCTTCAGAAACTTCCATTACAACCTGATGAAGGAAAACCTGCAAACCCAACATTAAGAAAGTCAGGACAGTGCAAAGAGAGCACTTGTTCCATCTCTTAAAATCTCTTTTGGTTTTACCTTTTTTTCTAACTGACCCAGAATACATTTCACAGCACATATGGGAGGCCCCTTACAGGAATATGAAGTTAAAGAAAAGGGGGGGGGGAGCTTATATACAGACCTGCAGGAACAAGGACCGCTCTGTGTAGGCCATTCATTCATGGCAGATACCTCTGTCTCCAGCCAAACATCAAATGAGGAGTTGCTCACTAGTTACGCATCACCAAACCCATCCAAGTTTATGGCATTCCTTTCTCCAGCCTCTAAAACTACTTAAAGTGTAGATACAAGGGTCATTCTTATTATGGACTGGAAAATATTTACTAATGTCTGTCTCTGAATGCGTGTAGGAGGAAAATTACTGAAAAAAATCATTCCTGAGCAATGCTGGGATGGAAAGAAGAGGAGGATTGAGAAAGGTGGTAGGTTCCACCCAAACCCCAAGATTTTGGGTTAAAATATTAATGACAAAACAAGCGCAGCCATCAAAGGGACAGTTCAGAGAGAATGAGACTGGAGCAAAGAGGCATGAATGGGTATGATACAATTAGAGCAGAGGAGGAAGCAGCACATGGCCAAAACTGAAACACAGAGGGGCGAGAGTGGCGTAGACGTCCTCTCTTCGGGTTGAGTCATAGCAGGAGTGAAAAGTGGATGGCTGTTTCTTGGTGTCCCATAATTGGGACAAGGGGAAGATTGCACACTGATTCTGTTCCCTTCTACCTCTGGGAACAAGAGTGAAGCTTGGTATAGATTACAGGAACTTGCAGGAGTTGTCTTGAATTAGACAGCGAACAGCTGTTTTGAAGGTCTAAAGGTTACAGAAAGGTAATTGCAAACCTGGAAGAGAGGCAAGGTCTTCTAGAGTTCACAGACTTTTCAGTGGAGATGATGATCATTTTTTCCTTGTCTTTGTCCCCGCACCCCCCCCCCCCACCCCCCGAGTTGTTTCTAATATGAATATAGCCTTTTTTACACCTCACTGCTCTCTCCCAAAAGAGACCCTTAATGAACAGAGACCCTTTGAAGCGCCGAAAAAGGACACGTTTGGTCTCCCACATGCCCAGTAACACCATGACAGGCAATAAGCACCAATCAATCAGGGAGGGAGCAACAAAGAGCTACTGTGTTTACTGTACACTGTGAAACAGTGGACACATGAGACTTGTAACTTCTAATTAGCACAGAGATCAACTACATATGCTGTTCTTTAATTTTGACTTCTATCCAGTCGCCCTGTGGAGACTTTCCGCTCTAAATGGCCAAGAATTGCATCCACATGGCCTTTTGTAGGAGCTGCTGTGCGTGTGAGATATCTGGGAGCTCCTGTGTGAGAGATGGGTGAAACCATGACCAATAATGAAAACCTGGCTTGACTAAGAGCACCTGGATTCTCTTTGTGTGCGCACCTTTGGATGTCTGTTGGTAATTGACTTTGCTTGAAAGGATCCTAGTCCTGCACAACGCCATGCACACCAGAGAGGGTTTGTCCTGAAAGAATATGCCTTCTAAACTCAGGGATGCATGAACTGTCTGTACATGCCTATTGTCTGTTGGCCATATAAGTTCTGGACTTTTATAAACAAGCTAAATATTTATTCAAGCGTCTGACTGTTGATTCAGTTGTGAAGGTTGTGTTGTCGATTATTATGAGAATGATTTATCATAAGAGGAAAACATGTTAGTCAGTTTAGCTAGATTTTCAGTATTTATTTCAGTCCGACAGAACTCCATCATTGGGCTGTCCATCAAGCTAATAACAGCTAGCTTTAACTTATGTTGTCTGGGATTTTTACAACTACAAAAAGGAACTAAAAGTAAGTAGAATTTTCTTGAAATTAGTGTATTTTTCTTCTCTACAGTGGCTGATGCAGATACAAGAGCTTTACTGACCTTTTTATGTTGCTCTCACACATCTGTGTCGTACTGATAGTTTAGCACATAGCACAGTTCAGCATTTCGTTCTTCTTCTCTGTCTTCCTGTAAATTTTTTTTCCAAACAACACTTTTGTGTTTATCTTGTCTGCAAAGACTGTTGCATGTTTTCTTCTGGCTGTTCTCCACATGTTAGCAGACTTTAAAACTTCCAGAAGCAGCTCATTATTTGAGTCAGGTGTGCAGCTGCAGGGAGGAGACGGGAGTGTTTGTGCGGAAGAAATGCAGCAATTTGGGCAGATGTGAATGGGTCAGTGGGGGAAACCCTGCGGAAAGGGAGCCCAGATGTCAGCCAAAGAGCCGTTACACTGATTGAAATTAAGCATAACGGCCTAATTACAGAATAATTTTGACAACTGACAACGTAACAGCCCGTTACACTGAAATGCGCTGGCGAGAACCCTGCAATGTACAGAACCATATTGGGCAAGAAATAGGGCTGGACGATAATTCAATAACAATATATATCGATCGATAAAGGTATATTGATGATAGAAAAAAAAGGGGTCAATAAAAAGTTCAATAGAAAAACAGTTTTCATTCCTTTTGCATTCTAGCCATGTAGGTTAATACTATAGTCATCCTCCCAACCAATCACAAACTCAGAACAAGGGACGCTCCATCAACAAGCTCTGCCCCTTTCAAAGAGTTCAGAGGGCACGTGTTCCTATTTTCTTTTTTAAAAACTTGCAGTTTTGGTAAAAAGTTGGTTGAATTCAGTGGTTGTATGTTCTGTATCTACAAATAGATCGCTAGGCAACAACAAAAAATGGCCAGGGCTGCACTTAAAATAAATGTTTTGAATTTGTTGATAATTATCGATATTGAACCAAATGATTTCTATTTTATCGATATGCATTTTTTCTATATCGTCCAGCCCTAGCAAGAACCAAACACTGCATAGCTCCCAGCACTCCTCAGAACAGCTGGTAGGCTTGGTGGTAGAGGATTCATGACTTGGATGCATGTTTTGCTGACACATGGTCTGGGAACCATGAAGTTATTGAGTCAACCATGTTGAATGCCAAAGTACTCTTAGGTCCAACCTGAGCCCACCTTTCAGCTGAAGCTTGACCCAAACTGGGTCAGCAATAGCACCAAATCTACAGAGAGGTTTGTCAGACTCTAACAAGTTATATACTTTTTTTTCAGGATGCAATAATTTACTTTCCTAAACCTATCTGAACAGAGCAACATTTATTAAAACATTGTAGAAAAAAATGGTAGAATCTAGTATTAATATTGAACTTTTCCTAAATGACCTTGAATAATTTTTGCTGACTCTGACATATTAGTTGATTTAACGGTGTAAAAATGAGGCTGAAGATTATTCACAAAACCTCTGGGCATTAGCTTTTTTATTTATACAAGAATTTTTTCACTACACCCAAGAAAAACTTGGCAAAATGATCAAATCATAGCTACCTTATATATATGCGCTAGCTGTTTCATCATCAGGGATAGAGTATGAATCCAAATTGTGATGGAACCAGTGGGATTTCAGTATTTGAAAAGTGGCTTGGGATCAACACATTTTTGCTGGCTTTTTTTCCAGCGGGTAAACACAGTGGAGTTATGACTTGTCAGACGATGAGTGGAGCTCAACGTCTTCATTGAATCCAGATGCTTCCAGGAGTGAGTTTAGTTCAGCAGTCTGGGCTAATGGGGGTATGCATTCATCCCCCATATGAGTGAGAGCTGATGATAAGAAGAGATGGACTGAAGAAGAAAGCAACAGTACAGAACTAGACATTTTTAACTTTATCACAACTAAATGTTTCTGACTATAAAGAAAATTTGATAAATAAACTTTGTTAAATGAACTGTGAACAAATCTTTGAAAAGCTGAGTCACTATTGGCCTGATTACAGTCAGATATGTTGAAGCACACAATTACTAAGAACCTAGAAGCACAACATGAAGTAGGGAAAAATATTTAAAAAACAAAAACTATATATTAAAAAAAGAGGAAAAACAAAGTAGATTAATTGACATCGGAAAGGGTGAGAAAGCCAGATCTAAGGCTTGGGGAGAGCCAGATCCAAAATGCTTGGGGAGGGGCTTGTGAAGTGATTGACCATTATACCTGCAGTCAAGCATGGTGGTGGTAATGTGATGGTCTGGGGCTGCTTTGCCAAATTCAAAACCTGGATGAGCTGAGGCATGTTTGATCAGACATCTTACCCAAACACTGACGTTTATCTTGAAATGGTGAAAGCTCTTCAAGAAAACTAAAATGGCAATTTATCCCTGAGTAACATTCAGCTTAATTAGATTTAATTAGATGATGCCATTAAAGTTTTTTTGGTTTTATGTATCTGGTGCTGATATTGACTTCTAAATATTCTAAATACAGGAGTCAAACTCCAGTCCTCGAGGGCTGGTGTCCTCCATTGTTTTAGGTGTGGCTCTGCTTCAACAAACTTGAATGAAACCACCTTTTTAAGTTGAATAAAGAGAACTATCCCATGCAGTTTATGTGAGGTCAGTATTTCTTAACAGAAACAGAGGAAGTTGATTATAAAGCTATATTCTCACACTGTTAACACATTTTTAATCCCAACAAACCTCAGTAGCTACGTTTACATGGACAAAAGTAATTGAAATAAAGGACCGTTAGGAATATTGTGATCGGATTTAGCCGAATCGGAATGAAATTGTGTTCAGAATGAGAGGGGTGGTTTATGCCGATTGATAATCCAATGATAAATGCTGGTCAGGCTCACGTTATTCCGAATGTAGCAAACTGACCTGACTGTGCATGTGAGCATGACGTAAATGTGATGTATTTCTGCATTTCTGAGTGCCGGAAAAACGTCGGAGAGCTTAACTGTCTGGGTCCCAATACAACCTTTCTATTCCAAACATCCATCCAGCCCGTCTATCCCTTGTGGGGTCGCGATGGTTGCTGGTGCCTATCTCAAGCTGTCAATGGACAAGAGAAGCGGGGTACACACTGGACAGGTCGGCAGTCTAAAGCAGTTCGAAACATTAAAAAAAAACATAATTAGAACCTGGTGCAAGTCCAGCCTGGGCACTCAGAAGACGAACGAACTCGTACACTACTGCTTTTACTATTTATTTATTAATTTTTTTGTTCAGCAAAGACGGAAGTTCTTCTTCTGTGTTTTTGTTTCGGACAATTTGATAACTGTGCATGTCAGAGTGGTTCTATTCTGAATAAAGCCACAAGCATATACACAGACTTTATGATTGGATTAATTGATTGTATGCCCATAAATACGATACAATCCGATTATTTAATCCGAATACATTTCAAACCGATCTTCCCCCTCAAACAGACTTTCAGAGACCACTGTAACCAGACTAGAAATACACCACGACATAAGAATTCAGGAAGAACATGGATAGATGCAAAGGACTCCCGTTACATGCTATTCAGCATGAGAGTCCCCCCCCCCCTTTCCTTTTATTTTGGACACACTAAACTTCCATATTGGTTCTTTGTGATAATGGCAGCATATTTGAGCCCTGGGTGCCGGGTACTGCAGTGGTAGCAGCAATGAGTGTAGCCAGGTGCATGATTATAGAAACGGAATTGCTGGAGAAGTAGCAGAATAAGACATGGTGCCTTTACCCTCTGTGAGTTGAGAACAAGAAACTCTTGCATGAAATGCTGTCTCATGCCTTTGTAGGCTTCGGTCATCATGTCTGTGACAGCTAAGCTGCTGGTGACCAGGCCTCTGTCCTAAGTTTCCACCAAAGCTGGTGGATACTCAGCTCATTGCTGACATTTCTCACATTAATTGGCTGAACAAATCCTGATGATTTGTATTCCTGCAGAGCAAGGCTTAAACTGATGGAGGAGTTGCACAAACATCCCATAGTTATATAGTCAATCCGATGTGTTCTAATGCAAATCTTCTTGACTGTAAAACTGACTCAGAGCTTATCTGCTTAGTTTTGTTTCTTTCATAGACCCAGACACCTATGGAGCTAGTCTGCCATCATCCTCTCTAACATAGAAAGGATTCCTCGATCAGTGCTCCGGTGCTCTTTTTGTGTTTCTGCCCTCTGAAACCCCCAGCTGGTCGTGGCAGATGGCCGTTCACCCAGAACCTCTGCTGGAGGTTTCTTCCTGATAAAAGGGAGTTTTCCTTTCCACTGTTGCTACACGCATGCCCAGTATGAGGGATTGCTGCAAAGCCAAAGACACAAAGCAGACGACTGTCCACTGACACTACACACTCTTTCAGGAGGAGTCAATTACTTAATGCAATCTGCTGGGTTTCCTTAGATAGAAAGCTTTTTAACCAATTTGGATGATTTGATTGAATTGACAATGAATTGACTAGGAAAAAAAATCTAGTGCTAACAGTACAATAGAGCCATGCTTAACTTTACGTTCAAGTTTTTTCTTCAAATGTCCTTATTATCCAGCTACAGATGCATGAATGCAATAAAGATAGTTGGACGGTGACATTTTACACAATGCAGTACATTCTCTCAGTCGAAAGTAGGTTTGAGGCCATTTTTCAGGATGATTGTGCCCCTTGCCAACCCGACAAATCCTTTATTACAAAAGGCACATTCCCTCAACTGCATGACCAGGAAATGGTCCACCTTTCAACTCAACAGAAAACTGAGGGTGAAATTGGAACGTAGCGCACGACAAGGTTCTCTTCTCCAAACCTAATCTTTCAGCTAGGATATTAGAGCCTTATTTAGTGAAGTCTTTGCGTCAAAGAAACTGTCCTTAAAGCCTGAAGTGTCACGTTTGTGGTTGTTGTTGGTAGACCAAAGTGCACACAGGAGTTCGGGAATCGCATGATGAGTTGAAGGAGATTTATTATGAACAAAGCAGAGGTGGGGACTTGAGTCATTGATTTTATGACTTTAGACTTGACTTGAAAAAGTGTTAAGAGACTTGTGACTTGACTTGGACTTTAACACCAGTGACTCGAGACTTGAACCTGTTTGTTTGAAAAGACTTGATATTTTACCCAAAATCTAAAGCTCAAGGCGTCTATCATTTTAAAAAGAGCGCACCATTAATTTATTTCACTCAATCATTATCTACAAACGCAGACCGTCTCTCTCTTTCCCCACTCTGTACGTATGTGTGAGTGAGCTGCAGCACAGCCAATCAAACCAGATTTTTGAAAAAGGAAAAAAAAAACTAAGGATAATATGAAGTTCTGCTGTTGCATTTTGCACTGAATATTCTGGAAAAATATAGTTCAAAGGAGGACTGGTCTTGGTGCTTAATTTTACTGTTTTGAAAGGTCAATTGCACTGGCTTCATCGTTTTGAAATAAATACTGATTAAGAACACATGCTCTATTATTTACTTTTAAAATGTATTTCAACATTATTAAAGACTCAAAAACGACTTGAAATTAGAAAAATTAGAAGTTTTAGACTTGGGCCTTGACTTGAGAAATACCTGTTTTAACTTGAGACCTGACTCGGACATGGCTGTCTGTACTTGAGACTTGACTCGGGACTTGAAGATAAAGACTTGAGACTTACTTGGGACTTGCAAAACAGTGACTTGGTTCCACCTCTGCAACAAAGTAACAAACTTACAGGCAGGGCAGGCAAAGATGAGGACCACGAGAGAACCCGAGGAGCACACCAGAACAGACTGGTGCAAGCACATTACAATCTGACAAAAGGTGAGAGGGAACTGGCAGAATACATAGTGGAGAAAACAGAGGGAATGGCAAGTGAGTCTAATCAGTACAGGCGACAGATGTAACAGTGATTGAGCAGAAGGAGAGGAAGAGGAATAAGGTAGCAGGTGACGGGGAGGAAGAAACAAGAATAAACAAAAAGGAACAAGAGGAAAGGACCCAAATCTATAGATAATTTATAATAAGATGTGAAAAACTAACAAACTGCACGCTCCCCAAGGCCCCGTTTCAGAAAGCTGGGTTAGTAGATATCCACAGTAATTTCTGGGATAAAATCCTGCATATCCTGGCTTTTCCATTTCAAAATGCCCAGAAGCCTTTACCCTGAGTGAAATTATGACAACAAATTACTCCATGAAACAACCCTGCTACCAAGCAGAGTTCTTTGGGCAAACGCAGAGTTTTCCCTGCTTCTAAGCTGAGATCTGCACATAAAGTGTCGGGACCCCTCTTTTTCTGGAGGAGCCTTTATGCCGGAGTGCAAACGCTCCACAGAAATCTGTCTGGAGAGGCTCATCAGACCACGATCAAATGTTATCTTTACTGGATTATTTTCAAGCGTTACCGTTTTTCACCACGTCGTTGATTTATCTCCATATTCTCAGCCTGCACATCGCTTTTCTAAAACAACAAGGGGACGCTCTCAGTTCTGAACAATTTCTTTGCGCTGCTATTCGTTTGTATGCCAGCGGCAGCTTTTTAATAACGTAGGAGACACAGAACATCTTTCAGAGGCAGCTGTATTTCACGCTGTCAGGAATGTTGCTGTTGCACTCGGTTTTAGTTTAAAGGTGTTCTATAGTGCGAGACCCACAGGATTAATAAAATAACTACACAGAATAACAGCAATCATGTATTCTGTATCAAATTTTGAGACTTCCAGCTACACCGTAGCACCGTACACCGACTTCCCCCAACACCGTTAGTGCTACGACACATTTCTCCCCTTATATAATGCCACCTTATTTTCAATTCAATTCAATTCAATTTTATTTATATAGCGCCAATTCATGAAACATGTCATCTTGAGGCACTTTACAAAGTCAAATTCAATCATATTATACAGATTGGTCAAAAATGTTCTATATAAGGGAACCAGTTGATTGCATCAAATCCCGACAAGCAGCATTCACTCCTGGGGAACCGTAGAGCCACAGGGAGAGTCGTCTGCATTGTCCATGGCTTTGCTGCAATCCCTCATACTGAGCAAGCATGAAGCGACAGCGGAAAGAAAAACCACTTTAACGGGAAGGAAAAACCTCCAGCAGAACCAGGCTCAGTATGAACGGTCATCTGCCTCGACCGACTGGGGGTTACAGAAGACAGAGCAGAGACACAACAAGAGAGACAAACAAGCACAGAAGCACACATTGATCCAGATTTCAACTTAAACTATAAATATAGCCTATTTGATATAGTTAATGTAAATTGAGGTTGGTACAGATTATGCACCTACAGGAAAATCAATGTCTGCTCATTTTTAGAATGATGGGTGAAGCCAAATTCTGGCAAAAAGATGAATGAACATATCAGTTATTTCAATGACACACACCACCCCATCATTAATTGCAAATGTTGGCTGTAGCCAAACAATGTTTTGGCTGATTAAGGTGAAAATTGAGAATAACTTATAACTGGACCTGATTAAATAGTATTTTCATTTTTCGTCTTGGATTTGCTGTCACGTCCTTTTTATGCCTGTCAGGTTGCGCCTAGAAACGTAATCAATGCCCCCCCTCTACATTATTATCTTTGGTGTTGTGGACTACTTGCTCTAGATGGAGAAAACATTTTAATTAGAGCCACATGTTCAAGCTGATACTTTTTAAATACTTGTTTGTGTCATAAATAACACGAAAAGGTGAGAACCAAACACCCTGTAGGATTGTAGAGTTTAGCATGGACTGTTTTCTTTACTTTTACTACAAGCTCAGATAATCCTTGCAGGCCTGAGCAATTTGACAAACAGCATCATTAATGTTTTACTATGCAATAAAGCCCGCGGCAAATTAAAAGGAAATTTTTGTTGCATTTAAACGCCAAAAATAGGCCCCGAGGTCGCAAATCAAAGACTTGTGATACATACTGCTGAGCTGGTGAGTTTGCAAGCATAAAAACTGGAGGGATGGCGAGGGGGACGTTATGCACGTGCATGTCTCCCAGTACAAATAATCAGTCCAGTCTGCAGCTCGGCTGTAAGTGCTTGGGGCCCCCTTTTGAAAGGAGCCCGACAGGCTCTTTACCTAAACAGAGGGCTGAGAGAACACGGGGCCCTACGGAGTGTCAAGGACCACGGGAAGCTTTCAATCCTGTTGCGACATGCTTACCACCATGCGTAAACATAGCCTGCTACGGTTCCCCCTGCTTTTTGTCTCACGTGTGGACACACACAGGAGCTCACCAGATACCATGAGTTAAATATAAAAACCAGAAGGTAGATAAAAAAGAAGGCCTTAGAGAATTGAGTTGAGATAATGCATGCATCATCCTCACATGGTGGAAAAGATACCTGGATCTCATTAAAAGAGGGCAAACTGGCCCTCTGCCATCACCTAGTAAGCTACTTTGTACGTGACCTCAGATCCGAGGTGCTCAAAACCAGGTTTTCCCTACCAACAACTGACCCAAACGTGTTTTAAATGTGCACGTGGCAGGCACACAGACCAAAGCCATCAAATAAACCCTCTTTCGTTTCAAACAAGTCCAGTTGGATGGTGGATTTGACGCCTTTAAGGATGCTGACTATACCACTGGCAAGGGCGCAGAAGCTAATTGAAAAAAAAAAAAAAACAACAACAATACAAAACATCCCTCACTTTTTCCATTCCGTGAAGTTAATACATTTTTATGAGCTTGCCCTCATTGTCTTATTCCAAGGTTGCACAGTGAATGTGTTTTTCTACTTTATTTTGTTTTTACCTTTATTGACGCTGGAGGCAAGTTGGCCAAGGAAAGGTGTTTCTCAAACGCTTTCACACCTGGCACAATAGAATACCTTGGCATAATATGTGAACTAAAATAAAAAAAAAAACTCTGTCCTGCAACGCTTTAGAATTTATTGCAGCAGTATGAAAATTAAGCAAATCTTAGGATGGAAGGAGATTGCAGTGCATACAAAATTATTTACTCTCCATGGACCTTTTCTCACGCTGCAAATGAACCGAACGCACCATCCCTGCTATGAAACACGGTGGCGGCAGCATCTTGCCTTCCAGAGAGGTAGCAACCCTAAACCCACAGCCGCAGCCACAATGCAAGGGTTCAAATGAAAGCAGAGTGTGTAAAATGGCATCGTCAATGTCCAGACCTATATCCAGCTGAAAATCTCTCAAAGATTCTTAGTTTGTTTCTATTTTCCTCATTTGGAGTGAATTAGAATGAGGCATATGAGACGAAGCCAGCAGGTAATTGGTTTAGGGCTGTAAACAGGGGCCCACACATCCATGAGAAAGTTTCTCTCAGAACAATAACTGAACCTGAAGTACACCCTTAGTCTCGTGTGGGCCTGGAAGCGACTTCAAAGTAAAATAAAAGTCCTAAAACCTTAAACAGGGATGAGGGGGACTTAATTGAGAACATATCATTTCCAGATGGCCCCCAAAAATCGACAAGAAATGATTAAACTACTAAGAAGCAATGGAAATCCCTGGCAATTAAGCCAGATAGCTGCCATATGCACCGGGCTAAATTAAACTGCTCCAGGCTCCAGTTTCTGCCCCCTCAGCTCATGGCTGCAACATTTAATGTGCGTCACGCTGGTTCTGAAAATACGGAGGGATCTTCATACTCCTATTTGTCCTAAACACAGAAACAAAGGTATATGGACAAGATGTTTATTAATTGGGTTTAAATTGAAACTGATCTAAAAGGAGAAAATGTGACAGTAGTCACAAGAAAAACATTTTTTTTTTTGCACCTAACTCTATTCGAACAACACTCTTCCCCTTTTATGGCTATAAGCATCAGGTATTTTTCTTTGTGCTGGAATGCTGTTCACTTCTTGAGAATATGTTAAGGAAAAATGCCTTCCTTCAAAACATTTCATTCAGTCATTGCGACTTTACCATATAAAGGTAGTCTAAATAAAAAGGCCGGGTTATTTGTAAGTGTCTAATTGGATCAACTGGAGGAATTTTGGAATTTTTTCCATTCAAAGCTCATCGCCTCAGTTTCATTTGAAGACTGTAAACAGAGATCAAATGTGCTGAAACCATCTAAATTGTCTGTTGTTTTTAATGTGATATTAATATGTTTTTGTTTACCGACGTCTAAATCAGCCCTTCCTTCCAGACAGCCGAGCTGCTGCATTTCACAGTTTCTTTGGTTTGCGGCTGCCTGAAAGAACTCAGAGAAGAAACAAATAAAACAGAGTGCAATGGACCACAAAAATGACGACCACTTTTAAAGGAGCAAGCTCTATGATACCCTTCCCTCCCTTAACCAAGACATCTTTAATGGGGTAAAAAATGCACACAGACCGACTTTCACATCTCTCAACACATTTTCGCCCTCTGGGATGGAGAAGCGGTGGTGGAGTTTTAGAGTGCAGATTCCTTGCCCAGTTAACAGAGATCCTGCTAGGCTGTAATCTGTAAAAAAAGAAACAATTAAAGCCATGTTTCTTTTATAGGACAGAGTCAACACCAAAGTGGATACGTCTCTTGTTTTTCTCTAAATGTAATTTATAGTATGGCTGAAAATGTGGTCGGTAGATTAGCTTACTTTTACATGTAACAAACTTTAAGACCCAAAAAGGTTAATTTACTATGACATAACATCTTGAGTTTCCTACTACTGGAAATCCAAGGATTTAAGATAATCCATAGTGCTATAAAAAAGTTCCGCTCAAAATTTTCTTCTAGTTTAGCTTTTATTTTCTTGTCACAATTTATAGCCCCGTTTACACTACCCTTTTTTAACCGTGCCGAGAACGGTCCGAGCTCGGTAACTGCGATAACTATCGAGTGTAAATGGAACGCAAACTGAACTGAACCGTGCCAGACACAACTGAACCGTGCTAAATCTAGACCAGTTAGATAGTAGGTCTCGGCATGGTTTTTCAGTGACCGCGTCATCTCCTTACAGTCAGCTGACTAATTTCGCGGTTTCAGACATTCATAAAAATACTAGCTTCCCTACCGTGCCGCACAATTTCCAGTGATGATTCTGCTTAGCAGTGTGATGAACCTCAGCGTCTGTCGTTGTTTCCTGCGTCTGTAAGCCCTGATTAGACGTTCGTTTGTCTTATCCACTTCCCAAAAGCCGACTCTGTCAAGTAAATTTACCAAAAGTTGCCTTCTTCGCCTGACTCTCCGCAAACAATGAAATATCACAATTATAACCAAACACAACAAACTGAATGTTACGGGCGCCGCCATTTTTATTTGCTTGATTCCCTCCTTCAATCCTAGAGAGCAGTAGTACCGTAGATCGTCACTTGGAGGCGAGGAACTGTGCTAGCGTAATGTGTAAATGGTCGTAAGAACCAAGCTCGGCACGGTTAACTGATCCAAGCTCGGTCCCCTCCTTTTTCTTTCTGGGTATCCCCATTTCCCCCTATTTGAATGGACAGCTATAGGTGAGAAACATAATCAATAGTGGGCTAAGCACACAACCTGCTGAAAATAAAGGGGTCTAATGTTATGTTTGGTCAGAAGAATATTTCTACCCTTTCACAACCAAACAATGTTGAATGCAGATGGTTCTGGGTTGCTTTTAGTACCAGTGACTTAACTTCAGTATAAGTATAAAGTTCTGCTTGTGTGATACCCTGATTTTGGTCCATTTGGTTTGACATCGAAAGGAGAAGAAATGTTACTCTGCTGGATTCAAGATTCCATTTTTCAAGATTACCATTTTTGTAATGCATAATTCAATACAAATGTCCCTGACATGGATGGGCCACCACATTTTTTATTAATAAATAAAGGTGAGTTTTTAGAGACACTGAAGCAAAAGTCAAATGAGGCTGGTACCATTTCTGTGAGCTATAGTTCTGGGAAATACTGTAACAGCTTGAAGTGAACATTTGTTACTGAACACATTGCATGACCGTCCTTATTTTTCTCCACAAGCTCTCTTTATGATTATTTTTTTGTGTGTGTCTGTTTTCTCCTGTCTCCGTTGGTCCTGTGGATCCCACAAAAATAAAACCAGAGCAAATTACAAACTTAATGTTCTGGCGCAGCACAAACTGGGTCACTGTGCTTTTTTTTCTGTGGTGCCGTGCAGGAAGAGCAAACACTTGACAAATAAAAGGCCCTTTCACAAAATAACGTCGGACTGCTTTGTTCCAACAGGCTATATTTTTATAACAGTTTATAACACCAAATTTAAGATTCTAATTACTTATTTAAAAATACTTTTTCCAGGAGTATAATTGATTCACATTGAGATTGTTTTTAGCAGCATAGCAAATGCTACTACTTGATAAATACTTTAACATTTTACAAATGCAATAGTTATTATTGCATACTAGATGTTATTTTTATATTAATACCCAAATAAGGCATACACGATTGTCCAAGTAAGTGAAAGATAAAAAAGTATTTTTCCTCCAAGAAGATTTTTTAAATGCATCAGATTATCAACTTAAATCAAATATCATGCAGAAATAACATTGTTAAATGTAAAAAAACCCAAAAAAAACATTTTTAACTGATGATTTCATTTATTGAGGTAAACAAGCTAACTAACCTGACCCTATTAAAAAAAAAAGTTATCGCTCCCAAAATACTGATTGGGCATCCTTGGCGGCAACAGGTTTAATATAGTTGGTAATACAAATATGGTCAATCACAGCTAATTCATCATTTACCAAAGGGCACAATTAGGGTTTTTTCCACTCAAAAAAATAAAGATAATCATTTGGAAACATTTTGGCACGTTGTTAATTACTGATGTTAAAATTAGTTAGATCTAAAGCATCTCAATGTGGCAAGAAAGCGACAATAAAGAGCTCAGTAAGGCCCAGATATTCTTTGACAACCCTGTTATGATCAGTTTTAGAACCAGAGCCCTCCTTTCGTTGGCCACCTGTGGGTTAAATCTACTGAAAGGATGGAGGAGCATTAACTTCTCCTGCTGTGCTCTTGACATTAAGTCCCACTATTGTGCGCCCTAAACGCTTTAATATGGCTTATTGTTGGCAGGCCTTGCTAAATGGCACCAGAGGGCATGCTGTGTCTCTCGGGTCCTTTGAGGAAACAGGCACAGAGGAGGGCCAGCATGGCACGACAGCCTCACTGCTGCACCTCTCGATGTGTGGCTCCAGCCCACCTGGCACCACTTCAAAGTCCCGACACACACACACACACACTCACACACACATGAGACTACGGTAGCTCACATTACTTTGTGTGTGTTTGGGGTATATTCAGAACGTGTCTTAGGTTTGATATTTGTTGTAGTATGCCAAACAAGCCTGAGGAGGTAGAATCTTCTTTTCCGTACACTCTTTTGTTTGAATCAGCTTTAGTAAAGAAGAACGGAGAGTGTTTACAGCCATCAATGCGTTATGTGCATATCCAGAGATTTAAACCAATGGAGTTTTGAATGCATAGTCCCATCAGATTTGCATAATCATTCAGTGCCACCTGGGTAGAGTCTGATGCATACCAGCCTTTGTAAAGCGAACCTAAAACACAGTGCCAATGCGGTAAAAGCATACCTGGATAGAAAACCAAACAATGGCTCAGTAATGGACTGAAATTACCTAGAGCCAGAAACTCAACATTAGTTAAAGATTTTGGTGTCACCTTGCGAAAATGTGGAATAAAAACATCTAAAGATGTTCAAAATGTCCTTTGATTTCATCTTTTGTTAAAAATGCCCCCTTTCAGCTGAATTTAGGCTTGTAGCTCTAGACAGCCAGATTCATGATGTCTATCAGAATGGAGGAAAGTGTAAAAAGCAGCAAAAGTTGCAGAGGAGTGATGTTACTATGGCTGAGGTTCTCCATCAATCAATCCTCGATTAATCAACTTAGTAGGGGCATGTGTGGGCCTCAATAAATTACAATATCATTGAAAATGGGTTTAATGTTAGTAATTTAATTTACAAAGTGAAATTCAAATAGTATAAAATGTATTACACAGTGATATATTTCAACTGCTGGCCAAAAGGGATTTTAAATAAAAGAAATTTCATATTTTTTTCTACACAATCATGAGGAAAACTGATGAGCAAAGTCATCCAAGTGCTGTATCCCAGCATAGCCTTAGAAAGTTGAGTAAAAAGAAAATGTATGGTATGGCGTGAAATGAACAGGAGTACCCACATCATTGAGAGTTTGGCAGAGATGCACAACACGTGGACTGGAGCTGGAGACAGATCCTAAATGAGTCAAAACACACAGACCTATCCAGTACATGATCTACAATCGTCGCATTACTTGTGTTAAGCTACTCCTGAACCAGAGAGAACATCAGAAGCATCATATTGGGGCTAAGGAGGAAAAGGACTGGACTGTTTCTTAGTGCTTTAAAGTCCTCTTTTCAGATTAAAGTAAAGTTTGCTTTTCGTTTGGAAATCAAGGTCCCAAGAATCCTGGTTGCTTGAAGTCCGGTGGGAAGTTTCTACAGCCCTAATTGTTAAATACAGAAACAAAGGTGCGATAATAAGTGAACATATCAATGTCTTCCTCAGCAAAAATATTCATCATATTTCTGAAATTCACACCAGATTATGGCAACAACCCAAGTGATCCACACATAGAAAGAAATCGAGATGAATCCATCCACAAATTAAGTTGCGGGTGGAAGAAATTCGAATCGCACTGAGAATAAGGCCTAACACACGTATGGAGATGTGTTGAATGCTTTCTGGAAAAAAAACTATTTTGTTAATTAGAAATTTGCATTATTGCATTAATTTTGAAGGCCCTAAACATCCCATTTAAACACTATAACCTCCAGTTCATCTCATAGATTTTGACGAACTGAGCCATTCTTGCAGTTTTTCTTTCTTTCACTGAAGCCAGTACAGAGCCTCCTTGGCTCGTGTCTCTCTTTGGGACGCTCGTCTTTCCATGAAATCCCCACTGGTTTCACCTTCAGATTCTAATCAAGAACGTGCTGTGACGTTCCTCTCATCCTTCCCTCAATAATATGAAGCCTTTCAGCACCTTTTGCTGGGAGACGCACTGCACGCTTCACTTTAGGCGTGGTGTTTTTGGGGTGATGTGCAAAACCTTTCTTCATCTAAACGTGTGCAATGACATCCAAAGAGTTGGCAGCGGCGAACGGAAGCAGAGAAAAGTCACAGATTTCTCCTGCAAAATCTGTCCATGTTTTACTGGTGGAGGTAGCTCCAGTAATGTAGCTGTCACATATTCTCTGTTGCCCTTGTGAAATACGGAGAACTGTGCAGTAGCTTAATATCTTTACATTACACTAAGGAAATAAAACCCTTTTTTCATAGACAAAGGTATGTAAACAGGTCTGAATTTCTTTTTTGAGGAGATTTCGACCTTGCAGGAGTGCAAGAATGTTCTTTTATTCATCGGAAAACTTTGGCTGGAGGGATCGGGACGTTTTTGGAGAGGGGGGTGGTGTTGATGGGAGTCTGGCACTTTTGAATTGGGGCTCCGCGGGAGCGGCTTGTTCACAGAAACTTTCTCTGTGGCTCTTTATCTGTGGCCTGGCAGCACTTCAGTGAAAGGCTTATCTTCCTAATGGGCACACAGGAGATGACACGGCACAGCACAACAAGGGACTGAGCACTCATTCGAACGCACACTCTACCCCTTTCTCTCTTATACCAATCCTTGTTCCTTCTCATCTGCCTCCTCCGTTGGGTAACACTTGATGTTTTGATTCCCTTTTTGCTGCCGTGTGACCTTCTGTTGCATAAAATATTCCCTCCCCCCCCCCCCATCATGCATAGGACTAAAAAGTTTGTGTTTTAAACCTCAAAGCGCAGCGAGAAGTGTCACTTCAGAATGGATGCCTTTGTAGCTGGGAGCGTTAGCGTCGCATTCCCTGCGTGGCCGCAAAAAGACACTGCGGCTCACGTGGAGGAAAATAAAGTGGGAACGGTTTAAAATGTAATCGGGAAGGGCAATGGCTGAGAGAAAAAAAAGTGTCTGGGACAAATTTAAAGTTGAGATGAGGACAAAATATGCGAAAGTAAAAAGAAAAACAAATGGTGACGCGAAGGAGACGGACAAGGAATGAACCTGTCAGGGCCAAAAACGAAGCGTCACGTGAAGGAAATGAGCAGACGAGGAAGAGTCTGGCCAACATAAACTGTTTTTCTCCGACCCCATTAATCCCGCACATAACTACTTGTGATGGCCTTGCGGTGCTCAGGATGAGTACAAGTCTGAGCCGCTGTCAACAGCTTAAAGAGAAACAACGCAAAACCTGGATTGATGTGTTCAGAAAGACACTGTTTAGCTGCGTGGCATAAATCTCGCCAGGCCAAACTCTTCCCCAGAGGAAGCACGGTCAGACTTCTGACCCTGGAGGTTTTTAAAGAGCTGGGAACGTCTGAATGTGAAACCTCATTTCCTCCTTTATTCTTAATTTCTCTGCTTTGATGTTTAACAAGACAATATGTTGTAAGCAGTTTTTAGCTGTTTCAAGGCAGGCTGCTTTACAAAGTTCTTATAAAACAAAGGGAAACCAGGAGCCACAAAGATAAACTGTTTACCCCTCAGGCAAACAAATCTGCCAGCCTGCGTTCGTCTCTCTCCTTTTTTTGTTTTTGTTTTTTGTCATGGTTCCAGTTTTTGCTTTTGATGGCTATACTGATGGATATACTTAGTTTAGTAGCCATTTTCTTTGTCTTCTAGATCTAGAAAGAGAAACGTAGATCTGCGTTAAATGACATGTACTCTTGTCTTTCCCATTTTGAAGGAGAAACAGGCTCTGTCATTTCATAACTATATGCGAGGAAGAGTATTGCATTTTGGTAACTACAGTGGACGGCTTTAAAGTCATGAAGGTGATGAAGGTATTTTTACACCAAAGCAACTCCTTGGAATGTAGTACGTAACTCTATACACTGCCACCTACTGGGCAACCAGAGTAAGTAAAAATAATCTTCAGTCCAGTTGTCCAAAGCACCACGTGGGTAGCTTACCAGTCCTTATGATACAGGATAGAACTGATTACATCTAAAAATGTCATCTGTAGCATCAATTAACAACCAGCAACTCATTTAATTGTTAAATTATAGAACTGTTGATTTAATGCTGGGAGTTTATTAAAGTGGGACATCATGTTTTACCGGCTTTATTTTACTAAATTCTGAAACATTTCCTGTGACTATAATGTTCTTGAAAATCCAACAGTAGCTCTAAGTTGTTGTGACCAAGACAGTATTTTTTGTGGATTGGTAAAGAGATCTGAGTTACGGTTAGTGTCTTTGTATTTCGTTTTGCTGACATACAGTACACCCATACCTTCAGATAGGGTAGTAGACCTAATATTGAAGCAGGGCAAATCAGAGAACTACAGAGTCAACAGGAGGGAATGGGATATATAGTGTATCTAAAAAGAACACACAATTTTAAAATTAATGTTTTACGTGAATAAATGGAACCATAGATGCGTTAAAAAACATCTAATTTGAAATATGCCATGTTCAGTTCAACTAAAAAAAAAAAACAATCTGACTGGCTGGCTACAGAGAGGAGATATGACCTACTTAAACGAAAACTTTGATAAAGTAGCTTTAATTTGATTTAGGAATCAGTCCTCTTGGATACATGACTGAACCAGAAGGAAAGTTTAATTGTACCTGTAAGACTTTCCTGACATTTGCATTCATGAGCTGATCGGTTACAAAGGATCAAAAGGATTTAATTATGTAGATCTGTTAGTCAGGAATCAGTGAGTTGGGAAGAAAAGTGACATTACTAAATGTGACATTGCTAAGACTGAATGCTTTTGTGGAAATGGTGGTACGGCCAGACAGAAACTGGTCAGTCAGGCTGCCAAGAAGTTGACAGCAATACTACTAATTTAGGCCATGACTCCAAAAGGTAGGTTTGGTAGACTAAAATAGTGTGTATGGTTGGAAATGCTGTCAAAATGTAATGCCTGTGTGTGTCTAAGGACAAAAATAATGTTTCATTTTTTGAACCACATTGGTTCGAAGCATGCATAAAAAAAGACTTAAAGAGGGGAAATTTCCACTTTTGGAAATGCCAACCCAGAGTCCAGAACAAAATTCACTGTGGAGTCACTTTGAGGCAGAGTATAGTAAGGAGGATTTGGCAAGGTAGGATCTATCACCAAGCCAAGCAGTGGGATGTGGACAGGCTTCTGTTAAATCTGAATGCTGAAATTGATAAAAAAAAAAAAGGCTTAATCAAAGTATCTGTTTAAGGTTGTGCACACCTTTACACCTGGGTCAATGCAGATGTTATAGTTTTAATTTTTAGAAGTCTGCAGAGTCAACACAATGATATAAATTGATCTAGTTAGCCGCATGCATATTTTAAAGTCTTGATGCATTCAATGGAGTGCGGGTGCCAGAAGACGATAAAAAGCACTTTGAGAGAAATTATCATAATTAATCCTTAAACAGTTAGTTAATAAACTGTAACCATAAAAGTTTGAATAATTAGAGTTCATGCAAACATTTTCATCCTTGGTGTGGCCTACAAACATGTCCTGGTGGACGCCATGAGCAATATGTCTGTCTTTCAAAGTCTGGGCAGTGGCTCTACCCAAACAGAAATGACATAAAAAAGGTCAGTGGCTTCCATCTCTGGTGTATCATCGTTTCCCAAAATGAGTCCATGCCCAAGATACTCACCATCTCATATTACATGTGACGTTAACAAGATGCTGATGTGACGCCGGCGAAGCAAAATCTCGTAAAAGCTCTGTCTGGAAGTGGCGTGATTGGTGCACCATTCTGACTCTTCTCTTAGGGGACGTTTTCTCCTGAAACCAACTGAATGAGGCTGCGATGAAGCATGTGGAATAAAAAGACCATTACTGTGGTAGGGGTTAGCCCATCAAATCTATCCGAGTTTAAAGATTACTACAACTGGCCTAAACATTTCCTAGTTTGGTCATCTGTTCAAAGCTTCGCAGCGATAAGTTTGTTTTTCAAGTTTTCGTCTGGGATTTGAAATGTTGGCACATGCCTCATATTTCCCCTCTTGCAATCTGTTATTATTAAGCCCCTGTCTCACTGAAGGAAATAGAAGCGTTTTCTCTGCCAGAGCCGACCGCTCTGTGTCAAAAGTGAAAGACGGCAAAGCCAGTGGATTTTTGGTGTCGGAGACGAGAGAAGTCTCTGCAGTAAGCTGTTTTGATCCAGTCTGTCTTATACCAAGGGAAAGAGCGACAAAACACAATAATTCACTGCCTCGCAGCTGTTTGTTAACAACTCATAACAGACTCAGGAGCAATAAGGGAGAACACATGCCATTTGTGCCCCAGTGCCACAGCGCTCACTGACTACCGAAGCACTAAAGGTAGATTCTTGATAAAAGCTTTTAGCTTTTGTACCGCTTTTTAAAGGTGGTGTAGTGTTAGGCTAAATATCTTGGGTAGGTTTAGGCATTAAAACGCTCGCTTTAGCGCTTTTTTGGCATTTTCATCAACTTCATTGTATGTGAAGGGAACATGTTTCCAGTGTATCATATGAGATAATTAGTGGCATCACTTTATATGAAATATGTAAGGGAGTAAGGTCAGGAAAAGAAAACCTCTAATTCTGGCCTTACTCTCATCCTGCTCGCTTCACGTTTGTTTGTCCAAAGCCCCAGTGCACGCTGAAGGTCATGGCCTGAAGCCACCAGAAACTCATCGTCTTCAAAGATGAAAGCGTCAGGCTTTCAGCCCGTCCAGTTTACCTTTAGAGACGCTGTTGGAAGCCTTCTGCACACCCAAAAAAGTATTTAGACGGCAAAACTCCCATGATTCCCCGACAAATTCCCAGGGGGCAAGGATCTGATCAGCTAGAACGATAGTGAAACACCCACTCAGCAAATCAGTCTTTGATAAAAGGTTGGCACCTCCTTTCCAACAACCCAGAATAAGGTGCCAGGGTTCTTTGTAGATTCACCGCCGTGTTTAGGATCAGTGTGCTATCCATGTTTTGGTTGTTGGACAGATGGGCTCGCATTTGTCTGGACAATGCGTTGGTGTATGGGTGAGTCAATGGCTGACTAACCAGCTGGAGGATCTCTAGCCTCCTGCAGCTGGAAAACTAAACACATCATCACCCCTACACCACTGTGCTTGGCGACTGGTACGGTGTGTTTTCTCCAGACATAGTCCTGTATGTTATGGCCAAACTTTGGTCATGTCTGTCTAACGGGTTGTTTCGGACGTCCTCCAGGTCTAAACGTTTGCTCAGCCTTTTTCTGATCGTACTGCTATGAGCTTTGACATGAATACTGAGGCCTGTAGAGTCTGGACACTGCAATGTTTATTCTGATGTCCTGTTTTAGGCTCTCTCTAAACATTATGGTGTGCACTATGACCAAACCATCTCTCTGTTGGTTGCACCTCCTTAAACACAGGAGGTGCAATCAACGCCTTAGATGCTTCTCTTGAGGTTTTGCACTTTCTTTGATAATTCCACGACCTGACCTCGGGGAGTATTTGCCAAACCGTCCACACCTGGGGAGATATCCAGTTGTCTTTGGGGTTTTTCCACTTCTGGCTAGTCCTCCTCACTCTTTCCACCCTGGCTTTGTGTTAAGACACATCTGTATGCTGTAGAGGCGGAAACTGGCAAAGCTTTTGGTTTTTTTCCCCCCCACATCTTGTAATTTTTCTGTTTGATACAGTGAAATTGTGAAATCTATTGAGCTGTTTTGTTCATTTTACTTAGCTTTGGGTTGAATAATAGTAGAACTGGGTGAATGTAAAAGCCTAGGACTGAAAGATTGTGTAATTTTTTTTAAACTCAAAAATAAGTTCTTATTTCATTAAAGCGAAATGAATGCCCTTCATTTGTAGCTTTCATGCACCATGTGCTGCGTCTCTAACTTTTCTAGCTTTGTCTCTAAATTGTCGTAGGATTATCTGATGTGCCCCAGCAGGTCCTCTCTCCTGTCAAAGCCCTGGTCCTGCAGTGTGTCTTGTTGACCCTTTTATCTCCCTTCTCTCTCGCCTCACTATTGTGTCCCGAATCTTCCTTGCTTTATCTAATCTGCCCTTGTCGTATCTCTCTCTCTCTCTGCCTATCACCCACAGGCCCCTTGGGTTATTATTCTGATGTGCTTGATCTTGAAGGTCTTTCATCCCCTTACAAAGATATGCATGAGGAGGCTGAAAGCTGGAAAAACAAGCAGGGAGCACTCCTGATTTGTGTCCCCTTGAGTTAGTTTTAGAGTGCAGGAGCATTTTCTGTCTTTGTTCATGTCGAGTTCACTGTCTCATCTTTGCCATAAATGGTAAACAGGCAGTAAAAGTGCTTCTCCTTGTTCTTTGGTTGTGCAATTTTCCCTGTGGCTCAGCTCAGAATGTCTAAAAACTGAACAACTTCAACTTTTAGACATTTTATACAATACTTGTCTCTGGCTCCACATTACAAACCATAGCTTGTAAGGCTTCCCCTCTTGCTCTTAAACTGAGTGAATAAATGTAATAAAAACCTTTAAACCACTTCCAGTAAAGCTTTTTTATTTCTTTTGATGCAAAAGAAAATGTGCAATTTACTTTGATTTTGAATAAAAACGGTTGCAGTATCTTTTTCGGGAAAATGGTATTCATGATTAATAACTGTATAAGCAAAGAATAAATCCTCCCCCAGGCAGGTAAATCAACAGAAGTCGACCTTAACAGATTTACTGTGTGCAGTTCTTCATTTTTACCTGTTGGTGTCAGTGTTGCACTGCAGCAGACACCTCACCAGGCACGCTCTGGAGCCCAGAGGAGGATCTGGTTTTTAAGGTGGTTCCACAGAGTTACAAAATGTATGCCTGCAATCTCCCACTGAACGCCTTGCAGAGAGATTTTTAAAGTTTGCTTTGATGAGTAGCAAGTCTGTAATTTGCTGTCGCATCTGTTTATTTGTGAATATTTCTGTGGGAATTTAGGTCCTCTTAATGCTGCCGCACCACCAGTGCTTGCTGTGTCTTTGTGCGACGTGGTGGCGGCTGACACAGAGAAAGCAGCTTACAGCTCCTGGTCCCGGCTTGGTCCCGGCTGGACCGGGTGTCGAGTGCCTGGGGGGGCCTCCCGGATTGCCACCAGTGGGGCTTTATCGCTCCAGAGGATTACTGTGATTTCATCAGGGCATGGGGCTGCTTGCAGCCACACAAACACGCCAACCATGCAAGCATAGAATGCACTTACGGCTTATAGAGCGTGCAGGTACCGGATGGCACCTCTATTTTTATTTGTTTAGAAGCAGTTCAGTGTTGTAGCTTGATGTTGGGAAGCTATGGGTGCTGTATGGCATGCCACCTTTGTGCAAAGGCTTTGCACCTTGAGTTAGGGTGACTTGGAAAAGTGTTTAGAAATCCCCTTAAACTTTTTCAGATTTATATATATATATATATATATATATATATATATATATATATATATATATATATATATATATATGTTTTATTAGTCAGGCAGAGCAGAAATCTGCCTTCGATGAAAGCGTGGCAAGAAAATAAAAGGCATAGGATGGCCTTTTTAGCCATCACAAGCCATGTATCAAACACAGCAATCCCGTAGAAGAAGGTGCTCTAAAGTTTTTGATGTACAAACTAAATGTGCAACTGATATATAGCACTGCAAATAATTCTGAAAGTACCATCTCACAGTGAAACGTGGTGGTGGTCGTCTCATACAGTGGGGCGGTTTGTTTAACAGGTAACGTTGAAGCGGATCATTGATGGGTCAAATACAGGCTAAGCTTGAAAGAAAACATGTTAGTGGCAGCAGAAAAACTTTAGACTGGGGAAGAGTTTCACCATCCAGCAAAGCATGTCCATGTGTTTGAATTGCTTAGTCAAAGCCAAGGCAGTCAAAATTTAAATCACCGAGTTCCTTTAAATCAAGACTGAAAACCCACCTCTTTAGAGTTGCTTTTGACCCATAATAACAGGAACATTGACCAACATATTTGACGTGTATTGATGTTTTCACTTGACACAATTTAATTTAAGTTTGTTACAGGTCTCACAACCAAGTGATTGTGTCGCTGTGTTTATGATGTTTTTGTTTTCATCATGAAAAGCACTTTGAACTGCCTTGCTGCTTAAATGTGCTATAAAAATAAACTTGACTTGAGCTTGACTTAACTGGTTGCCATTGTAACATTACAGTGATTGTTTTTATTATTGTGTTTTTGACCGTAGGTGCCAATTTAAGGACATAAAAGCAGCTTCCAGATTCCTCCATCTTTTTTTAGTGCCAGGATTTACAGAAAGTACGCCATAGACCGATTTTAGAGATGCACACGTTCAGCTGTTAAAGGGTGCATTTGATTTATTCACCAGGTACGTGCAGACCATGAGCTGCTGATACTAAATAACGACTCGTTCCTGTTTGTTGTAGCGTCTTAATAGCCATGAAGATGTCGGTCAAACTGAACTGTTTTACATTTTTGATCATTTCAAAGCACATAAAACTAGCTTATATCTGATAATTTATTCTCTCACCGCTAAGCTTGCGTCCTTATAGAACCACTTCCAGTTGTTCAAAATAAAAGCGCTCCCTGTTTGAAATTCCAAATTAACTAGTGGTAACTAATTTGGATGTGTTTATTTTTTTATATATATAAAAATGTATAAATAAAGACGATTGTAAATCTTTTTTCATGAGGGCTATGAATAATGATTTTAATGCATAACTTGCACCATTGTACTGTATCTAAAACTTAATTATAATCAGGGGAAAAAGGCAAACATCTCTGTTACGTTTGCTGTGTGGCTGATATGAGAGGGTTCTATATATCTAGGAAAAGTACATTTTATCACAGTCCAACCTGCTTCCATACAGACATAAAACACAATCAGCCACTGAAAACCTTAAACTCCCTGTTTTCTTGGCTGTTTATTTAAGCCGGATTTCTGCCTGTCACTGGTGTGTGTCTAAACTTGCCTGCCTGTCATCCTCTCCTTGACGAACGTTGATCATCCGCATGTTTACCTGCTGGTCCTGTCATCGAGACATGGCCTGCGGTGGTTGACTTGTCACAATGAAACAGCCCGGCTGCCTTAGCTCTTGTTATGCTTCGCAAGAGTTAAAGTTGAATAAGCCATGTGGCAGAAAAAAACAATACTGAATACCCCGAGGGGCTCAAGTGAGCCTGTGCCTGTGTCTAGGGCAGTCTTTGTGTGTGAATATCTGTCTATGTTTATGGATAAGAGTGCCTATGTGTGTGCCAGTGTGTGTGTTCTGGTCTGTCTGTTTTTATAGTCCTTTATGTGCCCGCATCAGTGTATGAGACTACACGTGTGTATGTCTGCGTATTTATGTCTACGTCTGTGTTTGTGTCTGTGTGTGTACGTGTGCGTCTCTGTGTGCGTTTGTGGGTTTAGCTAGCAGGTGTAACCGTGCTGTTTGGCGTTGTGCAGCCCTCTACGTGTCTGGCTGTCATCACTCAGTTTGGCTCAATACTATGAAAGGGGCTGATTTACAACAAATATTTGTTTTACTCCTCGTCCATTAATCGGGGGGAGACAACTGACATATCATATTCATCAGACACAAATAGCTGGTTGTTCACTGTATTTATTTGATACTTTTTTTTTTTTTTTTTACAAATAAAATCCTTTAAAAACTCTCCAAATATGCTTTGGTAAAGTTACAACTAGGGATTGAAATAAATAAAAAGGTTTTCCTGTTTGCTCCATTCATCGTTATACTAACACCTTGCATGCATTTTCTTTTCAAATATTTAGGAAAACCCTGATATCTTTCTCCTTTGAGTTGATAAATAATATAAAACCCAGGTAAAATGCATTTAGCTAACCTTTAATTATGTTAACGTAGTAAAAGTTTACAAAGTTTAACAGCCATTAATGCTGTTGCGAGGTTGTTTTCTTCCACCCAAAGATTTTGTGGGACAACATCAACATGTTGCTCAAACATGGGATTAATTAGGTTAAAAAAGCTATTGTTGTCATGTTCTGGACCGGCTGTTTGTCTCTCACTTTAAATGAATGAATACATGAATGAAATAAAGTTTATTTCGAATAATAACTTTGAAGAACCAAACACATAAAAGCACAAGGGACATGAATGTACAGAAATCAGTTTGAGAAGGAGCAGGAACAAGTATACACTTTTACTTCTACCTCCTTGTCACACTTAATTTGCTGCCATAATACACGTCCCTATATATAATACTTTTGATATACAATGTACTTCAATCATTAATCTACACCAAACTTTCCTCCCACTACCTGCAATTAAGATCATTGGCTGCACCTGGCTCCTTCTGCAGCAACACAATCAGTAGCTGTGTTTCCATCCAATTGTCATGCTAATTTTAAGTGACCTTTTAAAATGTTGCAAAAAGGTTTTAAAAAAGGAAAACGTAAATAAGGGTTTTTTTTCCATCCACTGGTTTGGAGCATATTAACCAGGCTACGCATAGCGTCGTTTTGCATGGCCGTAGGAAGTAGACTTTTTAAACTAGCATGGACCACACATCTGAGAAAAATGGACAGAGGTCATGGGAATATCTGGAAGCACGCAGACAGCAGAAACAGCTGATCAGTCATGCGAGGTAAATGTCCACTACGTCAGAACTCGGAAAATGTGTTTCCATCTTCCGTTTTGCACATTAACTCTTTTTCAGAAAACCAAAGAAACACCTCAAGTTAGCATAAAAACTTTCTTTTTTTTTTGCGAAACTGAGGAAGTTATTTAGAATTTTGTCGTTTCCATCAACCTTTACTAACACAATATTGATATTGTGCAAAATATGGAAGCACAGCATGTTGGTACCATAGTCACAGACACATCCAGTTATTGAGAGCTTCATTTAGTTAGGGATGGAACGAAGAGATTATGGTTCAATCTGAGTACCCTTATAGAGCAAGGAGTCTTTAGCCAAAGTGAAAGTGCATCAGCGGTCGCCACTGCTGTCCGAATAGTGCAGTCAGTAAGGAAGAAGGTTGGAAAAGTAGCCTGCATGCTTCCTCCTGTGGCTAGTTTTGCCTAGGAACCCCCCGGCCTCCCTTACTGGCGCTAAGAACGCTTAAAGTATCCCACAATCCTTTCCGTGTCATCACATATCAGCACAGCCCCCTCACAGAAATCAACGAATACATCCAGAGAGAAGAGAGCGAGCACTTTGTAGTTCATTTTCAGAAGACTGTAGGCCCGGATTTTAATCTCATCATCCATGAGCGTTTCCGTCACGTAATGACGTCGGAGTTAAAGGCCGTACGAAATCGGCACAGCAGTCCCCAGCTCCTTTGCTTCCCACGTTACAGTTCTGACTGTTGACCCCGTGAAAGGTCAAGGAGATAGGAGCAGGAGCTAGAAGCTATTAAGAGTATTCGGATGAAGCCCATCACGAAGGCAAATCCTAAGATCTATGTTCTCTCAGTTGACTTTTGAACTCAGAGCTGCTGAACCGATAAATAAAGCTGGTTTAATAGCTGTAAAACGCTTTTCCAAGAGTACTGCTATAAATATTTTCCAGTCTAAAACTAACATCACCAATCTGTACAGGAAACTATAGAAAACCTGCTACTAGGTTGCCCGGTAAAATGACATTGTTCATTATAAAGCCACCATTGAATTCATTTTGAAGCATTAGTCTGTCTCATCTCGAAGCACTTAAGGTGATCAGATCCTGTTTATATCCCAGTTCAATTGCTTATTAAAATTCGGCAAAGCTAATATTTTTACGGTTTTGTTTAAGAAATGTGAAGTAGAATCCATCCTATGCAGTGGGATCCCTTCCTGCCTAATAAGTATTGGCTGTGTTTGCATTTTTTGACTTACACTTCCCTAAGCGGTGCAAAGACACAGTCAGCACTTCCTCATGGCATGGCAGATGTAGGCATGTCCTATAAAGTCTGCTCAGTAAATTAGGTTTGACTTCTTTCCATACAAGATACCAGATTGGTGTTGAAAGGTTAGTTATGGAGCTCATCTGAAGAGAATAGCACAGTGGATATAAAAGTATACACACCCCTGTTGAAAGGCCAGGTTTTGTGATGAATAATTTCAGAAAATTCTCCAGTTCTGTGGCATAAAATCTAAACACATTAATTATTAAGAAGTCTTTTGAATGTAAAATACAAAAATAATTTGGTGGAAAAAGTGTGCACATCCTCAAATGTTTCAATCACCTTCTGATGTTATCAGTCTACCAGTGTGGCGAATCCAAGTCCACTTGTTTGATAAAGCATGTTAAATCAAATGTTTAACCAAAGCGCTGTGCAGTACTAAAACAGATCAAAGCAGATCAAATTACATTTTTAGCATTCATTAGTATTCTGAATGAGCTGAAGGCGTGAATAAGAGGTAATTGCACCAATCTGGTCACATTGTGATAAGAGAGTGGGTTTTTTTATCGCTAGGTCAGCTGTTTGACATGGCTGGCTTTAGTCTACCAACCTGGCATAGCTGAAAGAAGCTTTTTTTCAGCAAAACTATGCAGGTCTGTTTTGGTATTTACAAGTAAAACCTAAATCCAGGGCTACACGACGATTTGTTTTTGCAGACATGTCGAAGTCATGAACATCTCTGCACAGCCGTCTTCAGATCTTCCCACTCCTGTTCTGGTGAAGCCATTAATTTGGTCACTTGATTTGTGCTTTGGGTTGTTGTCGTGTGTAAAGATGCAGTCCACATCCACCCTGAGGACTTGGACTGTAATTTTGAACTGTTCATAATAATATCCACATCGTCTAATCCCCCAGTGCCTGCTGAGGAAAAGCGTCTCCAAAGCATAATGCTGCCACCACCGTGCTTCACTGCCGGTGTGTTGTTTTTGGTCATATGTGCTGTTGTTCTGGCATCAAACAAGCCTTTTAGAATTACACCATGGCACATTTTCCCACACGCTTTTGGGAGACTTGATTCTTTCCGACCAGGGCTTTTGTTTTAACCCGAGCTTGAACGTCGCGGTGGATTGTGAACACGGCCTCATTCCCAGTAACAAGAGGCTAGTCGCTTACTCTTACATTGTATTTCAGTTTGTTTTTCAAATGAGCTGAACGGTTTATAGGTCACAAACAAGCTGGAAAAAATGTTTTAAATAATTTTTAATATCCAATAGACTGTTTATACCTGCTGCGGTAAGTTCTTCTCGTTGCATTTGAGGCTTCAGGAAATAATTTGTGTATTAAAGTCACTTGTATGGCCTTTTAATAGGCTGTCTGGGGTGTAAACCGATTCAACGAATGGAAAGCCTCCACTCATTTGCTATTACATTCAGTGTGCACTATTTATACAAATAAATGCTGTAATTGCCCCTGCTTTATCGGTCATTGCATATACCATTATTTTCTTTCCTTTTCGTTTATTTCCCATCTTGATACTTTATCTCCTCCCGTAGTCATGCCAGCCGTCTTTGTCTGGTCGATGGAAGACAAAAGGCTCATTGTGACCGCGCTTCATAGGTGTTTGCTGGACCACACAGGTCTGCAGAGCAGAAGAAAATGAGTTCAACAAATCTTCTTTCCCCCCTCTGCATTTCCATGTTATCACAACAGTAATCGCCAGACTCTGACAGCTTGTCATCTCACAGTTTAGACAGAGGAAATACCTCAGGGACTTACATATCCTTTACAGTGCGGATACGTGCCCGCGTACGTCTAGCGGAGACAATCGGGGCGTTTGTTACCTGTCTCCTCCTGGCGCTGAGGCAAAGAGAGGCTGTGGGATGACACATCCACACAAGCTTCATTGTGAATTGTTTTCACACCTACGAATCCACGGCTCATTTCACGCACGGCTCGTGAGCTAATCAACAGAGGAATGATTTGTTTCTGGCATTTAGTCACTTTTTACACAAGCAAGCGCTTCCCTCAGGGCCGAGGCTCGGAAAAGACGTTCATCATGTCCAGAAGTGCTGATGAATGGATGAAATCCTTTAAAGTAAAGCTTTCACGTGGACTTACTGTTTAACTACAGTGCCGTGAAAAAGTCTTAGCGCCCTTCCGAGTTCTCGCTGTTTTTGCTTTTTTTTTCGTCACACTTATCTATTTCATATGTCCAAACAAATTTGAAATCACACAAGGACGACTTGAGTAGAAGCAAAGTCAGTTTGACTGTCTGCGACAAGCTAATTACCCCTAATAACTGGTTGGTGGTGGCAACGATTGCCCTCCAGTGTCTGTGATAGCACAACACTGGTCTTTTACATTTTTGCGGTGAGCTGTTTGTTCCCACGACTGCTTTGATTCAGTCATGTTGGAGGGCTTTAAAGCACGATCAAGCTCTTTGAGTTTGTGTCACAACATTAAAATAGGATTTAAGAGCGGGCTTTGAATAGGCCACTTGAAAACCTTTGTTACAGGCCCAGTCTGTCCCTTTTTAGGCACGGGAAGCAGCAGAGAACAATGTTTTTAGTTTGGTACCTAGAAGGAAATTGGTAATCTTAAGAAAAGGGAACATGCGGTTCACAGACTACAGACGGCACATTGTTTTATTTACATTTATTACCCTGGGTAACTACTTGCCAAAAGAGATATTCTTGTCTTTGCTTCCTGAGGAAGAAGATTGCACTGTATGTTCTGTATGTCTGTATGTTATTCTTTAAATTGAATTCTGCTTCACACCAGATTTAACAGGACACACTCAAAAAGCAACCCTTACGTCTTCGTAGTCCACGCAATGCATTCCCTAAAGCCTTAAAGTATTGAAACGAGGCCTGCAGTGGTTCTGGATGAGCTATCAATGTTTCCTCAGTAGGTCACTCCTGTGAAGGTTCGTCCATGTTCCACATATTCTTTATTTCAGAATCAGCTTTATTGGCTTACAATCCTAAGTTAAAAATAAGAACGGCGGCGTGCGCGTGTGTGTAAATTTGCTGCTACAGCTACCAGTAAAAGAAAGCATTTTCTTACCTGATTAGCTCGATGAAACCATGATTCCAATTGTTTCATGATCCTGGGACAAAAAGGGTTTCTAAAGAAGAGACTGCTTAGTGAGGTGAGGAGAAATCCATCCTCCCTACTTGTGTTTACTGCTGCAGAGCTCATCCATGTTTCCTGCGTAGATGATTCAACATATTACCATTGAAAAGCTCATTCTTTTTCCAGGACAACGGTCTGTTCTACGGTTGCTGTAAGAGATCTTTAGATGATTAATTATTATTTGTGTTTACTAGCGTCTTCCTGTTATATTGGGCATGTCACGAAAGACTCCTTTTGTCTCACAACAGTGCATTTGTAAAATTGCTTTTGCAGTTTAAAAAGCAAATTCGGATTAATTTATGCTAAATTCTTAAAAGACTTTAACATTTCCTAGCTCTAAAATGCGAGAGACTCTCTTTAAAATCCGCCAGCAGTTTTACTGGTTAAATTCTTCCAGTTTGTTTCATTAGTAAAGGCTGGATGTTGAGCTAAAGACAAATATTTCATGCATTTCATCATCATACAATTATACAGCATAGCTTCAATACAGACTTTACATTAAGATAAATACCCCTAAAGGTTGGAAGTCTGACAAATCTGTGCGTTTCTCCACATATGTGCTTCCTCTAAAGGCCACATGACCATAAATCGTACACATTGAAATGTGTTAAAGCTGAAAAAACAACTGTAGCGAGGCACGGCGCTGCATGAATTTAAGCAGGGGGGTGCAGTCTAACAAAAGAAGGCAAAGGAAGCTACGCGCTCCTGCTTGATTATCAGAACGGCGAGGGGTGTTTTTAAAGCACAAAATCAGTTTTATTGTTTAAGCTTTTAAAAATATCCTAAAAGATAAAGTGAGTTTCATTTCAGAGAAAAGCGACCACAAAGGAAGCCCTTTAAACTTTGACATAACATTCAATTAACCTGCCAGCATGGCAGCGGTTCTACGGGAACACAGTTTCTCCTTATATAGGCATCACTGCGACATATAACCCACACCGGCTTTTGAACTGCTTTACTCTCACCTTGGACCATGCACAGTAAATAAATCCGTCTGTATATATAGAATCAGGGAGCTTTAGTCTGTATTTAGCAGAATTAAATACCTTCCTATAAATCCCTTTTTTCCTGCATTTCCATTGCTCCTGGTCATAAATGGTTTTCATACAAGCTTCAGATGGAACGTGGCAAACGGTGCGACTTGGAGCAGGATGCAGTGCTTATGTAACTCTGATTTATTCTTAGAGGAAAGTGCCTTGCAAGTTGCAAAAGTGTTCAAGTCCCTTGAACTTTTTCAAACTTGGTCATGTTGCAACCTATGCCTTGATTAGTCACCTATACAGAGTCTCAGTCGAATTTAACCGCAGGGTACTCTGGAGGAGATGCAGATATCCGCAGCTCATCTACAGGAATGAGCTGTAGGTATTTTGCAAAGAAGAATGGGCAAAAACCTTTCTGGTTGTATTCTTTCTGAGGGGCGTGCAGACTCCATTCACTATTTAGTTAAACGATCGCACTTGATTTTATTTTATGTTAAAGGTAAAGGAAGTTGAATACAAAAAGCACAGCACACTTTTCAGGTTTTTAGATTAAAAATTCTGAAAACCGCATCCCCCTGTTCTCTTAGCTTCACGATCACGCTACTTTGTCTTGATCTATCTTATCAATCCTAATAAAATAAAAAGGCACTAAAGTCTGTGGTTCTGACAGGACTATATCAAAAAAAATTCAAGGTGTTTTAACATATTTGTGAGACACTGTGGTAGAAGGTGCTTGCTGCGAGAAAACGTGTCCACACCCATGCTTACCAGAAAGTCCTCTAGGTCTTAAGCCTTTAGTACATTTTTACAAATTAAAAATACCCCAGATGATGCACAGTTCAAATAACATAAGATGATAAAGTCGACATGTTCAGCCTCATTAATTCCTGAGCTCTCCGGCTCGGGATTCTGATCGGAGGAAAACAGATATACACAGCCCACCCACAGAGTGATGATGCCATCCATCCAGGCACACATTTACCTTGGAGGCTACCAAAAACTGTGAAAGAGATGCCGGTAATGGATTGTAAAATATCTTCCTCGTTCTGCGCGTTCTGGATCCAAAAAGCAGTGCTACGAGGGGCCGACTCCTCCCTGGATATGTGCAGTGCAGCTGTAATGTTTGGACTTCTCCGCTAATGTCCTGACTGACAGCATTGAAAATGTAATACTTTCTTTAGTGTAGCCGTAACTTTCTAATACATTTGTAATGCTTCTTTGAAATTTGTCTCCTTGAGAAACTATTTTCAATTGATCCCTGAGACGTAAGAGAAAAAGCCCTGTGGGATATGGCAGCTGCGGTGAAAGTGAGTTACATATGCTGGTGGAATAATTCGAAGAAACCCTGTGGAGGGGCTTTCTGCTGTAAAAGGATCCTGCACACGGAGATTTTGCGCAGGCATGACGTGAGGCCCCCGTTTTAAATCCTTTGCCCTTAACAACGGTGAAAACTTTCCAGTCAGATCCTGCGCATCTGCTGTGTGTGGGTTTTGACCTTATGCATATAGACATATCTGCACCCTCACATGGGAACATAGGTACCTATCATAAATTGATCTGGTGCTCACGTCAACAGATTCCTTACCAACGTCCTGATGGCCTCTTTTTCTGGGCCTATCTGTTCCTTAAGTGAAAGCTGTGTGTGCATGCATGGCAGAACAAGCAATCCGAGCCCGAGTACGGGTATTTTCTCCTACAAATAAGGGATCTTAAAATAACAGAGCCGGAGCGGAGGCGTGTACGTCAGCCGAAACAGACCCTGCAGAGGATGAGCTGATAACACGCATTTACATGCATACATGGACAGATGCAGACATGCATGCTGCAGGACTGAAGAAAATCTGTGGCCTTCCTTTTTCATTTAAAGAATATTTGTAAAGGATGCTTTTGATTAAAAATGATTAAACGCTGTTTATTCAACAGTGTGTGTTTGATAATGGCCTGTGATTAAGCTACATAATTTAGCTGGAACCGAGGAAATAATTATATAATTATAGTTACTTTGCTAATTATTGTGATGCTAATGTCTAACAGAAATGCAACCTGACATTACATGCCCATCCATTTCAAGCATCAAAACACAACGTCAGTGTAATATTTTACACCAGTATGCCCCTGGTTTAAAAACATACAAACAAAACTTTAGAAATGCTAATAAGCAGCCTATTTCAGCCAGCTTCGCTACATTCCTGTAAGTAACAAGCCATAGTTACCTGCAACTCTTCGCAGCACGGTCAAACTTGTCTCATCCTCGTTTCCTGGTGACAAAGCCACTGACTCCTAATCTGTAGCTAAAGCTTCAGTTGAATCATCCTCCCTCACCTTACGTGTCACTGTTTTTAACTTTTTTTGGACCAAATTCCGCGCTAAACCTTGTGACCGTTGTGAACTTTGTCATTGCATGCTTTCCTTTTTAAAAAAACAAGAGATACTGACATGAAAATCTAAATCAAATCACAACTTGTGATAGCAGCAAGGCTTTGCCACCAATTGCCTGCAAAAACAGTTTGAAATATATGCTGCAGTTTCTAACATGGCATGTTTTGGTACGACTTTCCACCATAAAGGCAAACTTTAGGTTTACTGTCAGTGAGTAGTGAGGTGATTATAAATTGGAGCAAAAGTTACTAATTAGTATGTGTTGAAAAATATGTCACTATGCGTGCACAAATTTCTTAACTGTGGATTGCATAGCTGTACTGAAATGTGTTATTGGTTCGCTTTACAAACAGTAGGTTGCCTAGTGACTGCGGACAACAATGAGCAAATCTTGGCAACTATGATGCCCTCAAATAAGTTGTGGAGTCATTCCAAAATTTGAGCTCTGACTTTTGAGAACAATCGGATGCAGCATGATGTTCAACAGAAATTTTGTCGATCTATCTCTTCCAGTCCCAGATCTGGCGGTCAGGAGAAAAGCCAGAGACATCGATATTTGAAGCTCAGGGCATTAATATAAAACCTGACATAAAACAGACATTTAATTACTTGTTTTAGTGCTACCTATTATTAGCAAAACCAACTGAAAATACATTTTCTCTGTATTTCTGTGTGTTAACTGAAGAAACATGTTCACCGATATTTTACTGAAGTATTCTTGCCACTGGACTAATGAGAGAAATACTATTAGAGGTGCTTGTGAATAACTCATATTGGCCATTTTTATCCCATCATACACCCAAGCCGTGTTATTAACTACTAAACTTTGGGTTTCCCGGGCGAATATTATCTGACTTCCAGGTCCTAGGGGTCTCCTCCTTGCTAGACGTGCCTGGAAAAACCTCCAATGAGAGCCTCCAAGCAGGCATCCTGATCAGATACCTGACACGCCTTTCGGTGTGGAGGAGCAGCGGCTCTACAGCGAGCTCCACCCTGATGATGGACCCCTTAGCTTATCTCTAAGGATGAGCTTGGCCACCTTATAGAAGAAGCTCATTCAGATATTTGTATCCAGAAGCTCATTCTTTTGATCACGGCCCATATCTCATGATCATAAATGAGGGTCGGTTGTGTTGTGCTATATTACCGCCATGAAAAATAATTGAGGTCAGATTTAATTCTGACCACACAGCCACATAGGAGAGAGAGGCACAAAGGACGGCCCACTCTCTCAGCAGGGTGCTTCTGTAAAAACCCCACAGATAAAAAGGGTCAGAGTGCTTCTGACCACTCTCTTCTGACCGGACTTCACTTCAGACTCCAAGCTGCTCAGACCACCTCTCCCTGGAGCAGACCAGGAAAGAGCTACTTTGGACCATGGGCCCTGGCCGGGCCTGACCGACACACGAACTAACACCTGGGAGAAACTTCTCGTCGCCCGGAGGACATGTCCGGGCAAATCAGAGTTAAGTCTGCTGTCTTAACCTCATCATCAGTAGCAGGAGGAAGAAGTCCTGCCTGCCAAAACAGCTTTGTTTATTTCGTCAGCCTTTACAGGGAAGCAAACCCAGACGGAGCTGAAAAGCCGGCAGAAGGACCCGCTGGTGAGTGCTGAGGAGAATCTGCTTAAATCGTACTGCTACCGGGTCAGAGAACGTGGCAGAGACCAGGCCTCCGATCCCGCCTCCACATGCTGCTGCAGAGCTAAACGCTAGCCTGCCAAGAACAAACCAACGATTCTCCCTGCTTTTCAGTGTACCTTCCTCGGATGGCCAAAGTGGACAAACTCACACGAGGCAAAAGAAAGGTTTAGGCAGAGAAACCTGAGGGAGAAGTTAAAAGGTTTATTGGGAAATGTTTTGTAAATCGTTGTGCACATGGTGTCTTTGAACAAAGGGCTAATGGTATAGCTCATTGCTAGCATTCGGTACCATGTCATTGTCGAGTGTGTTTTTATGGTTATAACAAACGTTATCTCCACAAGGGTTTCATATATTGATGGGACATTAATGTTTACGTTATCCAGCCCACTCATTATGACTAAAATAAAACCGAAGCTTTATTTGTTAGCGCCGAAGGTCCGCTAGCCAAAATGCTATTAGCTCCTGTTAACATCCGCTGCTGGACATTCACAAGGAGCTTGTTTTAGAGCATAAAGCTTAATCGTTATGCTCCGTCGGTAGTTAGAGCTATGAGCCTTATTCCCGCATTAATATGGAATATTAATGCCGGTTTAAAGGCAACTCTGCTTTTTTTTTTTTGCGCTACAGCGACCCCAGGCGCCCGGAGGGAGAATCGCATTAATAAGCATTCCATGCTTTTTGTAATCAGATCTGCAGTGAACAAGGATTCACTGAAGTATTCTCAATATGATCAACCACTTTTGTTTTGTCTTGTTTGTTTTGCATGTAAATAGTTCCTTAGCTTAGCTTCCTTTTATCTTTATTTTGCTTAGTAGTTTAGTTAAGTTTCACTAGCCTAGTAGAAAGGATTTGTTAATCGAAATATTGTGTTAATTCAGATAAACAGCATTACATAGTGATGTTCTCTGGATGTTCATTTTATTTCTGTTATTAAATTCTTGAACTTGAAAAGACGTTGTCACTCCTTTATTCTATGTGTGTGCTGGGTTTGCTGTTAAAAGATCGCTAGTGCTCGAATTCATCCCTTTCAACCATTGTCTTGATATCAGCTTAAGAGCTAAACAGTGTATAATTGCACAACAGTTGTTAAACAATATTCATTGGCTTTTTATTGCATCTTGAGGTTAGCCAGCAGAGAGGGAATCTGCACCTTTTTGTAATGCCAATTAACACGGTATTAAGAGTTACGGACACTCATTGCAATTCCGTGCACAGAAACACATGCTTCATGCATTTAAACTCAAACACACACAAGACTGTGAGGTCTAGACGTTGCTGGTCAGTGTTACAGATTGGGAGTCATGTTGGAGCTTAACTGGAGCCTCAGGTAAAGCAAGTCTGGAGCCATCCGGGGCTGACAGAGCAGTGGATCTGTAACTAAATGCGTGTCTGAGAGGGAAAGCTTGTGTTTTGTTATGTTCTTGCATTGGTTTGTATATGGCAGCGCTGTCAAAGTTAACTTTTTGTGCACCCAGGAGTTCTTCGCTTTACTCACCGCAGCCTGGCAATCAGGGAAATCCTCACTCAACAGCCCTTAGGCGAGCAAACATGACTCTAATCCTTAATGACTACTGTCTTGTTTCCTTACCAACCCAGTCTGTTTATGCAGCAGCAGCGATGGCAGAAGCCTTTTCATTAAGCGTCTTTCCTGGGGCAGAAGGATTATTAACAATATCCCATTGTCCAGGCATGGCACAAGTAGAACAGGCAAAAAGACACCATGAGCTTGGGGTGTTAATGGTAGACTCATAGTACAATGGTAGCATTATGACTCTAAGAATGTGTAATTGTCTTGGCATTTTTAAGGAAGAGAAAAGGCTACGACTAATGAAACTATATATCTGGCTGTATAGCTGTGTTCTGGGTCAAACTATCAAACAAATGGTTTATGAACATGTGTAGTATTATATTGGACCCCAAAGGTCTTAAAACTTGCACAGTTGAAATTATCTTTCACTTTTTTTGTTTTGTTTAGAACAAATTCACGATGTGGTTGTGACACCAGTGCTGGCACAGCTCCTACGTCATGCAGCCTCTTCAGATCGGCGTGCAACCTAGATTTATGTTACCACTTAGAGTTGAACGTTCTGTATGTTCGTCCCCCGAGCAACAGAGAGGGTCTCTTTAAGGCATCTCTAGGGCCTCTAGACTTGTCAGGACACACTTCAAAAGAAGGGCTTTGAAGTTGTCCAGCATATGGGATGCTGGGATTTACTTTTTAATGTATTAGCTGCACGCCAAGCCAAACTGTCAGATTAGTTCCAGAAGTACAGTATGTTGATGAACTATTTGGCTGCACAATACAGAAGTTATAAAGACTTTTTTTGAAATGGCAGAGGAGCCATTTCAAGGCAAATGCTGACAGTGTCCTTTTGCTGTCAGCTCCACCATTGAATTATCTTTCAACAATAAAACTTCTTCTGCTGTTAGAACAGAACAAGATTGTCAAAAATTGTCTTTCTGGTGTTAAATTCTGTACTTTGTAGAGTCTTTTATGGCTGAAGTCATGGTATAAAGAATAACACGTCTTTCGGTGCTAAGATTTTTAACTTTAAGAGCATAATTAAAATCTGGTCTTTACCAGTTTTTAAAAGTACCTGAGATTCTACTATGTCATTTATTGAATATAAAATAAAGCCAATTTGAAGAAGTAGTGTGTCGAAAAACTAAGTACACTCCTGTAGTTTTTAGAAACATCTTTAGCAGCTCTAAATGTCAGACAGAGTTAATTGGTCTCTCACCTTGTGGAGTAATTTTGCTTCGCTCTTTACGGTGCTGCTTCAGTCCATTCAGGTTTGCTGGGATTTGCACAGTTCCTTTAAGGCACCATCATTGCATTAAAGTCAGGTTGAGGTATAGACTTTGAGTAGGCCATTAGGAGAGCTTGTTTTTTTCTCTATCAGCGATGCTGATAGAAAAGCTCTCTTTGTCAGACAGGTGGCCTCACATTTGTTGCTGCTACACGGGTATTAAGTTTATAGGTATATAGCCGCGTTATATGCCTATACCAAAAAGACCAAATTCGAATTGATTATGATAAAATAAGGCTATATACACCAAGCTATATATTCCAGATAGTGTTTTGATAGTCCATTTGAGGCTAAAAATAACCACCTCAACAAGCGTGATGAGCAGATATAAACAGATGTGGCACCACCTACCGGCAGTACTACAGAACTATCAGAAAGCCAGATGGCGACTAATAAATCGTTAGGAAATAATGCCAAACCAAGCCTGAGCCCTCTGAAATACCTCCCGGTAAAGCTGCAGCTCGGCGTGATCGAAGACCAACCGTTATTAATTAAATTAACCGATCTACAGCAACTCTAAGAGCCTCATATCAGAATATCAAATCAGAACATGAAGAAGAAAATTTCCGTTCATAAAAGGAAACCCGGGGCACAGCATCAAGGTAAGAACCAATCAATTAATCTATCTATGTATAATATTGGTTGTACTTAAGACTGTAGAGGCTAAGAAGAGCATTGCTATCACTATTATCACAGTATTAAGGATGTTTACTCACAGTTCGCTGGGAGATGCTAATAGCCATTAGCTGTTGCCCTTTCCTGCACACGAGCATTATTACAGGTAAGCACAAACATCTTAAAACAAAGCATAAAACGGGCAAATATGCCTGCAGGATAAAGCAGAAATGTCCACTCCATGCAAAAGTGGCAACTGTCTTAAATGTTTACCCCTTGAGAATAGTCATTTGCACGGCAGGATGATGATGTTCATTTATAAATGGCCTTTGTGACCCTTCAGAAGTTGTTACTTCGCAACAACTGCTTCTGTTTAGTTGTTGCTGACATCTTTCTACACTGGCACAGAACGGGTACCTTGCGTAACTCCTACTTTATGTCGGGGGTCACACCTGCATTTACAGCACCTCTTAAATCCTATAGAGGCAAGAAGGATGTACTTACTTTTTCTCCCAACATTTTAGATGTTGTCATCGACAAAGTGAGAGGACTCTACTTTGTGTTTTCCATTTCTATTCTAAGAATAGAATAGGGCTAAATAATTTTTCAACCCAGGTAAGGCCAGATATACTGTTGTATAAGATATTAAAAATGAAAAAGGGTGCACTTTTTTGTTCCCATCACTAAAATCAGATTTAATCACAAAAATATTATCACTAAAAATTTGTCTCTGGTGAAAGCTTGGCCTGACTGCTTATTTTAACAGCTATGAAGTGCTCTGACTACGCGGCGGTACTGGTTTGCTCTCATTTCATTCAACACATCATACGTTCCAATATCAGGTCCCTTGTCAATCAAGACATTTCCCGGTAATCAAAGCTTCGGTGTAACAGCTTCAAATCTCTAATAATTGACATCTGAGCCAGCGGCACTCCATTAAAAACAAGCTGAGGAGTCAATTCAGCTGCGTCTCCCCCTCCCCACAAAAACCGCAAAATATAAAACAAGGCCTTAATAAGAAGCATATGGAGGAGTGACATAAAACTTTCGCTGGCCACGACACGGCTTCTCTCCTCATTCATACATACACCACATCATAATCAAATCCCTGCTGAAAGTAACAATGCCTGCTTCCAAGTTCAACACTTGCTTACAAAGCACATGTTGACTCTGGCGCCAGGACTTTGTCGGTTAGCTAACGTTAGCAGCTCCAGTCACACATACACACATTCGTTAGTGTTGCATAACCTCGCCTTTGTGCGTTTGGATGCACCTGTGGAGAGAAATCATACCTGCATTGGCGTGGATTCTCCCAACACATGCAAAAAAAAAAAAAAAATCATCTGCAGGAATTCACTGACACAATCCTCACCCCTCGTGTATTTTATTGTATTTTCCCTGCGATCCCAAAGGCCTAACATATCTGTAATTAAATTCCTCTACTTGATCTATCCAACAGCACCGAACTGCTTGTAAAACCTCATCCAAAAGGAGAAATTATTTGGGTCATTCTTCGTTACAGGAGTGTGGGTCTACAGGTGCTGGCAATCCCAGGGCGAGCCTCCGTAGCACTCATTACAGCCGGGAAATGATTTTAAACCCAGAAGCTGACCCAGGCAGCAGGAGAAATGGTACTTACATTTCACTCAGCATCTGCTTAGGAGCATTTAGGAGTGTTTGATATTACAGGTGGACTGGGACACCCAGTGGAGTTGTATGTCCACTGCTGACCCCAAATGTCTGCCATAGATTGTGATCTTTTTGGTCATTAGAGACGTTTGCAAAAAAAGGGGGAAAAACAGGGATTTGGGTAAAACCTAACCATGTGAATGAAAATGTAATTGTGTCTCCATAAATGCCATACATTGGGCCCAACTGGGATCAGTTGATGAATGTTATAAAGATTAAGATTAAAGGTCAAACTCCCGGGCCAGATGGGTATATTTTCACTACTTTGGACTACTTTTTTATTTCTCAAGGTGTTTCAGAAATTCGGGCTATTTTATTGTACACTTTTATTTTTTTTCTCTCAAAAAAGAGTTATTGAGCCCAAAGTAGCTGCAACCATAAAAAGATTGAAATAGAAACAAAGATTGAAAGCTTTGTTGATTGGGAGCCTTGTAGTCAGACTGAGCAGCAACGCATCCAGAGTGATATAGTTTCAGTTTAGCTTTCTATGCAGACCTCAGATGCCATTAATCTGGTCTTCTGAAATAATTTCTTTTGTCGTATTAGAAATAACAGGCCCACATTGTGGATCTTGGAGTGGATTTTGCAAGGCGCTAAAACTACCACTGACCCAGGGGGTGTCTTATGTGTAAGTGATGGTTTGAAGGAGAAGGGGATGAAAAGACAGATTGGGGCCTCATCTGCACTAAAGCAAGAACTGCTCTGATCACAATGTTCTCCAAGACAGACTTGAACATGCTGTAGGGATTAAGGGGAAAGCATTAGTCTGGTTTAAATCTTATTTATCTGTCAGATTCCAGTTTGTTCATGTTAATGATAAACCTTTTTCAAACTCCAGGGTTACTTGTGGAATACCACAGAGTTCAGTCCTTGGGCCAATTCTATTTATTAAATATACTTCTGATTGGTACAATTGTCAGATGGCATGGGATTAATTTCCACCATTATGCTGATGACACTCACCTTTATTAATGCATAAATTCTGACAAATCCAATCAATTACTTGATGGGATGTCTTGATGACATCAAAACCTGGATGACTTTAAATTTTCTGCTTTTAAATTCTGACAAGACAGAAGTTGTCATCCTTTCACCAGAGTCTTTAAAAAATAAACTTCTTAATCACTTAATCTGGATGGTATTAAATTGGCTTCTGGTAATAAAGTAAATGGAAAATGGTAAATGGCCTGTGCTTGTACAGTGCTTTATCAGTCCAGAGGACTCCAAAGCGCCTATTAAACAGGTTTTTAGGGTTTTCCTTGTTCACCTCCAGAATATTGCTAAAATTAGAACTTTTGGCATATGTATGTAGATACTTTAGTTTTGAGAATTATGACGTTGTATTCTGTTCACTCTTTTAGACCATAGTTCCTTTTTCGTTTTTAGTTATGTGTATTCTTTGTTATGTCCACTTTCCCTTAAAATTATTTTGGGTGATATTCTGGTTTGTCCTCTTTTCTCATTCTTATGTTTGTTAGATCTTTAGATCTAAACTTTTTGTCCAATATTTTCTTTCCCTCAACTTTTCCCTGAGCTTTGCTCACAGCCAACATTAATTCACCTAATCAGACCCATCTGTGTTCACTTTAGCAATCAACCTCCAGAGTATCTTTAAATTTCTCTCATTCCTCTCTGGTTACTTCTGAAATCCACCCATGGTTTCTGGTTCTCCGGAGTGTCTTCCTTTCGCATTCCAGTTCTGTGTCAGAAAGTTTTGCTGTGTTGTTTTCATGAAAGCTACTCATCCATCATAGACGTCCCTCATTTACTACCCTAGCATCCAAAACTTCCTATTATATCCACCAAGGACTAGCTAGGGGTATTTATATATTTTTGCGTATACCTGTAAATAAATCACTTTGTTTTCAGGAGATGTTGGAAATAAAAAAGATTAGACATTGATATGTGAACATTTGTTTTAAATGAAACTAATATTTTATGGGGTGTCCTAAACTTTTCCACATTCTCCAAACGAACTGAGACATTTGTTGTTGTCAGGGTAGCAAGAACATGGCAGAAGTAAGTTTTGGCTCTGTCTATTCAAATGTTGTGGTAAAGAAGCTCTCAAAAACATTACACGGTGTGCTCTGGCGCTTTTTAGAAAGACTGCGAACACCGGGAGCATACGGTACTACGGGGAGGGTGCCCTGCTTGCATAATTTATTGGGGAAATGCTGCAAATGAGCAGAGGTGACATGTTTGACCGCTTAAACCACTAGAGCTGAACAGGGCAGCTTGCGTGAGACATTTCCGATTTCAAAATCCTGACCAAGTAGTTGGTATTAACATACCGGGTTATAGCTAGGACGTTTCAGTTGTTTCTGTTTTGTAGCAGTGACACACACCTGCATTGTGCGGGTTCATTCAGTGGAATAGTTCGCCATGTCCAATAAATCTTTGACAGCTTGGCTCAGGTGTTGATCAAACTCTGTAATATGCACTATGAAATGCAATGTAAGGGTAATGTGGGAGCATTGTTTTCCTTCAGCATTCTTATGCCACAGGAACAAAATCATGACAGCTCTGTTACCTACAGCAATGGAGAGCTGCTGGAATACAAGATGGTATGCATTTGATTACTTTTATGTAATTAAAAAATTGATTTAGACTTGGGAAAACCATGTTTGTTGATGAATAAGATGTTTATTCACTCTAAAAAAGCGCATCTCACTCAAACAAAATGCCTTGTTCAGCAATTCAATAATATTGGTGCAACAGAGGGTCAGAATTCAACAAACGGAGATAGTTGTATACCCTTAGCTTTGCAGGCCTGTGTAAATATCCACAAACCTGTCAAAATCTTCCAGTTTGGTGGATGAGCAAAAAGGAATCATACAGATTTCCTGTTTTGAATTCCCATCAGGTCCATTCTGTTGAAAAGTTTTTAACAGCAACAATCTCTTTCACTGTCTAGTGACTAATCTAAAGATCAAAAGCTATTTGTCGTTGTTTTGGTCTGGGGTGGTATAATCTGTTATATGGTATTGCAAGTCTTGGGGACCCTGCTAAAATTGAAAGGCCATAAAGCTGAACCTGAAGCCCCTCACCTGCTATTATTGACGAAGTGAGTTGCGTAACAGTGGTATGTGAGTACGTGTGTGAAACAGAGGAGCGAGAAGGGGCTGGGGGAGCCAGAAGCACACAATGTTCAGCACTGACCTGCTAGTGTGCCTCCCGGATTTCATCATCTTGATGTTCATTCCCTTTGGTCCCTTTCCATCTGAACTTGGCTGTCTCAGGTGCTTATTACTGGCATGGAAACAAACCAGATCTGATAGTGTTTGCAGGTGCGAAGAGTAGTCATCTGCACGATTTATGTGTTTGTGCAATGTCTCATTGAGCTAATGATGATTAGTGTTGTCTAATCAGTCTTGGTTTGTTGCCTTGGATATCAAATGGAATACAAGTCATTGAATCAACAAAGTTTTTTTTTTCAACGATTTAATCCAATTCTCTTGACACAAACCAGTCCAGAGCTAGTTATGTGTTCAAACTAAATTGGTAACTGAGCCTAGCAAAAGAGAACCTTTTTCATGGCAATTAAAACCATGATTACAGGCTCATTATGACTTGCAAGTGCACCCAATCTCCTGACTACGTCGTGTAAATTAAGCTAACTGGAGAGCATCCTTCTATTCCTCCTTTTGTTTGACTCATTTCACAAACTCCTATATGTTTGCACTGGTAGATTACTGGAAAATGGAGTGATTCTGAAACACCGATCCAAGGCCTGTCACTGGACCAGAAAATAAATTTAGTCTGTTTTTGGAGTAAATGACAACGGTATGGCACATCTCTCCATTCTAAGATAAGAATCAGTCCTGCAGAGTGAGGTCACTGTGGCGTCTCTTGACTCCGATCTTTCTGGTTTGACCTACATTTCGTTTTGCTTCTGCACGCATGTCGAAATGTAGTTTAGAGTACCAATGAGGTTCTGGTTTTGGTTGAACAGTGGAACATTTTTTTTAACCTGTGTTTCAGCTAGAAACTCCAAATCAGATGTGGGTTTTAGTTGTTTAAAGATAATGTCTAAAGGCTGGTCGTTGTTGGTTTAAGCAGTGTAGGGTGTGTAGCTCAACAGAAAAAATAATTAGAGGTGCGCTTGTGCACAGTGTAAACACTGGCGGAAGAAAATAAACGATGGGTGTCTCATAACCATTGTAGTTTTCCACTTTTTTTCACTTTACAATCTTGAACCTCAGTGGATTTCATTGGGATTATGGGCTCGGCCAACACAAATATGGTTGTTATTGTGATGTGGAAGGAAAATGATACATGGTTATCAAAGTTTTTCTTTTTTTAACAAATATTTGAAAAAAAGTGCTGTTAATTTGACCCTTGTTTACTTTGATATCGCTAATTAAAATCCAGTCTACCCAGTTGCCTTTAGAGGATATCCAGTATGTAAAAAGAGTCTGTTTAACATGGCTGATGAAAATGGAACCCAACAGACAGGTCAGAGATGAAGTTGTCGCAAAGTTTAATGCAGTGTTAGAGAAATATAAACTGGCAATTGTATGAAAGGCGAAAAAAAAGATGAAATCGAAAGCTAAGCTTCAAATAATCGGTTTTATATAGAAATGCCCTCTTAGATATACATTTTAAACGATTTATGATTTTGTGTGATCTTTGTTTGCTAATCAACAAACCCAAACGTTTTGCTGTATTTAAAAAGATTAAATGCTAAATTAAGTAGATTTGGGGGCAGGTTCCAGTGTTTGTTTTATTCTGATGTCATTGACTGGCCTCCAACCCTCTGTCTCCACAGTCTTAGATATGATTATGTATCTTGGCAGGAGTGGTCTCCTCGCATCATTGTGTTTATGAGTGAATGTGCATGCATGGCACCGTCTCCTGGTCGGAGGAGAGAACCAACTCATGGAACACTTGACAGAAGATATATACCTTTTCCATAGTGAAAGGAAACAAAGGCAAACTCCAAATGATACACAACTCAGTTCAGAGACCTGCAGAGTAAGTTCTCTTTCTCCAGTAAACCCAGCTATGAACCCACTAGCTCCGCTGGGCCAGTTTCTTTCGTTTTTATTGTCCTTTTAACGGGACAAAAATCTCTCACAGCCAGCAGCTCTGATATCTCCCAACATGTGTTGGCTTGATTCGAAACCAGTTCTCCTCTTGCTGTTTCTCTCAATTTCCCCATTACCAGTTGGGCAGAACTCTCTCTTCTATTTCTTTTCTCCGGTTCTTTCCTCGCCTAATTATATTGCCTACAACCTTTTCCTCCTTGTAGCTAGCGCTTTCAACCAACCCCTCCAGTCCAAGTAGGCTGTTGAAACCAGATGGAGGAGCAGCACGTTCCTTTGTAATTTCCAGGGATTAACTCCAGAAAAATAACATCTCCCACGTTTAGGAACACATTAGCAGTGGGCCTAAAAAATATTATTGAAAGCAAATATTTTGTAAATTCAACTGTTGCGTCAGCGGATATGCATCAAAATATACATAGCAATTAAAGTTAGGGTCTGCGATTTTTCCAGAAGTCCCTTTTTGAATAACTGCGCAAGACCGTCTCATCTGCTCTTCCGCTCTTCAGGGGGATCGCATGAAAGAAATCTCCCAAATCCACTTTGGTCTTATTTCTTTCTACTAAGGCCATCCTCTTCTTTTCATAAACTTGTACACGGTTTGCTTCTCGCGACTCTCAGCCATGTTCAAAGTGTACAGTGAGAGCAGCGGAGCTACAATGAACGGCTAACCCCGAAGCTAACCTAAGTGCTAAACTAACCAGATACATAAACACTAGAAGTGCGCATGCGCAGCCAGCAAGCGGAAACCAGGAAGGAACGAGCACGCACAGTGGTTTTACGATTGGCATTGGCAATCTATACAATTCCGAGCAGGCCTGTATAAACTGGAGTTTTTATAGGCTTGCAGCTCCCACAGATATCTATTTTCTTTTATTTTAACTTTTTCTGAATACATAATTTATTGACTACTTTTAGGATGGAAGGGCGATTTTACCCAGTATAACAAAAAGTTTTTCTGAACAGGATTACCAGCTAGAGCTTTAACATCAGAAACAGTTTACGAAACATCCAGGCAAAAAAATACATAGTTAACCACAGTTACAGGTATCACTCACTGACAAGGTAAATAAATAAAAGCTCCAGAAGAGACACAGCTGTGTCATTTTTATCATCCTCTCAGCCAAACATGGTGGTGTTGTGACGGTCTAGGGCTGCTAACAACTTTTTGTAATTGAGGGAGACATGAATTCTGCTCTTGATGTCAGTTGTTAAAAAAAAAAAAAAGTTGGCACAACTAGTTATTAGGTTTAGGAGCCAATTTTTTATTTTTTCTTACATAAAGGTTGGTCTGGATAGCTTTTCTTTCCCCTTAATAACTGAAACCATTATATAGAAACTGCTTCTTGTGTTAACTCTCATTTTCTTTGTCTGATATGAAATTTAGTTTTGAACATTTGGGTGTCACATAAAAGCAAAAAAAGAAAAAAGATCCAATTTGCATGTGTCTTGAAAACTTTTTCACAGCACTGTATCTGGGTCTTTTTATTCCTATAATTAGATTTAAGATGTGCCAAATGTCTCACCAGCAGACTTTAAGGCAGTTCAGAGGCATTCTAATGTCAAAAATTGTTGTCTAAAATATACCATAAAAAGCCGGTATTAGCTTTTGAACATGCTTATTCTGTTTTCTTCCATTTAGGCTTGGCAGGTTGCTGCATTACCAGCTGGTCCGCCTACACTCGGCCTCTCCCCCTGACAACCGTTGCCCAGTGCCAGAACTGGAGCCCATCACCGGGGTGGGCTGACAGCCAGCCTGCCAGATGTGAAGGCCTCTCTGCGCCGTCTGTAATCCAAGCAGAAACACAAACCTCAGGTAGGCCGGCTTACACAGATAACAAAATACATAAACGTATCATTTATCACAAATATGCAGTTAGCTGCTGTGTGCTCTTCCTTTGGAGTATAGTGTAGAACACATTAAGCAGTTTAAGAGAAGGTATGCAGACCTCTCCGTTTTCCCTCCAAACCAAAGAGTTACCTTGTAGTGGCCACAGATCCCCCTTGTGTAAAGCAGCCTTCTTCAAGACCCTGCTATTAGCGGCTTTGTGGGCCAGAGTGGCGACATCTTAATGGCAGACAGACACAGAAGGGGCTACAGGACCCCTGCACCCCGTGCACCAAAAACACAGCTGAATGCAAGGCATGTAGATTCTTAAATATATCCTGTGCCAGCAACCACCAACACAGAGTTTAAAAATGTTTTTACAAGAGGTTATGCACCGTTTTTGACATATACAGAGTAGAGGATGCCCACATTTATTATACACACAAATCATGACTGAACTGTGGACCTGATGGGAATTCAAAAGAGGAAGTCTTTGCAAAAAGAAAATCTGTTCTGAATTACACATTTTAGGACATAGTTCTAATCTTTTTATTTTGGCTGAAATCGACAGTTCAAACACTTACCCTTGAGAGTTTACAATAATTGTGAAATCTCTCCTGCAGTCATTTAGCCTAAACCAACTACAAACGAAAGAATGAGCCCAGGAAAAAACAGTTTGCTTGATTAAATAAATCTTTAATATGATAAAAAGTTGAGCGGCTGTTGTTCATTCAAGACATATATAGCCAGTGCAGATTACATCATAGAAACTATTTAAATTCAATTAAATTTTATCTATATAGCGCCAATTCACTACACGTCATCACACTTTACAAAGTAGAATTTAATCAAATCCTCTAGACAGAACACACAAACACTGAATTCAAACTCAACCCTTTATTCAACCAACTTTTTAGCAAAACTGCAAGTTTTTAAAAAAGAAAATTGAATGTGTGCTCTCTGAACTCTTTGAAAGGGGGCGGAGCTTGGCGACTGAGTATTCCTGGGTCTGCGTTTGTGATTGGTTGGGAGGATTTAAGAACTATAGTATTAACCTACATGATAGATAGGCTAGAATGCAAAAGAAAAGAAAACTTTTTGCTATTGATGTAATGATCTGGTTTGAAAGTGAACCCGAAATAGAACCAAAACTCTGCTATGTTGGTTACTGATTTATTTGAGGGATGATAAGGAGTGGGGAACAGACAGGCAACTAAACAGAGTCCAACAGAAGGTAAGGCAAAACATCCAGGCAACAACTTGTACGGGAGCAGGCGAACAGAACTGGGCAAAAACAGACAGAACTGGGTCAATAAAACAGAAACAAGGTGCTGGGAGCTCTTACCAGGGACGGGACGGAGTGCATGAAAGAATGAGAGACGAACCGACAACTAGCTGAGGAGGAGGTGAGGCTTAAATAAACAGACTAACAGGTGAGCGGAGTGAAAGACTAATTAACCAAAGGTGGAAGCAATTACAGAACCGGAGAATAAACCAAAACCCAAGGACAATAATTATAACAAATCTCAGCACTGAAATCAGAACTAATACAGAAAACCAATAATGAAAATAATCATCAGGCTAAACAGAACTCAATAATCTAGAACGCAAATAAACCAAGAGGCAGGAAAATACTAACCAACAAATAAATGTGAACCAGAACAGAATATAAAATAAACAGGCTAAACCGGACTTCAGAACTTAAAAACACAAAGAAAACATAAGGCAAGGAAACAAACTTAACCGAATCATAAACAGGAACCAAGACAGAATATTACAGAACCCCCCCCTCAAGGACGGATTCCAGACGTCCCTCGAACAGAGCACATAGCATACTAGACCGGGTGGGAGGAGGGGGTTATCGGACGGAGGGATAGAGTCCAGGCAAAAATCAAAACAACCCAACAGGGCGAACCAGAAACTAAAAGAAAAAACACAGTCTCTAGGTACAAAAGTCTGGTGGACGTCCCGGCGGGCGGCCCCGGCGTGACGGGTTCTCCGGCGGGCGGCCCCGGCGTGACGGGTTCTCCGGCGGGCGGCCCCGGCGTGACGGGTTCTCCGGCGGGCGGCCCCGGCGTGACGGGTTCTCCGGCGGGCCGCCCCTGCGTGACGGGTTCTCCGGCGGGCCGCCCCTGCGTGACGGGTTCTCCGGCGGGCGGCCCCGGCGTGACAGGCTCTCAGGCGGACGTCCAGGAGGCCGTCGGCGGATCAAGGTGACAGACGGCCGTCGACGGACCAGAAACCTCGGAGGTCGTCGGCGGACCAAGGCGACAGACGGCCGTCGACGGACCACAAATCTCGGAGGTCGTCGGCGGACCAGAAACCTCAGAGGCCGTCGGCGGAGCAGGAACCTCGGGGCCCATCGCCGCGACCTGGAGAGAGAGAAAATAAAACCTGGCGCCGGACTACAGGGTACGTAAGGCGCCAGACTACTGGCTAAAGGAAGCGCCGGACTACTTGCTAAAGGAGGCGCCGGACTACTGGCTAAAGGAGGCGCCGGACTACTGGCTAAAGGAGGCGCCGGACTACTGGCTAAAGGAGGCGCCGGACTACTGGCTAAAGGAGGCGCCGGACTACTGGCTAAAGGCGGCACCGGACTACTAGCTAAAGGCGGCGCCGGACTACTGGCTAAAGGCGGCGCCGGACTACTGGCTAAAGGCGGCGCCGGACTACTGGCTACAGGCGGCGGCGCCTGGTTACAGGTGACAGAAGAGGGAGCCTGGCTACAGGCGACTAAAGGGGAAGCCTGGCTACAGGCGGCTGAAGGGGAAGCCTGGCTACAGGCGGCTGAAGGGGAAGCCTGGCTACAGGCGGCTGAAGGGGAAGCCTGGCTACAGGCGGCTGAAGGGGGAGCCTGGCTACAGGCGGCTGAAGGGGGAGCCTGGCTACAGGCGGCTGAAGGGGGAGCCTGGCTACAGGCGACTAGAGAGGGAGCCTGGCTACAGGCGACTAGAGAGGGAGCCTGGCTACAGGCGACTAGAGAGGGAGCCTGGCTACAGACGACTAGAGAGGGAGCCTGGCTACAGACGACTAGAGAGGGAGCCTGGCTACAGACGACTAGAGAGGGAGCCTGGCCACAGGCGACTAGAGAGGGAGGCCCCGGGCTAATGGCTTCAGGAGGCCCCGGGCTACAGGCTTCAGGAGGCCCCGGGCTACAGGCTTCAGGAGGCCCCGGGCTACAGGCTTCAGGAGGCCCCGGGCTACAGGCTTCAGGAGGCCCCGGGCTACAGGCTTTGGATGAGGAAGCCTGGGTGCAGGCTGTGGATGAGGAAGCCTGGCTCCAGATGACTGTGGAGGGAGCCAGACCCTTAATGACAAAAAGTCGCAACACCAGACTCTGGAGAATGTCGGACAGTGACAGCCAGTAGAGTCTCTCCCAAAGTTGGCCGTCTACCAGGGCGACTAGGGGTTGAGACTTTGGAAGAACACTGAGGGGGTCAAAGTCTCCAGGAGGCCATGGGTGCTGAGCCTTCTCCCGAGGCCCGGGGCGCCCGAAGGAGGAAGCGTCCGTCTGAGTTCCCACCTCGCAGATCGGCGACGGACCCTCCTGGGTCTCCGCGTCGCATGACGGCGACGGACCCTCCTGGGTCTCCGCGTCGCATGACGGCGACGGACCCTCCTGGGCCTCCGCGTCGCAAGTCGGCGACGGACCCTCCTGGGCCTCCGCGTCGCAAGTCGGCGACGGACCCTCCTGGGTCTCCGCGTCGCAAGTCGGCGACGGATCCTCCTGGACCCCTTCTTGAGGCTCGGACGGGGACGTGTCCTTCAGAACCCCCCCTCGGAGCTTGAACGGAGGCAGGTCCTCCTGGACCCCCTCATTGGGCTTGACAGGAGCCGAGGCGTCGGCCGGACCCTCGGGGACAGATTCGGGGGCCGAGGCGTCGGCCGGACCCTCGGGGACAGATTCGGGGGCCGAGGCGTCGGCCGGACCCTCGGGGACAGATTCGGGGGCCGAGGCGTCGGCCGGACCCTCGGGGACAGATTCGGGGGCCGAGGCGTCGGCCGGACCCTCGGGGGCAGATTCGGGGGCCGAGGCGTCGGCCGGACCCTCGGGGACAGATTCGGGGGCCGAGGCGTCGGCCGGACCCTCGGGGGCAGATTCGGGGGCCGAGGCGTCGGCCGGACCCTCGGGGGCAGATTCGGGGGCCGAGGCGTCGGCCGGACCCTCGGAGACAGATTCGGGGGCCGAGGCGTCGGCCGGACCCTCGGGGGCAGATTCGGGGGCCGAGGCGTCAGCCAGACTCTTGACGGCAGGAGCAGGGCGGTTATAGAAAGCCCTGAGAGCGTCTTTGTAGTGGCCCTCCAACTCTTTTAATCTCCTCTCCAGCTCCTCTGAATACTGGAGAAAAAGAGCCTCCCTGAGACTCTTGATTATCGGGACAAAAGTTCTGATCTTGTTCTCCAGGGTCAAATATTCCGAGTCAGGAACGCCAGCAGGGGGAGCTGTGGGCATCTCGGCTCTAGGAAGCGAGGGACTCCTGTCTGCAGAACCGGAAGTGGGCTGAGGCTGGGACTCGGCCGTCGGGTGAGAACGAGCTGGCTCGTTGGGGAACTGCCCGCCCATAATGGATGAATGTCCGGCAGGCGAGCGCCTTTTCCTTCGGCGGCGAGGTGGCGGACCTTGCTGGAAGGCTGAAAGCTCCGGGCGGGGCGCGATCGCTGAAGCCGATGGCGGTCCTTGCGGCACCACATTAAGAGAGGGACGCTGAGCCGGTTCCGGGAAAAGGTCCGGGCGGAGGTCCCGCACCACGTCCGCATGAACCTCAAGAAAAAAGTCCGTGTCTGGACAGACACGCTCCGAGGTGGACAGTCTGGAGGCTTGAGGTGAGTTAACCGGGAGAGCCGGTGTGCTGGAAGATTTATCAGGCTCATGCAGCATAGCAGCTCCGGAGTGGAGATGGCGTTTTGGCAACAGGTTCATAGTGGTCGGTTCGTTTCTGTAATGATCTGGTTTGAAAGTGAACCCGAAATAGAACCAAAACTCTGCTATGTTGGTTACTGATTTATTTGAGGGATGATAAGGAGTGGGGAACAGACAGGCAACTAAACAGAGTCCAACAGAAGGTAAGGCAAAACATCCAGGCAACAACTTGTACGGGAGCAGGCGAACAGAACTGGGCAAAAACAGACAGAACTGGGTCAATAAAACAGAAACAAGGTGCTGGGAGCTCTTACCAGGGACGGGACGGAGTGCATGAAAGAATGAGAGACGAACCGACAACTAGCTGAGGAGGAGGTGAGGCTTAAATAAACAGACTAACAGGTGAGCGGAGTGAAAGACTAATTAACCAAAGGTGGAAGCAATTACAGAACCGGAGAATAAACCAAAACCCAAGGACAATAATTATAACAAATCTCAGCACTGAAATCAGAACTAATACAGAAAACCAATAATGAAAATAATCATCAGGCTAAACAGAACTCAATAATCTAGAACGCAAATAAACCAAGAGGCAGGAAAATACTAACCAACAAATAAATGTGAACCAGAACAGAATATAAAATAAACAGGCTAAACCGGACTTCAGAACTTAAAAACACAAAGAAAACATAAGGCAAGGAAACAAACTTAACCGAATCATAAACAGGAACCAAGACAGAATATTACAATTGAACTTTTTATTGAACTTTTTTTCTATCATTGATATACATCTATTGATCTACATGTATATATATATATATATTTTATTGTCCAGCCCTACTCATCAGTCTGAATATGTCCTGAAAGCACACACGAATTGAGATATTGCGTTGAAAGTGAGGTTAGGTCGTCTCGTGGCTGCTATCCAGAGTCCATTCTGCATCTCTTTGTCAGTGCAAAGATCCGAGCTCCACAGCTTTGTCTCCAAGTTGGAAAACTGAAAAATCTCAACCCATCGTTCTTTTTCCCAAGCTATTGCATGAATGAGTGTGACAGTTAACAGTTAATGACTCAGCACACCTGAACCATGTTTTTAACTTTTTAAAAACAAAAGAACAAAAAGTAAAAACAGTGTTGTGGATGAAAGCTGTGTAAACAAACAAAAGCTGGTTTCCTGATGCCCAAATATCCCACAATGCAGTGTGTTTGTTACGTCACCCATTCAAGCCAATTGCCTCCTTCTTTCCAGCTAATGCTAACTCTGCTTACAGAAACTATTGCCTCCTTCCATCCAGCCATGCAACATTACTTCTGACTCTACTGGTACTCATTGTGTAGCTAATGCTAACTCTTGTTCTCCCTGCCTTTGCCAATTGCCATTCGGCTAATACTAGCAGAACTTTTCCTGTTTTGTGCTTCTACTTGTTTTGTTGTGTGTTTAGTGCCATCCTCTGACTGGGATAGTTATTACATTTGCTAGCTCGCATATCCATTGGGGTTACAAAAATTTGGCTACATGCAGAGGTTCAGAGACCCATAGTAGACCCTACTGGAAGGATAAAGGGTGTCAAAAATTGTCACAGAGGATTTGTGGTCAAGAAGACAGTATAGCGGACTTGGAAGCGTAAATACTTTAAGCCAACTTTACTTACAACTGGTAATGGCAACTTTCCTCAAACTGATGTTGACATTGTTCTATTTATTTTCACTCTGCAGACTCAGTAATTAAAGCAATTGATTATTGATATAAATAAACTAATTAGGCGTTAATCCTTTTTTACATAAAAAGATTTTTAGTGTTATTTATCAATGTATTTATTTTATTAGACCTTGGCTTCAATGTAAGCTACCGTGGAGTCGCAAATTGGGGAATAAAATATTTCCTGCCTTGAACATTTGACAGCAATCTGGACTTGCTTTTGTGAGGAGGCTCTTCTAAACTACTTTAGCAGGAATAGTAATAACTTCTATGGCATTCAAGGTCAATCTGTTAAAACTGTAACAAGTTAAACAGATTCTTGAGGCCCAAAGAGGTAGATTTGTCAAACAAAAAGTCACAATTTCTGTCATTTTGAAGGCACTGCTATCTAAGATTTTACAGGGTTCTGAAACAGATCAGGAGAAAATATTTTTGATGAAAGTCACTCATAAGTCAACCTTACTTTCCAGTGATTTTAGGTAACAAGAAAACACTACAGTGTCTGAGTCTTAAGTCGAGTCCGCCTTGGTCTGCCTTTTTTCAAAGTTTCGCCTACCATAAGTTTGCCATCTGACACCTAATATCTCAAACTTTTAACTCCAATTGAAAACAACATTGTCATCAATATGTCAATTTCTTAATGTCCGTATTCATAACAGTAAAAAAAAAAAGTAAGTGGACACTATCAGATAGACCGGTTACTTTGGATTATCTCAAGTGGTCTCTGGCTGACAGCCAGACAGACTACAGTGTAAGTAAAAACAGACACTAAGGGGAGGGTTTAATGACGTAAACAGATGCTATGAATATTCTACTCTGTGCAAAGCAGACGAGAGTGACACTGTTAGCCCCAAATCTGCACACCGGTTGACCTTCTGTAAAAAAAACATTTTCCTCATTTTCCAAAGACATTTGTGTTCAGTCACAAGCCACGAGTTTTAAAACATAAACAGCGTGGGCCATTATGAGTCACATAGCTCCACTGTGGGAGTAATTTGCCAACGTAGCAGCAGTTTTTCAAGAAAGCAAAGGATAATGGCAATTTTCCATCTAAGAAGTTCTGTCAGAAATTCCAACTGAGGGATTTTCTTTATTTATTTGATTCAAATTAATAGTTTTGGATCTAAGCTAACTAGGGTGTGTTGCAGAATGGATATAATGTATTAATGTATGACTTTCCATTGATGTGTTTAAAGGAACACTTAATTTACTGCGAAAGCCAACCGACGACATCAATGGAGCATAGACAGTATACTTTAATCATTTCAAGGATAGTTGGTGGCAAACTTAACAGATGAATGCTTTCAAATGTTTGATTACAGTCAAAGATGTTAGATGGAAAAGGAAAAACCTTATAATCTTTAACTGGGTGGCCTTTAGCTTTAATATCACCCTCCATTAGAAACAAGTTTAAGGATTTTTGTGTTTGTGTCACTAGGCTAACATCAAAGTCAGCTGGCGTTTGCCTCGGAACTCCCCAAGGCTGGCAAACCAGTCATGTGCAACTCTCTGGGCACTTTGCAGCATCCCTCTGCTCCACGGCGTGAGAGCAGCTAAACGCTCTGCAGAAATGTGGGGATTGGGATGCTATCATAATCAGAATTCAGTCACACTCTTTCAATCCTTGCTGACGTCAGGCTTTTTTTTCTGTCTGTCTCCCCGCCTCTCTAGGCCGAAGACGGCACATTTAAAAGCCATTAGCAGACAGCCTGCCAGCTGTACATCAGCAGAAAAACCATAAATTGTTTTATTGGATGAAGTTTCGGCAAAGTGATGAGCTCAGCGTTACCGATTCCCGGTAGACCGCTCGCTCGCTCATTGTGTGAGGGAAAAGTGTGCCTCTTGTCAAATATTAAAAAAAAAAGTAATTTATTTCCAAGGCTTTTGATGTTTGCAGAATGTCACTTGTGAATTGGTTGGGCTATGCCTGTCTCCAGATCTGTGTCAGTTGGCTGGAAGCTTTGAGGTATTTGAATTGAATCTGCTGTGCAAATATTTGGACTTCTTATTTATGGGTTTGCCAAAGGGAATTGAATATTTCTCAGCATGAATGTGAAACTTAAAAAAAATGTTTGTCTATGCCACGTATTGAATTCTGTGCAGCAAATTGCTGATTTATGGGATTTCAACTGGACTTATACGGTTGCTACATGTGGTCACAAGGTCTTTATCATGGTGACTGATCCATGAAGGAGCTACTTGTCTGAAGTTGTTGACACAAGTGGCCATCTCCAGGCCCCTCAGAGCTTGGCCACTCCACCACCCTGTACACACCATTGCCTCCAAGTTGCATGACCATGTGCTGTGCAAACACTTCAAGGCCCCTTTACCAGAGTTGCCAGGGTAACAAAGACCACAACCAGGTATCGTTGTTATGATTGTCAATCTATGGCTTCTGTGAGTAAGAATCTCCACTTCTCTTTACTTTCTAATCCAATAATGGATAATAGATGAGGTATGGAAAGGAGAGTCAAGGTTTTACAAACTGACGTTCGGAGAAATACGTGGGAGGAGGGGATTTCGGGAAGGGGGTTCTATTTGGAAAAGCCACCCAGACCTCACCGGTTTATTGTTGGTGTTTTCGCTCTTGTTGCCAGGGAAACGGAAATTCGAAAATACAGGGAAGCCCCTTACCTCCCCAAGCCACCCTGCCATCTGCCCAGCCCAGTATGCAACACATATCCAGTCCAAGATGGAAGAGGAATGTTGTCAGAGGACCGCTGAGTGGGTCACATGTGCAGGTCCTGCAATATATATGGGAAACCTTTGTTTATACTCCTCGAACCGCTGCTGTCCTGAGCAGCAGTTTTCCGTGGTAAAACTGGAGGAACCAATAAATTAGCAGTGCTGTCATTTAACAAGACCCATTATAAATTGACTTAGGATGCTTAAAATCAAATTTTAACAAATTTGTCTCAACATACTCATTTCATTAGAGGTCATTGTTTTTGCTTTTTACTTTATACTTTGTCATCTCAGCACTTGAGCGCTTGATGTTGTGGCAATTTCAATATCAATATATTTGCTCTTCAAAAAGGGGGAAAAAACAAGAGAACCTTCATCATTATCATGCTCCTAAATTGCCTGTGTTCAAAATTCAAAGGAATGCTTGCTCAGTATGAGGGATTGCAGCAAAGCCATGTACAATGCAGACGACTCTCCCTGTGGCTCTACGGTTCCCCAGGAGTGAATGCTGCTTGTCGGGACTTTGATGCAATCAACTGGTTTCCTTATATAGGACATTTTGACCAATCTGTATAATCTGACCCAATCTGTATAATATGATTGAACTTGATTTTGTAAAGTGCCTTGAGATGACATGTTTCATGATTTGGCGCTATATAAATAAAATTGAATTGAATTGAAATTGAATTACTTAAAAATGGAAAATTGTTGAAAAAAAAAGTTGATGTTGACAGAAGCCAAGGCGGTCGGGAGATGATTCATTCTCACCGTTGGAGAACTGCAGCAAGTAGTGGCTTCCTAAGGTCGCAAAGGTAAATGTGTGGAGTTTGCTAAGACCTACTGTGACCATAACTGAACCCGTGTGCTTTGGTCAGATGACTCCACTCTACATGAGTCGGATGTGAAACAGAAGATGAAAATGGGGAAAAGTGACATGCCCACTGTTAAGTATAGTGGAGGGTGTGTGACGCTGTGGGCCATTTTCTCATCTGAAGGCACGGGTAACTTTATTATGGTGTTGACATGAAGAAACTTTTAAAATACAAGATGTTTTAATATGAAAATCTTGTGGACTGTAGCTGAAAATCTGTGGGGTCTGCTAAAAAGAGATCCGAGTGTAAAAGGCAACCCCCAACCCTGGATAATCTTGTTAGATTAGGCAAGTGGAATTTGACAATTGTCAAGTGCCAGCGAGTGTGCGGGGAGTTGAACCTTTTACCATGTTTAGTCTGTGCAACAACTTGTTGCTCCAGTAATTCATCCAATAACTACATACTAAGCTGTCCTTATAAGGGGACTTGAAGCATGTTTTTGCATCAAGATAGATGACGTGTTATTTATGCAACATGATGGTTGTGGGAGCTTTTAGTGTTACAGCTGAAACTTGCAGTACAGCTAAAAGTAACTTCTTCCCAGTCTTATTTAGTGCAAAAGGCCATGAGTATAAAATAAGAGGACGAGCTCTGTGTTTGGGGTAGTGTGTCATCTTCTCATAAGAGTATGCTTAAAAGTTAAGTGCCTTCTTGATGAAGATGAACGCATCCTTTTAGGGTGTGTAGTTCCTTGAAAATAAAAATATTTCTGACAGCAAGGGAACATGAATCAGCCGAGGTTTATGATCCGCAAAGTACAGTCTAAACGAGAGCGATTTGAAGAGATAAATAAGGATCTGTTAGTCATCAATAAAGGATTTAATCTCCCTCCACTCCACAAACACTCACCATGTACCCTCTCCACGTTTCATAGCCGTCCCATACACACACAAACACACTGCAGTCACGTATCTGACGTGGATGGATTCCTCGCCAGAGGACTGCGGCGGGGCCTGAGGGATGCCTGGGAGTGATAACACGACTATTGCATTCAAAGCAACATTCAAACTGTAAAGAGAAACACTGTGGAGAACGTGATAATGACTGGGAAAAGCTCTTCAAAGAATCTCACTGCCAAGTTTAGGAGGGGCGTTGCGAAAATGGGGGAAAAAAAGAGATATATAGAAAAGTCATTTGTAAAGAGAAACATGAAGCCAGGGAGATGGAGGGGGAAACATACGGATTGTGTTGCAATCTTACATAAGATTCCTAATGTACAGCCGCTGAATCCAGCCGGCACGTAACAGCCCTGCGCTCGGTGCCAAAACACAAAACTGGACGCATGAACGCAACCACATGTTGGAATCAGACGTGGAGCACAGTATGGCACTGGCAGTGTGATGTGCAGACGAGGTGGTTGTTACGGTTAGTTGACCAGAGGTCAACCGTTAGCCTTTATGTCTGATTTGTCATACAGTCATGATCTGAAAAGCATGAAAAGATTAATGGTGAGGCGTTCGGGGACGTCAGAGGGATCATTTGGTGACGTGGGGCAGTGAGACTTCAGTCAGTCAGTCAATGGCAAACTGCTGGGAAGAAGGCAGATTTATAATTATGTTTTCTTTCTTTACGCTATGTTCCTACGTCTGGCCTTAATTAAAGCAATACGTTTCCTGTTTTTGAGTGAACAAATGAAGCTTTTAAACATAATCGTTTTGTCTTGTTATTGGTGTTTTGCTGAGTGTGCAAACGGGAACAACATTGTGTAAAGTTCACATGGATGACAGGAAAACGGCCGCAAGAGGACAGTACGTAAAAGAACAAATGACTAAAACAAAGTTGAGAACATCATCAAAACAGTCTCATCAGAATCCCATGGGAGTCCAGATTTACTCGTCGGGTTAAACACCAGGCTCTAATCCAGAGAGGTCTTATCCTAAACAGTCTCTTGATGTTTTAGAAGGAGCTCAGCTCTGCTGGTTGTCAATGTACGGGTCTAACAAAAGACCGACAGCATGCATGACATTTCATACAAGGTTGAAATGTCAGTATTTCCTGCAGTCTCTAAATCCACATCAAGCTTTAGACTGTTCACCGTTGTTCAGTAGTAGGGGAACCTTGTTGTTATGCTCTTTATGTGGAAAAAGAACAAATGCTTAGAGGAGTCACACTAGCGTAGATCAGATCCCATGTGTGCATTAAAATATTTTCCGCTTTTTCCGCAGATTGAAGAGAACCCTCTATGTGATTCTGATCAGTTTAGGATGGTTTCAACTACTGGGGTTCCCCAAGGTTAATCGGTCCACTGTAATTTTCATTTATATCCTTCTCTCAGCAGGTATCATGTCTTTTTAAAACAAAATGTTTTACCATTTTTGCTCTGATCATGTTAGACATGTTTTTTGAACTACATTAGTTTAAGAAACTATACTCGAGTCTGGTGACAGACAGATACATAAAGACTTCTCAGTTGTGTGTGTACTTGACAGCACTCGGTTACAAAAGGAGGATGACCTTTGGGTCTGTCAGCTTTTCCCAGAGCAGCCGTGGTTATAGAACAGGAAAGATCTTGCCTAAAAGTCGGTGAGACGGCTGTGGGCTGTGTTCTGTCAGGTCAGCCCCTCTCGACAGATGGTCTGCCTGAGGACGTCATCTTGGGGCTAGAAGGCATTGGGTTTAGTTTGTTCGCTTGATGACCTGGTGTTGTCTCATTTTATGTTCAGAACCAAATTATAACATATACAATAATTAAGTAGCTTGTTTTCCTAGTTGGATGGTTGAGGGAAATAAACAGTCCTATAGGTTATTTACACAGAATTATAGCAAAGCATATGGTATAAGCAAAACTTTAAAATAATTACACAACTGATTTGGACTGGGTGAATTCAGCCTGGTTCCACTTGGTTGGGCCAAACTGCCTGATGGGTTTTAGAGGATGAAAGCTTGAAGGGATCAAAAACACCACAAGCCGATCAACCTACCAGATTTAAACTTTGGAGAGCTTGCAGCCATGCTGTATTGCACAGCCAATAGGAAAGCTGGGATGTTTTTTCATCAATGTATTTAAACAGCAGATAAAGAAAGAAATGCAACATCCTTTTAGAGTGAAATATTCCTGCCGTTGCTGCTTACTCCTATATCTCAGGCGGGTAGTATTAAAAGGAATAGAAAGGCAGGCAAACATTCACAGTTGAACATTATTTTCCTATTCGAACTTGGGACTAACCATGAATTAACTATGAGATATTTGAAAAGCTTTTGCAAACTGGCAGGAATAGATAATTCACTAAAGATCAAGTTAAAATTATAACAGCAAGTTAAGGTATTAAAAACACTTTTGTCTTGGAGGTTTTGAGTCATCACAGTGGATACAGCTGCGCGAAATATCAAAACTCAGGCGTTCGTATGCACTGATTACTCATCTAATACTTGATCTGTACTCACTGTTCCTTGAATATATCGTCAGAGGGACCTAATTTAAGTGTGTTTATATTTATTTTACTGCAGATTTACTATGTTGGGCTTCAGCCTCTAAAGTCCTGGTTTTCTGGAACGTTGTCTTGCTCATTCCCTTCAGTGCAGACATAAAACTGAGCTTTTCTCTCAAGTAATTAGTATACATTTGAATAAACCCTGGAATCTTTAAAGCCACAATAAAAGCAAAAGAGCATGGTGTAAAAGCAATGGGCAACATTTACTAAACCACAGTAAGATTTCAGACACACTTTTATCATGTTTGGGACTTCTGGTGATGACAACTCGTGGCGCTCTCTTGAGAACGCACCATGAGGAATGACGTGTCTCCGCAAACATTGAGGTAAATAAATTCTCATGTAGAGGATCCGATATTGCACTTCTCCCTGTTCCCCTAAACCTCACGGTCAGACGGCTTGCGTCATCACTGTTATCTGAATTAGCCCAAAGGCTGAGGTTCTACACGATAGACCGGCAATTGGCGTTCTCAGAACCATAGAGAGCCAAGGCACTCAGAGGAACACTCAGACTTTGAGAAATCCTTATGAGAGCCGGTGCTCTTGATGCCAAAATAAGCAAATTACACATCCCACTAAGAGTCAGCTATGAGATACACACTGTACATTTGGTTCTGTAATCCAGTAAAGATGAGAGGGTGCTGTCACTCAAAATGAATGACTCAGATTTATTAAGGCTCTGTTTTTACTACTGATGTATATCATTTGAAACAATAGCTTCCCAGATGCTTCATATTTATTAGTGAAAAAGCTAAATGCTTTGAAGACTTCAGTGAAGGCAAAGTGGAACTGACTGAGTCTCATTTCCCCTCTGACTACCTAGCAATACTGCTGTTTTTCACATTTAGTTAAAGATGTAGGGATATTAACATCTTGTTTAATGTCTTTTGATCCTTTATGTCTGTAACAAGCAAAAAACACTATTATATATATATAATGTCTATTAATTTGTATTTTAATAGTTTATTATGTTTGATAAACTCTTGAGCTTGACCAAAAAGCAAGAAAAATCTATTGAAAACTGGATAAGGAGTGGCATATAAGCTTCTTTGGACATTATATAGTTAAATTCAGTTTATTTCCAGTAACACATTTTATCTCCAGAAACTCTGCAACACAAAATGTCTTATTGCATAAAAATTTAAGTCCATATTAAGTTCACATCAATCCAGTTAATTCCAACACTGCATAGTCGGGTTCAAATTGAACACGTGTAATGGAATGAAATTCAAATTATAATACAAATCATCCAAATTCAGCTGATAATGTCAATAGTTACCCATAGTTACAAAGGTTACCCATCTGTACAAGCTCAGCTGTTGACTGTTTAAAAAGAAGCCCTGAGCAGGCTTGTGGTGACAGTGGAAAGGAAACACTCCGTTTTAACTGGAAGAAACAGAAAAAAACCCACACAATGGGGCCTTCCATAGGACCGAAAGTACTCTCTGTTGGAATGACAAAACGAAGAGTACGTATAGTTTAATTGCTCCATCAATGGCTCTGTTTAGGAAAAATGACCAAGCTAAGCACAGAATCATGACAGTCAGGAGCACTTTCTATGGGAAAGAAAACCAACAGATGGCCGTGTTCCAGATAACTCTGCATTGAGGGTTGCAGAGTTATCTGGAACTACAGCTCATCTGTTAGTGCAGCAGAAAATGAAATGCAGCACTTCCATTTAAGTGGTACTTTCTATGGATAAAACAGAACAATGAAGAGTTCACATAGTTTAACCTTTTAACTCCAAATGTATCATTTTTTATACAAATATTTCTGAAACCTCTATCTCTTCAACACATGCCTGTGCAAGTTCTCAGTTAACTGGGCCATCGCAACAGCAAACAGGCTTAAAACGGAGGCAACCGGACTTCTGGTCAGTTCTTTCTGAAAACGTGTCAACACCTATCCAGGAGTCTTTGTCAATTCTGGTGGCTCACACTTGAGCAACCAGCAGTTGGTGCGCTGCTGTTTTTAAGGACATAGAGGCCCATCCTCCTAGGCACTTTCTAAGTCAGATGCAAATATTGCTTCCACATAGTATTATTCAACATACAAATAAAAATGCAGAAAACATTAGAAAAATACATTTTTTGGTCTAACGTATCACTTTTAATGCAAAGAAAAATTGAAAACCTGACACTTAGGTTTTAATTTATTTAAAGCAACCAAAAACATTTTCTTTTTGTTCAGGAAAAAGTAACTCAGCTAAACAGAATCATTCAGTCAGGGGTCATTTCTAATCAAAGGAAAAACTAAAAGGGCATATATATTGTGTGTGTGAGCACTAGTTCCATCGATGGATCCATGTTGGGAAGACACAGACACGGTAGCACTGAGCTAGTAGTACTTTCTATGGAAAGAAAAAAAACAAACTGTACAGAAATGGAAGGTAGTGGGAGAAAATGCAAAGTGGACATCAGTGATTACTTAAACTATCTAGGCTTCTAAAAGGATGACTATAGAGGTAGCTCAGGATAACCCAAGCCAGTATAATTATAAACATGATCAGAATGGCCGTCTTAAAATTAGATGGTGTCTTTCACTTCCCCCCTGTGACCTTAAATTATTGTCTGGTGATATTGGTGCTGTTGTCAACATAAACAATATTTTACAAAAAGAAATGTTAAAAACCCAGATTCAACCGGCAGCCCTCCCTCCCTTCTCAATCCCCTTTGATTTTCCCCGGAGGTATTTTACGACAGGTCGACGCGGCCCGTCTTCAGACGCGGTCAGGGTCCGGCAGAGAGACGTGACGATGTCCATATAGACTTCCCAGCACTGGAGGCGGCTGAATGGCGCAGCGTTCAAAGTGTTCGCTTGTCAGTGTGGAATGTTTGCTGGGCGAACTGAGTCCATTTGAAGTGTGTGTGCCACCGAGTAAAAAATAGCCGTTGCCGTCCAGATAGGCGTGTCTGTTTTGACAGCAAAGTGGTCTGGGTTTTAACGTGCACTGGCAGGACCTGCAGACCTCTCAGCCAGGTGTGCCAGCCTCTCTGCCAAGGAGGAGCATGGGAAACAGTTTAGATACAGATGGCACTTCCAGGGTGCAGTTCTCTGGTTTCTGAGTTTTGCCCTCCATCTGGTACTGGCACACAAGGAGCTTGGATTGACATGTTTGTGTGGTCTTTTTCATTTTTAAACTAATTTTTTAACAATTGAGCACTCGACTGTTTATAACCTAATGTCATGCGGTTTTGTGCAGTTATTTGTGACCCTTTTAGCTTAGCACCAACAACTTCTATTGCAGAGTCCATTTTTGGTGTTTGAGGTTTTCACGCTGACGCTATAAACTTTAAAACAATCCAGCCATCGCATCTTCCTAAGAAAAGAGCAGCGATGTTAGAAAAAAACCAAACCTGTATCCTGGTATCTAGGTAACGCTAAAGCAAAGGAGGGTCAACAGGTACGGCGAGACCCGGCTGTTAACGGATGATTTCAAGCGCAACCCCACGTTGAAATGAGTGTACTTTTGTTCATTCCTCGCTAATAACCACACATATTGTATTTCCACACAGTGTCATCAGTATGAACCTGCTCTGACACGATCGCTGATAGAAATGCATGCAGCAGGATCCAGTGAGAGGATATGGGGGGGGGGGGGGAGAACCCTGTAGACATATTTAGCCGCTTTAGTTAAAAACAAACAGCCCATACAGCTAGATCGGTGAGTCTGAATTTACTTTGGACACCAGCCGTTTGAGCAGAGTCAACTTTAACACTTTGTCTTGAAAATCATCAACATTGCTCTAAGAGAACACAAGCAGCAACTTTCCCTCTCTCCTTCTTTCTAGTTTGTATCTAAACGGTGGAGTGTGCCTGTGTGTTTGAGAGCAAAAAGAGTTGAAAAGGTCTTTGGTGAATGCACAGCATTTTAATATGCTTTACATAGTCTATACTGACAGTATGTACATATGGCTTTCTTTGCCGCAAGCATTACATTTCTGCGGTGCACAACTAATTCTTGTGTTTACATATTCTCTTGCCTGAGCTGTTGACCTCTGCAGCTCCTCCAGGGTTACTTGATTCTCTGATGAATGCTCTCCTTGGCCAGCACGTCAGTTTCAGTCAGCGGCCATGCTTTTATAGGGTTGCAGATGTGCGCTACTCTTTCCACTTTTGGAAAATGGACTGAACAGTATTCTTTAAGAAAGAATTGTATATGGCTTTGTATATGGTTTTATAACTTACCTCCTAAATTTCTCCCCGTGTTCCTTGGTCTTCGTGAAGCTGTTTGTTCAATAATGTTCTCTAACAAACCTCAGATCTTCACAGAACGGCTGCATTGATAGTATTAAATTACACATAAGGTGTAAAAGCAGCACTTTTGGAGGCAACTGGTTGCCCTTGATTCTATTCAGGGGTGTCAGAGTGATGAAACCTGAAGGTAAATCGATGCTATGAATTATTTTATCCACTTGATTGTGTTGATCTGTCACATAATAAAAAGGAAATACATTGATACATTCTTGGATGACGAAATGTTATTGTACTAAAATAATTATGAATGCACAGAAAGCTCAACGATGACATTATTGTTACATTCTCTGCATGGTAATATGGACACCCACTGTTGTTGCACCAGGTTGTGGAAGGAGACAGAAGAGTTGCCCTGCTGGATTTATGGCCTCTTTGCTTTTAGGAGTGTTTCTCTAGAGGAAGTTAACACTTCTGCACACGTTAGATCACAGCGTTGTTACGGTGATCAGGAGCTTTTAATCCCACCAATCATAGCTACGGGGCACTAATTTTTCTTTTAGAGCATGGTATTTTCCTGACAAAAAAACAGGGATTTCACGCATCCGTGTACTCCTGTGTTGCTGAGGTGATGACTTCATCATTAAGTCATAATTGTGGCAGTATGTACTCAAAGGTGGGGCTCTCAAAGCTTCCAGTTAGCAGCCTAATCCCTGTGTGGTTTGTGTGACCCCGTTTTAAATGGCAGGGCTTTTTTCTTTCTCTTTAAATGAATGGCAGCATCTCGACATATTCTCATTTTGAGAAACGTGTTCAAGCACATCACCTGCTTGGTTGATTTTAATTTTTTTTCATGCCTCGAATAGAGAGGGAACGCGTTCTTTAAATCCCCCCGCTCCCCCAGTTTCACAGTTCTGCACACATGTGCAAAGACAGAAATATGGCATGTGATATGGCATTAAAAAATACTGTTATTATTATCTGTAGTATTTTTTTTTTGAGTATACAATGAATCTGGGGTCAGAGGTTAAATTTCCTGATATCTGAATCTTATAAATTCCCTCCTCCTTCCTGTAAGAGACACGCATAACATTTTGAGGTCTCCATAGAGACGCTGTCCTCGCACATACATCTTATAGTCACACATACTTTACAGTTAGATTGTTCAGCGCCGATCTTTACCACCAGGAACTAACTCAGCACTTTCTGAGAGCCAGGGAGGTGAAGGCGCCTCAGCATTAGCATCTACAAGCAAAGCGTGATCCAACATTCCTGCCACATTTCAGATAGACCGAGAAATGAGAGCTAAAGCTAAAACGTTTCCAACGACCCATGTTAAGAGCATCCACTAAAAAGCCATTGTGAAACTTTCAATGCCTGTTCACCCCAACAAACTTAAATCTCTCTCTCTTAGTCTACGCCTTGAAAGGCAGAAACCTTGATGATCAAGGTCAACCAAAGCCTGAGCACCTCCTCACCCATATGTCTGAAGCCTCCCAAAACACCACTGCCTTTGCACCAGAGGGTAGTTTATAGACTGGTATGAAAGTGAGTCCTGTCAGAGAAGAGCACAAAGGTCAAGGTGTTGGAGCCCAGGGGTCAGGGGCTGCTGGGAAATGGGATGCGCAGCATGGGAAACATCCTGGTGCTTGACTGGGGTTGTGAATAGGAGAGGTGTTGCTCTCTTCGTGGATACAGGAGTAAGCAGATGTCAAAGCGCTGAACGACTGGTTGGTGCATTTTGCATCGTGAGGAATTTGCAGCACCTCATATCTTTCAACTTTCAAGCTTTTTAACCTCAGGCTTTCCCCCCTTTTTTAATCTACTGATCTAGTTGCCAATCCTGATCTTGATAAAGGAATCATTTCGAGACAGAAATGAGAAAGAAAGCTGCTTCTAGCGTCTTGGTGAAAGAAACTAGGATTTTTACCTCCAACCATGACCTCTCACTGCCCTTTGTACAAATACTGCATTAAATGTAACTTGATTCCTGAAGAACTGTGTCTGTCAGCTCCACTTTCTATTTAATTGGGCCTGTGAGCTCAGAAACGATAGGATGAAGTTAACTCAGACGTGTTTATGCAAAGAAAAGGCTCAAATACTACAACTTTGATGCATCTGGCAACAAAGTAGACAGGCCACATAAATAAAATAGGAACTTTGATTTATTTGACCTTTAGCCATTTGGATTATGTATAAAGGTGTGTGGTTGGGTAGATGTGTGTGTGCAAAGTAGGTGTGGGTGGGCGATAGGTATATGTGAGAATTTGTCACCCAGAGGTGCAAAATTGTTAGAAAAGTGAGAAAGGCTGAAACCTTATAATGGTGATAAGACTGTATGAGAGCAAGACAGGGCAGACAGTCTGTGTTGCCTGAAAAGCAGCTGGAGCCCCAAGTAAACACATTATTTCCCCCAGAGCATGCAGGGTGTCTCCTTGAATTAGTACCGTGGGCCCAGAACCTGGTCACCCCATGAGCAAGGCACTAATCAGGGTAATCTCCACACTAACAGTCCCCATCCAACTGGCCCAAGGGTAAACTATGCCAACATGCTTCCATTCTCGTACCCGGTGCATGCATGTGCCTATGTGCTAATTACAAATTGTTTCCATGAATACATATGAAAAATATGTCTAAAGTAAATTGAAATAGGTGTTACATTTGGATATTTGACTGGAGACACCACGGCTTGCTATCAACAAGAGTCTCCCAAAGCCCTTTGTGGCTATAATGCTATAACATTGAGTTGCAGGACCCAGCAGATGCACTGCAAGCTGTGCCCATCAAACAACCAAAGACCCGATTATTTTTGTCATGTTGTCTGGGTTAGGAAGGAAGGGACACCAAGGCGTCAGTGTGTATCCTCCGCTGGGAGCCAGCTGCCCCACCACTGCACAGGAGACCATTGCTAGGGACTCCCCAGAGATCCCTGCCGCTGTCAGAGGAGCTCCTGGAGCGCAAACCGTCCGTTAATATAAATTTACTCAGTATTTGAGAAAACCTGAGTCGAATATCTTGGGTGTCCTTCAACAAGCAACAATAGTTTGCTGAAAAATTAGCCAATTCCTGCTGACACCTTGCTTGCACATGTCTTTCTACACAAATCTTCTACAGCATAGAGTAGAGTGCAAGTCCAAAACATCGACTTTGTTGTCTTTAAACTTTGTAACTCATTTGATAGTGTTCTTGGGGTCATTGTCCATGTGGAGGACATATTAACCAAAACTTTAATGTTTAAGCCTTAACCTCTGGAAGACGTTCATCATGAATTTGCCTCAAAGCACCACCAAGATGGCACATATACCAGTAATGCCTGTTTATTCATATTCAGCACATACAAAGGGTCATATTGGAAGCTTCTGCAAGCATCTAGTACTCAGATTTATACCTAATTGAGCCTGATCTTTCTCATCTGCATACAAAATGCATACATTTATATCTATTCAATGTACCTTATTCAAATTAAGAACTTCTACTTCATTTTTAAAGCCATTTGACAGTCAAAATATGAATGATTTGAGTTTATTTTAGATATAATTGTCTATAAAGTCAGGTAGTGGGTTTAAAATGCTGGCAGATGTCTTGATGATTATTTACTCTTTATTCATCTACTTACAGAATAGATTTACTAAATATAACCTGACTTCTTTGTTTCCTTTTGGAGACCTGGCCTCTTCCTTGCCGAGCGGTCTTTCAGCCCATGTTGCTAAAGGGCTTATAGACAAGAATAGTCTCTTACTAGCTTCTTCATAAACTGTTGGGAAAGCCAGTAGTTTCAGAAACTTGAGGGCAAACTGGTAAAGGGGATGACTGTAAACACACAAGGTAAATACAATCATACAATAATTAAAGAGAGCATGTTTAAACATAAGCGAGGCAAAGATGGGTGACAAAGTGTCTCAAAAGTTGAAAACGGGTGAAAATGAAGGTAGGGAGCAAATTGAGCCAACGGATTACCAAATAAAAAAATGGAATCAAAGTTCAAAAGCACAAAAAGAAACACCAAACTATATATAATATTCGAATCAGGAGGAGATGAAAGGTGGAGCGAGGAAGAAAGAGAGGCCACACGTTCATCATTCCCTGCCTGTGTGATCACAGGGCCCCGCAGCAAAGCCATAGAACAATGGCCCCTGTGTGCAAGCACAAATGTGTGTGCCTGCTATCGCTGATAAGGCGGCCTATTCTCTGTCTCCTCTCCGCTCCTCCTCGTCTCCTCTCTCTTCTCATGCCCCCTTGTTGGTGCTCCTTCTTTCCTCCTCTGCTGTTCTCTTTGTCTCGGGTCCTCAGAGGCCTCTCCGAAGATGAAAGGGACGAGAGATAAGGGGCAGGTAAAGGAGTGCAGGAAGGGGAAAAACTGCAGAGGGGAAAGTGATAAGAAGGGAAACAATACAGGCTTTGATAGCATGTGAGCTACTCTGTGCAGAAGTCTGTTCATATATCTGCTGTGCATGTAAATGTGTGTCCATTGCTTATGGAAATGTATAATAGCTGAGTTTATGTGCACATTTTTTTTTCCTTTTTGTGGCAGCAGATCAAGCTGCCTCAGTGAGTTCAGGTGAGGTGCATTGGTTCAGCCTTCCTGAGTCAAACTTTACAGAAGCACCTTTTGCTCCAAGTTGGGGTACGTCTCTGACCAGCTTTTTGCACATCTAAAAACTGGAATTTGTGCTCACTCTATGCTGCAACATAGCTTAGTTACATCTTTGCATTCAGTCTTTTCACTCTGATATCACAAAGTAAAATCCTGTGCTTAAATTTCAAGTCTAGTCTGACTGACCATGAGCTCTTTGTCAGCGAATCATGGACAAAACTTTAAAATCTGTAACTCTACAAAGCTGCGTGCACCTAAAATGCTTCAACCCCCGCTGCAGGTTGTGTTTACGGGCAGCTGTTTGCAATAGGCTAATCAAACAAGAGCATTAAATAGCTAAACACTGCTAACATCACAAGTGGTTTCTCCAAATTAAACACAAAATGCTGCCTTAAATGCCACAAAGGTTATTTAGACCCTTCATCACAAGCACCTTTTAGTGCTTAGTAGAGTCCTAACTTTTCTGCTGCCAGACACCAGCTTCTGGCTGTGCTCCTGAAGACTCTTGGCTCACAGTTCATGGACATTAACGTTCTGGGGTTTGTAGGCTGCAACCGCCTTTTTCATATCTCAACAGAGATTTTCAATTAAGTTTTCGTCAGAAGATCCTGGTGGCCGTTGGCCGCACTAGCTCCTTTTAGGACGTCTTCTGAAACAGGACCTTGGTGGAGTTTCAGGTAGGCTGAGGAACATTGTCCTCTTTCAAAGTCCAATGACCCACAACTTTCAGCTTCCTCACAGATAGTGGGTCATTCTCTCCCAGGAATCCCTGACATTTGATTGAATCCAGTTCCAGTTCCAGAAGATGCAAAGTCCCCACAGAGCATTACTGAGCCAACACCAGAGGCGTTGTTTACATCACTTTTTTCCTCCTTCAGACCCAAGGCCTGAAAAGGTTACAGTAATGATCCGCTGCTCAGTAGTACCACATTTTTAAATCTCTTTGGTTTTCGGGCCAGTAGTGGTGAACAACCAGACATGGAGCCTTTAAGCATATAGTATGAGCCTCTCTGCAGTGAATGGAGGTTTTCTGACCACTTGTCTCCTCAGGAATCCAGTAGCAGTCGTTGATTGCTTCCTCTTTCTGCCATCAGGTAGCGCAGCCATTGTTTGTTTACCTTTAAACTTCTAAATTCTGCTTGGAGCTGCATCTTCAGGACCTTTGCTCTCCTTGTATGCTTCTGCTGATCTCCTTTGGGCAATTCTCTGGGCTGAGCCACATTTCTAACATGCACAATCAGCAGAGCGGGTATTTGAGGTGCTCATCTGATACAATTGATTGGCCTGATGATGTGTGCCTCTCTTCAGGGGGTTGAATCGTTTTGAGACTGTAGTAATGATTCAAAGCAGGATTTGCTGTTGAATCTGAATAAAGTCCTTTTGATATTAGTTTTGGTTATTTGAAACAATTATCTGCAGTTAAAGGTCGTTCTAAGGCACGTGTCAAACTCAAGGCCCGCGGGCCAAATCCGGCCCATCAAGGCAATTTATCCGGCCCTAAAGAGCTAAAAAAGGCTTCATGTCATAAAGTAGAGGTATATATCCTTTTAAAGTGTATAAAGGGGCTAGAACTGTGCCTCCTGTAGCGAATGTTTATTTTTTCTAACTGTGTAGTAACAGCATTCTGCCACTAGATGTCAGTTTTCCCACAACACATTAAAACAACCCAGAAATGTCCAAAAAGAGAAAAAGTGATGCAGAACGATGAGAATTTAAAGTGTAACTCACCCCAATATCAACTTTGTTTTTTGCAGATAAACTGTTCAAATGGCCCATATGGTGCTAATTCTATGTTGCTGTGAAATGTTTTACATTTTTATGTGAACTGGAATGAAATTATGAAATCAAAAGTGTCATCTATACGGGTGGAACCGACCCTTTTAATGACTTCATGATGCCAAAGTGGCCCAATATAGAAATGAGTTTGACAACCTCGTTCTAAGGTTCTGAATACAAACGCCTGCCACACTGCAGCTGTGTATCCTTTTCTCTCCACTACACAATTACTAGCTACTTGGTGTTTACCTTTAATAATAAATCCCAATACAATGCATTGACATTTGTGGTTTTAACGTGTCAAACTGAAAAAGTGCAAGTGGTATGAATACTTTGCAAGCCATTGTCAGGATGTGCCTCTCTTTTCCTCTTTTTATTGGGACTCACTCATCCATTGAAGCCTCTATTTCTCTTTTAGCCAGCGATTACCTTTCACAAAAAGAATCCCGTTAAGTCAGACGCAGAATCTCACCTGTTTCTCCCATTTAAGGCTTCAAGAAACCTCTCGCGTCCCTGCTGGGTGTGGTTTTTCAATTTGCCCCTGTTCCCTGGTTTTGTCATTACGACCTCACCCACCCCAAAGCCGTCCTCATTTCTGCCCCCGAAATCCACCTGCCACCTCCGTGTGTTCGAGGACCCGTGTGTACTTTGGCATCAGGCGATGCAAGAAGCCCGGCTTTCCCAGAAGGGCCTTTAAAATTTTTATCTGATTCGAATATGGGTGAGAAGGTGTGAGTGAGGAAGAAGGCCAAGGATTCAGAAAGCAGCAGCCACTCGTCAAAAGTTTAGGGAAGAAAACACAACAAGTGAACAGGAGGTCATCGTATGCTTCTCTCTATTCATGTGCACATTAGGTGGGAACTGCAGCCATGGAGACAAAATAACCTTAATAAAGCTAATCTGCAGTGATTAAGATAAATCAAATGAAATAAGATATATTTTAAATGATATATTTGAAACAAATCTTACACCACAGTGCCAATGATTTAAAATCAGCAGCTGCCTTAAATATTGACATCTCTGACCCAGAACCACAGCAGGGACACTCGGTTGAAACTAAGTTTACAAAGTTAAGCAAAGCAAGGCCTCTGGACTAAAACTTCACCCACTGACTGCCCTACTTTCCAGAAGAGAGATCCTTTTTGCCCCCTGCTGATGTCGCAGCCACACAACAGTGTTTGTCTGCAGCACCTTGCAGGTCCGGTTGTGGCCTGCAGGAGGCAGATGATGCTCAGAGATGCTGGGGGAAGTCGGTGGGCTGCTTATGAAGGCTTCCCAGCAGGTGGCACTGTGGGACCAGGTGTGAATGTCTTGTCTTTTCTGCAGTTTGTCATGAGTTGGAAGATGGTTAAACCCTCAAACATCAGTTTACTGACTTGTGGAACTTAAACATCACAAAAAAGGTCATGTTTGTCAACTATTCTCTAAAACTATCGCAAAGACTACCTCCACCTTTGTAGCGATAGCCAATTTAAAAATCTGCCTCATCACATTTTCTGCTTCTACTTAGCTTCTACTGCAAAGGAGGAAGTAGAACAGACTTTAATGACTTTTCTGAAACCCCCAATTAAAGTGCAGTCCAGACAAATCCCTTGAGCAGTCCGCTATAGAGTTCACCTCTGTGTAATTCAATCTCAGTAAAAATCCAGCTGTTCTGTAAAGTCCTCAGAGGTTCTCTATAGAACATTAGTGAACAACGAGCATCATGAAGGTCAGGGAGAAAGTGGTGGAGAAAGTTGAAGCGCGGTTAGGTTGTAAAACAAAATCCCAAACATTTAACACAACAGAAATCTGTTTAATCCCCTCTCTAAAAATGGAAAGGTTGCTTACAGTGCAGCTGCAGACTTACCAGCCTAAATGACCAGGAAAGGAGAGCATTGATCAGGGAAGTAGTCAAGACATACTTCAAAGGTTTATGACCTGGTCCGTTTGGACAGGAGGCTGAGACCCCTCTGTTAGAGGCTGCAAGAGATTCAAGACAGTGGTGGAGGTTCGTCTTCCAGTCAGAAAACAACCCTAAAACATCCATCCAGAGCTAAAATAGAATGGCTGACATCAAAGTGTGTTCATGTGTTAGAATGGTCCAGTCAAAGTAAAGCTCTAAAGCCAAGACTTGAAAACTGATTCTCACAGGTGCTCTCCATCCAGTCTGACTGAGCTTAAATAATTTAGCAATTAGGAATGGCCGCACTGGTCAGTAAGTAGCAAGTCACTAGAGACAGGGCCCAAAGAGAGTTGCAGCAAAACGTGGTTCTATAAAGTATTGACTCAAGGTGGCAGAATCCAAATCCAAACCCCACCTTTTAGGTAATTGTTCAGAAAAACAGTAAAAATTGCATCATTATCCTCATACGTAACAATTCTGCACTGCTTTGTGTTGGTCCATCACATTAAAACTCAATAAAACACCTTAAGTATGCGATTGTACCAGGAAAAAATGTGAAAAGCTTTCAGGGGGATAAACACGTTACCCCGTCTCCACAGCTGAGCCAGGTTTTACCTTGGAGGAACCTCATAGGGACCCAGATCTCATGTCCACAGAGGGTGTGATCAAGAGCTTCTCTTTTTTGGCTCAACTCTTTCTCCACCGCAGCAGACCTGAGCGTTACTGCTGATGAAGCCTCATCCATCCATCCATCAGCGGCTCCTTCCTACCATCACTCCTGAGCAGGACAACAAGATACCTGAGCTTCTCCGTTTGAGGCGCACACTGACCTCTGACCTGGAAGGAGCAGTTTATCTCCTTCTGGCTTTCAACAACTCTAAGCTTCACTACCCACTAACTCACAATACAAGATTTATTCACATTTTTGGGGATTTTAAACTCAAATGGTATAAAAAAAATATGTTTTTCAGACTTTTCATGTCTGGTAGTTTTAACCAGTTTCTTTTTATCTTTACATGTTTCACCGTTCAATAAGGTGCAAAGAAGAAAAGAAAACGCCTTGAAAACGTTTCTGCCTATGTAGGTCTCCTGTAGAGGCTTCTTTCTTTCCGTTCCCTGTCAGTCCTGTCCTGTCTGCAATTCCTGGTCATCGTCAGCCTTGCTGTTCTGCTGCTAACTCAGACTTCCTGTTTTAAACTCCTCTCTTCTGTTCACTGCTCCTGTCTTCTGCGGTATCTCCCTTTGCGCTGCACTTGACGAGTTCTGCTTCTGCAAGTGGAAGTTCTGTTTAATTTCTCATTTTAACAACCACAGCAGCAGCAGAGAGCTCAAAAGGGTTGCCTTAAGCTGAGCTCAATATTTAAACTGTGCTTCATTTGACTCTTGAAGTGGGGGAATTTTATTAGTGACACGCGGGAAAATAAATCTGCTCGCATTGGAAAAAGGCTCTTTATGTTGTTCGGTCTGCATAAACAATTCTTGGTAGCAGATCACATTTCTGTCCCATTACCTCAAGTTGCTCCTGACAGACATAAATTCTCTTGTGACAAACAAAAACATGTTTTCGCACACACAGAGGATCGACAGATTTGCTGCAAAAAAGTGGGTGATTAAGACAGAAAGTTAGCTTTAGAAACAAAAATCAACTGCTCCAAATCTACAGATAGTCACACTGTGTGAATAAAATGTTGTAAATCCTTTTTTTAAAAGTGCTTTTTTGTTTTTAAAAATGTATTACATCGACCTAATGTGGAACTAAAATGCCAAATAAAGGGAAAAATCAAAAACATAACATTCAATAAATAGACTGTTTTGAGGCAGATCTCTGTGGATTCAGTGGTTTTTCGATAGGAAAGAGCTCATCAGGATTTCTGTAACCATGATTATGACTTGAAGCTTTAACATGATTTACCAACACAAAGTGTCACATAGTTATGAATTATGATACAAGTGGACTCAAATTTGGTGGCTTCTCAAGGAAATGGATTTACTATATTTTATTTAGGGGTATCAGAGCTGAGGAGGGTCAACACAAATGCATGCTGTATGCTTTGTCAGGTAAGACTCATTGACAAACATGTGTAGAGTAATCGTGGTGAGGCTAAAAAATTTGAGTTAACTGAAGGGGATTTTTTTTTTAAATCTGAAGAATATGTTTTGTGCTGTTAGACCTGCTCTGGAGGCCCATTGCACTTACTGTACTTCTTATCTTAAACTGTAGATGGCGATGCAGATAAAAGTTGCCTTTATTCAACAACTGGTAGAAAAAGAGTCTGTGGATGAAATGCATTCCTGTTACAAACTTAATTTCAAAGTTTGGCTTTAGAAGAGTTACCTTTTAGCTTTTTTAGCTATTACGTTATGTAAAACATATTTATCTCATGAGTATTTATATAAATCTTAAATGTTTGTAAGAACAAACGTCCTTTGAGGCTCCGGTCCATCTGAATACCCTTATTAGGTAAGGACTCTTCAGCCAAAGTTAGAAGTGCATCAGCAGTCGCCATAAGTGCTGTCCAAATAGGACATTCAGTAAGGAAGGAGGTAGGAAAAGGAGCCTGTATGTTTCTTTTTGCGGCTAGTTTAGCCGTTGTCCCTTACTGGCCTAAGGGATGGCGCTAAAGACTTAGACTTAGACTTAGACTTAGACTTTCTTTATTGTCATTTTGTATACACAGAGTGCATACAGAACGAAATTTCGTTTTCACACAGCTCAGAAAGATTGCAGTAACTCTACAGGATACCTTGCGGTGAATTACAGTACAGGATAAAGTGCAGTGATAAATCGCAGTCAGTTACAGGATAAGTTTCAATTGACTTCCGGATAAAGTGCAGCAGTGAACAGTAGGCAGTTGAAATGTAAACAGTGTAAAACAAATGTAAACAAATATGCAGTAAGGTGCAGCAGTGATTTAAAAAGTAGGCAGTTGCATTGTACACAGTTTTGCAGTGCGTTTCCCGCTAAGGTGCAGCAGCAATTTAATACAATGTGCAAGTGTGCAAATGTGCAAATCAGCGAATCGAATGTGGTACACAGTCCGTTTTTATACTTTAGCAGTTCAGCAGTTCAACAGTCTGATGGCAGCAGGGAAAAAGCTTTTACAGAACCTAGTGGACCTGCAGCGGATGCTGCGAAACCTCTTTCCAGAGGGCAGCAGGGAGAATAGTCTGTGGTGGGGGTGTGAGGGGTCCCTGATGATGTTACGGGCTCGAGACACACAGCGCTGCGATGAAATGTCTTTTATGGAGGGAAGAGGAGCCCCGATGATCCCTTCTGCTGTCCTCACCACTCTCCTCACGTTCTTCCAGTCGGAGGCACTGCAGCCTCCACACCACACAGAGAGACAGCTGGTCAGAATACTCTCTATGGTGCTTCTATAGAAGGTCGTGAGGATGGGCGGGGGCAGGCGGGCTCTCCTCATCCTCCGCAGAAAGTACAGTCGTTTCTGTGCCCTCTTCACCAGTGACGTGGTGTTCACAGTCCAGGTGAGGTTGTCCGTGATGTGCACCCCCCAGGAACTTGGTGCTGCGCCTAAGAGCCTAAAGGTATCCCACAATCCTTTGTGTGACATGACATATAAGCACAGCCCACCACATGGAAATTAATGAAAATGTCAGGAGAGAAGAGAGCAGCACTTTGTAGTTAATTTTTGGAAGGCTGTAGGCCCAGATTTGACTCGCGTCTTCTATATGCATTTCCTGACGCTGGAGTTAAAGGCTGTCTGAAATCGCCACAGCAGTCCGAAGCTGTTTTCCTCCCCAAGATAGTGTTTTTAGTGTTGACCCTATGAAAGGTCAACAGGAACAGGAGCTAGGAGCTATAATTAAGGATATTCGGATGGAGCCACTATCTTGTTGCACTTCCTGTTTGGTACCACTTAAAGGGGCCTAGTCACGTACTGTGATTTTACGAATTTCTACGCAAGGAGCTCCCTCCCTCATGCCCTGTTAATTTACTATATTTAATTGTTTTGTTCTATTTGTTACTAAACAAAGTACTTTTTTGTATAATTACCATAACAAGACCATGTGACTGGAAGTACGATATTGCGCATGCACACAATGAAGTAAACAAGAAGTAATAGACCCGAGTGAGTCAGCAATGTCCAGCAGAGGTACAAAAAGAAAGGGGTTAAGTAACCTTGACCCTGTAGATCGGGTTGGTCGTTGACCACATCGAACATCATTTGGCATGATCAACAGGCATAGCAGGACGATCTACTGGCTGTAACTGTAGCTGCGCCAATTATCGGCCTCTGGGCAACATGGCACAACAATGTTTGTCTGCTGAAGTAAACACTATCAGGATGAACGCTTCGTATCTTGTTTTATCTGACGATGAATATGTCTGTGTGACAGCGTATTAGAAAGAAAATATCCAATATTTTATAACCTGTGAATTCAATACTTACAAATATGTTGCATATGTTTGTTTTAAATTGTTAAAGAACAGTTCAAATGCATAAATATATATACTGTATATATATATATATATATATATATATATATATATATATATATAAGCGTATCCATGCACCGATATTCCTGCAAAGAAAGTTCAGTTCAATCTACTTGAAGCCAATCTGCTTCAAGGCGGTTCTGCCACTCTGCCACATTGAGCAGTCGAGGCATCATTGGACTCATCCAGATCTTGGCCACAGCACTCCAAAGCAAGCGCCATACTGTAACTCTTTGCTTTTGTATGCCAGCAATGACCCAAGGAGTCAAACAGACTCTTCTTTGTTTATTGTGAATACTGTCGAGGCGCTTCTATACCAAGTGCTCCAGTCAGGCCATCAGCAGCTCGCCAACATGACGCACCCTCGCAGGAACGCAGCGATCCGCTGTGGCGATATGAGGTCCACAGTGTGACCTCAACCTCAGTGTCTATTATCTTTTGAGGGCGACAACAGCATCGCTCCCTTCCCAAGTTACCACTGACATAATGGGAATCCCCTCAATGTCAAGTGCTGGATGAGCAACAAGCTTACATCAGGTTGTAGGAGGGAACCGAGAAGAAGAGAGAGATTCCCTTTTTGGTTGTTCATCGCTGCTGGGAGACGGCATAACATGATCTGAATGCTTTAGTTTTATGCTCCAGTTAGGAAGGGTGGATGATATCAAACAAGGGGGAGCTCGTTAATTACTGAACATTTTGGAAATAGACTGGCAATTGGACCAGAGATAACATTCTTTGAGATTTCCGTAATCAACAAGGGCGGTTTGGTCCCCAAAACAGTCTTTTCAAGCTGATTGGGGCTGAGAGGGGGATCTCAGCCGACTGCAACAACTGGGGATCCGAACCCACGACCTCTGACCAGAGTCAGTCGCCTCCACAATCATCAGCACCCCTGTTAAAGATGTGGGAAAACCACCAACCTTTAATTTTCAAGGTTCCATGACATCACTGTATAAACCATTTTATGTAGTTGATATTGCTGCATGTGTAACTTTTCCAAAGAATTTCATAAAAAAAACAACTTCAGTTTGTTTTGTCAGGCCAAATGTCCCTCCTCAGTTAAAGGGTTGGTTGTGGTGATGATATGAAGCTCTACCTAGTTGACTTCCCTCTGATTGGCTACAACCATATTTGGATAAACGGTCAACCTCAATGCATTGTACTGAGGTCGAATATCGAAAATTCACGCTCCGCGGCTTCTGCGGTGACTGGCTCCTGTTCGAGCCGATACAGGGAGGCTGATCTGGGGCTGCCGTCTGCTCCTCCTCCACCATCCTCCTCTCAAGTGGAGCAGTCAGACATGCTAACGGCGACTCACACCATCAGCTGGGGGGAGGAGGGGAGGGAGATGGCTGTTTGCTTGATGGTGTGCTCTGATTGGACAACATGAATTGCATAGAAAGATAAACTGTTTTCCGATATGACTGTTTTTGAGCAAAGCAACAAAGCTGAGATCCTTTAGTTTAGTTTTCACTTCACACAGTCTCATCAGTGCACAACAGAACATGTTTTACCCCCCAAACCTCTCAAAAATGTAATTTGTTCAGTGGGCAACAAAATCCCATTTAAGAGAAAGATCACCAGTACTCCACTGTTTTAATGACTTTGTAAGAGTCTCCTTTGCCTGTAGAGCAGGATTTAGTCTTATCCTATGACATTTTGCAAGGTTGGAGCATACAATATTAATAATAATTAAATATTCATTAAATAATTAATATTTATTGAAGGTAAAAAGGCTTAAGGAAAACTTGATAACCTTATAGGCCCTTTTTTCTTCATCTCAGCCATAGATTCCTACGGGGTTTAGGTTCGGATAATGAGATGGCTTTGGGAGAATGTTGAATTTGTGTTGAATATGTTGATGCATCATGTTGTTTTTGCATTTTTTTTTAGGTCTGACTTGGTTTGTTTGCTATGTTGCATCCATCCGTTCATTTGTTGCAGCTTTATTTTTGAGAAATGTTTGCTTCCTATTTTATTTTGAAAGGATTCCCTCCGTATTTCCGTGTAGGACCTACTTTCTGTTTACCATCATCCACCTGCAGCTGGTTGACACTACTCTGAGTGCCAATACATCCTTACACACAAGTTTTCTTGACCATTTTTGTTAAAACCTTGTTGGCATACATTGCGATTCACTTCAGTGTTGAAGACTTACTTTGATCCTGGACCTCCCTCTTGACTGTGTGGGTTCTTCAAAACCACCGGTTCATGAGAACATGGATTATTTTTGCATCATTATCCAATCTAAAGATGCATCGATGTTCCATTTTCAGTTTTCTGAAGATTTTTACTAAAAATGTTCTGGTACATTTAAGAAGCAATTCTGACAACGTTTCCTTTGGCCTTTTGGAAGAAACACAGACCCACAGCATCACAGATCCTCCACCATACTTGCCAGTGTGCATGAGGCGCTTTTTCACACAGTCATCCGTTGTGTCATGGTACATTAAGTGGCCATAATTTAAATCTTATTTGACCTATGGACATGGTTTTAGTTTTAAAGTATTTTGTAATCTCCACATATTTACATTGATGATCCTATGGCTGAAACCTTTTTCCTGGCATGCCTCACAAGCAACTAGTTGGCAGGAAGATAACATCTAAAAGTTATTACGGGGACACGGTGACCCCCAGGTTGCCAGTCTTTGCTGCAGTTTTCCCACCAACACGCAGCTTTGACAACATCTCTGTGGAATGGGGGTGAACCGCATCTTTTCGAGGGTTTCTGAATCCTCCTGGCATGTGGGGTAGATATGTGGCCCAGCCAAAACTACACTCTCGTACACGAGGCATGGCTTTCAGACATAAACATCCACCCTCCTCGTGCGTACGCACTTCAACACTAAAGCGGAAGAGGGCAATAGTGTGAGGACTGGGTTGACTTGGCACCGGGAGCAGCAGCTGTGAAAACAGGCCGCAAGTGATGTCAGAGCATCACTGACCTACCCAGAGTCAAGGGACTCTGGGTAGCTGGGCCACTTTGAAGTGTTTGTGCTTTTATTGCCTCCCTGGGAGAAAGCGGTGGATGCGAAGTCCAGCGTGAGTGAGTCAGACACATTCACACTCAATGCAAACAATTCTCAAAAGTTCTTTTGGTGAAAAAGAAACGCGCAAGATAAGATGAGCCACTTCTAGGGAAATTCCACAGATTGGGATCTTTACCTTCCAGGAAGGTCTCGTACAATGAAGGTTCAAAGTTACAGCCACCCCTTTTCACAGTCCATCCAGCTTTCCAACTCTCCTCGTGCAGAGTGGAGGCTGGCAGAGGCACGGGGCCAGATGTGCCAAGTCAGACCGGCAAACAAGCCCAGGATGAAAGCTCACGGGGTCCAGGGAGGGAAATCTTTGGGCATGTGAATGTTTGTGCACTGTGTTAAAACAGGTGGGAGGGCTGAAGGAAGAAATCAAAACCTAGGGCTTGCATGTTCTCATGCTACTTATTTTACTTCAGGTTTGCAGCTTTCAACAAATCTCAGACGGCGTTTACAGCAGTTCATCTCAATTTCAAGGACAACATCCCCACTCTGACATGTGGTGTGCTCATTGGATTTTCCAAACCATTAGCTGTTGTTAAGAAATGTTGGATTAGTCCAGACCGAGAGGTTTATTCTGACTCATCTGGAAGCGGGCTGTTTACCCAACTTGGGTCTTGTAAGGTGTCACGTCTGGCCCGGTCGAAATCTAGACATCTGCCTCCGATTTTGAGCACGTCACTTTGAGATTTACATCCAGTTTTTGTTTCTGGAGTCATTGACTGTATCTTAAAGATTAGCAGATACGTTCAAAAGTGACATAACATTTGGAATTGCACAATTGTCTTTTCACAGTTCGTCATCTTACAGCCTCTAGCACCACTGTATTTTATTGGGATTTAATGCCGTTTCAAGTCATCTCGATAGGTTTGTAGCTCTGGTTGTACTATATGTTTAGGGTTGTTGTGTTTAGTGCTTTCGACTGCTGTGAAAAGTCTATATGCTAAAAAAAAGGGAGTTTTTAACCAATTAGGTGAGTTCTGAACACAAATGGTTGCGCTTCTCTGATTTATATTTGTAAAACGATTGTAAACCACGTATCATTTTTCTCCCACCTAACATATTTGCAACATTTTGTGTTGGTCTATCACATGAAATCCCCATAAATTCCATTGAAGTTTGGATTGAATACAATATGAGGAGCAAGAGGAAAGCGCCGCCATACCTGAAGAGGAATGTTGTGCGAAGCTTTCAATGAAAATTCATACCTCTGAACCTCAAAGCAAGTTTGCACCATATCTGTGGAAACTGATAGGAACAAATTAAATAGATTAGGTGTGGGAACACTAATACCTTCAGAACTATTAATCTAATAATGCGGTCCTTGGATCATGGATATCGCCTCCAGGAAATAAAGGAATAAAGACAAAACTGTCACCTGAGAACACTGGAGGCAAGGCAGAGTGTTCGCTTCAGAGTATAAATTAGTCAGGAAGGATAAGGTGGTGGAAAAGCATGTTTTCAGGCTAACAGGGGAAAAACAAGAGTCTGCCGATGGAAGTTAAAGATGAAACATGCTCAAACATATCGATGCAGACCACAGGCACACTGTCTGAAAGTTGGCTGCTTTCTTCCCGCGGACCACACACAGCTCCTAGTAATGTGCAACAGTGAAGTTTCTGCCTTTTCTAACTCTCGCTCTGCTGACATCATTTTATTTCATCGTGCATACTGCTTATCCACTATACGCCTGCTTATCTTTCCTCTCGTCCTTCCTCCACGTATTCCTCTGTTTGTCTTTCAGGACATCTTGCCAGCTCATCCTTCCTCCCTTTCACTCCTTACTTGCTTCCACGGTCACCCTTTCAGCTTCTCATTGTCTTTCCTGCTTCATCTTCTACAAATCTTTCACCGGCACGCCACCGTTCTGCTTGAACCCTTGAAGCATTGCGTGCGCGTACAGTGCTTCTTAGCAAGAAAGGGGTGACAATAAGCTTTTCAAGCCCTGGGCTTGAGAATGAAAAGGAGTTATGTTCCAAGCTGCATGTAAAAACAGCATATTGTGTGCCATTCTGTATGCACACCAATCTAAAAGCAGCTAAACATTGGGAGACTGGACTTTGGTGTGAGATTTCTCATTTTTATTATCGACTGGTAGGATTTTCACACTTGATTAAATGTTATGTACAGAAAATTGTAAAATAATGATGCGTAACACAATGTAATTGCTTCTGCTGTGATGGATCCTGCAGTCAGGTTCTTAAAAAAACATGACTTAGGTCATGACATCATGGCTTGGCATCTATAGCTTAAAATATCCTTGATTCCTGCTCCATGGCTGTACATGTTTTCAACATTATTTCCAAGTTTGACGTTATTTTACGTGAGCGAAAATGTGTAGCCATCTTTTAAGCACCTTACCGATAGTACATAGAAACAAGTGGGGGAGAGGTGTGCAGCCTGCAATAAATACCCCCCCTCCCATTTATTGTTGCACAAATACTGAAGCAGGTTGGTTTTTACAGGCATGTGCTTGATGGAATATAATTACTGAAGGAAAATACAAGCCAAAAATGGCTCATAAACTTTAAAAACCACCTAAAAGTAACACTTTCAAGGCCAAACTGGTTAATTAGAAGAGGCGGACAATACACTCAGTCAGAAGAAGACAAGGTTTTGCTGACTCTTTGGGTAATCTTCTGTTAACATTTTTTCAAAAATAAGTTTTAAAAACCACAAACTGAGTTTTAAAGAATGTGTAATTTGTGCACAATAATGGAGATCACGTTTGATTATTCCATATATTCTGGTTTGTAGCCAGGACTTTAATATCTAATGTAACTAATAACTTAGCTTGCAGGTAGTCATCAGCATACAATCTTATTTTTTGTTGTGCTTGTTTATAAAGCCCAAAAATTATACAAAGAGTGATGGAAAAAATATAACTACACCTTATGATTACTGGGAAAATGAAATGCTGTACTTTTTGTTTGTTGGTTTTTCCACTGTAACTCACAGGTCATTTAACATTTTTTTCTTGATATTGCTCTCTCAGACACAAGCTTGAATGTTTCCAGCAAACCTCAGGTAAAAATATGTAATACCTTAGATAAATAGGGGAATAATGTCTAAGAAAACATAAGCTAAAATTGTTTTTGCTGGATCTTTAGCTTGGCAATACTTTAGCCATGTTTTTTTCTTTTGATTTATGAACTTGATAAGGTCAACCCTATCATCTAATGGCATGGGCCTATCAGATTATTTTGCTGCAATGCCAGCAAGAGACAAAGTGAATGCAGATTTATTATAAACACAAGACAAAATATGTTTTTTAATAAATATCAGGAGTAGCTTAGCCTGGGCCTAAACTGCTATAGATATGTTGCTAATTGAATAGCTAGCATGCACTCATCAACATACTAATGTGCTGATGAGTGAGAGATAAAAAAATTAAAATGGAAACATACCAGGCTTCATAGTTAATGTGAAAATTACATCTCCTAAAAAGAATAATTTTTTTGTCAGTTGCTAGCATCGTTTATACCTTATTGCTTATTGTCTCCTTAAAACCAGGCACTTGACATTAATGTTTAAAACTGTAGGCCATTTGTCACCCGGTACTCATCTTGAATCTTACAAAGGTTTATAGAAGAACAAAGAGAATTGGATTAAAAAAAAAATCACAGCTCTGTGACAATAAGAGCTGCTTTGCCCTCTGCATCCTGCAGACAGACAGAACGACATAAGCTGGTACCGCTGGGATTCGGAAAAATAATTACAGTTGTTATCGCTGCTGGTTCACAAGGTTCTCCACTGATTGTTCTAGATAACAGACAGGCTTGTGTGTATCTGTCTGCAAGATGCATTGTTTGAGGCAGGCTGTCTAGTCTGAAGAGGCTTCCCGGACAAGTCATGAGTCAGGCTCTGAGAGAAACTATATAAAGTCTGCTTTATGTTCCTGAAAATATATGGAAAACTTAATCCTCTCAGATCTGGCAGAAGACCCAAAAACATCCCTTTTGAGAAATAATAGAGCTTATCTATGATCACATGTGGTTGCTGTTTGTCTCTACGGTATGTTAGAGAGTAGAACAAAGAGTAATCTCAATGGAACCACTCCTCTCTTTTTATATTAGCTTCAAATGGCCTTTATTGTCTGTTTTACAGTCCTGATATAATCCTTTGTAGTTTGGTCCTTTAATAACCTCCAGCATGTGAAATAGAAAGGAGATAAATCATGTTTCTGTTTTACAAAAGGCTGTGATTACCCCAAGTGATTTGACATTCATGCTTAATCAGTTTGCCCGAGTCTTGCCTTGCTGCCCTAGCTTCCACATTTTCAGTTTCTGCTGTGTAAGTAAGATCTCAAAGACAAAATGCTTGATGTGGTCAGATGTGCTTCTTGGTCAGGCTTCTGTGGGAATTCATTTATCTGATGCACACAAAAAATCCCACAATTCGAGCCCAACGTCCGTATTTTTTTGCCTCGGTTTTGGCTTTGGAGGATTGGTTTGGGAAGCGTGAGGGCAGCTGCGGTTCGAGTGTTGCTGTTGTGACTCGCCAAGAAGTGAGCTTTTAAACTTTTAAAGTGTTTCATTTTAGCGTTTTGGAAATAGCAAGGGAAAATTTCACTCGATTGCTTTCTGGACTTGGATGCTGGACTTGATCAGTAGCTGTGTTTGCATTCCCGTGTGCTCTGGGCATCATTAACAGTGCCAGTAAGAGTCATTGTGGATTTGAATGCAATAGTTTGGTGTTTTTAACACTGAATTTTTTTTTTCAGAATCATTATGCAACAAATTAAATCAATATTAAAAATGAGGAACTGTTCGGCAAGTTTGAATTTGTTGTAGATTTTTTTTCTAATCCACACAGGGTCGAAATTATACATACACGCTCAAATATATACAGTATATACACCTCCATTAACATTTGATCAATTTACTCTTTGCAAGTTGCAGAGACACCTCATTCTTCTTGTAGCCATTAACAAGTTCCTGGAGTAATCCTATCTGATTATGAGGACTGTTATCGTGGATTTAATTTTACCCGGTTGGTTTTCTGGCACAGAACCACCTATGTAAATGGGTCTGTACAAGTACAAGCAATTTACCATTTACCATTCTAAGCCCACTGTGGAGGTCAGAGGTGTGTTTTTAGCATGTTTTATCTGTCAAAAGAACATTTTGGTGTGCGTTTGTGACCATTGTTCTGTTAGATAACTCAGTTGGGTTCAAATTTCTACTAACAGTTGTTGCAATGGGAAGTTGAAAATGTGGAAATAGCCCTCATTCATCATTAATGGCGGTGAAACAGACCCACAGCATGATACGGCCACCAGCATGCTCAGCAGTTGTTGCTCCAAGGTCCCAAACATAATTTATCATATTTTAGCTGCAAGGTTAAGTCAGTGATGAAGGTTAGAGCAAGTGCTTATTTCCCAGTCACCACCCCAGCACCCAAGTCCATAGTGATTTAAAACTTGCTTCACTGTGGACAATGATAGTTTCCAGTTTATTACAGGTCAGTCAGATGTGAAGGTTTGGTGCAGATGGTGGTAACTTGGACATGCAGTATTTGGGTGCTCCAGCAGTGCAATGATCTCAGACATTAAAACGGATGAGTCCAAGCCTGGAGCTTGGAACTAATACAATTTTTAGGAAAATGAACCAAATCTGTATCAGGAAACCAACCAATCTGATAGATGATGATAAACCATCTAGTCATATATATATATATATATATATATATATATATATATATATATATATATATATATATATATATATATATATATATATATGGGTTGGACAATCAAACTGAAACACCTGGTTTTAGACCACAATAATTTATTAGCATGGTGTAGGGCCTCCTTTTGCGGCCAATTCCTGAAGATGTTCAACTTCACTTTCATGTTCATCAAACCAATCTTTCACCAGTCTTGCTGTGTGTATTGGTGCATTGTCATCCTGATACACGGCACCTCCTTCAGGATACAATGTTTGAACCATTGGATGCACATGGTCCTCCAGAATGGTTCGGTAGTCCTTGGCAGTGACGCGCCCATCTAGCACAAGTATGGGGCCAAGGGAATGCCATGATATGGCAGCCCAAACCATCACTGATCCACCCCCATGCTTCACTCTGGGCATGCAACAGCCTGGGTGGTACGCTTCTTTGGGGCTTCTCCACACCGTAACTCTCCCGGATGTGGGGAAAACAGTAAAGGTGGACTCATCAGAGAACAATACATGTTTCAAATTGTCCACAGCCCAAGATTTGCGCTCCTTGCACCATTGAAACCGACGTTTGGCATTGGCACGAGTGACCAAAGGTTTGGCTATAGCAGCCCGGCCGTGGATATTGACCCTGTGGAGCTCCAGACGGACAGTTTTGGTAGAAACAGGAGAGTTGAGGTGCACATTTAATTCTGCCGTGATTTGGGGAGCCGTGGTTTTATCTTTTTTGGATACAATCTAGGTTAGCACCCGAACATCCCTTTCAGACAGCTTCCTCTTGCGTCCACAGTTAATCCTGTTGGATGTGGTTCGTCCTTCTTGGTGGTATGCTGACATTACCCTGGATACCGTGGCTCTTGATACATCACAAAGACTTGCTGTCTTGGTTACAGATGCGCCAGCAAGACGTGCACCAACAATTTGTCCTCTTTTGAACTCTGGTATGTCACCCATAATGTTGTGTGCATTATAATATTTTGAGCAAAACTGTGCTCTTACCCTGCTAATTGGACCTTCACACTCTGCTCTTATTGGTTCAATGTGCAATTAATGAAGATTGGCCACCAGGCAGGTCCAATTTAGCCATGAAACCTCCCACACTAAAATGCGAGGTGTTTCAGTTTCATTGTCCAACCCCTGGACAATGAATCTAAAACATATATGAACAGAACATTGTACATACAAATTAAAGGTGCCATACCAGCTGGTCTGGGGTATTTGATCTGAACATTGCAATAAATATGCATCTTTAGTTCTCCTCCACACTTCGCTATAAAAAAAATGTTTTCATGTTCACGTTGGGCTACTTTTTGTTTTGATGCAAAGCTTTCTGGGATTCTGCCCCCCTTTTTTTCTCTTTTTTTTATTAACATGTTTACTTTTCCAGGTAGACAAGCATGACTTACGTCTTGGATAAGAGGGGGATTACAAGGTGCTTTTTGCCACCAAAACAAGCAGGCAAGAATTCCTGCAATTCACCTAATCGCCCTCGACGGATATTTCTTAAATCATGAAAGGCTTGAAGGAACAGACTGGCCTTAACTCAGTGGAGTTATCCTAATGTTCCAGTACACAGGAAAGGGATGACATTTAAGGTTTCTGTTTTTGCAGAAATCTTGCAGGGTAGTGACAAGAGGAAGACTAATGGGTTGTTTTGGGGGGGAAAAAAAGAAAAAAAAGGAAAACACCTTTTAGCTGGGTTATGTCATAAGAAAATTTATGGAAAATATGCTTCGTGGCAGGTATGACTGGAAAAGTCTGGTACCCACTGTGTAAGTGTGTTTGTCTGTGTTTTTTCTCTTGCTGTTTATGCAACGTAAAGTCAAAGGTAAAAATTTTTCCCTTCAAGACTTGGGTTTATATTTGTCTCACAGAGCGCAGACACACAGCAGAAACATGAAGATGTGTCACTGTGTTTTCACAGCTCTCCTCCCGTCCTTTTGTTCTCTGACTCTGGAAAGACTTATTTCCAGGGATCTTAAAATGACACTAAAGCATATTGGTTTTGGAATGATCCCTTAGCCAATGTCAAGTAGGAATAAAACAATTGGAAAAGGTCAGAACTTGCCTCCAATGCTGTGCAAATCATTTTTGTTATTGATACTTATTACAAGTTGAGGTTGGGTTTCCGTTTGAGCGTTCCTGGCAAGAAATGAAAGGCTTAAATGCTTCCTACAGGGCCGTCTTCAAGTAAAGTATGCACTGATGTGTACTTTTTTCAGGAAATACCCAAAACCTCACCCTGCCTCTTCTGCTCACTTTGATTATAAGATAAAATACAGCAATATTATTGGAAATAATACCAAAAGCTAAGAAGGTTTACTTTCACGAGATGACCCAATGAACTAAACCTTGCTTTAAGTCAAAGCGCAGTGAGTGCAATGTACTGATTCTGCTATTTTGTGACGCGGCAGAGTTTCAGATCAACCAAACTGTAATAAAGTAAAAACAGAAACCTGTTTTTAAATGATAGAAAAAATGCAGAAAGACCTCTGGCCAACATTCAAATCCAGGACCTGCTGCAACCATGCAGCCCGCCATAAGCAATACAAGGGATAAAGCAACTATGTGGAAATAGTTGCTTTGGTCTGATTAGACCAAAATTGAACTTTTGGTGTACAAACAGGACAGTATGTATGTAAGAAAGCTACTTCTACGCATCAGCCTGAACACACTATGCCAATGGTGAAACATGGCGGTGGCAGCACGCTGATAATCGGCACATCTCAGAAGGGGGAGATTGGGACGAAAATCTGGCTAAAGATCCTGCCGTGTGAACCAGCCTTTACTGCTGGATTTGCTGCTGCTAATGCTAACAACGAAAACTAACAACAAATGTAGCTTAAAAAAAGCTCTCAAAAGAATCTGTGTCTTGTGAATTCTAGCTCAATTGTCTCAGTCAACAAATTAATCACAGCTGAATGGTTGTATTAGTTGCATTTTCCATGAGCTGATTCACATGCAGCCTATATTTATACCCATCCAGCCCCCCATGATCAGTCTTAACCAAAGTAAAAAAAAAAAAAAATGAACAAGACTCAGACCCAGAGATGCCAGCTGTCGTGTAGCAAACTTTATGTAGTCTGTGTTTGACTCTCCCCACCTCCAAAAATATCTCTGACATGTCAATTAGGGAAAAGGGCACACAGCACTTAGGTTAGCCCCTGGGTTTAATTTACATGGAAAATAGAGAGCATAATCTCAAACCGTTGCAGCAAAGTTCATAAACTACTTCAAATTGTTGTACTCTTCTCACATTATACTTAAAATTACTGTTCTAGTTGATGCATTTACCTGCAATACACCTATATCTCCCCACAGAACTCATTGCCATAGCCTGGCATTCCAGTTGCTCTGTTTTGCTTGGCGCACCACATAATTACAAAACCACATGTGAAGGAGTGCTCTTGCAAGAGGCAGCGTGCAAGTGTGTTTGAGGCAGCAAATGAGAAAAAGACTTCAGAGACAAACACATTATGCAGCTTTAATCCTCAGCTCTGCACTTCGTCTACCAAGTGGCATTTGTTTTGGTCAGCCCGCAAGCAAATAAACATGCCACGTCCAATATTCCCCATCTTTCACCAGACTTGCTTAACACAATGCTTTGGGATACGCGGGAAGCAAAAAAACAAAGCAGGAATTAGCTCTGAAATACATATTGATCTCAGCTGAATGGAAAAACATGCCTTTAGTAAACATTAAGGTCCAGTTTCCCCTATGGCTTTGCAGCTTCGGGCCTGTTCCGCTACGACAACTGCCCTGGCTTAGATCTGCTGCGCCGCCACATTCCTCTGACTCCGAGCCGACAGAGTGGGTTAGTGGGACGATGCTTTGTGAGTGTTTGTCTGGGTTTTGTTTTCATCTGGTGATCCGACATCCAACAGGACCGGGGGAACGGGTGACTGTACCGGCAGGGCTTTTCATAGAGGTCTGTTGCCAGGAAGCAGCAAAAGAAGCTAACACAATTTAATATGAGCATGACCTTAACTGAGTTAAAGGATTTTATAAGTGAATGTGTGCTTGGGCTCTGCAGAAATGTAGAATATTTCTTCATGTTCAGCTTTTTAGCAGATACCTGAAGGGTTGGGTCAACACTGAACACACCCTGATTATGGTGGATTCTATGAGGATAATCTGCAGCAAAGCATCCCCCCACCATGACACTTCCACCTACATGCTTCACAGTTTGTTTGAGATCCTTTACTGGGATACTGTGTCTAGTTTATGCCAAACATGGCCTTCAATTTTAGACTCCTCTGTCCAAAGAACGTTAGTCCAGACATCTTCTCTGACCATCTTGTTTTTGGTCTTCACGAGAGGCAAGGCTTTCCTCTCAAACACCTCATGTGAAAGTTCATTTTTGGGATTTCACTTCTATGTTTATTCTCACTTCAACAGTCAGGAGCACTAAACTAAATGTCTTAGTATTGGAAAATTCTAACCAGATTTTAGCCAGTTTAAGTAGAATTGCATTTGTTTTTAGGTCTGCAGCTTTTATTGGTATTATTTGAAAGTGTCTTAATTGTAAAAATTTATATGAAACATTTTATTTGTCTAAATTTGCCTGATATTTGATTCTCGGCCAGCGCATCAGCAGGGTTGTGTAGCCTTTTGGCATCTGATGCATGTGTTATTTTACTGTTTGCATCGTTCCCTTAAAGTTCAAGTGAAACATATTGAAGTTTGAGGCTGCAGTGTGACAGAATGTCAACAAGGTCACTGTGCAATGAACTGTAGATTCCCATAGTCGCGGCTTTATTTTAACAGAGTAACGTCCGGTCTTTTGGGAAACTATTGTCCTGTTTTCAAAGGGCTCCACATACAGCTGTGAACTGTAACAAAGGGAACTGACACTTGAAAATACACGAATCTCCAATGAGTCTGCCAAAATGTTTAATACAACGCATCCAAAATATAGTGACAGGGAGCTTGAAAAATTTAATTTACATGTTAGTTTCTCTCTGTCCCCCCTTGGATCAGACTCTGTTTCAAATTAGGCGTAATAGGCCAGACCATGAAATCAGCTTTTATTAAAGTCTGATGTGCCTTGTAACCCTCTAAGTAGTTTGCATGAAGTTACAAATTCAGCCGTTTTGCTACAGAGAAAACTAACATGTGAAGCAGCATGTTAACAAACCTTACACAGCTGAATAAAATGTGGCCACCTCTCTAGCATCCTGTTATAGTTAAACTTGGTAGTTAAAGTCAAAATCGACTTCAGTCTAATTCATTTCAATACGATAGAGACCCATCCACCGCAGTTTAAATTTACGTTAAGACTGAGTATATTAGTAGATGGTAACAAACCAGTTTGGTTGCTATTAGGAGGTGATTGGATCCAGATGTGCATTGAATCCATCATTAAAACTGGGAAGAGACCCTAATAAGTAAAGATGCACTTCGTTGCCAGAAGGATTTGCTGAATATCCTTACGTCACCAAGTGCAATGCAAAGCCTCAGATGCAGCTGTGTAAAGCACACTGCCACGGGACTCTAAAGCAGTGAGTGGCGACTCATGCCTCTCTGTCTGACAACCTTATGGATGAGTTTAAGCAGCTACCAGGGGAGCGGCATTTGCTTGATTACTGTATGTCAAACATTTAGTTCGTTGGGGTGGGTATCATTATGGTCCGGGGCTGATATTCAGAGGCTTCACTGAAAGGATCTCTCAATACTTCAACATTGGCATTATGGACAATTTCATGTTCCCAACTTCACTGTGCAACATTGCATAAAGCAAGATCCATAAAGGCTGGGATTAGGGCCTTTGGTTTCCTGACCTTAACCTGATAGGACATGTTTGGAGACTGTGAGCCAGGCCTTGTCATCCAGCAACAGTGTCTGACCTCCCAAATGATCTCTAGAGCAATAGTCAAAAACATCCCATACACACAAGACTACCCAGAAGAGTATGTGATGTTACCCAAGTAAAGATTTGTATGGGAAACATGGGAATGCTTTTGACCATCAAACGTATGTCTGCAACAAGACATAACAATAATAATACCAAATTGAGCTGACCAGCATGGTCAAATGCTACAAACCATTGGTTACCAGCTAATGTGACCATCCCAATGAAAGCAACAATTTGTTCAACTTGAGGGTGCACATCATTCTACTTTGAAAAGGAAGATAGTTATCAATCTTGCAAGCAGTGGACATCCACCACAAATTCAGCCTGAAATCAGATTCAGAGAAACTTGAAAAACTCCAAGGGCAAAATTTCAGATTCTGTAGGCTGTGGTTAGCAAGGTTAATATTTGTTGTAGGACCTACGAGAAGGACGGAACAAGTATGGACTGAAAAAAGGTGGACTGTTCCCTCTGGGTAGGGGGCCAGCATTTGCCTCAAGAGGAGGCGTTTAAGTATCTGCGTAAGTTGATCACAAGTGATAGTAGGACAGAACTGGCATGTTGTTGGAGGCTTGATAATTTGGGATTGTTTTTGACTAAGGGCATTGAATTGACTATAAACTATATAATAGTATATATTTATAAGTACTCTCAAGTCATTTTTGAAACCATCTGTTCCAGAGCTCAAGCCAGAACAATACTGGGTCATGTAAGAGGTCAGTAGTCCCAAACAGAGCAGCACATCTGCTACAGAATGGTTAAAAAAAAAGAAATGCAATTACCCGTTTAAGACCTTAAACTGACTGGAATGCAGTCGCGGGGTGTAAAGAGAGCTGTGCAGAAATAAATGTACCAAACCTCAATAAGGTGAAGCAACGTTGTAAACGAGAGTTGGACAAACTTCCTCCTTAACGAAGCGAGAAGCTAATCAAGTCATATAGTTAGATTTCACATTACAGGTATGGAGAATGAATTTAAAATATGGAGAACAAATAAAAACCTGACTGATATCTTTTGTTTTCTGTCTTTTTCTGCTTGATCGAACGGCAGAGAGATGACAATCTGCGTGGTTGGTCAGTCAATGTGTCTGACTCAACCTTTGTTTGCATTTTTAGGAGCTGTGTCAAGTATTGTTGTATAATTCGGCATCAACCATTGTTCCAGTTGTGGGGATCTAATACTGAACCAAAAGGAGTGAAAACAAACCACAGACCACTTATCGGTCAAAGACAATTATCACATGAAAGTAACAACAACACTGTCATGGGAGAGCTGAAGTTCATAACATACCACGAGACGGCATTGTTCTAGAAAAACAGAAGTTGTGACTATGATAGATCAGCTTTAAAATAGAAGTTTGACGAACGGACGATGGACCTGGGCTCGTTAACCCTTCTGTATACAGAAAGATGTAAACAGTAAAGCTCTGTGTTTTGCCCCTGAAGTTTCCCAAGCTGCCACGATTACAAACGATGTATCCCGCCCAAGTTGATGCTGTCTTCATTTTAAAAGCATAGCATTAGTTGGGTTGAGCAACAGTACAAAACTTGAAGGAGGCCCTTTAGATTGGGGTTTGTGGGATATTTTTATTCCTTGTTATTCCAAACAGCAAAAAGTTTCTTTTAACGCCACTTTGGGTATTTCCAGAGACGTGAAACTCAACCATCTCAACTAAAAACCTTTTAACCATGTCTTTTTTTGTCTTTGCCTGCCTTGTGGGCTACATAGTTCCTACAAGCAAACGTAAATGTTAGTTGGCCTTTAGCCCAGAAGCAAAGACTACGGGACAATTCAGACTTATTCAGGCAACCTTTTGCTGTACCGTACCTTTAAGTACTGTAGATTTGACTGATAACATTTCACAAGGCTTGAGACTACAGAAGAGGCAAAATAATTTATTTGCCCGAACTCTCTAGGTCAGGGGTGTCCTAAGTGTGGCCTGGGGTTTAAATGCGGCCCTTTGAATAATTTGGTGGGGCCCCTGACCCCAGTTCAGGAATGGTACGAATCTAGTCCTCCAGCAAATGGTGCTGATGCTGGTTGCCACTTTTTGTTGCTGGGAATAGATCAAAATATTTTTTGCTAGACCAACAAAATAGAAGAAATCCGACCTAAAAAGGTTAGCGCAAACAGGGCAAACCCATTAGAAGACCCATTTATAGACTTAAAATAACTTGTTCTACTTTATTGTATTAAAATATCGCATGCTGCTGAAGAGCTTAACAAAAGAAAATAATTTACATTGAAGTTATTTTGCTTTTATGATAGGAAAAAATATATACATTATGGCCCCTGAGCGCGTTCAGCGCCAAAAAATTGTAGATAGGTCAGAGTCTCATGGAGACTCGACGACCCCCCAAGATGCCCTTCTTTGCTGCAGTTCTCCACTGAACCTTGTATATTTACACAACGCCTCTCTGGCACTGAGAGTACATTTGCCACCATGTGTTAGTGTGTGTTTACCCTGCCGTTAGTGGGCTGTGAAACCTGAAAGAGTCTCCCCCGCTGTGTGGGTGTTATCGTCGGCTTTCTGACACATAAAGCTCAAGCTGTATATTTGCCTGGTAAATCCAGTGTATGCACAGGAGATCACATAGACTGTCCACAGTCGAATAGGTTATAAGGACAAATCTCTGCCAGTACTATTGGAGTATAATGAGCAGGATCCAAAGAGGGATGCTCTGGATCTGGTGCTGCTTTACCAACTTGTGGTACCTTGCAGAGGTATTCATGCACTTTAAACCTTTTTACAAACTTTTGTTTATTTCTTTAGTTATGTGACAGACCAACACAAACTACTGCGAAAAGGGAAAAAATGGTTTTAATCTTTTTTATAAATAGCAAATATCTGCAAAGCCGGTAGAGTTATCGCCCTAAAGACTTGTTGGTTTAACTACAGCAAAACAGGGTTAAAAAAAGGACTGAATACAAATGGACACCACCTTTTTCAGACTTTTATCTGTAAAAAAAAAAAAAAATCCTTTATCCCAGTAAAATACACGTCTGTGGTTGCAATGAAATGTGTGAAAAAACATCTTGAGTATAAAAAGCTTTGCAAGACACTATTAAAGAGCTGCTGAGCAGTTGATAAAACCGAATTTCAGATACAATCTTGACTTTATTGCATCATTATTTTGTTGTAAATGCCATGAAAAACTTTCTCATGCAACTTTTCTGTGCTGAGCATCTCCTCTTGAACTCCATGTCCTTAATTTCATGCCCTCAGTTATAAACACAGATGAGATCACCACAACATCATTAAGGTTATTTATTCAGCCTTGGCTGCTTTTCTAAAAGACACAGAGGAACGTTGTCTTCACTAATAAAATAGCTGTGATGTTTAAAGTAGCTGGAGTGTCCTTTTAAAGATGGCATACATAAAATAGCGTTGCCATAAATCATCATCACAGCGGCGATGGAAAAATGTTAGTTTTTCAAGGCTTGGTGTTTCCACAGGCACAGGTACAGTTCGAATTAAAGGTTTTCATGCTTTTCTTGTTGACTTGAACATTAAATACACTTTGTGCTTTTAATTGTATATTTAAACAGTTATTTTTATAGGCCCATATTGTCATATAAGTAATGACGTCAATAAATTAATCCAAAAATGATTTATTCTCTGAAATGATACGTAAATGATCAAATATTTACATATATCCCGTCTAATATGTGGGTTGGACATCACTTTGCGAATTGCACTATGATCAAACACTTCTTTATGGCCAACAATAAGCCGCTGGCATCATTCAGGCTGAATTTTTCATGAATGCTCTGATTATGAATCAGAAGACTTGCTTCAAATCTACTGGTGTCCTTGTAACGAGCAGGAAACTGGATCCCGAATTCAAACCAGACAGGTCAGTGGCATTTAAACAAGTTTATTTTAGATACGCCGCCGCAGGCACTCGGAGCTCGCTGCGCGCTCTGTGACTGGAAACCTCCCTGCAGCAGAGACAACAGGTTAGTGATCAGCTTGTGGTGTCGGGCAAGAATGAGGGAGGCTGGATCACTAACCTGGTAGTGGGACTCCAAAGCTTGGGCTTTAACTTCGGGCCAGGGTTCCAGGACTGAAGCCGTAGAGCGACTACAGGCGGGCAGACGATCCGTTCAGGGAAATCCAGGGGCGTTATCCAGGGGGGTCCGGGTCCGATCACAGAGAGGCAGTTATCCAGCGGCAGCACAGAGAGGGGAATCCGATAGGCGAGGTCCAGGTCCGGTCCAGGTCCGATAACAGGCGGGCTCAGAATAATCACAGGGGCAAGGCAGAATCCGGTACTCACAGGCGGGGGTCAAGGCTCCAGGCAGAATCAGAACGGGGAACAGGCAGGCTCGGTAACGGAGGGCAGAATCAGGTCAGACACGGACAGGCAGAACAAGGAAACGCTGGAATGCTCGTACAGGTGGCTTGAGACAATCTGGCACTGGCTTCTGATCTGCACGGGGATTATAAGGAGGTGAAAACAGGTGAAACCGATAAGGACTAATTGCAGGCAGGGTGGAGAATGAGCAGGTGTGGTGAACAGAGGAAAAGATCAGAGCCAGTGCCGAGATCGTCACAGAGCCCCCCCCTCAAGGGCGGATTCCAGACGCCCTAGGCTGGTCAGGATGGGCCTTGTGGAAATCCCTGATGAGGGACTTGTCCAGAATGAGACGGGAGGAGACCCACTGGCGTTCTTCCGGTCCATAACCCTCCCAGTCGATCAGGTACTGGGTGCCTCTTCCCCACTTCCTCGACCTGATGATGCGTCTAACGGTGTACGCTGGGGACCCATCAACAAGCCGGGTGGGTGGTGGGGAGTTGGAGGCGGGCACAAGACTTGAGGTCCTGACAGGTTTGATCTTGGAAACATGAAATGTCGGGTGAATCTTCATTGCCGGAGGCAGGCGGAGACGGACCGCCACCGGGTTCACCACCTTCGAGATGGTAAAGGGTCCAATGAACCGAGGTGCCAGCTTTTTGCTCTCCACCTTGAGGGGAAGGTCTTTGGTGGAGAGCCAGACCCTATCTCCCGGCTGATAATGCGGGGCTGGGACCCGCCGGCGATTGGCAGCTCGGGCCTGAGTCTGGGAGGAGGCAAGAATAGCTCTTCTAGCTCTCCTCCAGGCACGCTGGCACCTCAGGGCAGACTGATAGGCAGAGGGGACCCTAGACTCCCTCTCCTCGATGGAGAACACCGGTGGCTGGAACCCGTAAACAATGTAGAAGGGAGAGAGGCCGGTGGAGCTGGAGGGTGTGGAGTTAATTGCGTGCTCCACCCAGGGCAGATTAGGGGCCCACTTAGTGGGGTCAGAGTTACAAATGAGGCGAAGCTTGGCTTCGACCTCTTGATTGAGCCTCTCCGTCTGGCCATCCGTTTGAGGGTGGAACCCGGAGGAGAGGCTGACAGAAATCCCCAGCATGGCGCAGAATTCTTGCCAGTATTGGGCCACAAACTGAGGACCCCTGTCAGAAACAATATCCGTAGGCAAGCCATGTAGGCGAAACACCTCTCTAGCCAGGATGGAGCCCATCTCCTTGGCAGAGGGGAGTTTAGGTAAGGGTACTAAGTGGACCATCTTGGAGAAACGGTCCACAATAGTTAGGATGACTGAGTTTCCCTCCGAGATGGGCAGGCCAGTGACAAAGTCCATGGATATATTGGACCATGGCCGGGAGGGTACGGGCAGGGGCCGGAGAAGGCCGGACGGGGGGCGTCGGGAGACCTTCGCCTGACTGCAACGGGTACAGGCAGAAACAAACTCCTTGACATCCTTGGTCAAGGTGGGCCACCAGAACTGAGACCTAGTAATGTGGAGGGACTTGGTGATGCCAGGGTGGCAGTACAGACGGGAACTGTGGCAGAATTCGAGGACCTTGCCCCTAAGGGGGTCCGGAACAAAAAGTTTGTCCTTAGGACAGGCTGCAGGGATAATTATCCCGTCCAGAGAGCCCCTGACCACTCGTTCTAACCCAAGCCGGGTAATAGCACACCTCACAGGGTCGGGGAGGATGTATTCCTGTGTCTGCTTAGGAACCTCCTCCTCTGTCTCAAAGGTTCGGGACAGGGCATCCGGTTTGATGTTCTTGGAACCAGGTCTGTAGGACAACGAAAAGTTAAAACGGCTAAAGAAAAGGGCCCACCTGGCTTGACGTGGGTTGAGTCTCTTAGCCGTCTTCAGGTATTCCAGGTTCCTATGGTCTGTCCAAACGAGGAAGGGGATCTTGGAACCCTCCAGCCAGTGTCTCCACTCCTCCAGGGCTAGCTTGACTGCCAGAAGCTCCCGGTTGCCAACATCATAGTTCCGCTCTGCAGGGGAAAGCTTCCTGGAGAAGTAGGCACAAGGGTGAACTCTGCCATCTTCAGCCCTTTGGCTGAGCACCGCCCCAACGCCGGAACTAGAGGCGTCAACCTCAACCACAAACTGCCTCTCCGGGTCAGGGGATATAAGGACTGGGGCAGAGGTGAAAAGGGTCTTTAGGCGTTTAAAAGCCCTGTCCGCCTGGTCATTCCAAGCGAACCGTACTTTAACAGAGGTCAGGGCATGAAGCGGCGAGGCGACTTGGCTATAATTACGGATGAACCGTCGATAGAAGTTGGCGAAACCCAGAAACCTCTGGAGCTGTCTCCGATCAGTGGGAATGGGCCATTCAGTGACCGATCGGACCTTTGCTGGATCCATGGACATCTGACCAGGAGACAAAATAAACCCAAGGAATGTAGTAGAGGTGACATGAAATTCACATTTCTCTGCCTTAACGTATAACTGATTCTGCAGGAGCCGGAGCAGGACAGAGCGAACGTGCTGTTTGTGAGTGGTGAGGTTATCGGAATAAATGAGAATGTCATCAAGGTAAACATAAACAAACTGCCCAAGCATATCTCTGAGGACCTCATTGACAAGGTTTTGGAAAACAGCCGGGGCATTGGTGAGCCCAAACGGCATAACCAAATACTCGTAATGTCCTGTAGGGGTATTGAAGGCGGTTTTCCATTCATCCCCCTCTTTAATCCGGACCAAATGGTAGGCATTACGTAAGTCCAGTTTAGTAAAGACTTTTGCCCCCTGGATCTGATCAAACGCCGTATTCATTAAGGGAATAGGATATCGGTTCTTAACCGAAATGTCATTGAGTCCCCGGTAATCAATACAGGGACGGAGGGAGCCGTCCTTCTTACCCACAAAAAAGAAACCTGCGCCTGCAGGGGAGGAAGAAGGACGGATTATGCCCGCTCTAAGGGAGTCATCAACGTATCTCTGCATCGCCTCAGACTCAGGGGCAGACAACGAGTAGAGGCGGCCTCTAGGTGGAGTGGTTCCTGGTAACAGTTCAATGCAGCAGTCATACGGCCGGTGAGGAGGGAGACTTGTAGCCTTAGCCTTGTTGAAAACCTCCCTTAGATCGTGGTAATCAGGGGGAACTCTGGAGAGATCCGGGTACTTCTGTTCCACCTCTCCCTTAGAAACCTGGGTGGGCTGAGCAGATAATAGGCAGGACGCAGAACAGGAGGAGGCCCAGCCCATCACTTCGACCCGGCGCCAGTCAATCTGGGGGTTATGTCTCCTGAGCCATGTAGCCCCCAGAATGATGGGAACCTGTGGGGAGTCAATGATCATAAAAGTTAACCTCTCTCTGTGGTTACCTCCCATCAGCAGCTCCACAGGCTCCGTAATGAGGCGGGAGTGATTGAGCCTGTGACCGTCCAGGGCGACGATGCTATGAGGGGACGGACCAGGGTGAAGTCTTAGATTCAGCTTTCTGGCGAACGTCTCGTCCATAAACTCTGTGTCGGCTCCAGAATCGACAAAAACAGAGACCTGATGGGACTGAGCAGAGGACGTTAGAGTGGCGGGTAACAGCAGATCTGGGGAGACAGAGAGTTTAGTGCGACTCAGTAGGGAACCTCGCCCCCCTACTGAGCCAGACCTCTTTACTGGGCAGGAACTGACTCTGTGACCCTCTCCCCCACAGTATAAACAGAGTCCCTGCTGCAGCCTGCGCCAACGCTCCTCCGAGGTTAGACCGAGCCTCCCAAGCTGCATGGGCTTGGGGTCAGCAGGACCCTGGGGGGGTGGTGGGGCGACAGGAGACCTTGAGAGTGTTCTGGGGTGGTGTAAAGGAGCCGATCGGCGCTCCCTTCGCCGTTCTGATAGCCGGTGGTCAATACGGGTGGCTAAATCCTCTAACTGTTTGAGAGACCTCGGGTAGTCACGGGTGGCGAGCTCATCTTTTATTCTCTCACTTAGTCCTGTGATAAAAACATCCATTAGGGCGTGTTCGTTCCACAAACTCTCTGCTGCTAACAGGTGAAAATCAATTATATAGTCTGAAATAGACCTTTCACCCTGCTTTAGGGATAAGAGTCCCCTGGTGGACTCTCGGCAGGGTAATAACGGGCTGAAAATTCTGGTCAACTCCTGAGAGAAAGCAAAATATGAATGGCAAATAGGGGAATCATTCTGCCACTCCGAAACTGCCCACAACTTAGCCTTGCCTGTAAGCAAAGAAATCACAAAAGCCACTTTGGAGCGCTCAGTGGGGTAAGCAGAAGGTTGTAGTTCAAACTGAATCTCACACTGTGTGAGAAACGCTCGGCACTGATCGGGATTGCCGCTGTAGCGCTCGGGCGGAGAGAGACGCGGTTCGGGTAGCGCTGACGTCACGGTGCGTGACGCGGCGGCTGGGACCACTGTTTGCGGAAGTGGCGGGGCTGGAGCAGCCTGGCTGCGGAGGTGAGCGAGGATTTCAGAAACGCCGGTTTCTAGTTGAGAAATGGATTTCTCAACGCCTGCGCGCCACTGACCTTCCAGTGAGGGATCCATGCTGGCCAGATTGTAATGTAACGAGCAGGAAACTGGATCCCGAATTCAAACCAGACAGGTCAGTGGCATTTAAACAAGTTTATTTTAGATACGCCGCCGCAGGCACTCGGAGCTCGCTGCGCGCTCTGTGACTGGAAACCTCCCTGCAGCAGAGACAACAGGTTAGTGATCAGCTTGTGGTGTCGGGCAAGAATGAGGGAGGCTGGATCACTAACCTGGTAGTGGGACTCCAAAGCTTGGGCTTTAACTTCGGGCCAGGGTTCCAGGACTGAAGCCGTAGAGCGACTACAGGCGGGCAGACGATCCGTTCAGGGAAATCCAGGGGCGTTATCCAGGGGGGTCCGGGTCCGATCACAGAGAGGCAGTTATCCAGCGGCAGCACAGAGAGGGGAATCCGATAGGCGAGGTCCAGGTCCGGTCCAGGTCCGATAACAGGCGGGCTCAGAATAATCACAGGGGCAAGGCAGAATCCGGTACTCACAGGCGGGGGTCAAGGCTCCAGGCAGAATCAGAACGGGGAACAGGCAGGCTCGGTAACGGAGGGCAGAATCAGGTCAGACACGGACAGGCAGAACAAGGAAACGCTGGAATGCTCGTACAGGTGGCTTGAGACAATCTGGCACTGGCTTCTGATCTGCACGGGGATTATAAGGAGGTGAAAACAGGTGAAACCGATAAGGACTAATTGCAGGCAGGGTGGAGAATGAGCAGGTGTGGTGAACAGAGGAAAAGATCAGAGCCAGTGCCGAGATCGTCACAGTCCTAGTATAAACCGGGCTCTTGGGTTAAGATCGGTTCTTCAGGAGGGCCGTTACAAAGGCTTTGATCTGAGATGAGGTTAAACAAAATAATGTCGTCTTAGCTAATTGTTCTATCTACTTTGTAGAATGCACCACAGGTAGAGCCACAGCCCCATACCATGATGTTGCCACCGCCATGCTTCACAGAGGCTACAACATTTAAAATCGTTGTCTTTCACACATAGCAGGAGCTTTCCTAGGGCGCAACACGTGCAAGAGAAGTCACTTTCATTTCCCTCAAAGTCCATATTGGTATTGACCTTTTTTTCCCTGTGGACTGTGACCCTGGTGGTCGAGCAGTTTCCGTTTCATGGCTTGCTTAAGCCTTAATGTCCCCAAACGCCCTAACCAGTTTCCTTTCATCAGAGCAATGCAGTCTGGGTCCAGTGATTGAAACCTGGAGAGAAATGGTGTTCTAAGAAAACAAAGATTGAACACACACAAATAAAATGGTTGTAGAATGGATAAAACAGGCATACGTTACACTTCTGGTGTGAGCTTGTTGAAGAAATTACCTCCACCCAGGAAACCAACCAATTAAAATGGAGTCTATAATGGAGTCACCCTTTGAGGATGAATTGGTTGTATAATAATTTCAGCCTGGGAAAATAATAGTTGAAATCTAACCTTTTAGGCCATAAGTGTGTATGATATTGTAAGTATTAAGCTCTCATAAAGTTTCTGAAATCTTCCAGGTACTCGGCTGAACTCCATCCCACCAACTCTTTGAGCGCGCTCCATTAAAGCAGTCTGATGCACACAGGTTAAACCAGGTCTTCTCTCCTGCTTCTGTTGCAGGTTCTGGTCGCCGTGTAGGTTAGACAAACCACATGAGGTTAAAGATTTTTTTTTTAAATTTCCATCCAAGAACAGCTGGAGATCTGCAGGCAAAGCCTGAAAAAGAATAGCCTAAATGGAAAGAGACACATTGCACCTGATGTTTTAACAAGTATTTAATCTCCTGTTGAGTTTTCTTTAAATCAAGGGTGAAGTTGATGATGAAGTGAGATAACTGTGTTTAACTCCAGTACAAATCTTGTCAGAGAAGTTTTAGTTTTTCCTTCTGTGATCCACATAACTTTGGTATCGCCCCTTGTTTTCGTGGATTTCGCTCTGTCCAGGAATTTTGTTTGGCTTTTAAAGAATATGCTTTTCCAGATGGCAAATTTCAGCTGAAGCAGAAATATATTGAATCTGAGGTTTTTGCATGCATGTCTCTCCATATTTGTCCTCTGGCCTCATCCCCTCCCTGTTGAGATGTCTTTTTTGCTCAATTTCAAGAATAGCAAATTCCATGAGCTTTGGAGCTGTTTAGAGGTCAGAGACATAAAGGAATGCACGCGGCTGGAAAATAATTTCACATTGGAGGCTCTTGGGTAACTTCCTCTCGTTGCTAAATTGCATCCAGCGAAAGACAGTCAAGTGATTCAGAGTGTTACTGAAACTGTATTTCATTCCCTCCAGAAAACAGCTTAATGAATAAAGGTAAACCAAGGAGAAAGCCCTCATCTCATTCTCTTCGTCTTGATGCCTTATCTACTCAGCATGGGTCTGAAAAACATCTAAACCAGGACTAAATTGAAATATGAAAGCCTAAAAGAGACTTTAAATTGAACAAGAGATTGTGAAATTAACCATATATCACATTGCAAAGGCATTTATGCACCTTGTTATAGACCCTGAATGTTTTGAAAAGAACATTGCCCAGAAACAAACCTACCACGACGTGGCTATCAACCTAAACCACCTGGCTGAGCAAGGAGAGGATTAGCAGAGGAGCAGCCAAATGCTGCAAGGGGTGTCTGGGGGAGCTGCAGAGAGCCGCAGCTCAGGTGGAAGAATAAGGTTGACAGGACAACTACTAGTTTTGCACTCCTTAAACCTGTCGGTGTATATGCTGAGTTGACCAAAGCGCTTCAAGGTAATTAAAATCAAACAGAAAGGAGCATAAATATTGTGAAATTGGCTATTAAAAAAAAAGGAGACGACAATTAAACACCAATGCAACAGAACATTTGTGCTTCTTTTGGAAGCACAAAATCTGGCCTTTCTAGAAGAAAGCCATTGCTGGAAGACAGAAGGAAAGGTTATGTAGGAGGTACGGCAAACATGCGGAGAAGGGGCTCTGGTCAGATGAGACCAACATCATACCAAAATTATACTCGCTGAAAATCATGTCAAGGGAGCGGGGCAGCAACCTGCCCTGACCGGGAGAACCAGTCATGGTGAAAGTCTTTCCACTTCCTGTGACACCATATGTGAAGAGCAGACCATTTTTCCCATTTTCATCCTGAAAATACCATCCCCATGGTGAAACATGGTGGGGGCAGCATCATGCTGGGGGGGTAGCTTTTCTTTAGCCGAGACGGGGAAGCAGGTCAGAATTCAGACTCTCCAATCCAACAACGTGGTGGTGTGTCCGCAGCGTTCGGTGGTTTCATCAGTGGAAATAATTCAAAATTAACAACCAATGTTTACTTTTATCATTATTTTTGGTCTGTTTTTTGGTATAGTAACAAACGGGTGAGAGGGTTGCACATCCTGCTCTGATAAACATTTCTTTCTGCTCTTAGATTCACAGCTGAGACTTAGTAGGTATATTTCCACTTTCAATGACAAATTCGGGACTGAGCAAGGCCTCATCTTAATCCCTTGTTTTATCATAAGTGTAATCTGTTTTGAAAAACGCTTCCAGGTAAAGACCTGGTGCCGTTTTCCAGAAAAATGTGGTCTTTTACCCTCTAAGGCATGGCCTGCCTCAGCATTCCAGGGTAATTGGCGCTTACATAAAGTGGTAAGCTAAGAAGTGACACTGAGGGGATTCAAGCTCAAAATAGAATCTGTCCAATGGTTTTTTTTTTTGTAAAAGAAATTGAGAGGGGAAGGGGGGGTGCTACAACTTAGTGCAAAGAAAATTATTTGGTTACAACTTTTGACTGAAAACATACCGTGAGATAAAGGCATCCCCACCCATGCAGACCTTCAGGGTCAGGCTTACGAAACACACCCTCAAATTACCACTTGGCTCAATGGGCAGGAAGTAGGTAAACCCGCTTAATCTGACCGTCTCTGTGGCAACGGACACAATAGCAGGGGGTTAATGAGAGAGTCCGGAGCCTGTCTAGTTAAATTGTCAGTCTCCAGGAGGTATGAAGTGAATGTGTGTGGTTACAAGGGCAGTGGGCAGTGTGAGAAAACCAAGATCGGCGTGGAAGAAAAGGAGAAGAGGGACGGGAGGTTTGGAGGAAGGGAAGAAGAAGGAAGTAAAAGACTGGAAAGCACCTGAAGTGTTAGTCAGGAGAGGAAGAAGAGGAGGAGGTCCGGGCGCAGCTGCAATAACACCGTCTCGCTGTCTAAGGGGGAGCAGCTAGACGTACACCTCTCAGACACACGTATGATTCACATGCACATCGTCCATACCGTCCAAAACCATGTCTCTGGCCTTTGAGCTGCTTCCTGTGTCACATGATGCATGCGCACCTTCATAAACATATTAATCAGCATCCGCTTCCCTCCTCCCTACACGATGAATTTGAAACATCCATACATGTGAGCCCATGTGTGTAAACACACACGCTAAGGGTCAGCTAGTGCAGCCAGCCACAGGCCCACGCCCCCACATCTGGCAGCCCGTGGATCTGGCCTTGGCCTCCGTTCTCAGCCTGCGGTGGTCTGGGCCTCCTGAAAGCACCTCAGGATCTTGTCTGAGGGTTTTTCTTTTTCTTTTTTTGTGAACCGAGCTGGACTCGGAGTAAAGGTGGCTGCTGAAGAAGCCATCAACAGGCTGAGAGGCAGAGGCCAAGCATGCTGTTTGCTTTGGTCACAGCGGTGCTGCACAAATAAACTGCAGTTTGCAGCCCGAGTGTGGCTGTAATTGGAGGTCAAAGTGGAAGCCTGATGACCGTTTTGGAAATGTCCAACTTTTAAAGGAGAAGTCCGGTCAAAATCAGAATTCAAACTGCTGAAAGTACTTTAAATATAAAACTACTACATACTGTGCAAAAAATTATAAGTTTTTTTAATTAATAATAATTCTCATTTAATCATGTTTATGTGGAGGAATCCATCTTGGTCAAGAATAGTACTGTCACCTCCCATTTTTTGACGTCACTCGGCGGACCCGCTGTTGAGCAAGTTTCAACGCTCTGTTTGTCACGGCGCACTATTTTCCAAGATCAAACTCAGTCGGGTCCTACAGTATATATCTATACACGCGTGTGTGTGTGTGTGTGTGTGTGTGCGCGCTCCGCGCAGCACGGCTTTGCATCTAACAGACGGGGTTTCAGTTTCAGTTTGCAGCAGAGCGCGCGCACACACACACAGACACACAGCGGAGGAGAGATCGCTGAAGTGACTGTGTTGAAATAAGCAATGTTTTTTCCTCTTTTACCAGTTGTGTTGGAACATCCGATGGCCATGCACGTGGGCATTGTTGCTTCAGCAATAGCTCTTGGGAATGTCAGCGGTGAAGTCCTCTGGAAATCTGAAATAATTATTGATGATCGCAGCTGTGTAGAACGGCTCCTATTGACTTTGCATGGAAAGCGGAGAGAAATGCTGTCGCCGCTTCCGCTCTTCCACGTCGCAGGATGTGATGTCAAACGCCCCTTACTGCCCATATTTGGGCAGTCATGTCAGCCCCCATACACAGTGATTCAGACGACAATTTATGTTTTTATTTTCTTATTGATTAAAGATAAGTTCATTAAATAACCACAAATGTATTAGTTTTAGTTATAGCTAATGATACCCTGATTTTTCCTTGTTGACCGGACTTCCCCTTTAAGTAATAACTGATAATGCTAAATGTTATATTTAAACATGAAAGAACCTGAAAGACAAATCCAAAATCGAATACGACCAATTCAGGGAAAGTTGCAGCAACGATTTAGTAATTGAATCAGTTGCAATAATACAACAGCTATTTAGGTAACCCAAAAAAGGATCAGTGAGAAGGGAAAGGTTTGACAAAAAAAAGAACAAACTTTGGTCAGCTTCGCCTCTGTTGAACCACCATGACAAAACTCCTAAGATGATGACTCCTCAAATCTGCAGTAGGGCCGAGCTCAATTTGTGGCAGCGGCATCTGACACTGGCACTTCCGGTGGCAACTGTGGCACTTCCTGTGGCACATTCACTGGCATGCTCCTGCCAAGAAGGTGCCACGGCTCTTCCCGTACTGCTGTTTCTGTTTTTAGGCAAACTGTTTGTTATAGACGGCAGTTAGACTATAACTACTTCCAAATAATCATATTTTATTTATATTATTTGCAATAAAAGCTGGCGGCTCATAGTGACACTTCCGGTGGAGGTAATAGCGGCACTTCCTGTGGCAGCTCCAGCTACTAGTGGCACTTCCTGTGGCAGCTCCAGCTCAGAGTGACACCTTGTGGCAGGCGGCTGGTGAAAGTTCCACAAGCTTTTACTGGAAATAATATCAATAAAACATGATTATTTGGAAGTAGTTATAGACTAACAGGCATCTATAACAAATTGTTTGCCCACGCACAGCAACAGAAATGCGGCAACAGCCGTGACACCTTCTTGGCAGTCGCATGCCAGTGAAAGCGCCACCGGAACTGCCACTACTAGGTGCCGCTGCCACCAGAAGTGCCACTCTTTGCTGGAGCTGCCACAGGAAGTGCCAGTATCAGATGCCACTGCCACAAATTGAGCCTGCTGTCTCTCCAAATCTGACTGCTATCATCTGTCTGTGGGAACCAAATCTGGATCTCAGTAGCTGCAGTTCACACGCTCCCTTCTGTCACATTGCTGACAACAATACTCTCCACACACCTGTTATTCGGCCAGAAAGGTCATCCTGGAACTGGCCCCTGAACCTTTCCGTGGTTTCCTCACTTTGACATCAGAACCAAATTGGTAACAGTACATAAAGCCATCCTTCTGGAAGAGCTCGGTTTCCAGACTTGTTCGAAGGCAAAACAAAAAACAACGTTGCTGGACCTTTTAAAGAAGATTAGAGGGAACAACAACAGAGCTGAATCGGCACATAACAGCTTACATGAGTTACCTATCAGGCGCCGATCGCCCCAACAGTGTAATTTAGAAAATATGACGCAATCTAATATTTATTCAAGCCTTTCTGATTAAGTTTCAAGAAAAATATTCTTCTGGATGGAGCTGGTTAGTCATCATGTGCCGTTCTGAAGAGGAAGAAGACATATTTGCAATCAGAGTTAATGCTGGAAAGATGTTGATGGAGTTTCGTGAGGACAGCACATTGCAGCAGTGGGAACCGAAGAAAGAAATGGCGTGATATTTTCAAGTGATTGTGTTGGTTTGCGTTTGTTTGGCACTTCTGATGTCATCCTGTTCAGTTCCTGTAAAGCCACAGCTCAGCATTCTGGGAAATCGCTTACTCATTTTGCAACTCATCATCTGTCCTGTAAATATTTGTGCACGGCTTTCTGTTTGTAGGAAACTGGAGGAGGACCTAGCAACATCATAGCAATAAGAAAAATCTTATCCCGGTACTGTTTTAAACAAGCTTCTGATAAATCTGCAAGTTTAACTGTCTCTGCAAATTGTTCCATAAAGTGTTTGCTACATTTGCAAGAAAAGGTTGATGTACAGCATGAAAGGACTTTTAGTTTGGCGGTAATCCCGCATAAAATGGACTCTGGTTAGACTGATTGTAATCTGGCAATGAGCTAAACAATATTACAGTTGTGTGTTTGAACATCCACAATTTACCATGTTGTTGACAAAAATGGTAAGATTTAACTTTCAAAATCAATGTTTTTTCCTAGCTTCTAAACGATAACTATGAAATAAAGACCGGTACGAATGAAAACTTATTTTGCATACAATACAGAGATGCAAACAAGTCTGTTGTAACCCCAGGTAAAAGTTTATGAAACACTTTATTATTATTTCACGATTAATTGCCGCAGCAAAAATTCTAGCTGAAAATTCTAGAAAAGTTTTACCTTTTATAAATAAAAATATTTATTCCTGGATAAACAATTGTTTTTGATAAAATCACAATTGTGCCACAAATGCTGGTGCAGAAACCAAAAGTTTCCAAAAGTACCTTTAAAACATCAGTCTGAGTACTTAATTGATATAATCTGTTTATTTTAGTTAATTCGGTCACTGAAACCAAGTGACCTTTTGTTAATATTCTAATTCATTGAATATGACTTTATAATGTACTTTTTTTAAGTACTTTATAGTTAATTTTCTTTAAACTTCCGTCAATCACAAATTTCTGTTTCTTGGTATAAAACTGATGCAACACACGAGGCCCTTTCATGTTTTAGCCACTGCTTACAATGCTTGACAGGGACCCATATTCATGTGTCCAACACGCACAGTGAAGAAGGTGGTAATCAGAGTAAAATCGTCCAAAATCACTGATACAGTAGAATCTTGGGGGTCTTTAAGTCACCCTAACAACCATTAGACAACAAGTCCATGCCTGCAAATTGTATGAAAGCTCTGCTATTACAAACGAGATGCCCACTGTTAAGTACGGAGGAGGATCTGGAAAGCTGTTGGTTGATTTCATTGCATGATGAACTCTTTGAAATACCAGAAAAATCATATGATTCATGAAAATGAGTCAGTTGGAACAAAATATGGCCACATCAATAGAGAAGTGGTGCAGCAGACACAGAATCAACCATCTCAGACATTAACATGGGATTAAATTAAATTCACTAATTAAAGGTTGGATTTTTGTTTGTTGGGGGGAATAATGGTACTGTTATAAAAGATACATTTAATTTCCGGGTGTGTCACATATTTACCACGGGTACTAATAAAGGTGTCCGACTCTGAATTAACTTGTATTAAAAATGATGCTGCAATTCAGACCTTACATCAGGACTTAAAGGTTAAATCGTGGTTCTGTTGCTTCATGTCTTATTGCATTAATGATAACGCACAGAGTCAGAACCTTTATGCTGTTTTACTCATCATATTAGACCTGGAACCTGTTTTCCAATGAAGTGAAGGTAGAAAAGTGCGGTGTGGAGAAGTCCTTTGCAGTAAACGAATACTCTGAAAGCACGTTCAAAAGACATTTTTCACGCAACCTTTTAAGCTACGATTCCTGCTTTACTTTGAATTGTCTAAATGGAGACATTAAAACGAGATACAGCAAAAACTTAGTGCTGCACCAGAGCATCATGGTCTGGACCAGCATTCATATTTCAGATTCTGCGTAACTTGCAATCACAGAAACAACAATGACTTTAAAGTTGCATTAAAAGCTGCACAGTAGAACGTCTTAGATGGCGTACAGATTTCAAATCCAAAACAAAATTGTTAAAAATCAGAACTGCTGACTCAAAGGGCATTGTTGATGTAAGGTCTGCAAACACTTGTCACACCATAGCGGAGAACTCAAGGAGAGTTAAAGAGAAAGAAGAGAGGAAAGCAGATAAAGATGAAAGAAGATTCAGGCGCTGAAAGGAAAACACTTTAGTGCGGTGTGTTTATGAAACGCCGCTTAAGATCATAATCGTGGAAGCAGAATCCCACAGGAAGGGCTCCATCGGCTGCCGGCAGGAGGAAAAGCTTCCTCTGCTGTTGTAGCTCTGACCTCTGTCTCCTTTCTGCACGCTCAGCAGATGTCTCCCGCCGATGACTCACACAGATGTGAAACCCAGCTGGCCTCAGATCAGCGTTCAAAAGGGAGTTTATACACAGACAAGATGTTTAACCACGTTCAGGTGATTCTTTATAGTCTAAAGTGTCACTAAACCCACAGCAGGAGAAGCAGCAGGGTAGAAAATGATTCAGCTTACAAGGAAATAGAAGGTATAGACATGAGTCTCAATCATGAAGACAGAAGTTGCACAACACCAGACCTAAAAGCACAGATCAACCGCTCAGGCAGTGCAAATCAAGCCTTTATAAAGTAGCAAGAAGAAAGTCATTGTTAAAAGGACACCACACGAGGCGTACTTTCTTGCCAACAGTTTAATTAATGTGTTTTGTTAAGCTGTGTGCTTTGGAGGCATGTTTTAGTACGAAGGTTTGCTTCACGGAGGACGTAGAACAGAGGCTCGCACAGATATGCTCAACCAAAACATGCAGAACAACGCAGGCGGGATGTGAGGGCATTATCTCACTGATGTAGGTAAAAAAATAAACCAAATGAAAATGTCTTGCGCAGCGAGTGAAGTTAGTATTTTCAGGTCTTTCTGAAGCGCTCTACGAGTTCCTCTTGATTCTTGGTTAATTCTTTTGATTATTTCTTTGGGTCCTCTGACAGAAAACGTACAAGGACCACCTGGCCTTGGTGGGTTTATGGTGAAATAGTTCTCTCCACCACCAGATTATGACCCAAATGAGGCATTCAGATTTTTAGACCTTCAAACTGGTTTTGTAAGTTGATTTTGCATTAACAAACATATTTTGGTCCACCTTTTGCCTCCTTTTTGCCCACATTTTTTACATTTAAGTGTGAAATGAGCAACCTTGGTCTCAAACAACTTTTTTTTACATTATGGATTAAAAAGGTTTAGAAATGGATATTTAAGTTGCAACCCTGTGCTATACTTAACTGATGTTTGCGGACTTGATTGTGTTTAATGGCCCTCAAGACAAGAATCTCTTCATGCTACTGTGAAAACTTCCTCTAACATGTGTGTCACTGTGGTGCATTCAGCCCAAACACTGATTTGTGAATGTTCGCCTTCCTGTGGGAGGAACTATATCTGTAGTTTCAATTAGATGTAATTCCTTCCCAGAAGACATGTTCGCATCGTTGTCATTATACACATTCATCCAATTTATTTTCTGCCCGCTCCTATTTTGGGTTTTGCCAGTAGAATCTGTCCATGGATTGGACAAACGCAAGAAAGCGAAATACTTTGGAGAGGGAGCAACTCTATTTGGAGTAGCTTTCCCAGGATAAAAATATTCCCCACTTCACAGACAGCAATTGTCTCCACGGTGGGTGGGAGGGTTGTTAATGATGGTGCGGTTTACAAGCTTGCACTGTGGAAAAGTTTCGCAGAGATTTGGAGAGCAACCTAGAGCCTGTTAACAGGCTGCTTTTTTAGATTATTTACAGGGAGCATTAACTCATAGGGGGGTCTACCGGTGTGCATGATGGCATCGGCCTCCCTCCAAAATCTCCATTTGTATTAAGTAGCTGTTTCTTGTCCCGCTCCCATGAAATTGCTACAATAATAACACGGGGACTGGAAATGTAGTTCCTCTCGTAAAAGTCTTAATTGCTCCTCCTGGTACTTCCGTGCTACTCCACCCCCACCAACCAGTCAATCACACACTCGTGTTAAACCGAGACACGGCCGAGCCGAACGGAAACCCGCTCGAGATAGGGTTGGCGCAGACGCTGGAATCCATTAATTTCCACACAACAGTTTCCACTTTTATGCATCTTATTCTCAGCGTTAGGCCGTCTCTGCTTACTTTTTAAAAACACAAATAATTGCCCATTTGCAACAGTTTACAAGACCGGAAGTACCAATAATTAGCTTTACAGATATCGGCGTCCAAATAGCTGTGCTTACTTTCTGTTCAAATATTCAGAATGACATAAAAGGAAATTTAGGCTGGCAATCGCAAAGGAAAGTGTCAGGTTCAAACACCTAAAACATTCATTAACAACACAAGAAGGAGAGACAACAATGAGGTTGATTTTCAAATAATCTTGCAAGGAGATCGAACGGAGATGCTTAATACAGATCTCCAAATCCGATCTGAAGCAAATCCGTCGCCTCCTCTCTATTTATTAGGAAAAGGAATCCCTGGTTCCATTGTGAAGCTAAGGGGTTGGGATAAGCAAAAGAACTGTGACCTTCGAGATAAAACCAAGCAGTTCACACAGTGCAGCACTCCAGATGGCTGAATAGAGTTCATACAAACACTTATTATAGTCACAACATAGTTCTCTGCTTTCTGCAGGCCTTCTGCAACTATAAGAGAGAGATCTAAAACCTTAAAACTTCTTAGTAGTAAAGAGTAAATATATATGATAAATGCAATGAAAATAGTAAATAACATAAAATATGTAGACATAGTAAGAATAATTCTATCAGAAAGTCATTGACTTAAAAAAAAACACTTTCCACCTTCTTTAACTAGACAAATAACATTCAACTACACTACTAAGTAAAATGGTGGAATGGAGGATTGTCATCATGGATGTGCAGATGTGCAAATCTGCTGTGCAATGCCATCATGATTGCAACCAAAATGTCAGAGGAATGTTTCTGTTGAATCAATGCTATGAATAATTTAACCAGTTCTTTAAGCAAAAGGGGGTACCAGGTGCACCTAGACAAGGTCTACGTAATAGAATGGGTGAAAAGTTTCTATCTAGATGGATGGAGATGCATAAAATAATTTTCAGGTAAGAAACAACCAAACCAGACTAAACAAATCAATGCCAGATGGAGGAAAAGGTCATTTTTACTGGAAACAAGGCTAAACCCAGCCTTCCTTTCAATATACTGCCACTTACTTCAATGTTTAGCTTGTTATCTGAAGCCCTTTTTTATGCTATAAATTGCAATTTCTGTGACAATTTCATGCAGCTCTGGCTAAACGTACCACTTCTATGGAGATTCTCATCCATCCACTTGTGGATTATCATCAGTCATAATCTCCAGATTGTCTGGAGGCGACCTTCTAAGTCTGCTGCAGACACACTGTGCTGCGCTACAGTGGCCCTGTGGTGGGCCACTCATCGTGGGTGTTCTGGGACTGCGAAAGCTCATCCTGTACGGTCATTAATCCACAACACGATGACAGAAATTTGACGGAAAAGTAGAGTTTGCGTGTTCACATTGGTTTGATTGTATACATCGTTGCCCACATTTCATATAAAAAAAAAAAAATCCTATTAAACACACATCTGTGCATGAATGCTGACTGAGAGAACACAATTAGAGGTTTCTGTCATTGTGAAAATGGAAATATGTCTCATTGGTAGCAATAACAGCAGCTTGAACTCCCTGTTTTTATGTACAGTTCAAGAGAAACTGTACATTTTTCCTAGAAACATGAGAGTGACACCCAACAGACGAGTTGAAGCCATGGACCACACAGTTTGCGCCCTGAGAAGCTGGGCTACAAGATCTATTAACATAACAAACCACTGGGTGTAATTTTCCCTCAGATGAGCCAGATTCTCACTGAGTGAGAGGGAATGTCCTGTGAACGTCAGGAATAGTCTGAGAAGCCTGCTGCACAGATGAAGCCTACGTAGCATTAGAGCGATGGAAAGAAGGAAGCAGGTAGCTTTTAGTCGGTGAGAACTTGAAGACAAGGCTTTTTGAGTTAGCCATTTATTTTTCTATTTTTACTTCATTTAGGAATTAAAGACAGACATTGTACCAATTTATATATTGGTGCTGATTTTTTAAAAGTTTGTTTATCCTATACAATTTTGCCCCAGTGTGAAGCATCTATTGCTATGGCAAAATTGGGCATTTAAAGTGTTTGAGGGCAGATAGTAAAGATTGATACATGAATCCTGTCATGAAACTATGTTAAATGGTATTAACTAATTAATGAATTAATGAATGAATGAATTAATTGGTATTTTCAGACTAGATAAAACAGTCTGACAATCTGTCAAAACTCAGTCCAAAGCATTGATTCTCACCCAACTTGGGGTCATTGTCAGAAGTATGGGGTCTTGAGATCCTTTACAGGAACTAAACACTAACTATACAGGTCAAGCATATTTATGTTGTCATTTATAAAGCTATAAAAAGGTCACTTAGAAAAAGACAAAACAAATACATTTGGTTGTTGATGCTGTTCGCATTATCATATTATTGTTATTATGGTTGACTGATTTTGTAGAAATGTTTGTAAGCTCAACCAATAGTTTGGGTCATGTGTCCATGCTGGTACTATTTTGGGGATCAGTGGCTGAAAAGTTTGGGAACCTCTGATCTGAAGCATTCAATCTTTTCCTCTGAGTGTTTTATTACACATCAATGAATCAGGTCATTTCTGTATGTTTGTCAGGATACACATTTATTTAAAATCAACACTAGCATTGGTCAATATTTTAAAGTTTAAAATACAAATGTTGCATGTTTTTTGAAAGATTTTAATGGATTCTCTGGACTCTATTTTAGGGGCTGATCCACCAATCAGAAGCAAAATAATTTCATAGAAAAAAAAAATTAAATTCAAAACCAAAGTCTTTATGATGAGAGCAATTCACTATTTCACTAACACATTCTACGTTTGACAACTATAAACAGTATTTAAATTTTACCGTTAGTAATTATTTCAAAGGTCCTGAGCGCTCAGATTAGAAAAATAGGATTATTCTAATTAAACTTCACAAAAAGGTCTCGTTTCAGGAGGAACTTCTCCCATCTTATTACAGCTTTCTTATAAACAGAGGGTACAATAGCAACAAGCAAGGTTGTGTATTGTTTTATGTTGCATTTTGGAGATTAAAGGACATTTTCTCCAGATCTATAATGCTGGCGAAGATATTTTGAAGTGACCTTGAGAAAAGCAATAAAAAATAAGGCTAAATCTGAGGAAAGTGTGCACAAGGTTCCTGAATTTAATATAATATATCAGCCATGACTGTGGCCTTGGTAAGGTAGGATACGCTTTCATATTAGCAAAAGGAAAGGAAAAAAGGTGCCGCATTCTCCCTCTGCATCTTTGCATGAGGACTGTATTATTATGCAACCCTTTGCATTTTTAAATGGTTGCAGCCTTTAACACATTTTTGTTTCCCTCCTGATTCAAACCAAGTCAAAATGTCTGCTGGGGAGTAGGTTATTTCAACACTGCTGAGGACGCAAGTCTTCTATTGATCCCTAAACTAGAGCACTCCAGGAGTTTTATGAGTAAGCCTAATCCTTTACTTTTTATTGGCTGTGATGCCCTCAGATGTAAAATATTACTGAGTACTAAGAGAGTTCCCTTTCTTTTTTCACTTTTTGGCACTTTCTACCAGATTAAAAGCTGGGAGTTGCATGAAAACTTTAGCATCGCTACCACCCAGAGTGTTCATCAAGCAGCCAGACTTTGACTGAGCCCCATCTCCCCAGTTAGCCCCATCAGTTCTGCATGCAGTACAGCTTTACCGTCACCATCGTTCCAGTCAAAACATGAAAAACACAGTGGCAAAAAGAAAACCCAACTACGAGATGCACATAAGGAGAAAATTGACAGGCAAAGCGGCAGGATTTGGCGAGAGTGGATCTGACAAAGATCAAAAGCAAACCAGGGGGATCAGAACAGGGTGGAGAGATTACAATGATTTACAAAGGGTGACAGAAATGTGGACCAGCTGACCGGGAAGCTGGGACCTTGCAAGGCTTAACAGGAGACCTTTAAATAAGAAAAAAATAAAAATATATATATAACCACAAGAGAAAGACAAGGATGAGGGAAACGACGTTTTATCTAAAAGTCCACTATGAAGATAAATACTGTGCAAAACGGAAATGCAAGGAAGATTCAAATTAAAAAGCCAATCTCAAAACTAAGTTACGGATCATGATGGTGCCATTTGCCCAGAGGGTGCCTTGAAAGGAGGGTCCAAAACAAAAAGCAGCCCAAAACTGGACAGGTGGAGCAGGACAGGAGTTCAACAGAGGGGCCTGAAGACTGTCGAGCAGCAGAGTTGAGGCGAGCAGCCCGGAGGCCGACACACCGAGGCCCAGAGTTCAGCTGGATGACCCCGAGAGGGCCAAAGCCAACGGGGTCTCTGGATGTCGACCCCGAGACTAAAGTTGAACCGATCAAACTACAACCCAGGATCTCTGATCTGCAAGGCATTCCTCTTCATCTGGGTTTTATGCTTCAGGGGAAAGGTCACTCAGAGTGGATGGAAATGCTTCAAAACCAATGCTACCCTCTGCCACAATACTTTCTGAGGTCATCTGATTACCACAAAAATTCACATTTTGTTTTAAATCCTTGCTGTCTATCCTTATTCTGCCAACTGTGACGTCCTGGAATGGATGTACACAATGTGGAAATAGTAAAGGGTTTTCATAACCCTGCTTTTTAGATCTCTTTGAACTTTAGTAAAAACCTGTAGTCATATAAAGTATATTTTAATATCCAGCTGTGTTTTTTATTAGAGCTGCACAGTTAGGTGCTGAGAGAAAACCTTGGCTCATAGCTTCAACATTGCCATAACCTGAGCAAAAAAGGGTTGGTTGTCAAATGACTAGAGTGTGCATTTTCAGGCTTCACTTTCCTTTGGATGGTGCAATTTCATCATGTTAGATGCTTCTTATGATAGTTAACCTGGATAATACAAATTACTGTTTATTTTAGGCTCTTATCAGACATATTTGATAAGTTGAAGCTACTTTAGTTCTTATATTCCTGGAATTTAGCCCTGAATGTTCCCATTAAATCCCACTATTCATACTCAGGTCAGATGTTAACCGTGATAAAAAACAGAGCTGGTGTGTCTTCCATGCGTCTGTGAAGTGACCTCACCAGGGTTGAGGGTACGTTCCTTAAAAAGACACGATTGTTTTGCTATTCTTCTGTTAGCGTTCATCATATATACGTAGTTTAATGAGGGGGTGGGGGAAGATTTATTTCACAGAGAGTCTGGGAAAGATTTGAGTTTTCATTAGAGATGTGGGATGTATGTTTTCAGCACATTTTTTGCAATGCATCATCGGCTATCGGGGCCCTTCAAGCAGAAAGGGGCCCAGAGGGCATTGTTCTGTAGTTCCTAGAAAGGAAAATGTTTAACACATGGAAAGAACATGAGTGAGTCCAGTCTTCGGATTTTATAAGAATACTTGAAAAGTGTGGCAGCATTGGGAAAAGATTATATAAATAACTAGATAAAAACGTCTTACATAATGCAGAATACTGGCAAAATCACAAATTTGGTTCTCAAACATGCTTATATTTTGATGCTACTAGGCAGAGATATATTTCCTATCCATAAAAAGTCTACAATTACACTGAAACACAGCTGGATAACATTATTAATTTCTACCCTAGGATTTCACCAAAGTGTTTCAATAGAAAACCAGTACGGTTTCCAAACTGTGCACATTGCAATCACTACAAGTCAATCTCATGAGTTGCATAAGATGTCAGTACATTGGCAGGGTTGCAATTTTAGAGCACACATGAATCCAATGTAGTATAAAGCATAGATAGAGCACCTAAAAATCTCTCCTCCAGGCTGCAGACGGATGGGATTCTTTTCTTACTATTAATCCTCAGGTGGTGGTAATAGTACCCGCACACCATAATCACCATAATTCACCATAATCAATAGCTTGATTGCTGTGCTTCAGTCTTCCTCTGATTGGCTTATTAGATCAGCATGACGTCTCATTCCCTAGAAATGGGGTGCAGATTTGCACATCCATGATGACAATCGTCCATTCCACCATTTTACTTAGTAGTGTAGTTGAATGTTATTTGTCTAGTTAAAGAAGGTTGCAAGTCTTTTTTTAAATCAATGACTTTCCTAAGAGGCTCTTGACTCACTAGCTACGTTTACATGGTCAAAAGTAATCGGAACAAAGGGCTGATCGGAATTAAAATGCATCATGTAAACAAGCCAATCGGAATATGATGATCGGATTAAGTTCAATCGGAATAAAATTGTAATCCAAATGAGAGGGGTGGTTTATGCCGATTGATAATCTGATCAACATTCATGTAAACGTTGGTCAGGATCAAGTTCTTCTGAATGTGGCAAACTGATGCATGTACGCCCGACGTAAACGTGACGAGTGATTGGCTGAAATACGTCGGGAAGCAAACTATTGGGGCTCCAGATAGGACCTTTCTGTAATTAGAACGTTGTGCAAGTCCAGCCTGGGCGCTCGGGAGACAAACAAACTCGTGTAATTCTGCTTTGTTTACTATTTTTGTAGTTTAGCAAAGACAGAAGTTCTTCTTCTGTAGTTTTTTTTAGGGGAATTCGATAACTGCGCATGTCAGAGTGATTCTACTCTGAGTAAAACCAGGCGCATATACGCGCACATTCTGATCAGATTATTTGATTGTATGCCCAAATAAACGGTAAAATCCGATTAATCTGAATACATTTAATGCGATTATGAAATTTTGTGTATGTAAACATAGCTAATGTGTTGGGAGAACAAAAGTAGAAGAGGATGCATCACAAAGCCTTGGCTTATCAGGATCCAGTTGTATTGAATGTTTTAGTTTGGGTCGTCTTTTTTGCTACATTTGCTCTTCATTAAAGCAAGATTAAAATTTTCCTCCAACCACCTGGAATACGGACTCAGCCTCAGTATTTAACGTCATTTTAGAGCCTTTTTTTTTTGCTCCGCATCTGCCCTGATTCAAAATCTGAAGTAATGATCCAGAGCAAGAGAGTTTGAGAACTTGGGTTTTAAACGACTCTAAGCTTTAAAAGAGTAAAATGAATCTTAATGTGTTCAAAACTAAACTAGATTAATCAGCATGAAACGGATTCTTTAAAACTGAGTTTCAGATTTATTAGAAACTCAGCATATATGCAACAAACATAAAAAAATGCTTTTGTTTCTTTGGCTTTAGGATCACATTGAATATAGAGAAGCATAAAAGTTGGACGTTGAAGGAGGAGCTCGCCCAGGACACCATTCCTGCAACCAGTGTTTGGTTCAGGATTCCAGTTATGTATAGGGAGTCAGGAGAAGTAGTTGTTGTAGAGCTGGGCCTTGTTCTAGGAGCTCCTGGATGCAGTGCAAACTCCTTGCTGAAGAAGGCTAATTTAGAAAGTAGAGGTCTTTCCAGAGATAAACTCAACGTCAATTTTGAACAGCTTCATCGGCGCAGATTGATGTTTTCCACAGCAGTAGACTGCAACAAATTGTGAAAGTTGTCATAGCACCATTTTTTTTTTTTTTTTTTATGCACACTCACTTTGAGGCCAGTTCAGCTGTCTGCTGCAGTGTTAGTCATGTTCAACATGCATATGGAAATAAAATGAAACTGAAAAAAAAAAAAAAAAAAGCCCAACTGCTTGCAATTTTCCACATCCCCGTGGTGTTTTAGCACCAGCTATGAGCTGGGTGTTTTCAAAGGCATTCACCAAGCGTGAGATCATGCCGAACTTGCTGCGCTTTACAGCAGCGGGACAAACTTCTAACACGTATGGGCCACAAGATTAATGCTGCGTCTACAGAGCGTGGGCGCCTCGCGGGACATGCTGAAGCAGAGGTCAATATTCCTCACCCACTTGATGTCAGATTCACATGCAAACTCAGGCATCCGGGTTAGATTCAGTGAGCATCTTTTGGTAACACATAAAAAAAACAATATAATGTAGACTTTTTCAATTAGAAACGGGCTGAATGCAAAATAAACTCAGGCTTTGATGAACTATCTCTTTTAAAGTGGCAACAAGCGTTACAAACTCATCACACATCATAGGAGGCCTGTTCCAAACCGCTTTGTTCTTCGTTGCTTCTTGCGTCTCGCTGTTAGCGACGGTTATCTCCCTTAACAAGCAGCCCCTGCCTTGCAAAGAAAAACGGCGTCGCCCAGCCAGGATGCTGTCTGCTTAGCCCCAGCCGACCTGGAAAGATCAGAGTTCAAACATGGATGTCAGGCAGAACCTCAAGACAGGACGGCGGGCAGCTTGCAGGCCTGGGTTAAGTCAACATTGGTTTTCACTGAAGTTACGCTCCGCCCCGTAGCGTGTGTTGGCTGGGATGGATTTCAGTTTTGCTTCGGACCAATTTGTTCCAGCTGCTAAAATGAGGTGTTGCCGCTGTCGGTGCCAGTTAGGGTAGAAGAGGAACAGAGATCTGACCCTACGGTGTTCCGTAGAAGTAGTCGCCTCCATACTGATTTCTCCTGATTGTACTTTTCTGTCACTCTTAAATTCATCAGATTATGAAACAAATTGTGATATTAAGCAACAATGATCTTAATAAATGTAAAATTATGATGTAATTCACTTGGGGGGGGGAGGGGGTTTCTAACTGGGGGAATTTTGCCTCTCTCTGCTTTGTAAAATTGTTTTAATTTGGCCACATTTACAGGTTTCGTAGCAAGAAATGCCTCCGAAACATTTATTCTGGATTGTGATTAAAATCAGGTTATGTTTTTGAACATTGTCCTGCTGCATGACCAAAGTGCCCTTGAGCTTATGGTCACAAACTGAAGGCCGGGTATTTTCCTTCAGGGTTTTCTGTTGGAGACCAGAATTCGTGGTTGGTCCAGAAGCCACGAAGCAGACCCAGGTCATTCCTCTACCAGTGCCATGTTTGACGGTCAGTATAGTGTTAGTTTTAGTCCAGATTTAAAGACGTGTACTTTAGTCCCATCAGTCCAAAGAATATTTTCCACAGATTCTTGGGGATCTTTACGATGCTCTGGGGTCTTTTGCTGCGGTTTTGTCCTTCAAACTCTCTCATGGTCTCCTTCATATTATTGAAATATGAACTCTGACCCTCAGGGAGGTCTGCATTAGTTTTCCTGATGTTCTGGGTTCGCTTGTGACCTCTTGGATGAGTCGGTGATGTGCCTGGAGTAGTTTTGGTAGGCTGGCCATTCCTGGAAAAGTTTACCACTGTTCTATGTTTTCTTTATTTGTGGACAAAGGCTATTACTGTGGTTTGCTGGAGGCTGCAAGCCTTAGAAATTGCTTGTTCTCCTCATCTTTTCTTGAGTTTCTTTAGGTTAAAGCAAAATGTGTGATCTTTTTTGATCTTTTAGCTTACATCATCTTCTAAGATAATTTCTTTTTGAAATATTGCAATGAGCGGGATATTTGCAGTGGTGTGAAAAAGGGATTTGATGATTTGTCACACAGGGCCATGTAAGTTTGGATTTTTTTCTCTCTTAATAATAAAAACCTTCATTTAAAAACTATGGGTTGTGTTTACTTGTATTGTCTAATATTTAAATTTGATGTTCTGAAACACTTAAGTGTGACAAACATGCAAAAGAATCATAAGAAATTAGAAAGAAGGCAAACATTTTAAACACTCCAGTACATTTTCACATAAGGCCAGGTTGGTTTGGATCGCTTTATTTCCCTTTAATAAATGAAATCCTCCTCTGAAAAATGACTTTTAAATTAACTCACATTCTTCGTTGTCTGATATTTTAATTAGACTGATGATACAGTCCAACGTAAAAGTAAAACCTGTTTAAATTTCTTGGGGTATATACTATTTTAGCAACACTGTACACCCAGAAAGCATCTTGGAGTAGAAGCAGGAGATGCAGAACACCGACCTCATCAAATGTGGGAATTTTATTCCCATCATTAGTTGCATCCTTTGAGCATTCAGAATCACTCAGCCATCAGAGTCTGACGGGATAAACATTTCTGTCTCTTTGCCTCGCACACCTGCTGCTTTTGGCTTTGCCCTGTGGGAGGCTGCCCGTTTAGACCGGATTGGATTACACCCACTCCACACATATGCGCTCGCTCTCGCAAAATTCACTCATTACTCACTGTAGTATCGTTTTCAGTTCTCACATCGGTCCTGGACACCCTGACAAAGATTGGTGGTGATTGGGCGGATGTTCTGCACGAGTCCTAAAACGTTGCCTGTGAGAGGAGGATGAAACTGACGTAATGGCATCAAAAGAACCAGTTTGGAACCAGAAAGGCCCGACTCGCATACCGGACCCTAAAGATTCACTGGTTAGAGATGGATTTGGCTGCAGGGTGGTGCCGTAGTCTGACTGGTTCTGTTCAGAGTGCCATGAATCCCAGTGGACCATCAAGAAGACATAAATGTCATACTTCTGGCATCACTTAATGGTTTTTGGCATGTTATTCCAACAGTAGTCCCTATTTCATACTATAAACCTGCCATTACAGAGTAGAGGGTCAGTCAGAGAGTAAATGAATTAATGTCTGGAGGATTTTGAGCCTTGCCACAGTTTTTCAAGTAGCAAAAACAAGCTCAATGTATTTTATGGGGTAGAGCAACACACAATAGTGGATTACATTAAAGTGGAAGGAAATTGCTGAATCTTAAGGTTTTAAAAAAATAAATAAAAAAAAAGTAGAAATCTGAAAAGTGTGGCATGCATCTGTTTCCAGCTCCCCTTACTTAGGTAAGTTTAAATTAAATAAAGCTAAATGATTGCCATTGCAGAAAGACTGTCACGACTTAGTGAAGGAGGTTGGGATCCTTCAGCCAGGGCATCCCTGGCAAAATGGCCGAGGGGACGGGGGGACGGGGGGAACGGGGGGAAGGGGTCTGACTGGGAGCGAACTCAGAAACACACACCGGCTCACTTGAAAACTACAGGAAACTGTAAGAGCATATTTTAAAATCCTCACTGGAACATTGTTAGTTTCTAGGACACTTTTAAAACAAAAGGAAGAAATGTTTAACTGTGGATTAATGTGACAGTTTTATTTAAACCTTAAAGTAATAGAGCTTATGGTAGAAAGTTTGTCAAGAAAGTTTTAAATGGTTTCAATTTGCTTCATATCTAATTTGAGCAAATATGCAATAATATTTCCTGGTTTAAAAAGTCTAAACAAGAGCTCGCAGGGTCAGTTTATAGCGAATTAAAACAGGTGAATTGTGTGATTTTAAAAAATATTTTTTAAGGTAAGTTGAAAATGTATTTTACGTTTAAAGCATAATGTTTGCAGAAGAAACGGGGTCAAAGGTGAGGAGTTCCACTGAAGCTATGTCCGTACGTTTATGGTTGTCCTGCTAGTAGGTGTCCTAGTCTCAAGTGCTTCACAGCCTCTAAGAGGATTTCTTCCAGGATTACCTACTATTTAGCTTCATCCCTCTTCCTATCAGCTCTGACCAGCTTCCCACTCCTGGCTGAAATAAAGTATCCCCACAGCATGATGCTGTCGCCACCATGTTTCACAGTGGGGTCGGTATGCCGCCGTGTGACTCGCTGTGCTAGTTTTCTGCAACACAGCATTTTGTGTGCCGGCAGAAATGTTCTCTGACCAGATCACCTACTTCCATACGTTGACTACGACGCAATTATGCAACTTCTGAAGGCACTGGATTTTATTTAGGGGTACCAGGGTAAAGGAAGACACATACATACCACTCTTATCAGTTTATCTGTGAAGGTTGTTGAAAACTGTAGCCTTCTGGTCACATTTTACAAAGTTACGTAAAATCCCAAGAAAATGAATTGAGGTTTGAATTTTAGGGGTATAAATAATTTTTTTAGACAGACTTTTCTGATGTAAAGGTCAAATCAGGTGCAGAAGCAGCAGTTTGCCAGAAAACTTTTTTTTTTTCTTTTCCCAAATGACTTGACGTGCAGTTTACATTTTATTCAGGATTGTGGGCGCAGCTAATGAAGACGGTGGCAGGTCGACCTACGCACGCGAGTGACTCATCCACATGCTGATTAAGGGATCTTCCTAACGAGGAACCATCAGTAAAAGGCAGGATCGCTCCCACTGCACAGACCACAGCGTCGTGTTTATCCAGCTGCTGGTTTGGGGTCTCGAAGACCCCTGCTCCTGTCCTGTCTATCTGATGGACGTGAACAAAGAACGGAGGAGGAAGATGGTAATTTAATCCCTGCTCTGCTGTTTTGCTAATGTAAAATCACTCTATAGCCATATGTTAAAAACTAGTGCTTAATCTAATCTTATTTCCAGACATGAGAAATAATGTGTAAAACATTTAGAAAAAAGTATTAGGTTTGCATGTTTCTGTGCAGCTCTGCCAGCAAGGAAATAACATACAGTTCAGTGTGCTCTGGGACGGAGCGAGCGTTGAACCTCGGCTCACCCACATCGATGGGGATTCGGCGCCCAACAGGAACGGACATATGGCTCAGCGGTTTGGAGCCGAAGCAAGCCGGAAGCAATTGAGACTGAAATAAATAAAGAAAAAGTGATGAAGCCGGCAGCGATAGAGGTCACAGGGAAGCATGAGGGTCGTGTTCAGTTCCTCGGCCTTCTTCTGACAAGGTTAAACACGCCGCGAGTGAAAAATCCTCCTAAATGAGACAAATGAAACAAGAAAAACAAAACGGTTACCAAGAAGATAATGCAAGTTGAGCCTAAGTGCGTGATTTTGGGGTTTGCGTGTCCGATGGGAGATCCAAGTCAGAGCCCAGCTGCAGCAGGCAGGATGTACAGACGGCTACTTTCCAAACAATCCCCCAAACTCCTTCATCTGACATGACAGTGAGCATTTAGCTGGCCAGTGGCTCTGCTGTAAGTCTATCATTCTGGGTGGGAGGGGGGGTTAAATAGTTTAACTGGAACCGCGTAACGTTCTTAAACGATTTTCTTTGTGTGGTTAATACTGTGGAGGCTCTCAGAATGCAGACATTTAAGGGGAAAACCATCCAGGTTTGTGACGTTGCTCGAAAGGAAAAGGTTTCAGTATGAAAGTTTCACTGCTCTCATTCCTGGTTTCTGCTGGTCTCCATCCGTGGTTCCTGGTTCTCAGCTTCTTCCCGCGTCAGTAGATGGACCTCTTCTTAGCTGCCACGTTCCAAACAACAGTCTTAATCTGTTACACCACACTCTGTGCAATGCTTAATTTTCTTTCCACTTCACAATTTAGTACCACCTTATGAAGATAATGGGAACGTTCAGGAGCTGCGAATGCTTTTGCAAGGCAATGTATTTCGATAAATATGCAGGGTATCTGCTTTCTAGGTATCAACAGAAAGAAAGCCAAAACATTCTTGTTCCCCAAGCTGACTTTGGGATCAAACTGGATACGTGTGGATGTCATTTCATACCCCTGAATCTCATTAGTGAGCATATTATAATCCAACAGAGACATGTGTGGACTGGATTTTTGGAAGAAGGTGTAGCAAAGTTTCTTTTTAGATGATAAGAAGCCAGATATAAGACATTTCTCTACAGGGAAGCTTCCCTTAAGGGACAGGGTCATTTAGAGTTTAGTTAGTTAGTAGCTTTATCTGAGTTTATTAGGCATCGCCGTCCAAAATGAGCACATTAAAGAGCAAAAAGGTCAAAAACTCTAACGATCAAGAAATGTAGGAAATAGAACAAAGCTAATTAAGGCATCACATGCCACTGATGTTTAATCCAGTAGAATAGGTGATGTGTGATATTGTTTTCATCTTTTAACACTATATTTACCCAGTAGAGTCCCGCTCTCCGCCCGCTTTGGTTCTGCGACGGCAGCCTGACAATTTAAGGTTTATAATGAAATTGTGCTGCCCATGTTTGTTTGAGACTAGAACAGAATGTTTTGCATTTATTGGGAGCAAGGACCAACTTTAGCAGCCTTCCTTCAGCCAGCTGACTGGCAGTGTGCAGTGGCGGGTCAGGGAGAGGCAGCACTGCTACGTCGGACACTTGGACACCTTCTTTGGCATCTCATTAAAAGGACTTTAATGCATAGTAACAGTATGACAGAAAATGTTAGCGCTTTTATTTTAGCTTGATATAACTTGATGCTGGTAACCATACTTAGAAGCACTGTCTGCAAATTCTCAAATTCTGTCTGTAGACTTCCTTTGGTTCTGAGAGGCCTGCAGATGGACAGAGAGGTACCCCCACAGTAAGTCTGAACTCTCTCTGGCCAGAAAAACAGCCATTTTATTTGCACACTGAACACCAGCGTCTTCCCAACCCAGTGCAGGAATAATGCCCGCAGTCTGACATCACTCATTAAACACATTGAGACTGACAGCTCATCCCACAGGGTTAGTCTGGTTTCTCCACATACACACACAGAGCGTCTGGTGCCAGCCATGGCCACAATATATAAACTGCATGTGTGTGTGTAAATATTTCTGCAGCCCTGTTTGTATGTGCAGTACATTTTTGGAGCATATTTATGTTTTTCATCAAGGAGAAAGTCAGGGAGGCCACCTGTTAGTAGAAAGGTTGTTGGTTCTGTGAGTCACACCAGCTTTCGGCTGAAGAACCCAATTTACAGATCTCACGCTATGCTGGAGTCACCTTTGGGGAAATGCTGTCAATTTTCTGCAATTTATGCAATGCTTTGGGTGGGTTAGGGTTAGGGTCCAACCTCAAAGTCTTTGAGCTCATCACTAAAGGGGAGCGATCACAAATACCTGTAGAAACATCCAAAAGGCTGGTCAGTAATTGTAAGAGGAGCAAGGCTGCTGTTAGGCTACTAGAGATCATTTAGAAGGCTACAAATAATTTCCAACATGCCATTTTAAACTCAAACCTCATTAAAAACAGATCTGTTCATACTCCTTTTATATTGTTTTATCCAATTCCGTCCCAACCTGGGTTACCCGTTCTTTAGCACTGATACTGAAGATGAATTATTTTGTAATGTTTTGCATCAGGAGAGGCTTGTACTACAGAGATTGGACATGTGTTCATTCCCAGGATTTTTGTTTTTTTAATGTTGGGTCATGAAAGTCATGCATTTATTGCAGTCAAATTCTGTTGGCCATGCAGGACGCATAAAACAACATTTAACGACATCTCTGGATCAAAGCCAGTGCTTCGGAGACTATGTGAAATTGTGATAAACTGCTGGAGATAAGAACCTGCACCCTCACGACTCTGCATGGGTAAGCGGGTTTAGACGATGGATGGATGGTGATATATGAACTGCATATGAATGAGTATTAGCTTACCAGCAGTTGAAGTAGCCAGAATTACACTTGAATTATCAGGTGGTAATGGTCAATGCTGCAAACCTGTTGAAAAGGAGGCTCTGACAGTTTGCCGAACCTCTTATCCAAGACGTTCTCTCCTCAGTTGTGAAAAAGTTGACCAGATATTCGTCCACGGTGTTGAAGGGGTCATGGGAGTTTGGTTGTACATTAAACACATGTTTTTTGGACCTGGAAAAGACGTAAGACTGTGTCTATCAAGGAATTATGTGAGGTTGCTGCACGACCATGGCACCTGGGAACATTTTAAGGGCCCTAGTATACGATCAGGATGTCTCTTGGGTGCCTCTATATGGAGGTTTACTGAGCATGTAATAGTGGGAGGAGAACCGGGTGCAGACCCAGTCCCCTAAGGAAGAACTACATTCCCTGTATGTCTGGGAAGTCAGAAAATACATGTTTTATAACTAAGACTTTATTTTAAGGTTTTTGTCCGTCACTCATTTCATATTCCATAATCTGACAAATATTTATTTTAAAACAGTACAAACGTAAAGGAAAAATAAAGAAAAAAGTGAAGTATTTGGTAAAAACAGAAAAATTAAACTATAACTGAATTCAATTGAAAATTCAGTTTTTCAGGAAACTTCTATGCTTTGTATGTCAGACCAGAGCTGAAGCAATGCTGTCAGTCAGTTTAAAGATTGCTTTGTGCTTGACGCACGTACATTGCGCCCGGATATGCGACGTGCGGACACGTCTGCAGCATGTGCTTGGAAATAAAGGCATCTTTGTCATTCGGCCCATAAAGATCATTGTGATAATCAAATTAACAATTCCTGGACAGAAATCGCCGTCGCTCATAGAGGAAAGTAAGAGGCTTAAATGTTGGAAAAGACTGTGTTTTCTACTTGTATGTGTAATGGGGTGTGGTACGCTTGGCGTAGGAGTACAACGCTGCCCTCTAGAGTCTAGGAGAATAGTGCTACTTTGGAGGAAAAGCTTGCACGGACCATTAATGCTGCAGACGTGTCTGCACGTCTAATTTCTGCGTGGAATGTACGTGTGTCAAGCATAAAGCAACCTTTACTTTCTCCCAAGAGTGACAGCGATTGCTGTCCAGGAATTATTATTTATTTATTTATTTATTTATTTTTTTCCCCCCAGTGTCCTGTCTAGCAATGTGGCAATAGGAATTGATGTCTCAATGCCAGATAGAGCTCGACAGATTTTGCTTTTACAAGTGGAGCGAACAGCTTTCGCCACAGTGCTCCACTTGATTTATGCTTGTAAATAGCTTTATTATGATTCCTGCAAGGAGAATTTCAAATTATATGGACATGACAATGGGAGAGTAAAGGAAGAACAAGAAGTGAAAGAGAAAGAAAAGAAAAAAAAAGAGTAGAGGTGAAAGAAAGAGGAGATAAAAGGGAGAGAATGATAAAACCTTCTCCGTCTGCTCCGTCACCTGGAAAGAGAGATGCAAAAAGAACAGCACAACCAACAGACATAAAGCAACAAATACAACCGAATAACACCTAGATGCCATTGCTAAATCATATATATTATTATGTAAGCTGACATGTGTAATGTGATGCTTGAAAAAAGAAAGTGAAAGAACATAAATAAATAAATAAATAAATAAATAAATAAATTATAAGATTACTGTATATAAGTGAACATTTAATACCTGGGACCCAGCACCTGTGGGAGTTTGTGAGAGTGCACTAGTTTAGGTGAAAATTTTCCAAAAGGAAATAGCTTGATAGTGATTGTGGAGAACCAAAGGCCCGCCTTCCCCGAGCACAGAGGCAGGAGTCAGGGGACCCATAACCCCGGACTCCCAAAGGGGCCCCTAAAGCAGGTCGCCCAGGAGGGGCCGACACAGGATATCTGCAACCCCCCCCCCCCCCCCAAAGAAGGAGCAGAGACGACCCCGAGGAAATCCCCCTGCCACCGCAATGCCGACGCCCTCAAGAGCCGCGGGGACGAGCCCGTGGGCTCCGCCGGCAGCCAGCCCTGCTGGAGTGGACCCGGCCATGGGCCCCGGGGGCCAGAGGCCCCAGGGGTGCCCCGCCCCCGCGACGGGGGCCCCGGCCACCCCCCGGGGGGCCAGGCCCCGCGAAGAGGCCGCCGGGAGTGGGCCGACGCACGCCTGGGAACCCGCCCCAAACCCGAAGCCAACCAATGCGCCAGAGGGCCAAGGCGCCCGCCAACGAAGTGGAGGAGGGCAGGACGTGGGGGGATGGGCTCCGCACCTAGCGGAGACTTGAGATGTTTTTGGGAGAGGGAGCGGACCACACCCATACCTGGGGAAAAAAAAAAAAAGAAAAAAAAAAGGAAAACTCATTCACACCATCCCTCCCTTGTGCCCCACTCACCACACACAGATAAAAAAACGCTGTACACACATTCCCACATAACACTCGCATCCAACACTGACCAAAAGGGGGGGGTCACCCCAAATCGACTATACGACTGCTTGTGCCCGACCCCCGGCCCCGGACCAGACGCCCCCCGGACCGGGCCCCCCAGAGAGGGCGGGCCAACACGGCCCGCACGAGCCACCCCACCGCTGTCCAGGAATTATTAACAATTTCATCTTTATGGGCCGAATCATAAAGATGTCTATATTTACGAACTTCCACCAGGAGAAGCTCATGCTTGTTCGCCATGTTTTCCCATGCGGGACTGTCCGCGTAGTTAGGAAGTCTCCCAGGTGCGAGGAGCGGAAATTTTTGGCCGTTCAGAGGGTAGTGGTAGCCAAAATTATATAACATAGCCACGTTGACCTCGTGAATGCATCAAGCATAAACCAGGCTTAACCCTTCATCGATACACATCAATTTCAGTCACTGGATCTTGCTTTTTCTCCCTTCATGCTTTTTGCCTTTTCCTTTGCCAATTCTGCCAAACAAATTAGGGCCAAAAAGTACTGAGGCAGCACATGCGATTTCACATCTTTCTTTGGTCTTCCCTTGCATTCTCATCCATCTTCTATTTTCCATTTCTCAGTGCTATCACCAACTCCTGCTTATGGGAGATATACAGTTACTGGCCCCAACTGTTCTCTCTGTGTGAGCTAGCCCCCATGACCGTCTGCTCCGTTCAGTTCTTTGTTTTGTTTGGGTCCAGCCAGTTGCAGCAGACTGAATAAAGAAGTAGGAGATATGGACCATATATAATGGATGTAGACACATCTGTTCTCGGCAGCTGAAACGTCAGGAGGATCATAAACTTAAGTTTATGATCAAGTTTAACTTGGATGTATATCTAAGAATCTTGAATCTCTATATGGCAGCAAACATGTAAGCCTTAATTGGACATGCTGACAGGAGGGGTTTTTTGTCTCTATGCAAAAAAGGGAGTAAAGCAACTTGTAGGAATTAATCAGCCTTTGTTGGCAGATTGAGATCTCGCAGCCTTAATGTGATGTTGAAGAAGATGGAAACTAAAAACATTCCTAAAAAAAGAAACAAACCAAGTAGCCAAAGAACCTTAAAATAACCTTACACAATAAACGTGTGAGATCTTGCCTGCAATCCTGTTCAGAAATCTCCTGAGAGATCATCTTTCATCACCTCAGACCCAATCAGGAATACTCATTAGCACAACATAAATCAGTCAGGTCCTGGGGCCATGTTAGTACAATTTGCCTAAAACTGTGTGAAGGCGCAGAAGTGTTGTGTTTGGAAGAAATGAATATGTTGTAGAGTTGTATGCATCTTGTAGATCCGGAGATGTATCTTGTTGGAGTTGCTGCAGGGGTATGTGATGTAGAGGATGCTTTACAGGACTTTCAGCTCCCTGTACAGCCATAGGAAGAGGCTGGTCTGTTTTCCAGGCACAATGTCAAGCTTGGTCCCAATGCAGGTTGGACTCCACCTGAACTAGTCCACAATCCTGTTGGAGGTTTTTGTCGTCAGGATCTCATGGCGTAGTTGTGGAAAGTAGTGTGTCTGGTTCCCAAACCTCAGGGTCCCATTTTCGCTATTTACAGATGATGCTGTGTTGAGCTTGCTCTCTTGTTCATAAGTGGTTGTAAGATGGAGCAGAAGATGGTTTGTTTGCAGTAATGTAATGAGCTTTTGAGATTTTCTGGGCAGTCCCACTGATAGAAGACCCTGGGGCAGATTCTGAAGTTGCTGGAGGGACTACTGATTCTATCTGGCCTGGTAACCCATTGGGAGAATGAGCTGGAGAGTGTCTCCCAGAGCATGCAAATAAAAGATTCATTTGATTTAGAAAAAAAACTCCAATTTGCTGGACTAGAGTTAGCCGCAACTTCCATTTTGCCGTTTTAAAACAAGGGTTTTAAAACTCCAGTCTTTAATAGCTACCCTTTTTTAAATTGTCGATGACAATAAGCACATCTTTAGCCATGAATGATTCCATGCACTCTTTGTAAGATCTTATACATATTCATAGATCCTTTGTCTAAGAAGCACAATCTGAATGAATCTAAACATGAGACAAGATTCAAAAGATAAAAATTGTACACTATAAGCATAAGTCAAAACCATCTTTTTCACAGTTTACAGTCTCCACTGTGAAGGTTTATCTCTTTAACAAAATAAAACATTGGGATATTTAAGTTTATTTTATTTTAGCCTCTGTCTTACTGAAAATAACGATTGGGTTCCAACTCTCCAGTTGCAGCTCTTGGGTTTAGATGAAATTTCAGGAGGTTTAGTACTGTACCGCCAGTCATAACTAACCTCTCACCTTCAACAATCTGTCAGGACACTCCCTCGTTGATTAGATTTCCTGCTGCTCGGGAATATTGTCAGGAATATGGAGATGGAAAACAGAGGGTCAAAAGGATGAAGGCAGGGAGAACAACTCTGGATGGAAAAAGAGGGAACAGAGTTGACGCGGGTATGTGAGCACCTCAGATGCCTTTGCAGTTCTCTTCATTTCACACATGTGCTTTATCAGAGAATATGGGTTAGACAAACACATTCCTGCCTCAGGACATTCAGATCTGTATGGACGTACTAAAAATGGGAGGAAGGAAGAGGAGAGGCAAGCAGGCAGGGCAAGATTTAGTCATAAAATAAGATGAGGAATGAAAAAGTAACTCTTTAATAAGAGGGTTATCTGAAGCGGTAGTTTGAGCTGGTGTCTTCACAGCAGAGGTAAATCACATCGGGCTCTTGTGCAACATCTTAGCCACTCTACTGGTGATGGATCTACCTCCCTGAAAGATGACGTTCCAAAACATTTTCTTTCTCTTGCTGTTTAAATTAGTCAGTTCACTTTTTCCACCTTTATATGAACCTACTGAAAAGAGAGGACAACAATATTTCAGCCCGAAGATCAACTCTTTGGGATTTAATACTCCCCTTTGGGCCTCCTAACATCCCATTAAGACCTTTCCTTTTGGGGGGACAGATTCTTATGCTAGGTCCAAAAATGTTTTCTAACATGTGTGAAGGTGTCACAGCAGATAAAGGCCTTTACAGACACGGAGTGGGACTTGTTAACTGTCCTGCTGACATGAACCATGAAGCCATTCAAAGTGCTGTGCGAACGCCACGTAACAAGATGGCAATTAAAGTTCTGGGTCACCGTTTGTGATCGTGTCCGTGTTTTTATTCAAACGGCTGCCCTTCTACTCAGCAACACTTAATAAAGCTCCCCCTAGATATTCAATAAACCCTTTGGAATGGGTTCCTTTCCAGGGTATTCTGGTAATTATGGTGCTGTGCTGGGACACTGACCATTGCCACAGGGAGTTGACCTAATTCTCTGTTTACTGACCGCCCCATTTAGCCTTTTAACAATGATTTGTTTGTGAGGAGAGCTTTTTCTTTGAAGCATCAGTGTGTCAGTGTGTCAGGGGCCGTGGGGTTGAGTGACGCAGTTTGCCGATGGGTAGCGACTTCCTGTCATCAATCTGTGCCGGACACAAACCATGCCTTAGTGTGAGAACGTGTTGACAGATGAAACAAAGTGATCCGACATCAACCCCCACGCTCTACTGTATTATAACTTGTTCCAGAGGGATGTCGACCAATAAGTCGTTGGATCATTGACCGCAAGACAGACACTAAATCCACAAAGTCCCCCCAAGACCCCCTTTAATAAAAACCATTATTCATTCTACATGCTTTACAACATAAGATAACAGCATGAATCAGGAAACGTTTGGTTCGCAGTAGATTTGACTTTTCCCCTGCAAAAACAGCTTTCCTCCAAGTCCCTTCAAAATATCCTTGATGGATCATACTGTAGGCACAGTCCTACAAACCAACTAGTCAACGTCATTGGTTTCCCTGGATCTCCTGAATGTCAAAGGGCTTTTGTAAAAAGATTAAGGTGTTTTGCTCACTTAGAAGATGAAGATATCAATTATTAGTCAGACCTTATTGCTAAACCCTGAATGTGAAATTCGAATTAAATCGTTCAATAGAATGATTGCCTTGAAAGTTAAAACAGGTTTTTAATTTACAATTCTTAACTCTGAAAGAGTTTTTATACCTTTTCTTTTCATCTGTTGTGTACATCAACATGACGTACCCCACATTATCCTCTATCCACCTCTGGCTGGCTGAGCAGGTCTTCCTCACAGGTCCTCTCCTCTCCAGGAAGCACACACAGCTGAAAGGAGAGCTAAATGCAGAAAGAATCGGCAGTACAGAACAAGTTAGCCTGACCACCACCAGATGTTTCACCGAAGTAGATCACCCTACTGGATTTAGTTGCAATCCACATTTTTGTTTGCATTGAATGCATGTTGCTTTTCTCTTTTGGTGTAAAGCTTTGCAATATTTTTATTCATCTTCTACCTCTTCGACAGTGACGGCAAGAAAAATATCCAACCTACTGTAGCTCTGGTTCAAAAAGATGGGAAACAAATATTTCAAGCGAAGTGACAGTCTCCCAATCTGAGTGAAGATTTATACTCATGCTAATGTCACTTGGACCATTAAGTTCGTGTCCCATGAATATCTTCTGTTTAATCCCACTAGTGTCTAAGACTCAGCATGTGTCTCGATTTGGGAGACTGTGCAGTTAATCAGTGACAATAACAGTCCATTTCTGGGCTGCCACTAAGGTCACAGCAGATAAAATCCTCCAGAGCAGAAAGACAATGTTGCTTCAGTTTTAAGATATTTAGCATAAGGATATTTCCCCCCCTTCTTAGATCATTTATCACTCAGGAACCACAACAACATAAAACACATTAGTAATTTGGAAAGAAATTACTTTTTATTCTTTTACCAAATAGACTGATAATAAACCAGTGGGGTTTCAAATGGTGCGCATGCAGTGAAAACTGTAAATATCTGAGCAGAACACTTTTCCGCTGAGCTAAAACCAGTGTTCTGGCTGGACAGCTGCTTGTGCAAAGATTTCCCCATCAGCCAAACAGAGAGACAGACTCCGGTCTGATTTCGGACCACAGTCTGGCACTTGTTCACGTTTTGTTGTGGTGGTTCTGGTGTTGAAAGCAGACCCATCTACTGTGGTTCAGAGACTTTGAATTCTTGCACCCTTTTATCTCCGTCTCCACACATTAATGTTGGGGGTCAGAACTCTGTTGTTTGTTGTTTGTCTCTTTTTACTTTTAAATTATTAAGTAGATATTAGGGTAGTTTTCGCTTACCTTAATACCAGATCGCAATGATTTTTTTTCCTTCATATTTTATGTCTTTATGATCTGTTGGTCTTAAATATACTGTTTCTTTATCCTGAAAAATGTACAAAAACATTTCTGATACATGTCACTGAATTCATTATGAGATTTATCGGTTCGCCAACATTTAGTTTGGAGTGGCATATCAACACGACAGCATAATTTAAATCCAGCTGCAGGTAAGTGTAAAAAATCCAAGGTTTATTAAATGTAACATTCGCCGTACGCTTTACTGAGTATTGTGCTAAAACAAGGCCTTTCAAAGCACGCAGTTGCAGAAGACAAACGTCAAAGACACGGAATTGACCTTTGACCTTCGAGACCCGGGACAATCCCTTTAAGCCTAGAAGCCAAATCCCTTGAAAGAAGTCTTTCTAAACACTAAATAAATGATTGGGCGAGGGAACTTTCCAAAATATATTGAATTTCAAGCCAGGGTGAAGGACAAAATGCAATGCTTGATTGAATTAGGATGTTTGTCTCTTACTACTTTGCGGGGTAACTTTATAAATGAGGAATCCAAATGGGGTGTGTTTGGCTTTTTCTGCTGTGCATTTAGGGGTATTAGTGGGGTGGGAACATGATCCTGGAGACTGCCTTGCATCAGCAGCCATTAAGTTGCGGATGATGAAAAACAGAGCCTCTGGACACTATCAGAGTGACTCCAGGGCGAAGGAAGTGATAGAGGAATGAAAAGTTCGTGCTTGGAATAAGAGTCTGTATCCTTAATGATATGCAGACAAAGGCTACGCTTTGTAAGTAGAAGCTCAAGAGCGGTGTATAAATATTGGTGGGAAAATAGAAACTTTGTGATATTCTGAAGTCAGTTTGGCAGAACCGAACCAGTAAATGCTCAATTTTTACATCACTCAACACGCCATTAACTTTATCCAGGCCCTCCAATGAGAAATGGCGTTTCAGGAAAAGATCTCAGCGGATGTCCGAGCGCAGCTAAGCGTTAAGCTGTGAAGTTTCGGGTTCACCCTCGAAGCGAGGTGGAACCAGCACTTGTGGTGAGGTCATGGTTGCTTCAAGGGATGAGGACATGCGAACAGCTGCGGCCGCTGACCTTGTGCTCTGGCTCTGGCTTTGCTTACACCAGTCCCACTGTGAGAACGTTGGTTTGGCACCCACTGCTGACATTGCCACACGCTAATACAGTGAAAGAGGAAAATAATTTGTAGGCTGGAGAACAAGCAATTGTGCTATTAAGTGGTGGCTGTGTTTGTGGATCTACAGTAGCTTGTTCAAAGTATTCGTACCCTTTGAATTGTTGAAGCTATGGCCACAAACTTGAATGCGTTGTTTTGGGATTTAAAGCGATAGATGGACACAGAGTAGATCAGGGAAACATTTGGGTCTGGACTTTGACTGGGCCATTCTCCCACAGGAATATGCTTTGATCCAAGCCATTACATTGAAGCCCTGGCTGGATGTTTAGGGTCGTTCCCCTGCAGGGTTAACCTTTGCCCCAGTTTCAAGTCTTCTGCTGCGTCTGACAGGTTTTTCTTCCCAGAAAGTTCTGAATTTATCTCCATCTATCTTTGCTTTAACTGTGACCAGCTTTCCTGTGCTTGCTGAAGAAAACCACCCCCACAACATGAGGTTGCAGCCATCATGTTTCCTTGTGGGAAATGGTACTCTTCATATGCACTTTTTGTTTCCCTCTATATAGTGTTTTGCTTGTAAGGCAAGAAGTTCAATTTCAGAGCAACTCCTTCCTCATGTTCACCATGTCCCAACATGGCTTTTGGATTAAAGTCTTTCAACATTAGCTTTCTTCTCACCACTCTTCCTTAAAAGCCAAATTTGTGGATTTCAATTGACAGATTGTTCTACATGAGCTGCATATTTCTGCTGCTCCTCCAAAGTTAACATGGGCATCGTGGCTGATTCTCAGATTAAAGCCCTTCTCACCTGGTCATGTCTTGGCAGACTTGTTCCTCGGTCCTCATGATGTGTGTTTGCCTACAAACCTGAGACTTGAAGAGAACAGATGAAATTGGATTGGTATTTTATTAGATATAGCTTTATCTTTATATTTTGTCAATTTTCTTCCACCGCACAATTATGCACTAGTTTGCTTTGGTCTGTCCCATAAAAAACAAATAAAATGCCTTGAAGTCTTTGGTTTCTCCATGACAAAATGTGGAACAAGTATGAGTATGAATATCTTTACAACCTCATCAAGAAGAAGATGGTACTATGGGGGAAAAAAAGCAAAATCTCTCGACTTTGAGTCCTAACCCAACCCGAGTGACCAGACTGAGTCATTGTGGATAGCTATTCTCCCTCGTCGTGCATCCCTCTTTTCAACCCTGTCTGCCCTCGCTAAAACTTCCCCGTCAGCATTTTAGGAGATGCAAAAACACACAGAGGAACGCACAGAGTCCAGATTGTCTCCAGATGTTCAATTGAAGAGAGACATAAATAGGATAACAATGGCAAAGGGGAGAATCATAGAGGCGAGCTGAGCTGGGGTGTTTGGCTTGTTTCTTTCTCTGCAAACTATAAAATATACACTAGCCCACTCACATATACATCCAGATACAGGAAAAGTCCAGTGGAAGGACCAAGTGTTGTATTACTACCAAAACATAAGGAGCTTATTTTCTGTACCTTGTTCAAAGGCTGAAAATTGTCATCTTTAGTGTTAAACTTCCAGAGCCCAAAACATGTTAACTTTGATAGAGATTAGTGACCTGGATGAAGCAATCCAATCCTTCCTGGTTGAGAACCTTGGCCGCAGGCACGAGGGAGCTACCTGTCATTTGGGCCTCTTCACAATCTACTAAGAACGCCTCCGAAGACACAAAAACCAAAGCGGAGAACCAGAAGTTGCTAAATCAGATTCTCCACTCCTCTCCGTTATGATCAACACAAACAGGATCTTAGACGAGGGACAGCCCCGGTGGAGTCTAACCTGGAAAAAAAGCTCCATTCTGTGCTGAAAATGGAAGATAGCTCTTTCTTTGGACATAAAAGCACCAGACAGACCTTAAAAGCAACCCAGGTAATATATACTGCTAGCTAAAGCCAGGCCACACTCTGAAAAGTCTCTTTAACAAAACGGTTCTGTGAAATGACCACAAAGATGTTGCCTCCATTTGTTAATGAATCATCCATTGTTGCAGCCACCTTCCTCATGCCAAACCATCTTTATTTATAAAGCGCTTAAAAACAGCCAACAGCTGAAACGAAGTGCTGTACATCGCTACAAGCTAAAACACATCCATTAAAAAACGAAGGTAAACAGATAATGCATGAAAACGCTTAAAAGAAACAATAAAACCAGTTTAAAACGAAAGCTTAAGTCTCGCTAGTGGAAAAAGCCAAAGAATAATGGTGGGTTTTAAGGCGAGTTTTAAAAAGTGGGCAGTGAAGGAGCCTCTTTTATGTGCAGGAGCAGTTATCCTATAATTGAGGTCCTCTTAGACCTCGGTACCCCCAGGAGATGCAGTTCAGCTGACCTGAGAGGGCGATTAAGAATGACGAAGCTCAGAGTGGTACGGTGGGGCAAGGTTGTTAAAACACTTAAAAATGAAAATAAGAATTTTAAAATGAACTCTAAAATGTCCTGGTAGCCAATGGAGTGAAGCCAGAATTGGGGTAATATGCTCTGTTTCTGGAGTTCCTGTTGGTCCGTTTTGAACCAGCTGTAGACGAGAAAGAAAAGACTGATTCACTCCAACATAGAGTCCTTTACAGTAATCCTGGCGGGATGATATAAAAGCATGGATCACTGTTTCAAGGAGTTGTCTTGACAGAAAGAATTTCAATTTTGCCAGCTGCCTTAAGTGATAAAAACATGATCCAACATCTGATGTGAGCTTCCATTCTGAAACTCTACCAAAGGGAGCATTTACCAGGATTGATGTGGAGCACTATATGTAAAACGTGTCGGATATCTTCCCCAAACAGCACTTTTGCAAGAACTCAGTGTAGCAACGGGCTACATAACTACTAATAATGCTAAGACCACGCTGTCTATAAAAATATGTGATTATTCACTGACGCAACCATTCGGTGTTCAATTCCCCCCTCTACTATTTTTGCTACATCTCTCCTCCATTTCTATCTCAGCCCATTTCCTGTCTGATTACTGTGAATAAGGGCCAACAAAAAGTTAAAACAAGGTGAAACACTGAATATGTCACGATAGTTCACAGGACTTTTTTTATTTTCCACCATTGCCGCTTCTGCATGAAGTGGTGTTTATTGACAACAAAGACTGTGTTGGTCTTTGTGTCGGCCTTATACCAGAATGATTCCCTGTTATACTGCAGTTCCAACACCCAGTGACAACTGTATCTAGGTCGGGTGACTGAAAAACTGAAAATGTATAGCTCTGTAGCAAAAAAATTTCCAAATAAGTCTTCACTACTAATTAAAACGGACCTCTGTGTTGACTCTTTACTGCAAAAATGACTGTGGTGTAAAAGTTATAAAGTAGTATTTATTTTTTGCAGCAGAAGATGTCTTAAGGGCAGATTAGCCTCTCTGATTAGAGGAGAGCTTAGTGAAAAATTACCTTTATCTCTAAACTGAGACAACTATGTTGTTTATATTAAGATAGTAAGATACTGACTGCTAATAACAGCTCCATATCAGATAATAGTTACTTTCTTTATTAAGTTGTCATTCATTTTACCGCTTTGCATTTTAGGACACCCTAACATGGATCCTGCTTTTAGCCGTGACTCGTCTCCATGTAATTTGAATGTTGCTCTGAAGTTTATACTGGCTTTGTTCCTAGATTGGGCAGCAATTACTTTTCCTCTGCAACTTTGTAGTTTAAAGCCAGACACTGAGCTCTGGTCTGGGGCTCAGAACAAAATGAATGGGCCGGTGTAGCAGGGCTATCTGGTGAGATCAGCCAGGTAAAATTGCATGGCGCTTGTCACAGATGAACCCTGCGATAGCTGCGCAGTTAAATCCAGGATGTTGCTGCTTTGTCTGCCAGGGTCAGACTAATTTCAGTTCAGCCAGACAAAGCGGACGACGAGGAGTTCAACCAACCGGTTCTAACATATAAGGCAAGGTTTTGATGTGGCATTATAGAAAAATGACATAACACCTACTACTATGGTGAAACACCCTGATTCAACCTTTTTTTTGTGCCTCTTTGTGGATTAAGTCTTGTCAAATTATAGTGACAGGTACTGGCAGCGGGTTACATTCGCATTCCTCGACCTGGAACATTTTCCGAAAGATTCGCACGTGATGTGTTCACGGATACTCTCACGATAGAGGGTCTTTTGTTTGTGGAAGGTATCAGGCAGGAGGATGAAACTGGCTTAAGTCTGGTCAGGTTGGTACCTGCAGAAAGGGAAGAGATGTCAGGGCCGGCCTTCAATTTAAACTGCAGGAGGCAGAAACCTCTTTGCAAGAGATAACCGGTTATCAGCAGGATAAGAGGAGTAATGGCACTTTTAGTTTAATGTTTGAATTTCTGTGCAGAGTCAGTTTTGTCCAATTCTGACCGATTTGCTTTGACGTAGCTTTCAACAACCTGCAATCGAGTCCTTAAATGTCAGCAATGCTGGTGGAAAAACAGGCCCGGGAGACCGAAAACCATATGGTGTTTGCAAGGAACGACGACTGGACGAAGTCCAGAACAGGGACCCAGTTAATGGGAACCGGATGTTTCCTGCCAAGCAGACGGCGAGAAAGGAATAACAGAAGCCGAGCAAAGATATCGTCCGAAACCTTCCTTTTGTCTCTGACGTGGCGAGACAAACAGAGAGACGAGAAGACGGACAAGCTGCCAGCTGAACGTCATCTGGAAAATATTTTGTCCCCTCCTTGACAGATGTTCAGTCGGATTTGCAGTAATTAGAGAGTAATAAGAAAAACAGGCTTTCTATATGTTGAATTTTTGGGAATAATTAGCTAAAGCTGTCAAAACTGTATGAATCTCTGAAAGGCCTGGCTGGATTGGGGGATTTGTTTACAAGATGACACTAAATGAAGTTGACTATGTCAATTTAAAAGGCTACTTACACAATATAATTGCTAACTATAGCAAGAATATGCGCTGACATTGAGCAACAGCATTCTGTAGAAAGAAGCATGTGGGAACTCACTCTAGTTTAACTCGGGGTCCAAAAGGGATCTTAATGACTAGCTGCCGTTCAAAAAAAACTACAAGTGTCATTGCTAACCACATTCTTCACACACAACAGATTCCTCGGTTATGGGCTTTTTGTGGTTTATCCATTATTTTGCATTTGTCAACACTGTTTCATGTAGTTCATGAGTGATTCAGCAGAGGGAAATCCAGAGACCCATTGTATCCTGCAGCTAATTTTGACACATTTTTAGGTGTCATTTTCAGTGTGTGACCATTTGAACCTTTGTCCTACAGCCAGGACTGGAGGATTTCATACCAAAAGTGTTTCTGACACCTTCAATTTGTAATTGTAAAGGGCAAGAGGAACATGAAGGTTATGCAGTGTGTGCTCTTTGAGTGTTACTGTCCTGAGAGCCATAGAGGAGGTTTACTGGGCATGAGCTGTGGCTATTCACAGGACTAGTTTGGGTAGATCAAGGCTATTAATTTAAAATATTTTCAATATCAAATATATTGGCATCACAGAATAGATTAAAAGTATTAAACAAACCATAAGTGTCCTTCCTATTCTTTTAAAGCAGAAATGTAAATGTAAAAGCTTTTTTGACAACAGAAAAAAACTTTGTAGCCAAACTTCTCCTAAAAACAAGACCTCAGTACCATTTAGGACTGATTGCATGTCAAATAGACCTAAAGTCTCTGACTTTTGTTGGACGGGAATATGAGTGGATGAAAACCGAAGGACCACGAGGATTATCTATAATTGCTAAACCGGTTAAGAGAAGCAACTTTAAACAGTCTGTTGGAAACACTCTTTGCCCCAGGATTATGAAACTGAATTAAGTTTATCATCAGGGGTGAATGTACGGCACAAATCAGGCCACGGCTAGGTCAATTAAGTTGGGCAGGAAGTCAACAGACAGACCACTGAGGCAACCACAGAGGAGGTTTGTGAGCATTAAGTTTATCAGGTAGACGTTGCTTTGTTTAAGTGCAGTTTGTTCCTCCTCCACACAAGGATAAGTTACTACATAAATATTTCCTTTATGAACTCAAATTTAAGAGGACATGGTCATGCTATACATCGAAGCCCAAGTTTGACATTTCAGACGACATGCTGGCTCTTCAGAGTGCTATATTTGGTCAAATTATTGAAAAGTTAAGTGGAAGGAAAAGGTTTTGTTGACAAATTTGGAGGATTATGAAGGAAAGCTCATTGGGGACTTTGGGGTAGGTTTGTGCATGGACATATTTTAGTGGACAGACTTCCATTTAGAGCAGGGGTTCCAAAACTTTTCAGCCTGCAACCCCCAAAATGACAGTGCCAGAGACATGCGACCCCCTTTTGGCGGGTGGGAATCTTTTTTTTTTTTTTTTTTTTTTGGGGGGGGGGGGGGAATCATGAGTATGTCATAAAATTATAAGAATAACGTAGGTATTTGATAAGAATCCCTACAAAAATAATGCAAGCTTCCCTGTGTTAAAATGAGTAATGTTGAGCACTTTGTAAAGTTATGGTTTCCATTTCACAAGGAAGGAAATACTAAATCTTTTAGCCCATCAGCAGCAAATCATCTTTGGACCCCCAAGAGGTTAGGCTGTATAGTATACACTATGCTCATCTATTTTCCTAAAAAGCGACTATTGATGTTGTATCTAATCTGAAATTCTTAAAATTGCAGCTTCTCAGAAATAGTAGCCTGTCCCACTGCATCAGTCTCTGTATCCCAGAATCACTATTTTCCACAACGGCAACTATTAACGCCATCTGCAGAGCCATCATCAATATCCTCATCTTGAACCAGAACAAACATTCTTGGCATTTTGGAGACGTCCAGCAGTCCGAATGAACGAAAGCCCTTCACCGCCTGTTTTTCAGTGATTTAGCAGAAGGCCAAACTAGAACCACATGGCTGGATTTTTGTTTTCTCCCTAGAACCTACCGTGTTGACAGTTTGCACCAATATTCCCCTCCTAAAAAAGAAAAAAAAAACTTCATTCTTGACAGTGTTGTGCTGTGGGAAAAGCTCAGACATGCTGTTTATAAAGTATGTAGGTGCAATGTAGTATTTATTGACACAATGTAAGAGGGATAATCATCAGCTTAAGAGAGTTTCTGGGTGTGTCAGACTGTCAGAACTTATATCACGCATGCCATGTTAATGCATATATGAATCTGACTTGCAGCTTGAACATTTACAGATTTCTCTGAGTTACGACTTGAAGCTTTAATATATATTCTCTAGAATTTAATAAATGTAAAGTCAAAGGAAAATGAGAGAAGGAACATCTAATGGATTGCATATAAAATCCAGCACTAGTCAATGAGTGAATGCACTCCAGCTGTGGGCGACTTAATATCACTATAAGCAACACGGTTTTGTGACGGTTCAACTGTGGAAAAGTTTAAAACAGAGCTTGAAACATCTCACAGAGCAGTGATCAAGCCATCACCTGCAAATGGAAACAGTGTGGTGCAACTGCAGTACTACCAAGACATGGCTGTGCAAAAGGAGAGCAGTAATCAGAAGCGGGCAAGAGGTCCACGTCAACTCTGGAGGAGCTGCAGAGATCCCCAACTCTGGTTGGAGAATCTGCTAACAAGAGAAATGATAGTCGTGCACTTTACAAATTGATCTGTAATGGAAGTGCAGCAACAAGGAAGCAACTAAGAACTCCTGCTTGCCACATGCTATGATTGAGGGAGGGGACAGCAAACATTTTAAACATTTTGGCCTACACGTAAAATGCTACTTGTGGTTGAAAATGAATGTGCCGAGCAAACCGTACAAATGGTGAAGGCTTGTGGTGGCAACATGGTGCTGTGGGGATGCTTTTCTTCTGCAGTGACAACGGAAGACATCAGAGTTGATGGGAAGATGGATGAAGCTGGATAGGGGGCAGTGGTGGAAAGAAATCTTTTAAAGGTTCATATTCCAGCAATGAACTGGTAACAATGGTCCCACCATGTTTGAGTCAAAGTGTAATCGTGCTCTAGAAGAGCCCGATTCAGTGCAGGACTGAAGGAACTTTGTTCAGAGATGCTTCCCATCGAGCAGGGCTGATCTTTTTACCCAAAAAGGTTAAAAATCTCCTTTGCACCTAGACGAACAAAGTATAGCAAAGATAGTAGAGTAGAGACGTACCCCTAAAAGACTATTTAGCAGAGAAACCTGGTTCTACAGGTATTGATTCAAGGGGGCGATTACAATTATTGCTACAAAAAAACATTAATTTTACTTCCACTTCACAACCGTTGTATTGGAACATCATATTTAATCCCAACGAGATGCATGAATTTTATTGGTTGCGCGGACTATACACAATATATTCAGCTTAGGATGTGTTTATCTCAACTCTGAGTCAAAAGTGAAGTAAAGAATCTCATCTTATGATTTCTTCAGCGCAGGGATCAAGGAGGGGTACGATTCTGCTAAAGAGCGACTGGTTAACGCAGATCAAACACAATGTGGGCGTGTTGATGTTGGCTCGGCGTGCGAGTGTGTGAAAGAGGAAGCTGCTCCCGTCGCCAGGGGTGAAGAGTGATGCGTACAGTAGGCGTGTTTCCATGTGTGCGAGACCCCATAGGATAGCCCTGGCTGCTGCTAAGAGGGTCATTCAGAGGGGCGGACCCTCCCTTCCAAGCTTTCCGCTCCCTCCCTCCACGGCCCGCCGGACCTCCACCCAAGCTTCAATAGCTCTGTCACCCTGGGAAGGGCAGCTCTTCCAGGGCAGAGCTCGCTGATTGTTCCCCTGTGGTTTTCTGCCACGGTTCTTCCTCTGAGAGCAGGCATCATATCAGAAATATCCGCAGTGTGAGCTGAGCCAGTGTGTGCTCATGTGGCATTGTGTTTAATCAGGGCACTAAAAGGAAGGAGATGGGGAAACAATGTGTTATAAAATGTGAACATCTGGTCCCATGGATTGTTCCGATTGATAAGCTGTAATCTAGACGATGAATGACGCTTCATCTATATTATCTTCCTGGTGAAAAGATGCAAACCCTTAATAAATTGTTTTATTGCAGCTGCATAATCTTACGCCGCAATATGGCTATATGGTTTTGTAGCTAACTTGCCAAGTTTGAGGCCTTTTTGCTCCTACTTACCACATTATTTCAGAGTTAATTCATTTTCTTTTAAGCTTTTTACACATTTCCACCAGTGGTTTTCTGGTAAGGGAGCTGAGGGTATGGTTATTGTGTTGTGCTATATAATATGCCTCTCTCTCCCTCGTTAGAAAAAATGGCCATAAAACAATCCTTGTAATCTAACAAGGGAGTATTTCTTCTAACGTGCATGGGAATGATGCATGTTTTGTTAATATCAGGAGTAGAGAATTTCAGAAATAGCTGTATCTCACATCTGGAAAATCTAGATGGTTAATGATGTGCCGAGAAGCTCACTTGTGCTCTCCCACACCTTTTCTGTGGCATCTGAACTAAGACTGTGGACCGAATGTTGGCCTAAGTGGGAAATAATTCAATTTCAGTTTATTTATATAACAGTAGTTCACTTTACAAGATGAAGGGATCTAATTCATTTAATTATACACAATCCAAATGAGTTCAAATTCAGTTCCTAAGAACACAGTCTTATAGATCCACGTATAAACAGTCCTATTCAATCCAAATTATACAATACATATTAATATTTACTTGAGACCAATGTGTGAACAGTTTTCTAAGGGAGACCATCCAACTGCATTGAGCCATAGGTTTTGCTGTAATCGCTCATTTTGAGCAAGAAAGTGGTGAAGGTGAGAAAGAACAACTCCTTTTTAACAGGAAGAGACCGTTAGCCATAAATATTCAGGAGTCAAAGAAGCTTTAGACCAGGCGTACTGGTTAGGAAACTGAAAAAAGCTAAATGTATTTCCTTTTTATCAAATAATAAAGTGCAGACATGTCCTTTTTGAAGCTTGGAAATTTACAGATATGCCCATTTTTTCCGCCGCCTGCGGCTGCACCTTTAATCACGCCAAGCTTAACCTGTGGCTTCAGCTGATGGCTTTCGGATATGGATAATTCCCGTCATCGGTGGATTGTTTTCCATCGGTTTCCAACAGACGAGGAATCAGAACAAAAATGAAATGGTGCAATCATAGATGTGTTAAAAAATTAGCAGCACACTGTTCCACTAAAACTACAGAAACTCTTTCAGTTTTCCTAAAAGTTGTAGATTTTCTTCTAAGTTACAAATTCTTGTCAGTTTGTCAATTCATACGTATTTTGTTTTCACAAGCATAAAAATGGATAAACTTTTTCCTAGGAGTAAAAACACCCTGTTTTTCCTATGCTATTTAAAGAAAGGTGAGGAAATGAGAGTGATGCAGCTCTGGTCCTCAGGTGCTCGTATCCTGCATGTTTTAAATGTTTCCCTGGTGCAACGCAGCTGGCCGAACTGGCTAAATGACTTTCCAGGCATGTCATCCAGTGCTGCCTTACAGATGTGCAATTTATTCAAATAGCAGCGATAAAACAGTTTAAGATCTTAAACATTCAAAACACTGGCTCCTTGGAGCAGGATTTACTCTTTTACCCCATTAAACTTCCTTTCTCCTCATCCCTTTAAAACGTGATTGCTGGACTTTTAGGTCTAGCCAAAATAAGCTTTTATTTCACACAGATAGCCATAGCCATAATATTTGACATCCGCATCTAACGAATATGGATTTTAATCTGGATGTTTTCCTGTAAATGTCAAACTTCCTCATGTTTTGCTTGCCTAGAGATTGCACAACAGTGCATACAGTGGTGTGTTAAATGATCACTCAGATACGCAGCACTCGGTGCCAATTAACGCTTGCCACAGAGCTTTAGGATGCCATGAAGTGCTTACGGTCAAATCAATTGTCTTTGCAGACACTGACCATAAATTCAAATTCATTATTTTCTTTAGTGGTCGACAGTTAGGCAAATAAAGAGATGGTAGCTCATATAACTGCACAAAAAAAGGGACCTGGGCAAATCTCTAGAAGTAATGTCTGATCATCATCATTGTTCAAGTGATCTAACTATTTATCACCTCCTTACTATTAAGTTGAAGAACAAATGTAGGGTACATTGTGGTTATTAGCCTCTATTTTCAAATTTGTAATGCCTGTGGCAAGAAATTGGACCACGTCTGTAACAATAGTTAGCAACAAAGCTGATGGAAATACAATTTAATAGCAAATTAAGCATCTCTGTCATGTTGATGGAGATTTTTGTATGTAGGTGTTATCTGTTCAGATTCAGATTTTCTGCCAGTTTTGCATCAGTTGGTATTACTAACGTCTCACCACAAAGATTATTGTGTTTTGTGAATGGAAATAATTCACTGTAATTATGACCCCTGGATTGAAAAGGAGACCTGAACGATCACAATAAATCGACAGATACTTTGTAAAAGTGAATAAAGGTTTTACTTGTTCTTTGTCAACAAAAAAGTCTCAAAAAGCTGCGCCAAATGTCGGGGAGAAAGGAACTTTTAGGTTTTGCAAAATCAAAGAAACAAAACAAAACTAGGCCTAACTAACATCTATTGAGTGGAAACAAAGAGAAATAAAATTGCTGATATCCTCATCTATCAATAAGGTCCATCAAAAACATTACATGGGTGACACCAAGCTACTTACCTAGTTTAATAGAAATGAAGCTATTTGTGATGTAGTTAGTCCTGATTGGTCCTTAAAAATTCTCCATCCAATCACAGCTCAGAATTAGAAATTGGCACCAGCCTGCACTCTGAACTAGTCTGCCGGACACGTAACAGCAGTATATTCAGTTAAAAAAAATCTGGCCTGACATACAGATATTTTCATCCCTCACTGCTGGAGTGGCTCCACTCTGGATCAATTGGTAAATATTCTTAATTGATCTGCTTGGTCTCTCTGAAATGCCGCTGTAGTAGAAACACTGCTGTGATCAGTCGGTTCGTGGGTACAGGCCACATATTCTCACTCCAACACTGGCTGCAGCTCCAATCACAGGTCAAACATGATTGTGGCTGGAAACCTGGAGCGGTGGAAGAGCCATTCTTCATCTTCCACTGCGTTCATGCTGAACGCGAAGGGAGCGAAGTGGGTCACATGTTATCCCTATGTAAAGACGTAAAAAAAAATTATAAAAAAATATTTAAAGAGCACAATTAGGCTATATTTCTACTGAGCAATGACTGATTTACTGACCGAAGACAGATGGACAGGCGCTCTGAAACACGGATGTAGAGTCTGTAGTTGGTGTCCTGGAGCATGATACCCCCCCCCCCTCCCCACCCTCAAACACTGGTTTCCCTGCATGTCCTGATCCCTGCTATCTTTGGGGGACACAGCTAGTTCACCCCCTCCTCATGGTGCCACGACTAGCCTCTGTAGCAAATGGAACAGACTTCTATGTTTGATCACAAGACCACGGTATTTTTTTTGTTTTTAATTCAGCAAAATGTAAGTATCTGCGCTTCCTTTTAGACAAATCACCCCCACTTTCTCTGGAACGTGGTGTGTTTTGGTTGGTGTTTTTGTTTCGGTGCAAAAAAATTCAAAACTCTTCAGAAAATATGTAAAAGGATGTAGCTGCTTTTGAGGCTGTGTGGTCTTTTCTTGAAAGACTCTAAAATCCAAAGAAACCTTCACCCACTGCCTTTTGAACCGGTTTTGGCCAAAAAACTGAGTTTACAAACCTGCTAACAAAGATATAATCAACATTTCCTTTTTAAAACGAGACGCCAAGTTTAATTTGCAGCAGCAAGCCTCCGGGCATGCACACCTCACCTCTGCACCTAAACCATTTTCGCTGGACTTGCGTGTAAAAGAAGCAGAATTAAAAGCCAAAGAACATAGCGATAGAATATGTGGTTATACGCCTTGAATCAGAGATTCACTCCTTCAGTCGCAGCACATTACAGTGCAGTGGGTCGGGAGCGTGTGTGTGGGCCTGGACTCCGGGAGGCTAAAAACTAAAGTCAACGGGTTGATGTGGTCAGGCCTGTCATGAGCGTGCTGGAGGTTCGCACCGTCAGCTGTGCTTTCTCAGGGAAGCCCTCGCCGCCAAACCTCTCGTCTTCCTCCCCAGCTCCCGCTCTCTTCCTCCGGTATTGTGTTGCAGCTTGCACCTTTCCCCTTGTGATCTTTCATCTTTTTCTTCTCTGCATTCTTAGCAGAGCTGTTTCCCATCTGCCATCAAGCGCTTTGGGCATCTTTCTTCTATTCTCACTCAAGAATGTCAATGACAAGAAAACATTTAGGTTTTTTTTTCCAAGTATGTTTTTTTTTACAAACTTTTAACAAACATTGACTTTTTTATGTACAACACATGCTCTTAAAACCAGAAACACTGTACAAAAGAGACACAACCTGCTTTTCTCACTGTCTGAGATTAGATCCGTCTATTTGTTTATCCCAGATTGGGTCCAGGGCGGGAATCTCTCTTCCCAGTGATACTATCCAGCTCATTCTGGAGGACCTCAAGACGTTGCCACGCCAGACAGAAAATATAGCCTCTCCACCTTTTGGGTTCACCCTGGTATCTCTTCTGAGGGTTCATTAAGCCATCCTGACCATGCACCTGAACACCCCTTACTAACCCCATTTACACTACCCTTTTTTAACCGTGCCGAGAACGGTCCACGCTCGGTAACTGAGATAACTATCGAGTGTAAATGGAACGCAAACTGAACTGAACCGTGCCAGACACAGTCTAAATCTAGACCAGTTCGATGAGTGGGCTCGGCCCGGTTTTTCAGTGGCTCGGTTCTCTGATAACAAAGAGCGCATGAGCAGACCGCGTCATCTCCTTACAGTCAGCTGACTAATTTAGCAGTTTCAGACATTCATAAAAATACTAGCTTCCCTACCGTGCCACACGGTTTCCAGTGATGATTCTGCTTAGCAGTGTGATGAACCTCAGCATTGTTTCCTGCGTCTGTAAGCCCTGATTAGACGTTCGTTTGTCTTATCCACTTCCCAAAAGTAAATACACCAAAGGTTGCCTTCTTCGCCTGACTCTCCGCAAACAACAAAATATCACAGTTATAACCAAACATAACTTCCTGAATGTTACGGGCGGCGCCATTTTGATTTGATTGATTCCCTCCTTCAATCCTAGAGAGCAGTAGTACCGTACATCGTCACTAGGAGGCGAGGAACCGTGCTAAGGTGATGTGTAAATGGTCGTCAGAACCAAGCTCAGCACGGTTAACTGATCCAAGCTCGGTCCGAACTCGGCATGGATCGGTTAAAAAAGCGAAGTGTAAATGGGGCTTATGGCTCCTTTTGACTCAGAAAAGCAGCAACTCTTCTTTGAGCTCCCTCTGGATCATGAAGCTGCCCACCCTATCGCTAATGCCCAGTCCAGCCACCCTGAGGAGGAAGCTCATTTCGGCTGCTTGATCTTGTCCTTTCTGTCGTGATTCATATCTTATGACCAGAAATGAGGATCTGATATGGATGGACCTTGAAATCAAGAACTTGTGCTCTTCCTTCCAGCTGGAGCAGTGCCTACACTTCAGCAGACAAAGCCTCAAGCTGCACCCATTTCATCCTTCTGTCACATGACCAAAACCCCAAGAAATTTAAACAACTCCGCTGGAAGCTGAGAAGTTAAATGGATTCCTAAAATTCTTTTTCTTCACCAAAGTTGCTTTTTTTAAAGTCTGAAGTAAACTTTCTCAGTGAGTAGAAGAATTGCCTTTCAAACTGCATGACTAGGGTTGAATGTTATTAATTTCATTCCTCAATCTACCCACAGAATTGCTGTGATTGCGATTAAGGCTTTATGTCCACTTTTTCACTTCCTCCTTTTTCCTCCAAAAGTGACAAAAGTCATGATGACCACACACTTGTTTTAGTTTCATCAGATCATAGGACATGTCTTTGCGTATCTTTAGGCAATGGCTTATCCTCTCCAAGTGGACTATCATGTTGCTGCAGAACTTGTTTCACTGTGGATATAAAGGTTTTGTCAGCTTTAATAAAGAGCTTTGCAAAGTCTTTGCTTTGTTCTGGGGATGAATCATATATTTGCACCAAAACATGTTCATCTCAGGGACACAGAAGCCATCTTTCTGGGTTGGTGTAATAGCTGGACATTCCCATGGTGCTCATACTTAGAATAGTTTGAACAGATGCCTTTAGGCAAATGGAAACTACCCAAGGATGAACCAGGCTTAGAATGGTCCACAATTGTCTTCCTGATATTTAGGCTGCTTTCTTTAGATTTTTTGACATGATAGTCTAGAGGGGGCCAATTTGTTTGGGGTGTTGCCTTAAAATGCATCCACAGATAAGCCTCCATTAAAGTAAAATCTTAGTGTGTATGAGAGCCTCTGACTTTGAAGAAAGCAATAAAGACCAAACAAAAAGGGGTCTCTCTGTTCGGGCATTTAGCATTTTTTGCAATCCTGATTGAGCGAAAACAAGAAATGTTTGATGTGATTCAATATGAGACAAGAAAAAAAAGGATTATTATACAATGTGTGCAAATATCTGGGTTTACCTCTACATAAACGATTTGTGGATCACAGATCTCTTATTGTCTTCATCTCTCAAAGGATGCGTAAGGCTGCCTTTTTCTCACGATGTCTGGTCTCTGTAAGCTGGCATTGGCCGGTACAGGAAGTTTCTACCCAAACCGTGCAAGAAATTCACACCAGTCACTGTTTCCTGTCACACATCCTCCCACAGGAAAACAGTGGCAGGATACATAGGAAGAGACAAAAATCTTAAGTCACAGCCAGGCTCGCTGAACGAAATATATAAGGTTTGCAAAGACGCAGTTCTGGGCAGTTTTGCCTAGTATGTGAGCAGCAGGATTGGTCGCATACAGTTCATTGTAAATGCATGTTTTCAAAGGTTACAACCACAAACGTTCATGTATCTTATTGTGATTTATGTGATAGATCATTACAACATTGCATATGTCTGTGTTTCTCTATGTAAAAATCTGGGTAGCGTGGCGTGCATTTGTATTCAGTCCCCTTTACTCTGATACACGTAAATGAAATCCAGTGCAACCTTCAGAAGTCACGTAATTTGTAAATGGCGTACTGCGAGAACATGGGTGAAAAAACGGCTTAAAGGCCAAAGAACAGAGCAGACGGGTCAGGATAAAGTTCTGAAGAGGTTTAAAGCAGAGTTGGGTGATAAAACAACATCACAAGCTTTGAACATCCAGCTTGGCTTCGGCTGTCTGACATCCTGCACCACAAACACTTCCACCAACCATAAAACCATAATAATTTATTATTATTGTTGCATTTGACCAGTTTTCCACATATGGTTGTAGCCAATCAGAGTGAAGTCAACTAGGTAGCGTTGCATATCGTTGACGTACCCAACCTTTTACTGAGGAGGGACATTTGGCCTGATAAAAACAACAAGCTGATGTTTTTTTTTAAATTATTATTAAATTCGTATTCGAATTTACGTATGCAGCAATATCAACTACATGATATGGTTTATACGGTGATGTCATGGCACCTTTAAGGCCGCAGTGGATTTGATACAGGGTCGTAAGTTTACCTTCCAGCAGGAAAAACAACCCTAAACATGCAAGCGTGGCCATAATGGGGCGGCTTATATCAAAGCATATCCACGAGAAAGGCCTAGTTAAAGTCCAGGATTTTTGCATCAAAATCCATGTTCACAGATGCTCTCCAATCAGAGTTTAAGTTATGAAAAGAAAATTTCACAATTATATGATACTTAAACTAGGGGTGTGCAAAATAATCGTCATGACGATGCATCGTGATTCTAATTTTCGCGATCTACTGCATCGATTCTTGACGGCAAGTATCGATTATTAATTTAAAAAAATGAATAAATACAATAGCGTACCGCGCACGTGACGTCACCGTCTCAAGAACAACGCCCCTTTTGCCGCTTTGGTAGGGCATACAGGTAGAGAACGCCCGTAGCAACCAGCTATTACACGCGCAACAGAAACAGCGATATGACCGACTTTACAGCCGTTAAACTTTCCCAGGCGCACGGTTTACTGGTCGCACTGTCGAAGAACAAACCAACCTTCAGCTCAAACGATGGCTTGAGAGTCGAGGGCTAAAAAGACCGGAAAATGGGCCGAGTTGATCGAACGGTAAGCTTTGTTTTTTTTTTTCTGCGCGGCAGTCATGGCGTCGTCGGCCGTTTTTTTTGTTTGTAATCACCGTCCAGGAATCGGTGTTTAATGTTTGTCTTATTTGAAATGTTTTTGAGTAGGCTATCCTGGTAGCAGCGTATCATGTTAGCGCCTGCTACCATGATAGCCTATATGCTATCATGGTAGCAGGCGCTTCATTAACAACATGTCGGCCACCAAAATACTCTTACCTGTTCACTTTTTGATGTCGCTGGAATTGGGTCAGGACGTTCTTCGGTTGGGCCCTTTCCTCCGACAAAATGCTTGCTACATATGTACGTGAATTTGTTAACTTTTTCCGGGTTGAACTGTTGTGTAGGCTGACCGCACCGGTGTACCCAGCGCATACATTTCTCCTTGGCAGTCTTGAAGAAAACATCCTTCATATGCGGCCGATCAGCGTACCTCGAGTCTCTGTTGCACGTTCCATAGCAACAATGTTTAAAAACCATGGTTTTAGATTTGGAAAAAGCAGTCGTTTACCGAGTAAAACCAAGGGTAACGCACGTCTCTTTTACAGCGAAACAGCGGCGGACTATGCAAGTTTGGCCTACTGCGTACCACGTGATGTGACGTTACGTTTCTAAAAATAGCTCGCTCGCAGTACGCTATTGCATGAATGGTTGGCGAACATCTGGAAAAAACAAGTGGAATACAACTTCATTGGTTTAAAGGACCGCTGAGGCCATCTAAGCGGCACTGATTAGCCTTATTTTGTTATTTTAAGTTTTATAAATCCTGAGCACTTTTTGTCAGTGTGTCCAGTCCAGTAATAGTAATATTTGTTTTCATGGCAATACCTCCAAAAGTCGTTTCAATAAATGCAGCTATGTGTGAATTCAGTTGCTTTCAGTTATGCATCAATTGAAGACACTATCCAGATCATACACAGCCAGTCAGCCACTGGTAATGGCTGTATTTTTTTTATAACAGTGTTCAGTGAAAATATCGCACTGCATCACGATAATTCAAGTATCGTGATGCATCGTGATAGAATCGGATCGTGGCATGTGAATCGTGATACGAATCGAATCGTGACTTCTTTGGCAATACCCACCCCTAACTTAAACCCCAATAAAAAAACTACGTTTTTATTGTTGGTACCTTAGCAGTTGTAACATTAAAACAACCTCAGGGGATTTATTTCAATTACTTTCAGGACATGAGATGCACAAACCCACAATGAGCAGCATGACTAGATTGTGTAAAATATGGGATTATTTAGCATTAACAGGAAACAAGAGGCATTAATCAGGCTGCACTGTTTTGAGAGTATGCCCCAACCTGCAGCAGCTGTGTTTTCTTCTGCCACAATTAAACTGCATTTTTGTGGCGGTGCGCATCAGCTGTCTCCAACCATCGTCTGGCTCTGTCTCCGCATCTCGTGTTTTGGGTTCAGGCGATGCGAGAGGCAGTGCAAAGTTTGCCTCCATGGTTTTGGGTCAGGCTTTCGTTCACACAACATTCTAGACAGATCTTCTTACATCTGTTTGATTCTGTCTCTGCCGCCGCTTCAATTTCTTTTGAGTGCTGAATACCACAGAATTGCATGTTGTCACAAGTTTGCAAAATGGTTTGTTTCAGCCAATAACTGATCCTATCGCAAAGCACCAATGAATAACACTTTATGGATGATGCAAGGAGAGACAACCTGTCAATCCTACAATTTCAACTTCACACTTTTTAATCATTCGTGTAGAGGCAGAATATTCTTATGAAGTCAATGTATTAAGTGGAAAAATATAATTTTATAACAAGTTAATCATGAGTAACGGCATTCCACGGGGGGGGGGGGGGGCACAAATATGATGCTAAAAGGTCATCCTTGTTAAAGGACACATTGCTTCGTTTTGATGGCAACCCCTCCAGCTAAAACAGTCTGTGTTGCTTTATCTAGAAAAACAAAGGAAAAAAACGTTGACTCTGGACACGTTTCACTCCCGTTTAATAGATTTATGGCCACAACCTCAAAGAGAGGAGAAGAATCTGAGTAAGATGCTGCCAAATATAAAATGAACATTCCCCGAATGTTCCAGTTTTTCCTGGCCTTGAGGAAGTTCCTTTGCACAAAGAAACACGTCGGAGGACAGCTGGTCTTTGTTGTGTCTTTGGGGTAGTTTGTGCAAGTGGAAGGGGTTGAAAACCCAAAGGGGTCACCAGACCCGATTTTAAATTGATCGACTTTGCAATGACCTCTTGGACACCAAGCCCTTACAAAGGGATGCCCATCAGTCAAGGTCTGTAAAAGAGTTGTGGTGTTTGGAAGCCCCCGGAGCCACTTCTTTCAAGAAGAAGACGGAACATGCTACGAAAGGATTTAATTGAAAGCAAATCTTTCTGGCTCTGAGCTTGGCTGTTGTCCAGTTGTTCCTGGAGTCATCTGTAAGAGGAAAGAAGACGGGACGATCTTAGCAGAAATTAAAGGTGAGGCAAATGAAATGAGGCAACTTGCGAGGAGGCAACAAGCGTGCCGAGACCGAAAGAAGGCTCAGAGCAGGTTCCACTGACCGTTGGAGGGTGGACAGCCAGGTAGACCGACGCTGGGCTGACAGAAACAGCCGTGCACCAATTGAGTTTTCCAAATGAGAATTTCAGCAGGTGCAGATCACTGACATTATAGTTTACAGGTAAATCTTATGGTGAACACAAAGGAGAAGAAGGTAAGTAATGAGAGTATTTCTCAAGGATTGGATTCATAAGGCTTAGGACCTCAAACAAGGGTCAACAAGAGTTGAATGGCTTTCAGGCAGCTCCTTGAATCCTGGCTTCTTGATAAAGAAAACAAGCTGCAGGTACGCCAAGTGCTGCCAGCTCAGCCCTGCCCTCCTGAGGCGGGCCTACACCCCAGTGGAAGATAACCACACACAAACAGACATTTTCTCATCAAATCACAGACATCTAGTTCATCTCTAACCCTGCAAAACTGTAGCTTATAATTTCTAAAACTGTGTTGTTTCTCTTAGGCCTAAATTACCATATAAACATTGTTTATCTTTAAATCTAATGTATTAACAGCTATATTTTAATCTTAACATTAAATTCACCATTCAAACCATCTAAATCTGGTCGTGAGGCTAAAGACTGCTTTACATTATTCCGATTAAATATATTTACCCCATGAAAAACAAATAAGCATTCATACTTTAAGAAAAATAATAGACTAAAATCTGTTAAATCTGTTAATGTTGACTCAAAAATGTTTTGTTTTTTGTCTCTGTAATCAAATTAACCCCTGTTTACTCCTGTCTTCATATTCTTCACACCTTCAATAATATATTGCATTAAATATAGTTTGGAGGGAGGAGAATTCTTAATATTGGAAAAATCATTTTAAAAATGCACATTTAAAACCTCTGTTCTCTAGTCTAAATGGTAAAGATCTTTAAATTTGAGGTATAATTTACAATGTGATAAACAAGTCAAAGTGTATTAAATGAGTACATTTGATACACTTGGGTCCCTGGGCAAGACCCTTAACCCCAGATTGCTCCCCAGGCGCCGCACATGGCAGCCCACTGCTCCCCAAGGATGATGGGTTAAAAGCAGAGAACAAATTTCGTTGTAATGTATGTTTCAATGTATGTTTCAATGGCAATAAAGATGATATTACTATTACTAAACTTCTGAATGAACAGAACAGGAAGTGCTTTTATTTTGATATTTCCAGGCAGAAGTGCAGCTAGCTTAATAACAAAAGGATGTCGGCGGTGAGTTTATTTTGTTCCGAAAAGATCCAAAGTTATTTAATGCAGAGTTCATTTGGAGAGAAATTTGTGTGGTCATTATTATGAAGCTACAGGTAACATGAACAGGTTGCTAAGAGCCATTAACATCCCATAATAATCCACCAACGTCACTGACTAGTAATCAAACTCATCTCTTCAAGGGAAAACATACTCAGCCGCTGCTGTCGGTAGGTCACACACTGGCTTCCTTTCACTCTTAATTGAGATTAAAAAAATCTGCTACCAAGACTCAAGTTATCAAAATCAAACCTTTTGGCCACGAGTCTTAAATTTGCAATTTAAGTGTGTCTCGAGTTGGAGTCTCAAACTCAAGTCACTGTTCATTTCTTGAGAATTTCCCCAAAGCTTTTGAATGGGTTTTGTTTCACAAAACCCGTTTTGTGAACCCAATTTGAGCATCTCAAATGTCTGCTGGACAGAATCACTGTAATGGTGACTGTGTAAGGACATATTGTTAATATTAACTGTGCTTCCTCCATACCTTCTCCTCAGCTTGAACCAGCTGTTGATGTATTGGCTCCACACTGAATGATAACATCTTGTGTTTTTTTCTCGGGGGGGGGGGTGGATTTGATCCTTTAACAATTGGTATATTTGCCTAGGTTTTTTCATCGTTCTCTTGGGGTTTTAGACCGTGATTTCATCCTGACGTATCCTTTAACGTATCCTTTCCTTTGTGATGTATGACGCTGTTCCAGCAACGAGAAGGTTAATAATGCATGTGTCATGCAGGAGCTGACTGTGTTGTTATGTAGCTCTTTACGATCCTATTTTTGGCTTAGTTTAAGGTACAAGGGCTGGACCCACACAAAGGTCCTTTAATTATAGTCGCAGCAAAGGGTTTTGAGGTTTGGTGCCTTTTTGGGGGTTAAGGGAAAGATCCTTCCTGCAAAATGTTTTCTCCAGGTCCTGGTGAAAAATACAGTTTCCTGCATACTAGAACCTTTGCACTACAAAGTAAAATAAGCAAGGGATTAAATGCACACAAAATCTGAAATGTCTACTTTACTCTTGCCAAATTCACATAATCACTTGATGCACTCCTTGACACCACCACCCACCCCTCTCTCTGCGGCTCCTCTTACAAGCCTCAGATTTTTTCCAGAAGAATGTTAATGCTGTGGAGTCGTGTTCTGGCAGCAAGGTTTGCCGTTGTTCTTTTCCTTGCTTTTGTTTACTGCTCAGGAATCCAAATGTGTCATCTAAGAGGGACGACTTGGCACTGTCCAGGGAGCCCCACGTGCCGTCAGATTGCTATCCTCCAACCACTCTAATAAATAAGTGCTTGTTGAAAGGTGACGGCTGTAATAAAGAAGCCTCTGCTTGTGTGTCGACTGTTAATGGCTTGTAAATATTTCACCATGAGCAAATGGCGACTAAACCAGTTTACACTTGCTGTCATGAGAACATTTTCATTCAAATGTTTAATTCCACGGAGGAGCTGTACATTACTATTTTAACTAGAACCAGGCGGTAGCATTTGCACTGGAAGGGAGTGCTTTCCGGCCTGATGGACATTGCAACTTTGCAAAACAGCAACGTTTTAAAGCACCAACATTGATTAATGGTAATTGATATATAATAGATTTACAGAAATGTGCTTAGTTGCAGCCATCTTGAGAGAACTAAAGTAAAGAAAGCAGAAACCTGCAAATTAACTTTTTTGCCACTTTTTAGGTACAAGCTAGCATTAGCATTGTAGCATAAGAGAGATGTATGGTTTTGGTGTCAACCGTAGCTTTAGACAAGCCGCTTAAAAAGAAGCAGTTAGCAAAGCATGTTAGCTGTAGCCCTGTTAGAGGAAGAAACTAAGAAAATGATAGACAAAAAAAGACTGAACCTTTCAAGCTAGCATCAGCAAGTGTAGCACAGCTAGCTGCAGGAGGAAGTTTGAAAATAGATATTGACAGCCGGTGGGGGCTGCTGTGTGTCAGTGCAGGAAGTTGAGCCTTTCAGAGCTAAAGGATAAAACAATTCAACTGCAACTTTAAACAAGCAGCAGTGAATTTTCTATAAGATCAAAGGTTGTCTAAGGAAGTTTTATTGTACTCTCATTTTCCTCTACTCTATTTTTGTCACCTTTTCTTCCTTTTAATATTTTGCCTCATCTTTTTCTCTTTTTATTTCTCTTTTACCTTCTGTGCCCATTGAATTTAAAATAATCCCAAAATAATATCTTATAACGTTTTTGCATATATATCAAGCAGAGCACTATAGCGAAAGCAGTAATGCTCCACTTCTGTTGGGCTAGACAGGATATAAAAAAAAAAAAAGCTAATGGGTTGTTAGCTATAGCATTGTTATAAAAGACAGAAATAAAAATAACACACATCAAGTTTCCAAATCTTCTTTTGTTGTTCCTGTTAACATACATGCTAACTTTAGCAGTGCAGCACAGCTAGTTGCTGCAGGAGGATAGAAAAGTAGCTGTTTAAAAATTAACATGAATTATTGGTTCAAAAGTTATGGGGTTCTTTAGGACCTGTTTATGTGGAGACCATTTAGGCAGATGATTATGGTAAGTGTACACAGGAAGTGGAGGCTTTGTGTTAAAATATTTAGAAACTGAACTCAACCACAACAATAAAGTAGCGGTGAATATTCATTTTTTTTTTCATCAACTGAGATGTAATTAGAAATGTTCCCTGCTGCAGCACTGTTATAGAAAAGGATTGCGGTAGCACTGACAGGACAGTGGATGCTTTTGGTGTCAACAGGAATATCATTCAAAAAGCTGCAAAGAATAAAGTATTTTTAATGAGTTGTGAGTTAGCAAAAGTGTTAGCTGTAGCACTGTTGTAAGGACGACGGAAACAACAATATCACACTTGAATCCCCCAAATCCATTTGTTGTAACTGTTTATATACAAGCTAGCTATAGCAGTGCGCAGCTCGCCACTGCTGGAAGTTAGAAAAGTAACTTTTTAAGGTATGAATGATTGCTTCAAAACTCTTGGGATTGTTTAGGGTCTGTTTATAGCTTTTTGCAATGTGGCAACAGTTCGGCGGATAATTATGAGAATGAGCATGTTTATTCCGTTTTGTTATTACTGAGAATGACGGTTGAATGTTGGTTTCACAGCTCCTTTATTAAGTATTTGGTTGAAAGGTGCGAAGCTGTTTGTTCGGAGTCGTCTTCCTGCATGCCTTGGCATAGAAGGTGTTTGAGCAAAGATTCGCGGAATGCATTTCCCACTGTCAGTTGTTGGATGGGGTGTGGGTATAATTACACCATAAATGACTGCACCATTCTTTAATAACCGAAGAATTAAAGCTGACAGCCAAATTCTGGGGGGTTGTCTTTTTTTTTTCATCCACCCACAACAAAAACTCGATACAAAACTGATTTACAGCCACCATTGGAAAAACTGGAGAGGAATGTGGATGAGTTAATGTCCATCCATCATGCAGTTTGTCATTATCCGCTCCAAGTACATTTTCATAGCGATACGCAATAGTTTTAAAAAAGAACTTTGCTAATATTATGTCCCAGTGTCAAAGCAAATATGGATTACACCAACTCAGCTTTGGCAGGCTAAATCTGTAAAAGGGAGTGCGCTCAACATAATTAAAAACAGGATGACTCCCATTGTCAGTCATAATTTGGAAGACCACATGTTTACACTTCCTTGACAAAAAAGATGCTTCATCTGCAAGCAGTTAAAGCTAAGTCTGGCCAAAACAGCTAAAAGTTTATTTAGAAATGTAGGCCTCAAACTATATTTTGGAAATCAATTAGGGTTTTTTTTCTATAAAATTATCTGCCATAAATGTTGAAAGTAAGATTTTATAGTGTGCTAAGGCATAGCTACAGTCAATATTTTGTCTATTTGCCTTTTTTATTGGTCAACCCAATTTCTCTTCCTAATGTTCCTCCTATGTCTGGCTCTGTGGCCAGAACTTTGTGCCAAATAGGTTGTCCGTTCATCCTTATTAAAGCTCTGTGACCCAAGACAGGACAGAAGGTGAATGGAGGCAGGAATGAAAGAATCAACACAGACCCTCAATAATAATGGCTCACAAACAGCTTTTTAATCTATAGAATTTCAGGGAGCTCCTAATGCCCAATAGCTTGCTAATTATGGAAAAATCTCTCCTTATATGACCTTGTTGAAAATGCAATCATTCCATTGCCTTTACAACTGTAGCTGAGTGGAATAACTTTTTATATTGAAGTCCTTTGCGACCACAAATGGTCGTTTCAAGTATCACTGTACAAGCAGATTAGAGCAATTATCTATTCCATTCCCCTACAGAGCTATTCCAACAGAAGCCCTTTTGGCAAGAAAGTGTCGTCATGTGAAAACCTTTGCCCAAACAGGGGTCTGCGTTGCATAAACCCCCAATGCTCTGGTTTGGCTGACAGGGAATGTCCCAAATAACTGGATGTCGAGACAGAATACCCAGACTACACGAGATAACTCTGAGAAAAGGTCACATGATCTGGTCAGACAGGAATTAGACCAAGATATAGGGAGCAGAAAGATGGAGAAAGAGAAGACGCTAAAGGACAATTATACTTTGATTCAGCATTATGCAGCTACAGCATTTTAGACTCTGTTAAGATTCAGTCCATATATTCACTTCTAACATGCATCCACTAACCAAAATCAATAACTAACTGAACAAAAGCACAGTATAAGTACAACAAAACATAAGCATGTATGCGTGCATGCAGTGTGCCTTTATACATTACAGAGTCGATCAGTCCCCTACCTAAGCTCATTAAATATCAGAGAAACATGCATTTTCAATGTAGAATTTTAAATGGGCTTAGGAAAATACCAAAATATTTTGCCAAGATATTTTAACTTGTTTAAAAAAAAAATCATGGAAGGTTTCTACCAGCTTTTTCTTTACTAGAATACAGTAACATATTTATTTGCCTGAGTGGGGAAATGTTGGTAAAGGCTAAAGAGTTTGTTTGAATACGTTAGAAAACTTCTCTGTGAAAATTAAAATAGGGAGCAAAACAAAATAACTATTGCAAAATACCTGCACTAAAACATGGAGGTAGACGTTTCATCATACTATGAAACTCCGAGAAAGGCAAGAGATGGTAAAGCTTTTGCAGCAAATAAAAAAAAAAAACTTCTAAATAACGTTGCAGCTGTCCTGTCAAGGACGATTTAAGCTGCTTCTGATCTGGCCTTCTTTTCACCTTCCATGAATAATTTCTTACAATGCCTTTCAAAAGTATTCGCCTCCTATAGGCTGATGAAAAAAAAAAGCACGTTGTGAGTTTGCTAAAAGGCATGTGGGCAACACCTCAAATGTATGGAGGAAGGTGCTCTGGTCAGAAGAGACTAAAACTGAACCTTTTGGCCAACAAGGAAATTGCAACGTCTGGTGCAAACCCAACACATCCCATCACCCCAAGAACAATATTCTCCCAGTGAAACATGGTGGTGATAGCATCATGCTGTGGGGATGTTTTTCAGCAGTAGGGAGTCTGTGGAAATCTGGCCCAAGTCGAGGGAAAGATGGGTGGTGCTAAATACGGGGATATTCTGGAGCAAAACCTGTTGGTCTGCCTGTGATGGGGGAAAAAAGCAACCCTCTAGTGGTTTAAAGGGGAAACATTTAAATGTGTTGGAGTGGCTGAGTCAAAGTCCACACCTCAATCCAACTGAGAGTTTGTGGTTAGACGTGAAGCTCGTTGTTCTCAATTGAAAACTGTCCAACGGGAAGGAGCTGGAGCAGTTTAGCCTTGAAGAATTGAATGATCCAAAGCCACTTGAAGCTGAAATTCCAGCAAAAGGTGCCTCTACAAAGTAATTACTTTAAAGAGGGGGTATACTTTTGTTTGCTAAATTTTTCTCTGTTATTTCCTTTGCTTCACAATAAATAAAATTCATCTTCAAACTTGTCAGTATTCCCTGTAAATGAAATGGTGCAAACTCTCCAACCATTCATTTTCAATTCTTGGTCATGAGGCAACAAATCATGACATTTTTCCAAGAGGGGTGAATACTTTTGCAAGCATTGTATATGAAACCATAGTCATGTGTTACAATTATTCAAAACTAATTAGAAATATATATTGACTGATGCTCCCCGTCAAATCTGACTGAACTTGAGCGTTTCTCCAAAGATTTCAGTCTGTAGATGTGCAGATCTGTACGTACATCAAAAGACTGTAGAACCACCGTTTGCTGCAATTACAGCTGCAATTACAGCTGCAAAGGTTTTGACCCAGGGAGGCTAAACAAAAATGCACATAAAGCTACACAGATTTTTTTATAAAGCCATGTATCAAGCCATGTATATTCTTCTACTTCACAATGCAATATGTACTACTTTGTCTTAAAATCCCAATGATCTAAATGAAAGTTTGTTGTTGTGAGGAGATAAAATGTGAAAGGGATGAATTTCCTAAGTGCGTGTTGTAGTAGTTGTATAATTTAGGTAATTGCATAAAAGATCCAAGGATTGTCCTGATGGAGGCTCGGGGTAAATTCCAGGTATGCATATCTAGGAATTACCAGAGTCAAGACAACCTAGAGGCCTGAATTGCTTCACTCCCGATGGACAATCCTCCGCTGCATGCCAGTCCTGCTGGTCCACTTATGCTGTGTTTTTATGAGTAGGAGGGTTGCAAGTGATTGTGTAGAGCAGTAGGAACCAACCTGCCTTAAGATGAGATCAGCAGCAAAGGAGGGAGATGAGAGCAGAGAAACACTAACACAACAATAGCTGAGGAACTAAATATTTCAATGTCGAAGGAACACAGGAAGCAAGGAAAATGTTTATCTAGTGAATAAAAGCAAACCCTGTCCATTTAGATTTTTTTTTAAACTATTGATTAGACTTGCTTTACTTTTCTTTCTGGTTTTCAAGGAAAATTCAAGCCCAATTCTAATTTAAGTCGCATCCACATTTTGTAGCATGAAAAGCATTAACATAATCAGGTATTTAAATTTAAAACACTTACAGATCGTGTCTGAGAGCCTCACATGCTCACAAAGAATCATTAGTCCATGAACCGTACCCCTTGTCCTCCCAGGGAGGACAATGATGGTGGTAGTAAACTACTTCCTCACTACTTTCTGTTCTTTTATGCCTCGTGGTTTTACACCTGATACTCCAGACGTGTAAGAAACATGCATTAACATGATCACAGACAATCTGTCAAATTATAAAGCTGTAGGGGGATTATCAAAATGCCACAATAGCATGAAATCAGAGGCCGGTAAATAACAGACCTCCAGCCAAGCAGGCTAATGGGGAAGTCTTTGTAAAGATTGAGGAATGTTGTGCATAGTTCACACTAAATCCTTCTTTTCGCTGCTGACGGTCCTACTCCTCTGAATCCCTTTTACCCTGACTACCTTTCCTTACTAAGCCCAGGCCAGGAGCACTTTCTCATTGCACATTGTTGGTGTTAGATGGACTGGCTACTAAAGGAGACGAGGGAGAATAAAGGTCTCTCTAAGAAACAGAAGGCTTTCTGGACCACACTCAAGGATTAGACGCCCTTTGAAACAAACAATAGGTTGTAACCTCATACCTCATGTTATAAACTTATAAAACTAATGCAACGCATGTATTCAAATACGGAGTCCATCATCTATAAGTTTAAGCTCACAGTATCATTAAACCTTAAGAATGTTGTGTCATTATCTCACAGCTGGGACCAGACAATGGAGAGTATCTCATTTGTGTCCCAGCTGGTGTTTACATGCTATAAGGGATGGAGTAGTGCATGGAGACAGTCCTTGCATGAACTGTGTAATTTGTGGGGAACAAATGGATTTCCTAAAAATTGCTTGTATTGGCACTCTTAAATTACCACTCAGACATGACTCATTTTCGCCTCACTGACAGTAGATTGATACTGATACTAACCCTTAGGGGGTGCCTGGCTAAATGCAATATAAAACTGTTTCAGGAGAGGAAATCACAGATAAATGTATATCTTAAGTATCTTGTTTGGGCACACCCTCTTCTTGTGCCGCCCTGGGCAACTGCCCATGTGGCCCATTTAAAAAGACTGACAATGCCTGTTAAAATGGGTAGTGCATAAACGTGATTTCAAGGTAAAAGCATGCTTACATCATCAAGAGACGTAAAAAGCAATAGTTATAGAGTTATGGAGGTCAGTCAAAGACACCTTTTTAAATAAAAACTATTCTTTTCTGAAAAAATAAGTTATGAAAAAAAGGCAGTTTTTTGGTCAATGTTACGTGTCATCAAAGCGTCACCTTGTTATCCGTAATCATAAATGTAATAAAAACATTCCAATCACTGGGATGCAGACTTTTGCTCCAGCAGCTCCTGTTCTAAAGCTCCTCCCCCATGAGTACACCTGTCATGTCCTTGGAGCAAATTCATTCGTTTCTCAGGATTGGACGGGGAGGTAAGTAACTTGTTCTTCGTTATTCAAAAAACGGCGAAGGTTAGATGTCAGCTTTAAAGAAAAGGGGAATAAAACAGAACCCACCTGTACATTTGGATCTTATTTGCTCCTCCCACCTCGTGTGAGCGGATATTTTATAACTCCTCTAGCCCTGGCTGCCTATGTGTTTCCTACCCAGGAGGAATACAAAGAGAACAGTGTCAGGTTACTTAGGGTAAGGGCAAGATACAAGTGTGCACATGTTTCTTTGTGTGTGTGTTTCTCTATTACATACAAAATGTTAAATAATGGATTTAAAAATGAGAAAATCCATCAACTGTTTTGTGCATGAGTTGTGTGTGTGAAACCAGTGTGTCCAAACTCGCGGATGTTTTGTTGCATAATATATATGTATATAAATACAGGTTAACTAAAATTAAAAATGTGTAACACTTTAGTTAAAAATGTAGATTAAGAGTTTCTGACCCAATACTGTAAACTAAAATAATATTTTTCGTAACATCCTTTCGTCACAACCTGGCTTATGCAAAAAGCTGAGTCATGCTGGCCACGAAGGTAACATGCCTGATATCAGTTTCTGCTTGTATTTCCGAATCTCGTCCACTTTAATTATCTGTTAACACCTGTGAAGATCACGTGTGTCAGCCCGCATGAAGTGCCCAGATATTTACACGTTACTTCTTGATTATCGAGGTTGAACAGGTTCCCCTTTCTCCATGAGTACATCACCACACCCACATGTTGAAAACAATAGACCAGATTACCTGCAGGGATAAGGGAACCTTTCAGAGGAGGTTTCTGTTACCTTTAGAGTTTATAGGATCAGGACGTATGGGGTTACTTACAGGAATATTAATTTTCATTACTTTTTTTCTTTATATTTTGTAGCATCACAATCACAAAAAGATTTGATTGGATTTTGTGTTATATCGACATAGTGGAGCTCGATTGTGAATATGATGGAGAAAAAAAGTTTTTATATAAAAAAAAAAAAAGTTGAAACTTCTAAACATGTAGCCCTATTTCCTCTGATAGCCCTAAAAAAAAATCAAGTGCAACCATTATGAGTACGCCTGCAGGTGTTCTGTGAAGGTCCCGGAGATTTGTTGGAGCACGTTAGTGAACAAACAGCATCAGGAAGACCAAGGAGCACAGGTAGGTGGGTCAGAGAGAGCGTTTCACCTCACAGAGTATTGTTGAAAGGCACAACAGCTAACTTACCAAGACATGACCTAGATTAACTGCCCAGAGAAAATGTATCACAGATTCAGGAAATAGGTCCATAGTAACTCTGGAGGAGCTGCAGAGAGGCAAAAACTAGGTGGGAGAATCGAATAATAGGAGAACTACCAGTCGTAAACTCAAACCTGGCCAATAAACGTTTGCCACAAGCCAGGTAGGGTACAGCATGAACGTGAAGAAAGGTCCTCAGGTCAGTTATAATTGGACTAATTTTCCTACCTGCAACACATCGAGTGGAGGAAAATGAACATTGAATCCCTACAGGGGAACATGGTGTGGGAATGATTTCTCAGCAGCAACAGGGAAGCTTGTCGGGTTGTGCAGGAAGATGGATGCAGCAATCCTGAATACTGCAAGGAAACATGTTAGAGGCTATAAAAGACCTGACAGTGAGGGCTACAATAAAACGGTTCACAAAGTATTTCAATTTAAAGTGTCCCCAGTCAGACCAACTGCGAATCTGTGGAATTTGGGAAGATGGCAGAGACATACCTAATTACAAATACAGGAAATAATCCAGATTTTTATTATAAAAAATTAAAAGCTATAATTTTCTTATGACTTTTTGTTCATGTAAAAACAACAAATAAACATATTTTAATGTTGTAACTTGACCAAATGGGAATAATTTCAATGTATATGAACACTTTCTGTCTTGTTGCATGCGGTACGGGATCATTGTTAAGTACAAGGGTTTTCCAGCTCTGCAGTGTAACTTGTAATTGTGGAAACGCTATGATTAAAGGCAAGGCAGCATTTAAATTGATCTGCAGGGAGTCCGACACACATGGCAACCACATTCTGTTTTGCCAGCAACATGGTTGCAGTCACCTAAAGACCTTTTTCTCCCTGTTTGTGCTGATGCAGACTGATGTCATTTTGAGTTGTAGCCCCCTTGGTTTATTTTGAGCCTGTTTTTAGTTGAGGGGACTTTGTAACAGCTGCCAAAGGTGACCACGGATGTTTCCAACCCTCTCGTGCGATTTAACCGCATATGCTGAGGCAGCTTCTTGGATTTAGCTTCTTACGTTCAGGAAGGGCAGTTCTCTGTCATCGGCGTGTGGCTGGATTGGCTCCCGTTAAGCAGTCTCCCCGTTTTCCATGGGCTACTGGCAGGAGTATTATAGAGAATAAGTGGCATCCATGATTTTATTTGTGTTTATGAAACTTCTCTCATAATGTGCTAATGTAGTTGTAACTAAATGTGTCACTTCCTCATTACTGAAACACAGTTGGGTCACCTTACTGGAAGTGCTATGGACATTTCTGCTGCAGTGAGCTGGCAGCGCCGTCCGGGTTATTTTTGTATTGGAGCCAGCTCATTCATGTAGCTTCTCTGCATGATGAGAAGTGGCAACAACAAGGTGGTTATCGACCTGGCGAGACAACAAAAATCCAAGATCCTTCGTATGGGACGATGTTGAAGGAGGATGACAAATCAAAAGGGATGAACAAACTAATGTGTTGTCAATAAGTATTTCCCCACTCACAGATTTCTTCTGCCGTTTGTCAACTTTAATGTTTTAGATCACATGTGTCAAACTCAAGGCCCACGGGCCGAATCCGGCCCATCGAGGCGATTTATTTGGCCCTCAAGAGCCAAAAAAGGCATATCATGTCATAAAGTAGAGGCATATAACATTTTAAATTGTATAAAGTGGCTAAAACTGTGCCTCCTGTAGCGAATTTGTTGATTTTCTTTAACTGTGTAGTAACAGCAGCCTGCCACTAGATGTAAGTTTTCCCACAACACATTAAAGCAACCCAGAAATGTTCAAAAAGAGAAAAAGTGATGCAGAATGACAAGTTTAAAGTGTAACTCACCCCAATATCAACCTTTTTTTGCAGATAAACTGCATAAACTGGGCCTAAGGTGCTACTTTTATGTTACTGTGAATTTTTTTCACATAGAAGAAAGATCCAGACATTCTTCTCCCCAGCGACATCTTCCAGCTCATTCTGGGGGATCCCAAGATGTTCCCAGGCCAGATGGGCTGTATAGTCCCTCCAGTTAGTTCTGGGCCTTCCCCTGGGTCTCTTTCAAGTGGAATGAGCCCGGAAACCCCCCAAAAGGAGGCACCCAGGGGGCGTCCTGATCAGACACCCAAACCACCTCAACTGGGTCCTTTCGATGCAAAGAAGCAGTGGCTCTACATTAAGATAACCACGGACAACAGAGCTCCTCTCCCGCTCTCTAAGGCTGCACGTGGCTCATTTCAGATGTTTGTATCAATAAGAAATAGAGAGGTCAAAATGGCCTCAATGGGAGAGTTCCCTGGTGAAAAGCACTGCTAATTAGAAGAACTCAAAATAACATCTCGAATGGACCATGAAACTTCTGACAGTCAAGCATGGTGGTGATAGGATGGTGGCTCCTTTGTTTCTTCAGGACCTGCAGGACTTGCTATAACCGAGGGAACCATGAACTCTGCTCTTTAGCTTAAAATCCTGGGCGAGAATATCCTGCCACCAGTTTGTGACTTTAAGCTTAATCATATATTATTCAGCCCACCAATGATTCAAAAAACCAGCATATCAACTTCTGGAAGTCCAAGTTAACCAGTTTATCTACCTGACCATTACAACCATGGTAGATCTTATATCTTAAGCTCCAGCTTTTGTGACAACGATGTACTCAGAGGGGAGGTAAACCACTTTTTGTGACAGTAGAAGCCATGTTAAACTGCTGTAGACTTACCTAAAAGCCTTTTTGGGGTTAAGTTATGGTAAAAATAAGTTCTCTGAGATATTGCTCAGCTATGGCCAGCCACACATCGTATTTGGGCCTTGGCAGAATGTGGTTCGAGTGCACGTTTCCAGTGAAAAGCATCATCTACAAGCCCACAAAAGCACCACCAACATCTCCTTTAGGCACGATTCTTTTTTTGTCTACTTTTTAAGGCTAGCTTGGTGTTTGACACGTCTTTCCCTCTTAATGAATGCAATAATCATTTGATAGTTACATTTTATATTTATTCAGGCAGGCTTTCTCTGAAAGGAAAATGTAATTGTTTTCTTATCGCTTTTAAGTGGAAAAAGCAAAAACAAGAATCTGTGCCGCACTGTATATAGTCCAGTCCATTGTGACTAATCGAATTATTAATCTTCAAGACGGAAAATTAGCCCATCATTATATCTTCAATGTTAGTTTTTCCTTATATCTTTAATTCTTCACAGTGAGAAAGCTTGTTTGCTATCGGTGAAAGCAGAAAAGCAGCTTATAAATTGAAGTTTTCAGATAATCCCTCTCTGCATTCTTCCTTGGGGCGACTACAGCCCAGAGTGTGAAAATCTGGGAGCCTCAGGCAGATTAGAGGCATTAATTACTCTACAGTTGACTTGCTGGCTAAAGGGCACGACTTCGGCACTCACTCCAACTCTTTAGAGCACCGTTGGATGCTACTTTTACAGCAGCAAACTGAAAACGTGTATCTTTTATAGTATATCATGGAGTTAAATGTTGTTTTCTGCCACTACAGAATTTGCAAAGGAAGGAAACTCTTTAAGGCACTTTCTAAATGTTGCTTTAGGGTTGTGTTCTCACGAGTCAACCATCCAGACTCGCACAAGTCCCATGATATGATGATTTGGCCCCCCTACTTCAGGCTCAGTGATCAACAGGAATCCAGCTTTGTTTAGATCTCCTAGGTCTGCCGAAGAGTCTGGCTCATAACAGGCTGAGGCTGGACGGGCGAGGGAGAGACAGGGTCGGACCCACTTCTCTGTAAAATGATCAGGATGAGCAGGGTCTCAATTAATCCGCCTCATTAAGGCACCGTCTCGAGGGTTTAGTGAGAATCCACAAACAGAGGTAAGTTCAACAAGAGGACAAGTGATAGTCCCTCCAATTTCAGCTATAAACTGATTTTCATTGTCTCCAAGTGACTTTATCTCATTCTAATCAAATTATTGGCTTCAGCTCAGGCTTCTATTGTCGGATTCTTTCCTACAGCACTTTAGATTCAGGAGATTGTATGTCTCTAGGAACAGAAAATTCCTTGCTTATGTGTAGAGTAAGCCAAAATGAATGGAGTCCACCTGTATTTATTGCCATCTAGCATCAGTTATACATACTGGACTTTCATATGTCTTAACTTTCTTTTCATTGATTTCGGTGTCGTTGCTGTTCACAAAATGTAGCAATATGTACCTAAATTGGCATTTTAAACCGAGCCGAGCGAAATGCATGCCGGATTTAAACAAGGTTTCATCTCCTGTCAGAAGGAGGCTCTTGGTTTTCAGTTTTAATGTCTTACTCATGAATGTTTGGGGTCTTTGTAGGTGGAGGATGATAAGCAAATATATAAAAAAAAATCTAATAAATCTGTAATGTTAACCTTTCGGTGATTGAGAAAAAAAGTTAAATTAATTTAAAACAACCTTAAATCTTCAACAATTGTATTAACATTTTTTAACTGAGGAATAATAATAATAATAATAATAATAATAATAATAATAATAATAATAATAATAATAATAATAACTGTTGTTTAAAGGTGCTGTCATTAAGATACAAGGTCACTGTATGAATGGAATCTAAAAAATATAATAAAACCAGATATTAGCTTATTACTCAGGTAGCCTGCTGATTGCAGTTTCATCTTCATAACAGTGATGGATTAACTGCTTTAGTTTTCACGCCATGGTTCTCTAAAATATTTCCTAAATAGCTGAATTTTTCTTTAGTAAGCAAACTTCTGGCTTTCTTTCAGACAGCTGACCATCAATGTGCAGCAATAGGTGGGGGAGGGGTGCCACTATGTTCCCCTTTATTCCACACAGCTGTAGAAAACTCCAGGTTTTGCTCTTTAGGAATGGTATGATTTAAAAGCATAACTTTTTAAAAAACATTACGTGGCTTAATGCTGGTAATCGGGCCATGTCATGTTCTGAATTTCTGGAGTGTGGTTCTGTTAAAAGGTTATAAAGCATTTATATTATATCTCCTGGCATGTTTATTTAGTTTAAATCAAGACAAGGACAAAGAGGGCTTCTTAAAAAGCTCCAATCTCAAAAATGTCATGTTTTATTTGCATGATGACTGCTGATTATTCACAAGAAAGGTGATAATTATTGAGGCGGGTGTTGCATCATCGTTGATCTTCCTTTGGGAAAAAGTACTAAAAACAAAATATGTAGTGATTCCAGTCTGAGTGACTATCTGAATACACAGAAGCTGGTGTAAAAATCCAGTCAAATGTCTTGGACCAGGACAGACTATTTGCTTTTTACAATACTTTAATGATCAGACAGGAACTCTGGCCAGATATCCTTTATATGTTCTCAGCATGTGTTTCACAAAGCAATATTCCTGCCTCCTACCCTTTTTATTAAAAAAACAAGCAGCTTTTCTCTAAGTAGCCGCCTGCTGCAAACATGACTATAATTTTGAAGTCAGTAGATATTCGCATTGGTCTTGGCCCCTCTGGGACTAGCCATTAGCTTTAGCCTTAAGGACATATTAAGTTAAATTTATACTATGCTAAGAAACTTTATGAATTATCTATTGCTGGTAAGATTTTCTCTCTTTATAAAGAATCTCTCTTAAGTCATAGCTATCTCTTAAATGCATCATCATAATCCCTTTTGTGTGGAGTTTAAAACATGAGCATTCCCATATATGGCTAGTTTCTTGGCATTAAACTACAGTAACATGTTTACTGTTGAAGATGTTTAAATCAGTGTAAACCCCTTAAATGTTTATCTATTTGAAGATACGAGAAGCACACACAGGGAATGTCTGATGGAACTCCAAAGCATATCAGTAAGTTTCAATAAGAGAGGGTTTAATTATATTAATGTTGTAGGAAGTGTTTATGCTCGGTTTCAGACCTTTAAGAGACGTCATTGTTAAAGGATTTCATTTAGAAAGCAGATGATTAAAGCTTGAAGTTAGACAAGCTATGCAACAATAATTCTGACAGGTTTAGCATGTATATAAAAGGATTTGGCACAAACAAAGGAAGTGAGATAGTATCTTGACTGGCTGCCACTCTTAAGCTGGTCTTTTGTGTTCAAGTTGCATCATTCCTAGACAAACAGATATTCGTGCTGAAGAACAGCCAGGAACAAAGACCCGACACGGCTTTCCTGGGCTGTATGGCCATGGTGAATCAGCTTTCCTGGGCTGTATGGTCATGGTGAATCAGCAACTTTTAGCTGCTCAGCACATTTATAATAATCTTTTTAACGTGGAGCATCCAAAAAAATGATATTGCTACGTTGAATGAAGGTTTGCAGCAAAAGGCGAACCTCTTGAACATAGCTTTGTACTAAAGTACTGTGCTTGCATCTACTTCCCTCCTGAGCAGCAGCAGGTCTTTTTACATCTGGAGATTTTCTCTTCCTCTTTACACAATAGTTAAGCCTCAGTCAGCTCTGATCTGGAGAGTGAATGTGAACAGTTCAGATTTCAGTTGGATTTAGGTCTGGACTTTGGATCATTTTGACCCAAAATGCTTTGATGTAACCTGTCCAGTTATAGTTCTGGCTGTATGTTGAGGACCAAAGGCCTACAAAGGATGTCTTTTTCAGCCTTTAACAGATTTTCCTCCCAACAACTCTGATTAGCTTCAGTCCATGATGCTGCTGCCACGGTGTTTCTCAGTAGGAATGGTGTGCTTAGAGTGATCAGTGTTAGTTTCCACCACGCATGGCCTATGCTTCTGTAAATTCAAGTTTGGTGTCATCTGACATTTGTTGGCCCATCACATGGCTTCTAGCAGGGCATAAACAGGACTCCTTTTATATTTTCTTCCTGCCGCTCTTTCATAAAGGCAAAATCTGCCATACAATAGCTCCTTGTGTATAATCTCAGGTATTGCGTTAAATGATTTTAACCTAATTAAAACAATGGTCTTGTATCCATCCTTCTAAAATAGCCCTACCCTTGTCTGATCGTGAAGTCTCTTTGCAGGCTTATTCATTTGTTATATTTAAATCCGGTAAGAACCAGAAAATGCAAATATGCATTCTTCGGAGCCAGAGTCTGGTCATGTTTGTCTAATTTCCTATTCCCTGCAATGGTTTGACTGTGGCCACAGTAATATCTTGTAAAGAATGTGTCTGCATGGGCTTGTTAAGTTGCAGCTGGCAGCCAGATGGGGTCACAGTGAGCCAATTGGCAGGTGTTTGGTATCTTGTCTGTAACAACCAGGCCAGGAAACAAGGTAAACCTGACACCTACTCTTCAAGTCACCTTCGATCTCATAACGTCCACAGACACACGTTTGTTGTTCGCTCACACAGATGCAACTAAAACATTACACTGAGGTATTATATGATCATTATTACCAACAGCTGACTGCTCAATGAGGATATTGTGTTTATAGATATGTCTAAACAGTGTCTAGGCTAAAATCTCTGGTCTAAACTAAAGCTAAAACTTTTAGATCTGTAGTAAGTGAATTGTCATTATCCAAAGGTAGAACTCTTACGTTTTTAGGATTACGTTTAGGTTTAAGGCTACTAAAATGCCTTTAACCACAAATATTAAACCACATTTGCTGAATTTTTATTCAGCTCATGGTTTAAGGAGTGAAAATCTATCTATCCCCTATCTTGCCACGTACGTTGATGTACTAAGAAACATCTGTTGCTCAGGTAAAAATGTGAGAAAATTTGAATATTAAGCCCTTTCACCTCTTTGAATAATGGATGTTGCTTTTGATGCATTTTTGGTCTGAAAGGTACTTTTGTGTACGGATTAATGTTGTGAAATTCAGTGTTTAGCGGAGTACATTTCTTCTGCCATTACGTTCATTCATTGTTCAAATTTCAGTTTCAACTAATTGTCTGAGAATGCAATGAGTGTTCCCAGGTAGTCAGATAATTATTAGCCAAATCATTCAGAAATAGGTCAAGCCATAAGTTTCACTTTCAGGATCCAGCCTGCTGAGATAAGGGAATCTTTATCATTGCAAAAAAGGATGTTGTGTGACAATTTTATTGTTGGACCATTCTTAAAATATATTTCATTATCTTTGGCGTCAGTTCTGTTGCTTTGGCACATATGCGACATACATGGAGTCAGAGAGAAAGATTTTTCAGTATGTGCAAAAGAGTGTGTCGTAAACCAGCGCTGGAGCATTAGCTTCCTATGGCATTGCCTTCCTGTGACATTGACATGGTATAACATTTCCTGTAAAATAAATTTAACTGAGGCGTTTTTGTAGTTATGGTTTATACGTCCATTTAAAGTATGGTGGAGGATCTGTGATCCTGCAAAGACTGTTTTCTCTGACAAAGGCATCAGGAGGGCATACTCCGATAGTGCAGGGGTAGTGAGCAAGGCCCATGTACGAAGGCCCATGTACGGAGGCCTTAGTCCTCGACGCGGCTGACCCAGGTTTGATTCCGGCCTGAGGTCCTTTACCGCATGTCTTACCCCCTCTCTCAAACCCCCTTTCCTCTCAGCCTACTTTGACAAAATGAGCCACTAGTGCCACAAAAATCCAGAAAAAGAAATACAAAAGGCAAAGGCATCAGTGGGTCTTTCAGTAGGATAATGATCCAAACTCAAAACAAAATGATCAAATCAACACAGAAATGGTTGTCCGAACAAAAAATCAGCTCACAGCCTCCAACTTTTGCACAACAGGAAAAATTGTTGCACCTTGAGAGTAACGTAAAGTCTGCAGTAATTTTTCTTCTGCCTATTGTTTCTTTAACACAACTAGAGCTAGGATTTTTGATTGTGCATCTTTATGTGAAATTTAGTAGAAGAAAACTAAACAGAAGCGTGATCATGGCTGAATTTGTGTCACTCTAAAATCTGAAGCGTTTACTTCTTTTTTTGCTAAACATGAGGCTGTAAAGCGCAACAGTCATGCTAAAGGAGGGTTGGTACCAGACACCTATAAAACTATCCATAAAGCACTTGGAAAGTCTACATGGTTACACATTACTTGAGTTACATGCCTTTTCAGAGGCTAGTGGGTTTCTTTTTTAAGGCAGAACAATAGAGACTGTATTACAGGACTCCTGATGCTGGGGGGTTATTTGACCCCTGGGAATTCAGCCGTTTACATTTGGAGAGGCTGCGTGTCAAGAGCACACTTGCAGCTGGGGAATTTGTGCATTGTTGAGACCTTTTACCACTTCCTGGCTCTTGACCTTTACCATCTTGACTTCCTTTGTGCAAAGTTTCTAACTAATGAACATGCTTGAAATAAACTGACATAAATTTGTGTTGGTAGTTAATTACAGACTTAAGCAGTAGAGGGAAATTTCTTTTTACAATGCAGTAAGTCCTTGTTTTTTTCTTCTTGGATGTTGAGTTTGTGCTTTTGTGACTTAATTAAAGCTGATAGCACAACTCTTTAAAGATTTGAATACATGGTGACACTTTTGATACTTTGACTTTAGAGTTTCAACATTAATTTAAATAATATAAAAAGTACATTATATTCTATAGAAAGATTGCTTCAGTTTTATGCCACATGCTGCACTATCAAATTTATGTTTCTGATTTTTTTTAGACTTCTTAAACTGATTAAGAAGTTAAGAAAACTCTGAGTAAATATTTTTACTTAGCAGTTTTCTATTGTCTGGTGCACCATTTTTGTGCTGATTTGTGTAATTTGCATCATTATCCTGTTGAAAGATGAACTGATGACACATCTTTGGATTTCATTCAGACCCATCCGATTTTTATTTGAAATGTTAACATTACCACACATGCACCCTGACGACATTCCCTGAGTTTCGGAAGAGAAAAAAGCCCCAAAGCTTTAATAATCTTCTACATGTCTTCACATTGAGTAGAAGCACAAATCACCAAAAGTTTCAGTTACATTTATTTTGTAGGAATTTTAAGGGGTGTGAATAAGTGACAGTGCTGCCTTTGTTTAATAAAAGTGAGAATATCAGAGAGTGGGGAGAGTGTTTTAGTTACACCTTCTCACAGTTTAAACCTTTGTATATGGAAGAAATTATTTGATGTTTGTTCTTTTGCCATTTGTTTTTATGTATGGTTGTAGCTTATGCTTTCCTTTGGTTTAAAAATGTGGAGCTACATACTCGTGTTTAATCATCACCCTTGATTGTGTGACCTGAATGATAATTTTAGCAGCCTTTAGCTTATCTCAGACACATATCATTATAACCATAAAGATAACTTGCAAATCGACAGAACAGGATATCTTGTTCTAGTGGCCCTTTAAATAGCTTTTGGCAAGAACAATAGATGGTAAAAATAGGATATCTCGAGGTAATTAATAAACGGTTACAAAGGGGTAACTTGTTGTGATCGCTTCACTTTAGACAGTTTATTCTTAGTTGATAGATTACAATTTTATAAACATGGCCATTTGATTTTTGGTGTATTTTAATAATACTGTTTGCTAGGGCAAAATATTATAAATGGCAAAAGAACATTGTCAACTTAAACCACATTTAAAAAACATTTAAGACAGTGGTTAACACTTAATAGTTAATGCAGTATATCGTCTGCATAAAGATTAATCTTATGGTTTTCAAATGCAATATTTTAAATTTCGGTTTAAATGCCTTTTTTACCCTTGCAAATAATGGTACGCATATCACGTTTGAAGTCACTAGACTGTTTACTAAAACTTTTCAATTATAACGATACAATGGACATCGTTGTGTCCAGGTCCGTGGCCTAAAAGAGGCCCATGCAGAAACGAGTGCCCTAAGAAGGTTCCAGGCTGGACCAAGGCAGGGGAAATATATATGGGAGCCAAGTTGAGCTGTTAAGTGGTTAATGGGGTTTCTATTTATCATTGGTTTAGGATTTTATGTATATAGCTTGGGGTATTATATGGTTTATGGTTGTGGTTATGGTTTATGGAGGGTTTTAGATAGTTTTATCTAACAACACTTTGCAGGAGGTAGACGTGTCAATATCCAAGTTTAATCATAAATACAAGTCTGTATAAAAATAAATACGATTCACTGCAAGGTGCAAGCCACTCGTGAGCCTCAAAAACAGAAAAGATACATTTGACTTTGTTAAAAACATCTAAAAAAAAGCCAGCGGAGTTATGGAAGGACCTTCTTTGGAATTTCCTCCACCAGATCAATGGTAAGAAGAAAGTGTAGAGAAGGCGTGAAACAGCTCATGATTTGAAGCATATCACATTATCTGTAAAACATGGCCTGGGCATACATGGCCATGTGCTGTGTGTGCAGTACTGGGTCACTAGTTTTTATTGGTGATGTGACTCAGGACAGAAGCAGCAGAATGAAATCTGAGGTTTTCCGAGACTTTCTTCTCAAATCCAGCTAAATGCAGTCAACTGATTGGGCGGCGTTTCACAATACAGATAAACAGTGACCCAAAACATACAGCCAAAATAACACCGGGGTATTAAATTTGGCTGAGATTAAAGTCCAGCTTCAAAACCATATAGTTTTGTTTAACTTTAATGTGTCATTGGAGAGCGGGAGAGGAAATCAATAATTTGCTCATCTTTATCTCTTGCCTGCGATGACAGTAAAACCACTGGAGTTCCTCAAGTATTAAATGAACCAAAGAAAGGAGCAAATGTTCAGACTCAATTTTTGTAGCTTCACATCTCTGTGCTGTGCTGTCACGGTTGCTAGGCAACAAAAGTTACAACGATGCAAGGGCTGGAACAACTGGTGATTCCATTGTTTTCTTATTACTGCCACCTGTTGGGCTGGAGGTGTAATGCAGTTTTCAACACAACTTCCCCATACTATATGTTATTAGGTGGCTCTGAATACATTTTGTGCAGCCTTTGAGTGCAGTGGAATGAGAAAGCCCACAGATTACCCGGGTAAAAATATCCATGGTATGGTTTAAATCCCAGGACATTTTCAATTCAATTCAATTCAATTTTATTTATATAGCGCCAATTCATGAAACATGTCATCTCGAGGCACTTTACAAAGTCAAAATCAATCATATTATACAGATTGGTCAAAAATGTCCTATATAAGGGAACCAGATGATTGCTTCAAAGTCCCGACAAGCAGCATTCACTCCTGGAGAAGCGTAGAGCTACAGCGAGAGTCGTCTGCATTGTCCATGGCTTTGCAGCAATCCCTCATACTGAGCAAGCATAAAGTGACAGTGGAAAGAAAAACCACCCATTAGCGGGAAGGAAAAACCTCCAGCAGAACCGGGCTCAGTATGAACGGTCATCTGCCTCGACCGACTGGGGGTTACAGAAGACAGAGCAGAGACACAACAAGAGAGACAAACAAGCACAGAAGCAAACATTGGTCCAGTAATCTGTTCTACATTAGATGGTAATAGTAGGTGAGCCGTCTTCTCTGGATGATGTCTCAGATAACAGAACGCCAGACCAGGTGTACCTACTATGAAGAAAAAAAAGAGAGAGAACAAAAAGTTATAAGCAGAAATTATGACAAGCAATGGATAATTGAAGAACAGTAGAACTTCGTAGAATGAGAAAAATAGATCCTGATGTCCTCCAGTAGTCTAAGCCCATAGAAGCACATCCCCATTGGTAGGTCAGGGCAACATAAGCCACTCTAGTTATAAGCTTTGTCGAAAAGGAAAGTTTTAAGATTAGTCTTAAAAGTAGACAGGGTGTTTGCCTCACGGACCAAAACTGGGAGTTGGTTCCACAGGAGAGGAGCCTGATAGCTAAAGGATCTGCCTCCCATTCTACTTTTAGAGACTCTAGGAACCCCCAGCAGACCTGCAGTCTGAGAGCGAAGTGCTCTGTTAGGAACATACGGGGTAATCAGAGCTCTGATATATGATGGAGCTTGATTATTAAGGGCTTTATACGTTAGAAGAAGAATTTTAAATTCTATTCTTGATTTAACAGGAAGCCAATGAAGGGAAGCTAAAATTGGAGAAATATGATCACTTTTGTTGATTTTCATCAGAACTCTTGCTGCAGCATTTTGGATCAGCTGAAGACTTTGAACTGCATTTTGTGGACTTCCTGATAGTAAAGAATTACAATAGTCCAGCCTTGACGTAACAAATGCATGGACTAGTTTTTCAGCATCGCTCCTGGACAGAATGTTTCTAATTTTGGCAATATTCCGGAGGTGAAAAAAGGAAACTCTGGAAACCTGTTTAATATGGGATTTAAATGACATGTCTTGGTCAAAGATAACACCAAGATTTTTTACTTTATTACCAGAGGCCAAGTTAATGCCATCCAGATTAAGTGATTGATTAAGAACTTTATTTTTTGAGGACTCTGGTCCAAAGATTACAACTTCTGTCTTGTCAGAATTTAAATGCAGAAAATTTAAAGTCATCCAGCTTTTGATGTCATTAAGGCATGCCTGTAGTTGAAGTAATTGATTGGATTCATCAGTATTTATGGACAAATACAACTGAGTGTCATCAGCATAACAGTGGAAATTAATCACATGCTGTCTGATAATTTTGCCAATCGGAAGCATATATATAGTAAAAAGAATTGGTCCAAGGACTGAACCCTGTGGTACTCCACAAGTGACCCTAGAGTTTGAAGAAGATTTATTATTAACATGAACAAACTGGAATCTGTCCGACAGATAAGATTTAAACCAGCCTAATGCTTTCCCCTTAATCCCTACAGTATGCTCAAGTCTTTGTAGGAGAATATTGTGATCAACTGTGTCAAATGCAGCACTGAGATCTAACAGGACAAGTACAGACACAAGTCCATTATCTGAGGCCATGAGAATATCATTAGTGACCTTCACCAGAGCCGTTTCAGTGCTATGATGAGCTCTGAAGCCTGACTGAAACTCCTCAAGTAGGTCATTACTTTGTAAATGTTCACATAGTTGATTAGCAACTACTTTCTCAAGAATTTTAGATAAGAAAAGAAGATTAGATATATGTCTGTAATTTACTAACTCATCTTGATCAATAGATGGTTTCTTAAGTAAAGGTTTAATAACAGCTACTTTAAAAACCTGTGGTACATATCCATTTACTAAGGATAGATTAATCATGTCTAAAATAGGACCACTGATCAAAGGGAATACCTCCTTAAACAACTTGGTTGGGATTGGGTCTAACATACAGGTAGAAGGTTTAGATGAAGCTAATAATTTAGATAGCTCAGAAAGCTCTACTGCTTCTAAACAGTTCAGACACTGTGCAGGTTCTAAAGATTCCTCCAACGCTGCCTCACTTACTGAGGACGAGGTAATCATGTTTGGGAGGATGCCAATTATTTTATTTTTAATGGCATCAATTTTATTTATGAAGAATCCCATAAAATCATTACTGCTAAGAGCTAAGGGAATGGATGGATCAACAGAGCTGCAGCTCTGAGTAAGTTTAGCAACCGTAATAAAGAGAAATCTAGGATTATTTTTATTCTCCTCAATTAATGATGAAAAATATGCTGCTCTAACTCTGCGAAGGCTCTTATTATACAACAATAGAGTGTCTTTCCAGATTAGGTAGGATTCCTCTTGGTGTGTAGAGCGCCATTTTCTCTCCAATTTCCTAACATTGTGCTTCAAGGAACGCAGCTCTGAATTAAACCAGGGAGCCAGCTTCCTGTGAATTATTATCTTATTTTTCAAAGGAGCTACATTGTCTAACGATGAACGCAATGAGGAAGTCACACCGTTAACAAAGGTGTCGATTTGTGAATGGGAAGAAACACCATTGCTGCCATCTACAGGGCATTTCTGCAATACTGAGGATATTAAAAGGGGGACAGACTCTTTAAGTTTTGATACAGCATTATCCGATAAAGATCTACTATAATGGAACGCTCTTTTGGGGGTGGAGAACTCAGTTAGGTTAAACTCAAAGGTTATTAAAAAATGGTCAGATAGGACAGGGTTGTGAGGAAATATTGTTAATTCTTCACAATCAATGCCATATGTCAGCACAAGGTCTAAAGTATGTAACCAGGAGTACGTCGGTTTATGCACATTTTGAACAAAACCAATTGAATCTAGGATAGTTTTAGAGGCTACACTAAAGTTATCACATTCAGTGTCAACATGAATGTTAAAATCACCCACTATAATAACATTGTCAGTGTTTAACACCAAATCAGATAAGAAGTCTAACAGCTGATCCAGAAACTGAGTGTAAGGGCCTGGTGGACGATACAAAACAACAAACAGAAGAGGTTTTATTGCTTTGCAGTTTGGATGAGGGAAACTGAGGGTTAAATGTTCAAAAGAACTGTAATTATTAATTGGCCTGGGACTAATTAATAAATCAGACTGAAAGATGGTTGCCACTCCTCCTCTTCCCACAGATCTGGGAATGTGGAAATTTAAATAACTGGAGGGAGTTGACTCATTTATACTAACGTAGTCCTCTTGTAGCCAGGTTTCTGTGAGATAAAATAAATCAATCTGATTATCGGAAATCAATTCATTAACTAACAAGGTCTTTGGAGGGAGAGACCTTATATTTAATAAACCACATTTAATTGTTTTATTTTTTGGTTCAAAGTGAGCTGTATTGATTTTTGTTAGATTTTTATGATTTGCTCCTTTTAGATCCGTTTTTAATTTGTTTAGTTTTGGCCGTGGGAAAGACACTGTCTCAATAGGGTAATGGGTGGGTAACAGTACAGAAGCTGCAGAGAGGTGTGTTAAACTACGGCTCTGCTTCCTGGTCTGGACCCTGGGTTGTCAGCATTTAGGAGAACTAATAAATCCGGCCAGATTCCTAGAAAGAAGAGCTGCACCATCCAAAGTAGGATGGATGCCGTCTCTCCGGATCAGACCAGGTTTTCCCCAGAAAGTTCGCCAGTTATCAATGTAGCCCACGTCGTTTTCAGGACACCACCTAGACAACCAGCGGTTGAATGACGACATGCGGCTAAACATGTCATCACTGGTCAGATCAGGCAGGGGACCAGAGAAAATTACGGAGACCGACATTGTTTTAGCAAACTCACACACTGAAGCAACACCAACTTTAGTTACCTCCGATCGGCGTGACCGGGTGTCATTACCGCCGGCGTGAATAACAGTCTTACAGTATTTACACTTATCCTTAGCCAGTAGTTTTAGGTAGGATTCTATGTCACCTGTTCTGGCCCCTGGCAGGCATTTAACTATGGTCCCTGGTGTCTTTAGTGCCATGTTTCTTAATATGGAGCTGCCTATAATTAAGGTCGGCTCTTCAGCGAGACTGTCGCTGAGTGGGGGAAATTTATTAGAAACGCAGACGGGTTGGTGGTGATCTGGAGGCTGAAATCTAGAGCTATGCTTCCTCCGAACCGTCACCCAGCCGGCCTGGTTACCCGGCTGTTCAGGTGCTGCGGCTATTGGTTTGCGACGTGAAGTTACTCTTTGTGGCTACGCGCTAGCAAAGGAGCGGCTATCAGCCGGTTTTTCAACAGCACCGAGTCGGGTCTCCAATTCTGATACCCTCGCCTTCAAAAGCTACAAAAATACTACATTTATTACATGTACCATTATCACTAAAGGAGGCAGAGGAATAACTAAACATCTGACACAGAGAGCAGCAGATAGGAGACTTAGTCAGAGACGGAGAAGCCATTATGAGGCTAAGGCATGGCTAAAGCTAGGCTAGCGCCCTCTTACCACGCCAAAAAGCAAACCGTGTGAAACACGGGGAGTTCCCAAACGTGATGTGCAGCCACAGAAAATGTTTTAAAAGTGTTTAAGTTTTGGAAACAGATGTTACAGCAAAGAGGTTTAAAGATAAAAGCGAGAGAGCCTGGAGCAACACACTGCAGTTCACGCAGCGACAACAGGAAGTGACACAATACGCCTTACCACAAACAGGAAGTTCACATCAAGAGTGTTCTGGTTGATGTCGAGTGTCAAGTATTTGCAAACCTTTGGCCCGCCAATGACCAATGAATTGATGGAAAAGGGGCTGTACTCGGCAAAGGGTTTTCCAGTATTAGAAATGGTCATTTTATCTTCATTTGTTTAATGTGTCCAGTTACTTTTGGGCTCCTAAACTGAAGGGATTGTTAAAATAATAACAATCTTCTCTGTACACATGTTTATGGGCCTAAGTGTATGGGATGTGGGGGTGTTTAATTCTCTGGACACAGTCCTTGGATCTTAAATAATGTAGTGTGAAACAAACCAGTTGTAGAAATAAATTACAAGAACTAGAAGAACCAACAGCTCCTAGAGATTAGCGCAGTCAAATTTAGGAAGGTTGTTGGAGCAGGAGAGCCGTCATGTTTACCATGTTTATAGATGGATAAACCAAGCATCTCAGCAACCTGACTTAAAGCCCAAGCTCCATTTCCTGTTAGTAAAATGGGCAGTGATTTAAAAAGTAAAACTCACCAGTTGCCGGTGCTCTTAGCAGTTTATCAAGGTTACAGTTCTCAGAAAGCATGAAGAGTATAATTAATTTCAGATTGCAAAAACAAATGGGTTACTCTTTTCATGAGATGACTGCATTATCCTCGACTCTGGAGCCCAGACATGCATGACTGCGTGTCTGCACTGCTTACACCACAAGGTCCATTATTTTTGTATGTGATTTATACTGCAAATAATGTTGCCTAATATGTTAGAGCACTGGAATGTGATTTTTATGAATGAAGTCCATAGACCAGACCGTTGGCAACAAACTGCATTGCTTTAACTGAAGCTATAAATGCTCTGCTGATTGAGCACAGGCAATGACACAGCACGTTAAACATGCTTAGAGCTGCTTCAGGTGGCCTAAATTGTTAGAGGCATTTACAGGCCAACAGTATGAAGGGGAGGGCTGGTGTTTTTCTCCAACTTTAGCACACAAATACCAAATATCAAGGGAGAAAGGGCATTTAGTATTCCTAGCCAATCATGTTGCCTAGGTGAATTATTCATAAACAAATACAGCCTTAGAGCAGACACTGCCTGATCCTGCACAAAAGTACTAGAATGTTTAGTGGCACTGAAAATGGAATGTCCATCTTTTAGCTAATTATTTCTAGATTTGTTTTCATGCACCTTAGGCTCTGAAACATTTGCATTAGTTGGACAGCTAAATCTGTGATGCCTCTTTGCAATACAAAGCATTGAGTGACAATTAGTTTGGTTTTATTGTTATAATACAGGAATTATGCATTCATTTTTATTCTTGTTTTATTGAATCCGCCCTAACCTTCACCTTCATTTGTTGGTATGGCTCCATATTCCTCAGAAACCAAAATAGACTGCAGGGTATTGTAAGACTGTGTAGCAAAATTGCAGGTATTAACCTGAATGACCTCACTGCCCTTTACCAGCTCAGAACTCTGAGCAAGGCCCACTCCATCCTTGGTGACCAGAGCCCCCCCCAGGGCTGGTAAATTCCTGCTTCTTCCGTCGGGGCGTAGATACGTCCTTCCAAAATGCAGGACTAACAGGGGGGAAAAAATCCTTTATCCTTGCAGCTATTGCGCTCCTGAACAAGTGATTAACCTGCTGTTTTTTTATTGTGTCTGAGTGATTGTTGTTAAATTGTTTGCTTATTACTGCTAGCTGTACAACACATTGTCCTACGGGGACAATAAAGACTCATTGAACCTTAAACCTTAAAATCACCAAAGAATGAAACCAAGTGTATGTAAATATGTGTCTTTATAAATGAAAATGTATATTTGAAGGGTGCATATGAGAGAATACCCCTAGACAACATTACAGCAAATTTGCAAGGAAACAAAACTAGGGATTGTCTCTGCACCATACTTGTGCAATAGGTGAAGAGGAAGGTTAATGATTAATTTAACTTCAACAAAAATATAATCCCATTGAAATACATTGAAGTTTGTGGTTGCATAAGTGAAGTAAGGAATGGTTTAAGGAGTTTAAATACATTTGCCAGGCACTGTACCTACCATTTGGCGTGCATCACATGGTAAATTGTTTTTGTAACTTCCTACTGGCTTATTTTGAAGGCCATGTTTAAGATAAAAAAATGCCCATCCCCGAAGTAGTTGGAAGGGGAAAACCACTGCTGAACAAAAACAACACAAATGTTTGGTCACAATGCCCAAAAAAAAAAAGTCCTGTTCATCCCCTAAACATTTGGCAAATTAATCCGTGGACTAATGAGACAAATGGGGAAATGACCCCAGTATTTTATTAAAAGGTTAAAAAAAAAAAAAAAAAACATCATACTAACTGCCAAACATGGTGGTGTTAGTGTGATGGTCAGGGGTTGTTTTGTGATTCAGGACCAGGACAGCTTGTCATAACTGAAGAAACTAAAGAAAAATCCCTAAGGAGAATCTGCAGCCTTTGTCGTGACCTTAAGCTCAAACACGCTTGGGTTATGCAGGAACAGTGATCCAAAGCACCAGCCAGTCTGAATGGCTCAAAGAGAAGGTTTTGGGGGTGGCTTAGTCAAAATGTGAGCACAGAACTGACTGAGATGCCGTGGCATGACTCTAAACAGGCTGATACATGTGTGAAAATCATCCAATATGGCTGAAATTAAAATATCAAAAGAAGAGTGTGCTAAAATTCCTCCACAGTGATGTAAAACACTAATTTCCCCCAATAACTGCTAAAGCTCGCTAACCCAAGCAAGCTGGTTTAATCTTTTCACATAAGGTCCGATTAGTTTATATACGCTTATCTCTTACTAACTAAAATCATTGTTTGAAAACTGCATTTTTTTTAGTTGGGTTATCATTGTCTATAATGATCTGGGAAAGTCTGGGAAAAAGTATATCTGAGGGTTGGTGTGGTGGTGGTAGAGGGGTTAACTGTATGAAATCTTTCATTTCCTGCTGTAT